>OY284494.1:42428749-43632042 GCA_958336395.1 Ctenicera cuprea
GGTTAATGGCAACATGTTTTGCGGGCATGGAAATTTTGTCATGTTACACTGTTGTACAAGTTTAATTACTAGTGACTAAATAACACCTTCCACGTTAACACATTAGGTAAACTGACAAAAGCAAACCTTAGTGTGGACACTGCCTCTAGCAATCCCTCGACAAGTTAACACGTTCATTTGATGTTTACAAACAGAATAAACTATAGCATTCAGTGCACGCACTAGTTTTGTATTCTACACACGTATGATAATACCTACTCCGACTTACCACCAAACTGCGGCATCATCGCTACGTTTTTATAGACAATATCGGGAAGTGTAAGCTTTCAGGCGGCAATCAACGGGTACAAGTTTTTTACGTCACTCACCTGAAAATAAAATATATAAACATTAGTAAATTGTGACTCTGAAAGTTAGAAAAACACAAATTTTAGAAATTACTGATTTTCTCGTTCATATACCGAAGTTTACAAGCGACGCTTAAATAACTTTAACTGTTAAGTTTCTAATATGCTGGTAAATCAAAAGCCGCTGAAAAATAATACGAATAGAGAAAAGCAATTTCAAAAGACAAGCACCGAACTTTTAATTAGGCATTTCCAACAAAGAATTTCATGCACAAGCTTAAAATTTTAAATAATATAGAAACGGGAATTTATTAAATTATTAAAACAAAAAAAAAGCGTTTTCAAGTTCCAGCTTTTTATGTTTTAATAAAATTAATGCGGATCGGCCCTTAAAGGGCGCAAAACTTTAGTTCGCTGACAAGATTGTTTGCAGTTTTAGCAATAACTTTTTTTAACAATTATAAAAATTTGTTCCAGTTAAATTTAACACACACTTTCTAACAACTGAGAGAAAAATGCTGGAAATCAACAAGTTTTAGGAATAATCGACTGATTTATTAATACACTTGAACAAGCGCTGTTTGACAGACCAAACAAGTTGGTAACAGTCAACAATTCCCTGAACAATTAACTGAGTAACAGGCAGCTAACAAATTTTATGGATTGATGCTTATTTTTGACACACAATTTATTTACCCAAAATTCTTTAAAAAAAATGTATAAATCAATACGCAAGTCCTCTGAAGGGTTAATAACGCAAATGTACAGGTAAATAACAGCTTTATCGGCAATTGATTGATTTATTGGCCTATACTTTGTTTGTTGACTTTTTCTAACAAGCCAAAAGATTATGATTATTAATAAGTAAAAACTAGTCATTTTATTGAGTAGCAAACATTCCTATATTGTTCAAGCGTAGCTTCAAGCTCCCCACCATGAGAAAATTCACTATAAATATTCTGAAATTATACCTTTTAAGTAATATTTAACTAAGCAGCAAATTCATGAAAACAGTTTGTTTTTCTAAACGGAGCCTTAGGTTTAAGGTTTTCCCTAAATAGATAACTGCTACCGCATGAATTCAGAATGCAGTGACAATGTTTCTTTATCACATTTTCACGCTTCTCATTCGAATAAGTCTTACCCATTGATAAAGACCGATAAAAGTAGGAATAGCAGTAAACTACTAATTGTTTCGTCAGCTTTCTGCGGGCTAGTATTTCTGCTTAGTTCTTGGTTTATTTCATGCATCAGACTGAATCATTAATTACAATATAAAATTTTATACTTTCAGATGTTTTATAATTGACCTTAAAATATAAATATTAACTACGCCCACATTCGAAAAAAAATTTGCTTGCAGCGGCCTTATTGCTTACTCACTTCTGTAAATTCGAGCCATACGCTCTTCGTTGTGATTTTTCGTAAAACCTCATAATAATCATTAAACCATAGAAAGCATTATTATATTATTATCTATATATTAAATCCGGAACCCTTCCACCTATCTCAGCTTTAGTGGAAAGGGTTTCTCATCACATATTAGAGCGCTTAGTACAGAAGGGTTAAATTTGTTTGTACAGCAGTTTGTTATACTATTCTATAAAAATTAGTGCATTTCGAATACGTTGTGTTGTGCACGCATTCTTTGTCATCAACATCATCTGCCAGGATTAAACCGTTGTGGTTTGTTCCGGTCTCATATAAATTGTTCACTCCAACGTTTCTTTGGTCGTCCTAGTCTCCTTTTTCCTCGTGGTCGGTAATGTAATAGTTGTTCTTTGTACGATGAGAATATAATCTGCCGCTGTCAGTTCAAACAGAAACTCCGAGTACGAAGCAAGCGACCCACTGTTCCGCAGTTATTTCAAAATAGGAAGACAGAAAAAATAGGATGTATAGTTAAATCAAAAACAACATTTAAACAGCAGACACATTTCAACTAATTTAGGTTGGTGTTAAGATTTGCTGGGAGTCGCCACCCTGTATATATGCAGGAGAGTTAAACCATTCAACCTGCTCTCCGTTGATGAAGATGAACTGCTTCAGTAATTTTTTACCCAGCGGAATGTATAGAAATATATTTCGTTCTATGCATTAGATAAAAGTGTACCACTAATATATGCAGTATTGTTGTGGTATCTGGTAACAACAATGTATAACCATTCATTTCGGTAGGGAGACTACAAGACCGCCCTATAGATGCGCCATTGAAACGGCCAACCCACTTGATTAAGTGTAAATTATAATGAGCTCTGTGATAAGTACTCTGATAGATTTTACAGCTAACATAGGATCTAATACAAACAGAGCGTGTTTATTACTTCAGGAAACAAACGATTTTACAGAAATCATGTTCATAATCGCATAATTATTTAGTAATACATAATACTGCTAAAAAATGTTAGACATGTACTGCACATGTCTAACACCTTGACACAGCGTATTTATCACATTTTTTTAGAAGTATACATAGAAAACGCGGCGCGCAGTCCACGGATTCCGATAGTGTCATATTGTCATACAGTCTACTATCATACGGTCACACACTCACAGTCATACAGTCATAGTCATAGGAACAAACATATTTGTACAGTCATAGTCATACAGTTGTAGTCATAAAGCCATGGTCATGAAATCATAGTCATACAGTCGTGGTCATACAGTCATAGTCGTACAGTCATAGTGATACTGTCATTTTGTCATCCTGCCATACTATCGTATTGTCATACTGTCTTTATCTCGATGTCATATTGTCAGTCTTCATCGCATTGTGATATTGTCATACTGTCATACAGTCATACCATTATACTGCCATACTGTCGTATTGTCATACTATATTATGAAATTGTCATAGTCATATTGTCATATTTTTATATATCATGCTGTCATATTATCATATTGTCATATTTTTATAATGTCATACTATCTATTATTATAAACGCTCTCATATCAGCAGCAACCAACTAAAATTTAACATCGCAAAATCGTCTACAGTCATAGTTATACTGTTATACTGTCCGACTGTCATTTTGTCATACTATCATATTGTCATAATGTCATATTGTCATAATTTCATATTGTCATACTGTCATATTGTCATACTATCAAACTGTCATAGTCATACAGTCACGCAGCCATACTATCATTGCCGTATTGTCATATTTTTATACTGTCAATTGTCATATTCCATATTGTCATATTGAGATATTTTCATATTGTCATATTATCATGTATTATTATTATAGCCGCTCTCTAGGCAGCAGCAGCCAGCTAAAAATTAGAGATAACACCAAGCAGTAGCGAAATTTTAAATCATTACTATAGTAAAATACTCATACAACATTTAAATCCAATGTATTAATTTATGGCAGATATGTAAATTGAAACATGATTAAAATGTTTTATCTTTAAGAAGCTATAACTCCGTACAATGCGTTACCGGACTTATGTCGACCTAAACTTTAGCAATTCGCCACCGAAACTTTCCCAGTCATCATGTATACATTAAATAGTAACTTTTTTAGTTCTTTATGTCAGATTTCATATATTGTTGGAGGAGGTAATATTAAAAGTTTTTAAAAAATTCGTATGTTAATTTTAATTCGACTAATTAGAAACCACATATACTCAAAATGCTAAAACTGGTTTCCGTAGCAAAAGCAAAAAAATAAATAAAACAGATTAACTAGAAACTCTCGGTAATTTAATTTTCTATTTAATAAATTCAATTATTTTATTCATGAATACCAGAAATTTTTATGGCATCTAAATGTGTTATTACTGCAAGCGTGTACAAAACCTACCAAAACAATTTGACTCGACATTTATTACCCTGAAACTAAATGTACCGATTGAACTATTTTACACAAGTTACTATGCGCTAGGTAACTACCCGTAGCAAATCGCTTTATTCTCTGTGCTCTGTTTTTTAACAATAAATATTTAAATACGAGAAAATTACTCTAATGGATTACAGCGCTTCGTTCTTGGTTTTTCTACATTTTTTTAAAGAGCTAAAACCACCACAATCACCTGCGAACGCTGCAGATAAAGCTACGCTCACGGAAACAGGAAAAAACGATGTAATGTAACAGATCCTGCATAAAAATCCCCAACCGGCTCTGAAGTACGCATATACCTTTTTTCCGGTTTTATCCAAGTGGAAGAACTCCTACCAGTTCGTTGCAAAAAGCTGGGGTAGAAAAACCCCAAAAACAAGAACAACCCGCTTTGCTCGGTTTTGTGGGGGAGCAGCACAGTTAAAGCTATGCTATAAATTTTTATCTCTTTCGCGGCTTACGCGATAATAATCCTAAACGGAGACGATTATTAAATGTACAAAACACGTCAATAGCGGCTTGGACAAAATTTCAACACTAATTGTTTGCACAAATGTGTAAAACGGCATACATTGTGATATTCACGTGAACAGTTATTTTTTGCGAATGTAAATTATAGTTTCGTTTACACAACCTCTACGTAGCTTCATCTAGAATATATTCAAGGATAACCGGGACATCTTTAGGGAATCAAGTCTAATGCTTCCATTAAACTGAACAAACAAATTTTACCATACAATGTTTATCCCTAAAATATAACGAAGAATAAAAATATTTGCACGGACAAATTTGAGCACGTTCTTTATATGTGACAATTTATACAGAAAAACAAGGATTCTGTATTTTCACAGATCGGTGGCTAGAACTAAAACGAAAAACAGTAGGCAGTAGCCCTAACATAATACAACGCCAGGTTACCATTTTCTGCAGAGCTTCAGGCAGATCATTACTACCTACGTCAGTTCGAAGCCGGTTGGTTGTAAATATTTTCAGAAGGAGAAAAAATATCGAATAACGACTGTACTGTAAACAAAGTTTTCCGGAAAATGTAGAAAAAACAAGCTTTTGTAAAAGTTGAATTACTTTCCCCGTTCAGTGAAATATTTGCAGAATTCGAATCCAGTATTTAGTCAGTATTTAAATTGTGGGGCTATCAACTGATAATAAATTCTGGCAAAATGCCTTTAAATATATATTTGGCGCATATATGGAATTTTAAACGAAATATTTACGGGCACAAAAGCAACATACCCACGCGTTTGACCAGAGGAGCTTGTTTAGATACGTATTATTCATCTGGCCAGCTGGTTTAATATGTCAAGCTATTTGATAACCGGGTTAATAAGCGTAAAATATGCATGGTCATAGGTTTTAAAAGTAATACACAATTTTATGAAACTTTTCAAAATATTTTTAAGTGCAAAACCTGCTGTTTTTGCTGTTCTGGGATCAAAAGTCCAATCCTTGCTAATAATAGTTCATGTACCTGATCTTGGTATAAGAATATGTACAATAGATGACCCAGACAGAAAGTAAACTTACAATAATACAATGAAACTATAATAAAAACAATAATCGATACTCTACAGGCCAATGCACTTTTGAGTACATTAAGGCTTTATTTTATTTACTTTACGCTGTAAATATTTAGACAATTACACTTACATTGTGTGTTATTATATGGAGAACAATACATTAAATTTTTAATATCGGATTTTCTAAAAATGTTTTATGGAAATTTATTTTAAGTTTCATATTCGGCATTTTTACGAATGTTCTTTACATCTTAAATTTTTAAAGCAGTAAAAAGAGATGCGGATACGACTTTGTTTTGGAATTCAGTTACGAGATTTATGTACCTAAGTAACGTATGTTACGTATAAATTTTAAAGTGATAAGAAAAGCATTATTTCATATTTGTATAACGAGCGGATCAGAAACGTACTTTGAACGACCGAAAAAAATTTCGTGTTATGTAGGCAAACATTTCAGTCTTTTAGGGGGTTTTGATTGCAGTCATTTATAGCTAATAGGAGGAACGTTAACAACGGTATCTATGGAATATTAATTACCAATTTTTACTATAATAGGTGTGAAAGTATAAGCCAGAGGAAAAGGAAAAGTAAATTTGGCAAAGAAAAGCCGGATAAGTCGGTTATATGGGAAGAATTACACAATTAATTGGTAAAATGTAGTTACACATTGAATTTTTGCCTCCATCTATTGATTACTCGCTCGAATTTCTGCTTTATGTAATTCTAACTTACCATTAATATTGAAGAAATTTAGTTTGGTAATTAGAAGGTATAAAAATCAGCATGAAAAGAACGCTGTAAACAGCGGGACTGTCCTCGCAATTATTAAAATTTAACAAAATCTTAATAGAAATTTAGAAAATTATTAAAATCGCGAAGAAATTTGAGATATATGTATACCCGATTTTTTGTTTAATTAAAAATTATTTAGATTATTGTAAAAAATTATTAAAATTTTTTAAATATTTGTAAATACTAAAAATTTGACCTTGCTAAATGTTGTACACTTTTTGAACACTGAAACTATTGTAACAATTCTCAAAGTTTTGAATAATTTAATTAATTTTCAACGTTTTTATTTTTGAAATATTTTTAAAATTTTTGAATAGCGATAATTTTTTATAATTATGAAAAAATCCAATATTTAAAAAAAAATTTAAATCTCATTTTCATAAATTAACAAAACTATATTTAATTTTTTTTTCTATTTTTTTCAAAAAACAAATAATTGGCAGTAGGAGGGGGGATTGGTTCGCGAGATCGTGTTTGCGCATATCGGCTATTAGGCATGCCTAGAATACGAATGTACGGTTGTTTTTCGAGCGCGTCTATACTGAAACAGAGCACCCCCCTTTTTTTGGCGGACCAACATCATTTACTTGCAGTTTCATCCGATCCCAATCTTTAAGCCAAATTTGGTTTTTCTGCGTTACGGCGTCTGGACTGTAAGTGTTTACAGACACGCAGATAGACATCCTGCAGAGGCCGCTTTATCGGTCTCCCAAGGCGCTAAAACCTGTTTATTAGTCAAAATGTTTAAGTCGAAAATGTTTGCAATAAATTTACCTTTCTTTTGTATAACTCGTATATCGGCCTGTAAAGCCAAAGCAATAGAAAACACATAGCTATCACAATAACCCTCCTCTATAGTTATACTTAAAGACCGAACTTTTAGTCGCAAAAAGTTTCATTAAGATTCAATAAGTAAACAAAAAACATGGGCGTACTCAATTCTATTCAGTTATACGTGAAACGTATTGAAATAGATATTTATGATACAAGTGTGTGAAGTAGGACTTTTACGCAAGAATTGCGAAGTTTAAGGAACGAGCCGAAGGCGAGTGCTTTAATCGCAATGAGTGCGTAAAAGTGTTTCACACATGAGTGTCATACAATATTTTATCTACGAACCGAAAGGCAAAGGCTGCAAAAGTGCACTTCGTACTTATCTGTCAAACAAAACTAACGAGAAATGACGTTACGAATACAGCGCCCAATAAACAAAGTGGCCTTTTCTCGATTGTTTTTTGTCGATAGAAATCGTTTAATAATGAAAGTCCCATTTAATTTACATTGGTCTTTTGCACACGATTTTGATACTTTTACGCACAATTTCATTAATGTAACACTTCACGTACAATAATTGACATATTAATGTGATCATTTTAAAACGGGAGTAGATAAAAGTTTTTTTTCGTAGAATTTTGTCGTTGTGTTAATGAATTTATACGTTCTATTTTCAATAATTCTTGGTTGCCATTTTACATTTAATTAAAAAAATGTTTTTGCAGTTTCATAAAATTGTTTTGACCATTCATATTCAACGCTTATGAACCCTATTTTATTTTATTTTAATATTACACAAAAATCAATCCCAGCTGACCAAATAAATAGTAACTATTTACACAAGCTAGCAAGGTCAAACATATGGATGTGTTACCATTCTAAGCTCGTAGATAATTCGTTTACAATTTAATATATGCGCCAACTATACAATTAATAAAATTATGACAGAAATGATTATTTATTGATTGCCGCATAATTTAAATACTGACTAAATACTAGACTAGAAATTCTACTACAGCACTTATAGTCCTTTATGGCGAGGAAGGTAAAAACATTATCGTTATCTTTAATTTCATATGGCACTTGTGCCTGTTGTTGCAAGAAATGAATAAATCAACATGCTTTGATTCTGTTATCGCAGTTATCTGTTTTGTACATTGCCAGGTGTTAAATGTTTCTTTAGAATGTTTTCTTATTTGTTGTCGCTGTTTAAATCGAACATAACGCATTCCTTTTATCCAAAATTTTCTTATATGCAATCGACACAATTTTTACACTGTTATAAAGAGACGTATCAAATAACCCAAGTAAAAAAATTACTATTAAGAAAAATAACATTGACGTCACTAAGCGTTGACAAAAAAATCTTTTTGTGGCCACTGAAATGTCTGTTTTAACCTAAATACGAGTTGAAGTATTTTTGCTTTCAGTTTAGATTTACGTTTTTAATGCATTTATTCCATACTTTCCGCGCGGGCGCGAGCGCTGTATTAAGCCAATATTCTGTTGTACAACGTAAATTAGTACAGTAATTAACACCAAGCCCAGGCATTCGAACTGCTTATATCTATGAAATTAGCAATACCGTACCAAATCACGTAGTATTAACAGACGTATCGTTGCATATGCATAACACACGTAATATTCGCAGATCCATAGAAATATCCTTATTTGCGAACGGAGTTCCTGACAATTTAAACTTTTGCGCTGGAGATTCCTACGACACGGTTGAAACTGTTTACATAATACCAATACAGCGCAAACTATTTACTAGTTAGATTAGTTCTCTAAAACTTTTTTAAATATTACACTCGAGTGTGTGAGATGAAAAGACTTTGTATTCATGAGACGTACCTTATAAGGAACTGTGTGCCTCGCGTATGCAAATTTACAATGTATGTATTTTCGATTGCCAACGTAATAGATCGTAATAATTGACCCGTTAAACAAAGTTGGGGTTCATACGTCGCACTGCTCTAGAATGACTATGAAAAGACCAACTATTGTAACATTAGTTATTGAATGAGCAATTTCCAACATCTTCCTTTGTCTTTTATTTCTCGTTCTTCAGAAGTTGTACTTTCATCCATATGTACATAAAATTGTAGCTCCAACGTTTCGTATCAAGCATTTCAGCATATTGCCGTGATTGTCACTGTTTTACTGCAAACATACCTACGCAATTAATAAGAGCAACAAGGAACGGATAGTAAACTAACGAGTACGACAAGGAAGGAGATAATAAAAAAACCAAGTGGGGATTCAGGTATCCATGGATACTTTTCCATTCAAGCTTAATAATTTACCTATTCATTTTAAAGTTAAATGTATCCAAGGATACGTGAATCCCCACTTGGCCCGCCCGTTGCCTTCCTTTCTTGTCGCGCTCATAAGTTGCCAATGTTTCCAATTAAAACAACGACAATCTGTATGCATGTACACAAAAAGCAAAAAAAAACTGTTATTCAAGAGAGGACTGACAAAAACCAAACGCGCATTGTTCGACACATAATCTGCTTTATCTGTCGTTAATGTCGGAGTAATGCCATTTACGAGTCAAACAAGGATATGTGACTTTTCTTCACCGCACTCTAAATTAACTTCTGTATAATGTATGTACTTCGTGAATCATACAACCTTCGTAAGTCCACAATCTAACAACACAAAAATAATTAAGCCTAAAAGGTTAGTAAGTAATTGCTATAACTCGATTAAAAATTAAAGAACGTCAAAGAACAAAATAAAAAATCTCTTGAATTGATTGTGTTAGGCACGTGGTGAAACATTATTAATAAATATTTAACTATTAAAAATTAATAATATATTTTATAGTTTTCTTTTTTGTTATTATACTATTAATTTTTTAATAATTAAATATTTATTAGATATAAAATCCATTAGCCAAAAATGGGGGAAGGAGAAAGTAAAAACTCTTTATTATTGCTTCCTAAAACAAGCTTTTCTTTTGTCACCTATACGCAGTTGACGTTATAAACTGAATGTATCAGATAGTGTAGAAGTTTTAATATATTTTTTGAAAACCCTCTAAAAATTGTACCCTGCTAGTTTTTTACTTTCCTACTTTCCACTATGGGCACAGCAATACATGGTTTGGACTCCCATAGCCCAAAAAAGTTTAAAGGTTTTTAATAAACGTCGGTCTGTAGGTTGCGGGGTCAAAATAACGCCTCAATAATAACGCCGGTGAAAAATTGCTCCGGCAAAATTAGCGCCCTCAAAAATGCCGCGGGGCAAAATTGTCGCAGACCAAAACAGCGGCGCTAAAAATGTCGTCGTCGAAAATATCGCCTCCACATGGACGCCATAAGACACATCGCCATACAAATACTTTTCATTTTGACGAAAGTTTGATTTGAATTTTACGCAAATTAAATCAAACTTCTATTACAATGCGTGTTTGTATTCATACGGCGACGTTTCTTAAAGCATTAACTTTGAGACGCTATTTTTGCCGGCGACATTTTTGATCGTCGCTGGTTTTGTCATCGACATTTGTGCCGGCGACATTTTTGACAGGCAACATTTTTACCGGCGACATTTTTGCAGACGCTATTTTGAGGGCCCTATTTTTGCAGGCGGTATTTTTTGCCTGAGGCTAATACAGAGCGCTATTTTGGATGGCGCTATTATTAGCGTGTACCGGTCTGTATGTGTGTGTCCCAAATCCTAGGAACTGATAGGATGATGCAACGTAAATGCAACCCAAAAGTTTTCTTTTGCGATATGGAACCGAAAACAAAGGTGAGATACGGGTTTTTAATTTAATTCTACAAAATACAATAATTTAAAGCGCGGCGCCGCCGGGAGCACATTGCTCCTAAGACACGTAGAGCAATCATAATTAATACTGTCCAATTACTGGTTTACACTTGCCAATATCAGTAAAAAAAATCGCAGAGAGCATAAACAGTAAAACGACAATGATGAGAGTTTCTATTATTTCTTATGATTTCGAAATTTAAATGATTTTCAAAAGCTGCTATGTTATAGTCGTTAAATTAAATTTATGCCTGCAGCGTTTCAGTTCATCTATAAAGATTTTTTTTTAAATTTATGGTTAGTACAAAAAGTTTCAAATTTATATCACTAAACATATTTAAAAAATGCTCCATCCAACATCAAATTTGACATGTTTCCATTACATAAAAATATTTATGAGGTCGTAACTTCAAAATGACTGCTCAAAAAGTGTATTTTAAATTAAATTAAATATTAAATTATATTCCTTTTTATGGAAATTTGAGTGCCACTTGGGTGAGTTTTTGATAAAACTAATAACGAAAACGTTAGAGCCAGTATTTCAAACTTTTGGTGCGACCAATTAATTTACAAAAAGATGATAACGATGCTATAGGTACTGTAGTATTTTTTTGTACTACACAATATTGCGTAAGTTTTCCTTAAAAAAACGCGTGTTTTTCCTTGCTTTTGAAAATCTCTTTTAAGGCCTGGAAATAAAGAAAAGTTAAACTAACATCTTTTCGCCTGTTTTTTAAAGTTTTTTAAGGCTTTAAAAGAACTATTTTGTTGAATGTTTTCTTCATGATTTTTCATTCTTAATTTTTTTTAAATGGATGCTTTTCCGGTATAGTTTCGAGTTTTGTTCGGGAAGGTTTTTTTTTTCGAGTTGTTTTGGTTTTCCTCACGGGATTCTCTTTCCGGGATCGATTCCGAGACCGACCCAACGGAGGAAGCATTCGGAGTTATCAAAAATACGAACGGGGGTAGCTCATAGGTTCTGCTAGTAATAATAATTCTTCTTTAAAAAAATAAAAATAAAGTATGAACATGTGTACGTAATACATTAGTTAGGCTCGTTAAAAATCAATTAAACAATATTTTTTCAACGGACACGGGCCGGACAACCCGAGCTCGGGCCGGACAACCCGAGCTCGGGCCGGACCCGACCCGATTATGTTTCGACCTTTATATTTACGCTTTACGTAGGCACCAAAATTTCATTGAAATTGGTTCATTGGTTTCAAAGATTTTGTGTCGCACAGATATGAAAAACTATTTTCAAAACACATTTTTGCCCTAAAAACCAAGAACGTGTATTTTCTTTAAAACCCCAAAATCGATCTTTTCACGATCACAATACATTCCAAAACTAGAACTATGGGAAAATAATTAACTGCACTGATATAGCTTGTAAACTAATCAAATTAGTGTAAATTTGTATACCAGAACGAAGACAATTGAAAATTACTAATTGCATACGTTGAAACTAAATTTGAAACAATTTCCCACAGAATTAAAATTCAGTTGAACGTCATGAATGTGATACAAACATGATTTTATTGGAGTTAAATTGATGTGTCGGAATTCAATTAAAGTTACAATTTACACTCGAGTGCAATAACTGTGTAGCTACGCAAAATTACCTTGATGTTTCTATTATTCCAAGGACCTTGGTTTTTAAGTGAGTTTACATTCGGCCTCCAATTAGAGCAGAAAAATGCAAAAGAGAAAAGGTGTTGCTAAACCAAATCCCGGCAAAAATTGGGTAATTCAAGTAGGTCTTAGTCCTAGCGAATTTCTTGAATTTCTAAACAATCAAAAATGGACATGGATTCGCGAATAGTTGAAAATGAAAGTTCCACATACCTACTGGACGTTTCAACACTACGTTAAGCACGTTAATTGGCCATAACTACTTTTTAATATCTGGAAATCAGTTTCGAATTAAGTAATTTTAAGTTTTACATAACCGGACTTGCGTTTACGTAAGGCTGCTGCATTTGAGGTGCCCACCCGCCGCCGCTGCCTTCGCCTTGGACACTAAAGTACAGATACACCCGTCACCTGCATTTTATTCCCCATGTTATTATACCGAACAAGTTTGCATGTAAAATATTAAAACCGAGCGGTTTATGTAGCAGTAAAGTTTCCGGAGCAAGAATTCTTGCAAAGACAAGTGAATAATGGCAATGTTTCGAAGCCGCTTGGAACTGACAAGACATGCTTTAAAAATCAAATTACGTACTTTTAATTTCTTCCGCGCAGAGTAGCAAAACTCAATTTAATGAGATTAAAACCTACTTGAAATATAATTTATCTTGTAGATCCAACTTATCAGGAAACCAATTTCTCTAAGAGACTATCACAATAGTTCTAGAAACTTTTGTTGGCAATAATCTGCAACTTGAGCGAAAACCGCGACAAATTGCTGCTGTCAAATGCATCTCACATTTTATCAGCGATTTTTCTGCTGGAAACTTTGCTGACTGCAAACCATAAAAGGTTTCTTAACAGTCTCTTTTGTAAGAGGTTTTTAGATATTTTTTGACTATTTATTTCCAGTCGTTCTGAGAAAAAAGTTTCTTATAACTCCGCTTTTAAGAAAAAAACGGGCTAAGTACATTTTATGTTTTAAATGTTCTAGCGCGAATAAGTGATTGACATTTACATCTACAACCGGTACTAAGAGAAACTATTTTACGACATATTTTGTGTTAAGGACACGATGACACTGTCTTCAGGACTAGCGTGGGGAGAGAATTGCAATCAATGAAACATGCATAGAAACAAAAGGAATGTCGACGATTTTTTAATTAGACGAAAAGGGCTTGACTGCTAAAGTGGTATTTGAGACTCCTCATCAGTCAAGGATGGAGAGCGTGACTGGAGATAAGTGTGTGCTTTAAGAAGTTGTATAGGATGCATGCGAAGTACTGGTCCAATAATTATTTAAGAATTCTTTTTTTAATGTGAACTGAAGAAAAATATCCAGAAATTTTGGTAGAATAGACTCATTGTATTAATACTAATATAATAATAACAATATTAATTAATTGTATAATATATAATAATATGTCTTGGTAATCGGAAACTGTAATGTTAAATAGGAAACGATATGAAGCCGCACGCAAAGGAGAAAAAAATAAATCAAAATGGACAAAAAATGGGAAACACCTTCTTTGACTATAGTGACGACGTACCGCAATACACGTTCGAAGCTAAAGAAAGGGGGTTAAGAAGCATCGTAAACTACATCATATATATACAAAATAGAAAAGACTAATTACAGGATGTTAGGGTGGAGAGAACAGCAGGACTGGGTACGGACACACTCTTTTAATAGCAGAAACATGTTTTAAAGTACAACAAAGTAAAGCGGATAGCACGACAGTATAAACACAGAAAAACTGAGGAATGAGGATAGGATAGCAAACAAATAAACAGAACAAAAAAATTTCGGAATTGGAAGAACAGTGGAACTTATAAAAAGAAATTATCACCGAGACGGTGGGCGGTGGAAGTATGTGGAATACTAAAAGCAAACCAACAGAGCAAAAAGACAGTCTGGTAGGATGAGGTGGTGAAGAGTAAAATAAAAGAAAAAAAAAGGAGCATGCAAGAAATATATTTAAAAAAAGATACAAATATGTACATAATTAGAAGAAATGCGGCGAAGTAAGCAGTGGTGAAGGCGAAAAGAAGTAGCTGGGAGAGGTTTGGTAATGTTCTGAAGGAAGACTTGAGAAGAAACACAAGAATTTTGTAGAGTAAAACTGAAGACATGAGAAGTAAAAAAGAGAAATGAATGTGGAATATAAAGAATAGCAGTGATAAGTTAATGACGGAAAAAAACGAGACAGTCGGTACATGGGGGAAATTCTACGAAGACAAATTTAAAGGAAAACAAGAAGATAGGGTAGAGAATGAAATAGACAAGGATGAGAGAAGGATAATAGAATAGAAAACATCAAAGAAGAAATCGAAGAAGCAACAATCAGATTGAAAATGCGAAAAAAGCAGGTAGAGGAGACAACATAGCACCTCTTCTTTTTCTTCCTCTTTTTATAGGCCAACGGTCTGTTTAATACGCGCAACCAACAGGTTCTGTGAGCCCTCTTTGCACGTATGCCGGGCAGGAGGCTGGCCTTACCTGTCGAAAGGGGAAGAAGTTCCACTAAATGGTTTACGATTGCCAAAGAGGTTAGTATGACAACCGCGTACATAACACCTGAAATGGGGAGGTATAAAAATGAGACACTATAGACATGGAAGTTATGTAGGAAGGCATGGGAATAAAACAGGATACCCAGGGACTGGGAAAAAAACATTATATTACCGCTTTCCAAAAAAGGAAAGACAATGGAAAGCAAAAACTATAGACCAGTATGCCTATCTCCAGTTATAATAAAAATTTATACAAGAATATTAGAGAATAAGCTAAGAAGAAGAGTAGATGAGACACTAGAGAAAGAGCAAACAGCATTCAGACCAGACTGACAAACACAAGACCATTTATACGTATTTTAAGGAATGTAATAGAATAGGGAAAATAAAATATACGTAGCGTTTATCGATCTAAAGGTGGCGTTCGACAAAATTTCAAGGAAAAAACTGTGCGGAATAATACAGAAGATGGAAGTACAGGAAAAATTGTTGTAAGTGATAAAGTGTGTCCACAAAAATGTGAAAGGGATAGTGAAGTTGAACGGTGGTGAATCAGAAGTGGCAAGATAGACAGGGGGGTGAAGCAGGGATGCAGTTTAAGTCCGCTATTATTCATAATTTATATGGCCAAAATAGTGAAAATGTGTAAAAGTAATACTCCCAAACTAACAGTAGGGTATCAATCATTGACGTGTAAAGTTTGTTGTATGCGAACAATATAGTTCTAATAAGCGAAAAAAATTTGAAACTACAAAATATGATAAACAAATGCAATTAAGCAAATAAAAATGGAAATAAATGTAAAGAAAAGCAAATTAATAAAAATAACAGGAACAAAGGAAGAAGTAGAAGTAGAAATAACATGTAATGATGAAAGAATGGAAGAAATAATGACTTTTGAATACCTTGCAACAATTTTTAGCAAAGATGGGAAAATAGATTTTTTAAGTGTTAAATAGAACAAAGAAACCCTCACAATTGTACTACCAACTAAACAAAACAAGTATGGGTAAACGAGAATTGGAAAATAAAACAAAGCTGTAAGTATACAACACGATCGCAGTACCAACTTTATTATATGGTAGTGAAACTTAGCCGGCTCAACATAAACATGAAAATAACATCAATAGAAATGATGATCTTAAGGAAATCCATAGGCATAACAAAATTTGATAGATGGAATAATGAAAGAGTCAGAGTGAAATAACAACTGGAAGTAAAATAACTAAAATTGTTTGGACATGTACACAGAATTACAAACGAGAGACTGACGAAGCAAGTAACAGAAGCCAAAAGACCAAGAAAAAGACAAGTGAGCAGACCCAGAAAAAGTTTGGTGAACAGAATAATAGAACTGGAGAGCCAAAGAGAGAAGACAGTGAAAGAGATGAAACAGATGGCACAAAATCGCAATCGGGTAGAATCTACCTAACTCCGACGCCAAAAACGCAAATGAAGGAAAAGTATTATTACCAAAAACCTTTTTATTACCAGCCTTACGCATGACCATTAAAATTCACATTATTAAGTGGGAATCGATTCGGGAACATTATGTAGAAACAACGAGTGAAGCGCTTCGCCTGGACGTTGCGATACTGTGGAAATTTTATTTTTCCCAACTTGAAAAGTATCAAAATCAAAATCGTCAGTACAAAAAAACTATATTTTCGTGGATTACTTCGCAAATGGCAAATGCGATACGTCATACAAATATCTCATTCGTTTGTTGTACTACACAAGGATGGGAAAAAACCAGTCGCGCAACGCAAAAGACTTAACATACTGTGCAGTTAAAATAAGCCTAGTTGTTGCGGCTTCGCATTACCTGAAGTTAGAAATAAAACCTTTTTATGGGACAAAAGCAATTATCTTTTTAGTTTATCAACGAAACATGTCTTAACATTCTGGTTTTGGATTTTTATTCTAAAACTTATCTAAATTGGAACATCCGTCGTGAAGTTATGACGCCCACCTGCAGACCGATTTTTTATAATAACTAGTTTTTATCCTCGGGGAACAAAACAACTATTTTCGTCAATATCTCGAAATCGAAAATTTGCATCGACCAAAAGTAAAAAGTTATTCGATTCAGGGTAGAGATAACATATCTTAAAATATGCGAGATTATTTAATTAGAGTAACCCAAAATTCAACAAAAAAAACAAAATTATTTGATCTAATGTTAAAAAAGCAAACTTATTACGAATGTGTATTTTAAACAATTTCCTAGAAACAATTTCTGGTTGTTGCTCTAGGAAATAAAAAAAATCCAATTATTACTTCATTGGTATCAACAAAATCGTCATTCTACTTAAATTAAAACTGAAAAAAAAACAAAAACTGTTCGAGGGACCAGTATTCACCAATAAATTTTGTGTGAAATTTTAACATGTATATTTTTGTTCAGTTGTACCGTATTTTTATTTTCGATTCGTGTACACGGGTGGAAATGCATAATTAACTATTTAAATTGGATGCGCTTCCAACGAGGATGCTGGTTTTTGTGGCACCTAATTAGTGATATAATACCTGCAAAAATACCATCCTGTTAGGCATTTTAATTGACAGTCTAGCTCTACAAAAGTGGCTTATAACGCTTTTGTACAGTTTTTGCCATTTTTAAGAAGAAGATAAAATTCAATAAGCGCTTCTCAGCAAAATGGTGAATGTGTGCAGTAAGTAGAAAATCTTTTATCATTTGAAAAATTCAATTATACCGCTTCGTGAAACGTGTAATTGAATAAATGACTTACTATTCAAATATATATGAATATTCCACTCAATAATATAACGAACACTCACTTTGTGGCGTTTAAGGGCTAATAGAAAGTTTTTTATCCGATTATTTTTTTAAGTAACAATTTAATCGCCATTGCTTTAAAGCCAACTAATCCTTTTTTTTTTTAATTTATAGTTTCAAACTGACCGAAATTCGTACATTTTTTTAATATCAAAATTTTGGTGTGGGAGGTAGGAAGATCAGACTTGCGCAGATAGGCTATTTGACATGCGTAGAATACAAATCTAAGGTTCTTTTCCGAGAGCATATATTTTGAAGAAGGCACCGCCCTCTGTTTTAAGTAATCGAGTGATTTTATGATATTTTGTGGTTTCTAGTTGGAAATAACGTATATCCCTTGAATGTCAAAGTCGATTTAATAATTTTTTGGCAATTACTCAATTAATCTGTTCAGGTAAACGACAAAAATGAAACCGCTCAGTGATGTTTTCTCAATTAAAAGTTGTTCCTATTGTCATTTAACATGCTCATACCGATTTTGAATCCGAAAATTGTAAATTTTTAAAAAACAAATTTCGAACGTGGGAGACAATGGGGTTGATAGGGAGATCGCGTTTGCGCAGATCGGCTATTCGACATGCGTAGAATACGAATGTAAGGTTCTTTTTTTTCGCGAGTATATTTTGACATTAAGCACACGTCCCCTCGCCCCCTTCTTTTAGGCGGGCCAGCCTCATTTTCTTGTTTCCCTAAAACTTTGAGACAAATTTGGGTTTTCTGCGTTAAGGTCTGGACTCTAGAGTGTATACACGAACACAGACAGACACCGCTGCAGCGTCCGCTTTATCGAAACCTGCTTATTGAAAAATGTTTGCCATAAAAGTACCTTTCTTTTAAGCATAACTCGTATATCGGCCAATACACGCAAAGCAAAGAAAACTTCGCATTTGCTCCAAATCCAATCTGACGAACACAATACCTTTCTCTATAGCTACACTTAGTATAGCGAGGAAGGTAGTAATACTTGTAGAAAACTTCACATCTTTCAAAATCAATACCTTTACGCTATTCTTCTATTGATAATAATTATTTGTTCTTTTTTGCCTAATTAATTAAATGTACCCCCAACCACGCTCGATTTCCCTTCTTATCATTAAAATTGGCAAGCTTCTGAGAGATTTAATTTGCTTCCACTTTTTAAAATTTTTATATCACTTTCTGGCAATCAATAATAAATAACGAAACTTGTATAAACTAAACAATCTTGATGATTGTGATTTAATCGGCCCCGTCTTTATAAAACGTCGTGCAATTTATCTTGATTTTGTTTCTCAAGAAAACTTTTTAATGGGCAGCATAAGTTGGTTGTAGCTGATTATTAAGGAAAACTTTTCGGCATAAAATAAAACTGATGATTATCCAAGATTAAGCCGCTTATTCTGCTTATGTTTCTTGGTATAATATTATTATTCGTGTCATAATCAATTCTGGTGATTTATCTCTTTCCTACAATTATTTTTTTGGACGCAATTCATTGTTCGCTAAACGATAAAACCACATCGTTGGAAATCTGAAATCAAAGGAAATGTCAACATCGATCATACACCCAGCCATCATCTACGTGGATTTGAAAAAGCAATGTCATCTCGCAAAAAAAATGTAGAACATTTTCACTAATTACCTCCATTTATTACTTTTAGTATTGTGCTGGGGGACAAAAAGGATCTTCATTCCGAACAAGTTTTTGCTACTCTAAAAGCTGAAAATAAAATAAGTGTCCATCAGTCCTATATTTTCTGTTGTAGCGCGTTTTTTCTTCGGTTAAAAAAATTAAATCTGGCTGCGTCCAGTGATAAAAGATCAAAGAAAATGGACTATTTCTTGCGTAGCAGCAGAGAAGGACTAATATCAGAGGAGATCGTTAAACGTTCTTTGTCACTGTACATGAACAATAGACCACAAAAAGGCAGACACAATTCTGCAGTACAATAGAGGAATGAAGTGATGAAAGCGAGCAGAAACAGGCAATTAAATCCCTGAATTCAATCTGTGTTTCTCCCATATTCGAGAAGAGAAGATTTCAAAGTGCGAAGTCTTAATAGTATACTTTCCTGTACGTTATTTGTATGGAAACAAAAAGCCATTCAGTGCCTTCGAGCATTATTATTATTTAGAAATTTCACCAGTGGCGTAACAAACACCCCTGCACACCCCGCACCATGAGAGGGCCCAAGCTTTTTTGGGGCCCAGGATGATTGAGAACCGCCAGATACTAAAAATGAAAACTAAAACAGTCATTGTAGTTCAAAACGTACAATCAAAAGAAGTATTTTAATATTTATTGCGAGTATAAAATTTGGCGTCGATGCGTTACATAAAATAGTATGATTTGACCCGACAGTCAGCTGCATAATCTGTAGCCTACATAAAATCATCCAATCCCTGTCAGCGGAATAACTAAATAATTGAATTTCTGCGATTTTTTTTTAATCTCCCTCCGTGCAGAAGTTATTCGACAAAATAACCAATTAAGCATATCGATCTAAAAGACTCGAAAAGTGTGTGCCCCATTGGACATTTTGCCATATAACATCGAAACGGTGCAGGATGTCACAATCATTGCAAGACCTAAAAATTTCAAAATAAAACGAAAAATCTAAATTTCTAGTGAATAATAGTCAATGTAGTCGTAAAAAAAGTTCGAGAGGGTAAAAACTGTGTACATTGTTCCGAATGTTGGTAATGTTCTTATATAGATATTTAAAAAAGATTGGCTGTGTACCAAATTTAAGTAAATTATCACAAAAAGTGTGAGGTAAATTAAAAAAACTAAAAACTAAAAAAATATAAAGCTTTATCATCCTGTATCTCGAAAACGAAGTATTTTAGGACGTATATTTAAACAAACTTTTTTACTTTAAATCAGCCAAAGAATAAAAACTCAGCATTCAATTAAGAAACATCCTTGTAACATAAGGAAGATGCACGAAGCGCTTGCTGCTAGGATATGCATGTCTCAATTTTGCAGTAGGTATGGCAAAGAGATTGGAGACAAAGAAGTATAAAAAGTACCCGATCGTCATTCGTATATTTTATTTTTAATATCGATAAAAACCGTGTTACGTTATGTCAGTTAATTTCTTGACAGTGTCGGATGTATTAGAACAAAACATGTTTTAGTATTAACCATTGTTAAAAATTATAAATTGTAATTACAATCCAATTCGTTGCCAGATTGGTAATTTTAATTGTCAACAAAAAACAATAATAGTGCATTTAGTAGTTCCCTTGCCTCGGAGCTCTCTCTCTAAAACACCATAAAATAAGGCCATGGCAACCAGGGTTCGTGCCTACTCTCAAGTATACAGGCTGTTCAAAACTATCAAAGCACAATTGCTAACTTCGTTATTATTGGAGGTACCAAATCGGTTAAACTACTAAAGTATTTTTGCGCTGATTGCGGTGCTGTATCAAAAAAAAACATTGTACGTTTCCTTTTTGAGATATTACAAAAAATAGTTTTGCTTTAAATTGAATATCCTGTATATTTTTGCATACTCTGAAAGAAAATTCAGTTCTTAATAAAAAAAAGCTCCAATGCAATAGTAACCTAAAGCGAATATTAAAAACGTTATTGGTAATATTCTTTATGGCCAGCATCTATATAGAAAAAATTTGTTGTTAAACGCCATCAATAATCGCCAATAACTTTTTTACTACCCATTTTAAGGTACTACTGTATACAAACGTTTATATTCAAACTTTTCTTTCGGAATGCTTAAAAATATACAGGGCGTTACATTTAAAAATGTTGCTTTTAGGAATAACTCGTAAACGCGGCGTTCAATTCTCTTTTTGATAACAGCATCGTAATCAGCGCAAAAAAACTGTAATACATTGCTAATTTAACCGACTCTGCAGCTCCTATAATAACGAGGTTAGCAATAGTGTTCCGATCATTTCGAACACCCTGTATATTATGCTCTGTGGTAATAACGTAAGCTTTCCTGCTACAATGCTATAGTTTCAGTAATGTTTACAATTTAAAACTTTTATTAATAAATCTAGTATGTGACTTTTAAACGTAGATATGTATTTGCCTATAACAAAATTATAGGTATATGGGGTGGGGAGGGAGGACTATTATAAAAGTTTTGCGGTGGGGGGCCTTGCGGTTTGCGTTACGGCACTGAATTTCCTTTTAATGGAAAATTCAGGAATCCTTTGTTAGCAGAAGTTAAACAACAAATGATTTTCTTACCTTTAAAGCGTTCCACGTTTATGTTTATTTAATTTTAAAAGTTCAACGTCGTTTGTCGACTGAAACAACCGCTGATAAGCGTAGTAATGCCGTAGCGATAAGAACGGGAAGTATAGGCGCAGCCAAAAAATTAGATTAATGGAACAAGCGCAGAACGTCTTGTTTTCGTTCGAAAATGTATCAAAAGAGTTACATATCCCGTCTATAAAGTAGGATTTTTATGTCGGGCCCAATGTGATAGAGCAAACAGATAAAAAAAACTATGACAGTATCAAACCTGAAATCGCCACACTCGATTAATTTTAACGGGTAGGTCATTTGACCGGTAGACGAACTCATAAACGCGAACGCCTCACTTGTCTATCTATTTTGTATTTTCAAATACATTCGCTATTTTGAAAGCGAAACTGGATATCCACGAATAGGATTTCGGATTTTCATTGCCGAGGGTTCACACTTTTTCAGGCTGAAAAGATTTATTTTAACATGAAAAAAGTATATCTTCCTGAAACAAATACAAAACTAATTTAAAACTTTTTCGGGTAGTTTGAGTTTAACCTTGCCTACCACCAAGGGTCTTTTACTGATATTGTCAAAAGATGGAAAACCTGCGAGAAAATTTACTTATTCGTTCAAATCTTGAAAATCTTTTAAATGCATCTTTCTCTTAAAGTAAACGAATTCTTTTCATATTTAAGTAATAGGGCTCGTTTGATATTTTCAAGTTATACAAGGTGTTCTGAAAAAAGTAGTCATAAATAACAGAGTAGGTTCTGGGCGTGAAAATATGTCGATTTAACTAAATTTGCCTAAACAGAAAAGTGCTTCGTTGCAAAGTCATGACGTCTTAAACTAGAATTTGATGATGAGAGTATTTTTTAATATCTTTAAGACAGTTTGAGGTATATCTTTGAAATTTGACATAAGAAAATGATTTTACATAAGTTATAGCAACACTAATTCCAGAAACCCCAATTACGAACTATAGAGAAAGGTATTGCGATCGTCAGGTTGGATTTAGATCTAACGTGTTCATTCAGCGAAGTTTTTTTCACTTTGAGTTTACTGGCCGATATACGAGTTATTACCAAAAGAAAGGTACTTTTATGCCAAACATTTTTATTCTAAACATTTTGACTAATGCGCAGGTTTTAGGGCTTTGGAGAACGATAAAGCGGACGCTGCAGAGGTGTCTGTGTGTCTGTCTGTCTGTCCGTTTCTATACACTTTACAGACCAGCCGCCTTAACGCAGAAAAACCAAATCTGGCTCAACCATTGCTAATTGCAATAGGATGACATCGCAGGAAAATCAGGTTGGTCCGCCATAACAAAAGGGAGAGGAGAGGAGGGTGCTCTATTTCAAAAAGAGGCGGTCAAAAACGAACCTTACATTCGTATTCTACGCATGTCGAATAAATAGCCGATCTGCGCAAACGCGATCTCCCTATCGCCCCCTTTGCCTCATCGTTGATATTTTGTTTTTTCAAAAATTTAGGAATTTCGGCTTCAAAATCGAATGACAATAGGAACAACTTTTCGTTAAAAAAACATCACCGAGAGGTTTAGTTTTGGTCGATTACCTGATAATTGAGTAATCACTAAATTATCAAATCGATTTTGAGGTTTTAAGGAATAAACACAAAATTACATAAAACCGGGCGACTGCTTAAAAAAATGGGGGAGGGGGGTTCTACTTCAATATAGACGCACTTGAACAGGAGCATTATTCTACACATGTGGAATAGCCGATCTGCGTAGACTCGATCTACCATCTCCCAGTGCCCCCCCCCCACCAACGATTTTTTGATGTTTCAAAGTAGTACGAATTTTGGCTTCAAAAGCGGTATGAACAAGTAAACGACAATAGAAACAATCTTCCATTGAGAAAGCACCTCTAGAAGGTTTCCTGTTGGTTGTTTACCTGAACAGTCTAATTGAATAATCGACAATAAAACACGACTATCATCAAATTATGAAAAAGATTTTAAATTTCAACAAAAAATTGTTGTTTATAATTAACGCAATTACCGAAAAACAAAAAATTTTTAAATTTTACAAAAACTTTTTAAGCCAAAATTTGTTCAATATTTCATATTTCGTAACATTTCAAAATTTCATAAATTTTCAAAATTTCCTACAGAATTTGTTTTTTTGCTGAATACCATAATTCCCTGGTAAGAACCTTTCATGAATTCTTAAAAATTAAAAATTGATACTCCTTTGTTTATTGAAAGGAAAACAATAAATTACTTTTGCTCAAGAAGAATTACACATCTGACTAGTAAAACTAAAATCTAACGTTGGTTTGTAGAAAATTTTATATTTGGTAGGGCTACACGTCCCCCCTTCTATTTTTTTAAGCTGTGAATTTAAAATTTGATTGGCTACCGTAGAAAACGTGAATTCCAATTATATAAAAATTAAAAAAAATTCTCACCCACAAAAATTTTTGGTAAACACTTTTTCTTGTTATTTCTTAACTTAATATTTGGACCTACTTTGTAAATATGGTCATCTTTCTCTCGCAAACTTTTCCAAAATTTTGAGATATAAACTCTTCTCCCATTGTTAAAAGTAATAAATTTTATAAAAAGCAAATTACTTTTATAAATCAATAATAAAAAAAGTTTTCCATCGCTTTTATAGGTACTTTTTGAGAAACACCGAAAACTATTTAGAATTATCCAGTGCTTTTCTAAACTTCTGTCTACTAAATTAATAACACTTGCTTATAAATCACAATCACATTTAATTAAAACCTTCTAAACAAAATCTATGACGAGAGGTTGTAGTAATACCATAAATAATGCAAATCTGATTCTGCTGATTATTAAGGTCAAACAGAAAAAATTCACTTTCATCGGTGCTTTTAACGTATTCCTTGTAGACCTGAATATCAACCAGGAATCGGGCCAATTTCCCATCAATATTGTCCGAGTATCAGTAACAAAATAATTCAATAGAACTGCAATTTTTCAGGACTGCTAGCATCACAGTTATTCGTCCCTTCATTTTTCAAACACAATGATTTGTACCGTTCCTGTATCATGTCTTATGGTGATAATTCTGCACTTTAATTAGTTTAATTTTAAAAATATCAGTAAGAAACTAAAAAAAAATTCAAGTACGTAATTTTTGTAACATTCTAGCTTTTTTGCATAAAATAAGAATTCCAGCAAAAATGCTTTCTTGCGGAAACAACAAATTTTACAAAAATGATCGCCAGGAGCCTTGTGGTTCATGGAGTTTACAAGACACACTGGACACTATTTTGCAGTTTGCGACGGCGAAACTGAAAACCTCTGCTCCCATTGGTCTTGTAAATATGTAGCAATGAGAGAAGGTTTAAACTGTGTGAATTTACCCACATTTTTAACATTCTGTGCCTCAAATTTTTTTATAAAATATCTATCCTTCTACGAGTTATTATAACATATCAAAATCAAATTCAAAAGGATCATTACAGGTCATGCTGTAACAACGATATTCATATATTTTTCGAGACAACGAGAAATCTATAACAGCTAACAAACCCAATACACTGACGTCGCTGCGAAAATAACACGAGCACGGTCGCTATATGTAGAGCTATAATGAACAGTGTGGTTGCTGTTGATTATTATTTTCATCATCTACATTATTTTTCCTTTTGAAAGAGGCGAACCATAATTTGTCGACTTGAAACTCTTGTCGTTTGAGAAATAATCAAACTCTTTTGAAATTTGACCTAGATTTCGATGTCGGCGGGATCAGGGAGTAGCAAGCGTTACAAAGCTGTAGGAGAAGCAAATGATTGACAATAGATACATAGAAATGTGGATTACATCATTATTATTTGGAAGAATACCCTAAAGCAAGGTACAATTAAAAAAAATAATAAGAAATGATTAAATAGCAAAAAACTGTCAGAACTTTCCTCGCATTTACAAGATAACCTGAAATTAAAGAATCCAAAAACTGAAAATTGGGTGGGAGAACAACAATTACTCCCTCCCCCCCAATAATGCAGTATTTCAAAATTAACTTAAGAACTTTATTCTACTATCACTCACGAGCAATTTAGCCTTAATAGAAATTTTCTTTATCGGCTGCCGTTTATTCAATCAAGGGGTAGGAATTTTCGATTTTCAAAAATTCATAGAACGGGTCGCAAACAAGTTAGCGAATTGGGACACGAACCAAATTGTTGCGGATCCATAGCTTTACAAGTCTACAAAGTTAAAAAAATCACGTGGCCAGTTTTCTAGTAATATTTATGTGAAATTTTCCGAAATTTTAGAAACTTTTTGACTTCATAGCTTTTAAGACACAGTTAACATCGTGTCTCTATAGGGCTATTCTTCTTCTTCCTCTTGTTATATGCCAATGGTCTGATTAATACCCGCAGCTAGTGCGGGTTCTGTCAGCCCTCTTTACACTATGCCGGGCAGTAGGCTGGCCTTACCCGTCGAAAGGAGAAGAAGTTCCACTAAATGGTTTACGATTGCCAAAGATGTTAGTATGACAACCGGGACCAACGGTTTAACGTGCCCTCCGAAGCACGGTTGGTTGCAGATATACCCCTATAATGGTCACGTATCCGAGTGGGGACCAGAGTGGACAGTGCTTAACTTTGAATACCGTGTGACCGGCATCCGCAGTTCTCCGCCATGCAACCAACTAGGGCTATAACATAAAATATTTGAACGTAATCTGTCAACCCGTTTTTGAGTAATAAGGCACTCAAGTCAGGAATTTTAAAAACATCGTAGCGTCCGTGATTTTAAAACTAGAACGTTCGGAAACAAACCATTAGATCTGTCCTAAAGTTGTCTATTGAATTATATTTTCAAATTTATAAAATTGTTTCGGAAAGAGATACTACCAAAAAACATGTCTAACTTCCGTTTCCGGTTTCGGATTTTTTTAAATTATTTTGTCGGTGAATTTTTGATATACCCCAGATTCAAAAACTCATCAAAATCAGACCATCCATTCGGTAGTTATTAAGCACACATACATTCCCACATACCCACCCAGACAGAACTAGCGTCTGAGGTCTTCGACAACAGCCGATCCTGACTTGCGCAACCTTGTCTAATATTGGCTCGCATTGTGCAGTGTTCACTTGTCAATGTGGTTGTTTGTGGAAGTGTAATATTTACATCGAAAGTAAAGCAAGTTATTGAAAGTGTAAGTGTAAGGTGAAATTGCATTGTTAAAGCCCATTTTTTCATTGCTAATAAATTGCATTCAATACAAAACAACAAATCCTTTTTTTTAATTTATAACATGCACGGTACAGCGTAGAAAATACAAAGCGAAAGCAACTTCTGATTTTTATTTTTTACAAGAAGAAATGCTAAAAATATTTTTTTACTCTTTGACTACCAGCGGTAGTACAACGTACCGCCCGCGCCGAAGAGTTTACATCCAGAATACCCAACATATTATTACTCATTTTTTCTAATAGTTTGTTGATAATAAATTAAATATTAAGTAATTCCAAAAAATTAAAAACACCGTTTCCTATTTAATTTATTTTGTAGAGCTCTTAAAAAATTAATTATTAAATAATAATTTTTATTTTATATTGTACGTCTAGTTTTGTTTAACTTTTGAAGCAACATATGAGCAAAACATAGAAAAGGTAGTCGAAGACACCAGACGCTAGTACAGACAGACAGATACTTTTTTTTAATTTCCTAGAGGTCCAAAACATGCATTTCCGTTAAAATCTCGATTTCAAAAATTTGCATAAAGTTAATACTGAATGTATAGGAAAGTAATAAAATCGGCTTTTAAATTTTCCGGTGTACGATTTTTGCTTACAATAATTCGGAAAAAGGTCACCAAGGTTTAAATAAATCCATGGAAACGCTTTTACCAACAATAAATAGAGAAAACTAATTCTACATCCATTAACTAGACAGAATAATGAATAAGCTTGTAATAGGTTTTTGATTACTTCAAGTTCTGCGATATAAGATGTATAAGGGTGAAGGCCGCCTTAAAGGAAATGAAATGAAAGCGCGGATTAGCAAGTGTAAAAAATTGAAACGGTAAAAGCGAGTCAAATTAATAACTCGATATGGAAGTTTCCATATAACCCTGGCTACAAATTTCAAATTACACCAAACATTTCAGAAATTCAAATTATCGAGCACCTCTAGATATGCATGATAGTTTCAAAACAATGCAGGCAAATAGATGGTGAATAACAAGAGGTAGAGAGCTACTTGTTACAAGATGGTGTTAATTAACCTCGAACAAATTTGCGATTTTGAATTTTACATAGATGTGGTAAAGTATAATTTCGAATTATTACATACAGATCAAATCAGGCTGTGTTTAAAAAAGCGAATATTGTTAAATAATATGATATAACTAAAAAAATAAAAATATACTATATATAACCAGTCTTATTGAACGTAAAAAAGTGTGTTCTAGTTGTATAAAATCTATAACAAAAAGGATAGAAGTTTTTTGAATCATATTGAAAGTATTCAAAAGTATGATGAAGGTAAAAGCAATCCAATACGTGTTTGAGGCTACAGTGGAGGAAGCTCCGAAATTACATTAACAATCTTAAATAAATAAATGCTGATGATTGTTATTTGGAACCAAGTTGTGTGTGTGTGTTTTTTTTAAATAATGTAACCAGAGAAGAAAGAGCATATCATACAACAGTTATCAAGTCAAGGACCACAACAGTAATTATGAAGAAAATAAGATAAGTTTCAAAAAAGTAGAATTTTAACATTTCTTGATTCCCTGTAAATTAGTGTAACTTCAAATTGACATTTAATAAAGACCTTCGTAACGTGATATTTGGTTGTGTGTTTCTGTTTCAGTCATCTTACCCTTTTTTTCCTAAAGCTTAATAACAGCGCTGAGATTTAAAAAATCCATTAAAACTAATTGGTAATTGCGAGATACAAGCATTCAAAAATTGCCTTCAGGCAAGTGCTTTGGGGCTATATTGTTATAGACTTATGCCAT
The DNA here is from genome assembly GCA_958336395.1 of Ctenicera cuprea. Taxonomy (NCBI): domain Eukaryota; kingdom Metazoa; phylum Arthropoda; class Insecta; order Coleoptera; family Elateridae; genus Ctenicera; species Ctenicera cuprea. The sequence goes on from OY284494.1 coordinate 42,457,949, forward strand.
TGCAATACATAAATAATAATTAAAGCAGTCAAGCTTTTAAAGAACATAAAATTTTCTTAGTAACTTATAAGAAAATTCACAGAAGGCGTTTTCCTTACTACCAAAGCAGTGCGCACTAGATTATTTGATCTTTCGGCCTTAATGTCCAGCCCTTTCCGACACACTACCACAAAAGGATATAGCACTACCACAAGTCTAGTACCTAGAGTTTATTGAGGATAGCTTTCGCCATCTCCGTTGTGAAATGGTAAATCCATACCGACTTTATAGAGACATTAGGCCGTGCTAAATTTCTTAATGTGGGTACTTATCCAGGAACCCCTCTAGGATACGTTGTCTATTTTATTAACGTGCTAATGAACTTGACAGTTATTTTGGGCCACTTCTAAATCCTTGTTGGGAAATCGGGAAAGAATGTGTCCGACGGAACCGAGAAGTGCTGTTGTAGCTTACTGCTGAAGTGTTATTTTAAGGCGCGATCATGGAACGAACTCTTCTGAACATCCCCAAATTTTCTGAAACGTCTTTAAAAGTCGAGATTTTCATCGGCGAACCTTCAAATCTATTTTTATTCAGTAATGAAGGGTTTCTCGCAGCGTGCTCCTTCGTGCAATTCGTTTTTAATGATATGAAGTCAACGTAATGATCTGACGTGATTAATGGATTTTTGAGGAAGTCAGCAGTACTAGTTTCCTTTTATTTATTTTGAAATTGCTTCCTTTAGACGGAAACAATGTTATCTTTGTAACATGCGAAAAAAAAACTTGTGTTTGTGTTTTTCATGCAATACGTTTAGGTTTAGTTTCTAAATTTTCGGTGGAGATAGAGGGAAACCAATTCGAACCAAATAAGTCAGAAAGTGCACTGCTAACTCTACAACCCACAGCCACCCATCTGTCTATTGCAAATGAAACTGCGAAGTATACAGAGGTCTGATAGTTCGGTTGCATAACTTCGTACAATTAACTCTGCAAAAAGCACACAGGTGTAGCAGTCATTGTGTAACTATTTTTCTATGCTGTAACAACTCGTGTTTTTAAAGCATGGGTGTAGTTGCAAAACTCGATAAAAAATAAAAACAAAGCAATTAGCGACTTCTCTACACTTCATTATCTCTATAAGAAGTTTGTTTAATTATTGAACTAACGAGCTCAAAAAAAGGTGTGAATTTAGCATTTGTTAATTAGTTTTGCCGTAGTATCTGCTGGTAGTAAAGAAAATTGTTGATTTTTTACTTTCCTCGCTATACGAAGTAAAGCTGTAGAGGAAGGTATTATGATCAGCGAAGTTTTTTCGCCTTAAGTTTACTGGCCGATATGCGAGTTATACCTAAAAGAAAGGTAAAAGTAAAAAAATAAGGCCTTGGGAAACTGATAAGGCGGACCCTGCAGAGGTGTCTGCGTTTGTCTGTCTGTCTGTGTGTCTGTATACACTTGACAGTCCACACGTCTCAACGCATAAAACCCTTATTTTAGATTATAGATTGGTAATTGCAGTCTGATTAAACCGCAAAAAATGAGGTTGGTCCGCCAAAAAAAGGGGGGAGAAGACAGGAGTGTTCTATTTTAAAATAAACGCGCTCGAAAAAGAAGAACTTTAGACTCGTATTCTACGCATGTCGAATAGCCAATCTGCGCAAACGCGATCTCCCTAACACCCCCCCCCCCCATACCCACTGCCGCCACCATTTGTTATGTTTTTGCTGCGCAAGCGCGATGTCCCTATCACGCCCCCTCTCGCAGTGTCCCCCTAACCAACGATTTTTCGATATTTAAAAAGTATACGAATTTCAACTCCAAAATCGGTATGAACATGTTAAATGAGGATAGGAACAACTTTCCATTGAGAAAAAACAACTATCTCTAAATTATGTAACTGATTTTAGATTTCGACAAATAAATATTGTTTGTGAATAACAAATACTAAAAAAAACAATTATATAAAAAAATTATATGAAAAATCATCCTAAACTCAACATTATTATACAAAAGTATGAAATAAAATTTGTATTTCAGTAGCGCGTTGGTTTCTGAAAAAATGCTCGGACACTTAAATTGATTTAAATATCTTTTGTTTTCCAATGTCAACCTCCTCACCCCCAGGCACCTTGACTTAATATTTTTAAATAGCGACCTATACTTTGTGTGAGCTCGTTGGAAAGCTTGCAAAAAACTGCATGCAAATCTACTATTATAAATGAAGTGGAAATATATTTTAAAATTACCGAAATTTAAAAAATATTCTAAATTCCCATGAAATTGTCTAAAATTTCGAAACATTCTCAAAATTTTCTTCTTCTTCTTCTTCTTTCCTTCCATATTACCCTCTCGGGTGTCGGATTTGGGTTAGTTTTCTTTAGTCTCCTTTACCCATTTTTTCCATTCCTTCCTGGATTGTGCTAGTTGTTTCATTTCTTCCATGCTTCTTTCCCTTTCTTTTCCTGCCTCTTCTATTTGAGTTATCCACTTCTTCCTGGGTCTTCCTCTTCTTTTCTTCCAGTGATTTCTTGCCCCCCCCCCCCCATGACTTCTTCACTAGTTTGTTGTTATCCATCCTTACCACGTGGCCGTACCAGTTTAGTTGTCTTTTCTTTATTTTATTTGTTATCGGTTCTTGTTTGATCGATTCTCTTATTTTTTTGTTTTCCACTCCATCCCATTTCGTCTTCCCTGCTATTTTTCTTAAGTGCTTCATCTCCATTGCATTTAGTTTTCCGATGTGTTTTTTCTGTATTGTCCAATTCTCGCTTGCGTATATTATTGTCGGCAATATCATGGTGTTGTCAAAATTTTCAAAATTTTAATAAAGTCCCGTAACAGGAAGTTGGCCGATAGCTTTTTCCATTGATTAAGTTTTAGTGAGCTGTCGATAAAACTCTCCTTTTGATAAATCATCCATTCGCACACCGGGGACGAATCCAGCTGTACAAAAGAGAGTCATTTCGACATGAACCACAACAGTTTAAAATTGGATCAACGAAATGTTTGATCGACGAAGTTAATTTGTAATTCTTTTTTGAGAAAATTAAAGATTGGAATTGATCTGTGTTGTATGAAACGACCAGTAATTTTATGTTAAATGTGAACTGAAGGATGTTTTTATTTAAATCTGGTTGAAAACATCATTCAATGTCGATTACATTGGATAAATTGTTTCACCTCTTGTTTACGATCGCTGTCGGCGTTGGAAGCGTTCAAGGTTGGTCAATGTATAAAACTGTTTCCTGTTCACGTGGGGAGTAAATTATGTAGGTCTGTTGCGAACCCGCTTGGCGGTTGCGAATTCACTATGTATAAGTGGGCAAAATAGCCTTCTTTACCGACTAGAATTCTCAACGATTCCATTGATCAGTGCTTAACGCGGCAAGCATTACCTTCAAACATTTACATTACGGCGCTGCACCTGAATAGTTTACTTTTAGTAATGCGCTCTGGAATTTCCGTAAAGGTAACAACTTTGTTTTGCTTGCATTAAATGCTTAACTACATAATAGCAGTGCGATATGCAAATGAGTGATATAGCAATGTTTAGGTAAAACAAATATGATTTTTTCTCTTTAAAGTAATTTTGATATCCAAACACTTCATTTTTTAATTTTCCTTCCGATCAACTTAATTTTCCCCTTCGCAGGTCATATTAATAAAATTTTAGGGGCGGATTCTCAGTTCGCGTTCCAAATTGTAACCTACCGTATCCATTTATACAGTAAATCATCTACGTTATGGTTCTAACTTGTACGCAGAACTTTATCAAGATAAATTCACCGTTTTACGCCCCATAAACAATTATTCAATAACAAAGTGGGGCAAAGCAAAGGTGTTAAAGGCGTTTGCAATAAAAAGCCCCAAATTTAATGCTTTGTGTATTTAAGCATTTCGCCAATGCGCGCTTCGGCAATCCCCAAATAAGTGGCTTAAATTAAATTACAGAACTAACTTTCCTGCAGAAAAGTAAACCGTAACCAAACACGGGCGAGCTGAAATGCAAACATGATTTAATTTAAATACCACCCCCGTACTTCACTGCCATTACCTGGGCTCAATGATGCACGAATTCCCACGCTTCGAAGCATCTATCGAACCAAAGCGCACCGGAATTAATGTGCTTTTTACCCGCTACGAAGGTCTAGCAAAAAAATATTCGATCACAGCCGCTAATGTCGGTTTGGTTACGCAATAACGGCACTGTGCATGCCAGCAGCCACTTTTCCGCTTGCCACTCGCGAATTCTATCAATCAAAATGCTTTGTGAACGCACAAAAAAACTCGGAAAATTTTATATTAAAGAAATGAAATTTTTGCAACCAACCACTATTTTTCATAGAAAAAATCGGAGCTAAAAAAATACCAGAAGAGCTACTTCAGCTTTAATAAACCCTACCGCAATAGATCATCTTTTATAATTTTATAAAGTTGTTCTCAGTAACCTACATTACTTTTTCATTGATTGTTTCGGTAATCTCTGGTTTAATGACCTTGCACTTGGACAGGTCTGAAATTTATGTTCAATTCCCACAGAATTCAATGCTTATAAAACTTCTGCTATTTTGTCGTATTTTTCGATAAAATTAATACAGTTATAAGTGTCTTGTAACGTATACAATGCAATGTAGGTACACTTGATAATAATAATAATGACGCACCTCCCGATTAAAGCAAGCCGAGAAAATCTTATAACTTATTGATTTATTTCTATTTTATGACTTAAGAGATTATTAAAATAAACACTCTACATTTCATCAATGTAAAATGTAGAATTTGCAAGTTATTTTTGTAGGCTCGTAGTTTTCACGTTCATTGAAGTGTTCCCGTAAAGGCTAATTTAAATTTAGAACCAAGAGGAAAACTGCACAAGTTTCGAAGAAATTTAATCCAAATAACTATATAGCGCTACATCACATCGTTAGGTATAGTAAGGTATAGTACCTGAAATCAAAAACTAACAATTGGTCCAATAATCTCATTTAAATAATAATTGTAAAAACTATTTTAATGTTTTAAATTCAACAGCATCTAGGCTTCCGGGTTGGAGCCGCGACATCGGTGAATAAACTGCCGACGTTTCGTCCTCGGTTGCACAGGACATCTTCAGGGCTGTGGTCACTTTGGGATCTGGAACACAACAGTTGTGTTCCAGATCCCAAACTGACCAAAGTGCTTGTAACGTAACGTTTGTACGTTTATAACAAGTAAGTGTTTCAATATTTAGTAAAATATTCTAAAAAATTCCACTTGTGCATTGATGATTTTCTATAATTATGTCTTTCATTGCCCAACTCAATTGTGTAGATGCACGGCAATATCACTGCTCCTTCGGACTCGGAAATTTCGTTGTCAATGAACCGAATGATCGATAATTTTTTATTCACTCCTAGTATTGTTGTTGATAATTTGTTTTCTTGGCCGTAGAATATTTAAATGATAACTAGATTTTTTTGGGAAATTCGACCTATATTTAGTTCTCAATAAAAGTGATATTAAAAAAACACATAGTTTCGTGTGACGTTCGCACCTCGTTTAAAGTCTTTTTTAAATTTTAATAATGTAAAAGGTAATGTTGATGTTATATTTTTATGTTTCTAACAATGTAAAACTACTAGCATGCTTTGTCGAAGCGAATTGAAACAACGGAAAGAAATAATTAAGTTTACTGTTACAATTCGCTTCAACAAAGCATAGCAGTAGGTTTTGGTTTGTACAAAAAATCAACATTATATATTTTAGATTAAGTTTAAACAACTCCTAAAACGTGGTCGAAACGTCACGCAATAATATATCTATTGGCTGAACGATAAGAAAGGATGTATGCGGCCTAAAAGGGCTTTTCATGGTAAACGTAATGACGCTTGCATAAATATTCGAAAATCGTTCAAAAATCTATTTTTAAACATGACTTTTAAAAAATTTTAAAAATATAACATTTTTACGGTGGCTGCTTTCAAATTTCACTAAATCATAAAATTCTCAGTATTCTTGATGTACACATCGCTGAAAACCCTTGTGCAGAACTATATATTATTTGCGCCCCTCGGTAATTTTTTTTCTGCGTCCCCGTGCTTATTACCAAATATTTTTGTTAATAAATTTTAATAGAAGTATTAGTTAAACAAAATAATCAAGCGCTTATACTTAATACCGTACTTATAAGTACTTATAAGCGAAAGTGTGATTTATTAATTTATTGTTGATGTCTGGTTAACCCTGTCGTTATCAAAGTTAGAAAGGATAGGCTGCTGATATTATCTTATGATTAGGTATTTGTATATATATATTTATTGTTGTGGTGTATATGTAAATGTTATAAAGGTGTAAAGTTTGTATCTAAAATTTGTATAGAATAACAAGCTGTCAATTTAAATTTCTATCCCAATTTTACTTATAATGATACTTTTACATTTTGGAACTGCTAATAATGATTTGATGATAAGCTAAGTAAATCTACGAACCATTTCATCACATCATAGTTTCCGTTTGACTAGGTCTCTTTCTAATTGCGCCTCAGCCGTTACGCCCAATTATCTTAAGAGCAATAGCGCCGCGTGTTGATACGTTTGAGAAATCAAAGAGATAACACCGCAAGTGTACAATAGCTACGAATTTTATTTATTTATCCTATGGCCACACATGGGTAAAAGTATCTTAAATATTAACATTTAAATTCTCAATCCAAATAACAGCCGATGGGGTGGCTCTCAAGAAGTCTTCGGTCGTGCAGTGGCTGGTCCTATTTCCGCAATCGTAGGCAAGATGGTGAATTGTTTGCCTAGCTACGAAAAGAGCGCCTTATCGCAATCAACGGGGAAATATCGCCTTCCCATCTTAACTAGCTTCCTTCCTAACAGTGCCTCAACGTTACACCTAATACCCAAAGAACAATAGCGCCGCGTTTGATACACCTGAGGAAGTATGCTGACAAGAGATCTATGTTTAAACCGTAATAATTCGACAGAATTTCAGTTAAAGTGTTTAAAAATCTGATATTCACATCCCAGCGACCTCAATGATTTTGCGAAACAGAAAGATTGATCCCTTCCCTTTGAAAACATATTTCGAAACGGTTGGACTTGCAGGCCCACTCTATTCCGATTTTTGATTGTATTAAAAGCTTTCTTAACACTTGTGCTAATTAAAAGTCTCACGTTTCCCCACTGTATGTTAGTAACTAAAACCCAATATTTACCGCAATCCCTAACATTTGAAAATCAAAAACACTAAATTTCGTATGACAATTCCCAATCCGCACAAATAAACGGTAAAACCATGCATACATCAAAATAAGTGTTTTTCTGACATGGTTAGTTTGTATTTATGTACAAAAAAATGTGTGCAGCTGCTTAAAACTAAATCCACATAAAAATAAATTTAAAAAATAATAGTTGCTACAATTCGCGGAATTATAAGCGCCCCATTTTGTTTAGCGCCCCTAGGCAATTGCCTAGATTTGCCTGTTCGCAGATCCGGCTCTGCCCTTGTATTGTAAAACAATTTAATGCAGCCTTGCTAAGCTCTAACACGAGCTAGATTAAAAAAAATATTCGCAATTGGTCTTTAATATGATACCAAATACCTCCAGGAAAATAAAATTATCAGAAAATGCTATTTTCGACAAACAATCCTAAGGGTCTGAACGGGTATTTTTTTAACTGTAGCCCAACATATTTGTGTTAGGTGACATAGGAAAAAATGTTAGAATGTAAGAATTGGAAACCAAAAGCGAAATGCAGAAGTATGACGAATTGTTGAGGATAAAACCGGTCTTATCAAAAAGGGTATCATTCAGGTCTTGTGGCAATACTTTTAGGAATCAGATGACCTAATTTCTTATATCGACTTCCTCTTTGAATTTTTATTCAAAATATAATGCGATAACATAATACCCAATTGCGGAATCATTAAAAAAGTTCTTGATTTTATATTTAAAAACGAAAATCGCAGGGAAATTATTTATTGACATGTTTGGCATTTTCAGTTAATAACGGAACAATCCTACAAACAAAGCGAACAATAACTAAAAATATTCAATGGTCTGCCCCATTTCACGTCAACGTAATTTTACTTTCGCATATTGAAATTGAACTCGAATATAATCAAAAACAGACAAAAGGTCTCCGTTTCTTCATATAACATCGAAACACAATATCGTAGAAAAAAAATGTAAAATTTTCTTTTGCAGGTTGATATATTGCGGAGTCAACAAAGAAATGTCTTTAACAAACGATATCAATTTCATGTTTTCTTTGTCACTATGCGAGCAGTGCCTTTTCAGGTTCTACATATAGAAGTGGGTAATACAAAAGAAACGCATTTGCAGAAGAATTATTAATAATTTTTTAAATATATTAAAACAAAATTGACAAAAAATCGCAGGACTTCAATACAAAATTTTATTTCATTTTTCGTACAACGAAATACCCAGCTAATATTTTGTAAGGTAAAATATTACAACGCAAAAAATAATTTAATTTAAAATTGTACATTTAGCATTATCTTGAATAAGTGCAAGACTTTGTTACTCCGATTTGGAAATCCAAGAACCTTGAGTTCGTTTGCATTGTATTAATGACAATCGTTCAATCAATATTATTGTATCAGTATTAATAAGCAAATAACCTTTAAGCAAAGGCACATGAACGGCCAAAAATAATCAACGTAAGTTTTGGGCGGTCTTCTCGTGACCCCAACGTAATTATCTAGATAGAATATCAACGCAGACAGAGCCAACACGTTTAACCTTTTCCTCGTTTGTACTTAAGAAAACACAATTTTACGGTACGATTATAATCTCGGCATAACCTGGGCTTTTCGTGTACAATTAGGCAGCAATGTAGTAAATCAGTAAACACAAACTTGCGGAAATGAAAATGTCAAATAATCAGTAAATAAGGAAAATGTTCTCTGTGGCGATAGGTTCTAAAATTAAAACGCCAAGTATATTAAAATTATTTAAATGCTGTTGAAAAATTCTACAAAAATTACATATTATCATAAAGAAACATTTAACACCCCTGCGAATATATTTTTTTCACTAATTTTTTAAACATTTTCTAAAAATTAGAAATTTAAAAAGTTTAATGTTTTTGTTATCTTGAAAACTCCATTAAATCATTAAATAATTAATTGTAAAATTATGATTGATTCTTAATTTGTAGCTTTTCAATCCTTTTTATCCAAGCAATCTAACAATTTTTTGAGTGCCGCAAACTATTAAGCGGTCAAGAGATGGCGCTTTAGTAAAGAAAAATTATATTAAAATACTGGCAACAACGCAGAATCCAAGACGTTTTAGTTAAAATGAAAATATAGATCCTTTTTTTTAATTTAAGACGTTTGAAATTTGAAAAAAAATTTTATAGAAATTAATAATTTTTCGAAAATTTTGAATGGAAATACAAAAATTTAGAAAAAGGCGAAATTTTGAAAATTATTTGATATTTAAGATATTGAAATTATTAAACTGAAAATTTAAATAGTGCAATTGATTCATAGTAATCTTCAAATGAGGAATTTAGTAAAAATAAAAACATCCAAATATTCTCGAAGTCTCCTCACATACATTCAACAAATAAAGTTGCTACAATTGTTTCAGCCAAAACCAGAATACGGCTTCGGCTGAAACAATTGTAGGAACTTCATTTATTTAATATGTGTGAGGAGACTTCAAGAAAATTTGGATGTTTTTATTTTTAATTTTTTCAAAATTTTGTATTGTAGTTAAGCATATTTTAAATTTTTTTTTGGAAATTGAAAGCTTTTGGAAAAAAATGAAAATTAAAATATAAAATGTTTTTAAATTAACAATTTCAGAAATTTTTGAAAATTTTAATAGTTATTGAAATTTTGAATCATTTTGCTAATATAATTTTAAAAAGTTTTAGTAAAAATTTTTCAAAAACCAAAAAAATTTTGTTTTTAGTATTTGTCAATTATAAACGATATTTTTTAGCGATTATCCTATTAAACTGTTCAGGTAAACGACTAACAGCAACCCTCCCACAAGTGCTTTTTAACAGTGGAAGATTGTTTCTATTGTCATTTAACATGTTCATACCGATTTTGAAGCCGAAACTGGCGCATTTGTGAAATATCGCAACTGGGGGGTAGGCGGTACGAAGACCGGCCTTGCTCACACCGGCTGTTCGATGTAAGTAGAATACGAATCTGAGATTATTTTTCGAGCGCCTCTATATGAAAACAGAGCACCCTTCCCCATTCCCCGCATTTTTTATGCAGTCGTCCGATTTTATGATGCTATATGATTCTAGTTGTAACCAATATTATTTATCCAAAAAAATCTCCAAATCAATTTTTCGCGTCCTATAGGCCTTTGGCTAATAGCCGTATTTTTGGCGACTGCTCAGTCGAACTGTTCAGGTAAACGACCAAACGAAAATCCCCCAGTGGTGTTTTCTCAATGGAAATTTATTTTTTTACACTGAACTTTATTTCTGCTTCCCAACTAACCACACCGGACTAAGTGAAGTGAATAAGACTTCCACATTTCTTCCCCTTTCCTCACCTGATCGTCGAACGCGAGTCAGTGCCAGCCGACCTTTTTCTCTTCGAAATGCTCTGAAAACATATTTTACCACGGTACCTGCCAAACCACTCGTGTTATGAACAATTTTAATTGTTACCATATTTGTGGCCACCCTGTATTTAACAATCTACAACTAAAAATTCCATTGCATCAATATTAGTACAGTCTGATACAATTCCCATGTGGCATTATCGTAGAAAATCCAGGTTAAATATCAAAGACTCAATAAATACAATATTGTGCTTTTAGTCAACACAATTTTTCCGTATTCTTGTTTCCTTTTGATAGATAAGATTGCGAACAGAAACGTAACTTTCCAAATACGTTTAGTTGTTCACAAACAAAAGCTTTCTCAAACGTAGCTTTTGGTAAACAAATGTTGGAAATCCAAGTAATTTTGGCACGCAACAGTATTGATTTCGGTATTCCAACAGATGTTTTACGAAACTATTGCGAATTGTTTTCTTCCGCTTTCGCGATCTAATTTGAATTGGAAATCTGAACACGGGTTTAATTTTAAAAGTGCACTTAGAAAGACCACTCGCAATTTTGTGGTTAATTTTTACACCTGCTCGGAATTTGTCTTTGTTCGTCCCAGAAACAAAGACTATTAATGAGATAAGCAAATCGGCGCATACTTTTCAGTTAATAGCTTGACTCATCAATATTTATTTTTGTTGATATAATTGAAAAATAATTTTTAAAACTTTGTTTAAACTGCATAGAAAGAAATTCGTAAACCAGTTTACACTAAAACCCGACGTCAGATCAAATTAGCTTTTCTTTATGATTAAGCCAAACAAAGTGCTTCCACGAAATCAATGTTGAGCAACCTTCCCTTTTTCTGCACCTTCTAGCGTACTCAAAAAAGTAAACTTACCAGACAAGGCATTTATGCAATATCGCTTCACACCCCCACTCCTTGTCCTTTCACACAAGTTGTAATGTGTCCTTTCCCTATATCCCGTCTAAACTTTGAAAGACAATTATCCAGCCAATAAAAAGGTTTTACCGGAAAAAAATCGCGAAATTTGGATAACTTGGGAATTTTCTAGATTTGCGACCTCGTCGGTTTACGGCTCGCAATGATATATGCGAAACAAAATATCCCCGGAAAGCAGTTTTTTTCAAATATCTCGTTTGTGGTGCCACCTAGAGCAAAAACAAGAAGAATCAAAATGAAAGAAAATTAAATTCTCTACAGATTATATCTTATACCGTTTTTTCGTAAAATCAACAGTTACGATGTAGCAGCCGAGTAAAACTGAAGCCTATTTTTCCCACTATTAACATACTCATTTTGCTACGTCGCGTTGCGTCGTAGCTTTGCAGCTACATTGAAAATTGTACCGAATAGTAGTTTTTCCTTAATATCTAGTCGTCGGTGCCTCCTGGATCAAAAACATAGAAGATTAAATTCTCTACTAGTCATGTTAAATCTTTTTTTTTGCAAAATCCATACGTTAGATGTAGCAGCTGAGTAAAAGTAAAGAATATTTTTCCCACTATTAACATATTAATTTTGCTACGTCGCGTTGCGTCGTAGCTTTGCAGTTGTATTGGAAAAATTGCGTCAATTTCAATGAACTATTATTGTCGTAAAATAAGATAAGATGTAGACATGAAGGATCTTGATTGATGTGATTTTTCAATTGTATACTTCACCTATCTCAGTTTTAATAAATTATTTTCGCAACAGATATATTTACTCATTTCCATACCATCATCTGGTGGTGTGCTAGGGCTAGTCCACAATAGCAATTTTAATGTATTCTTTTTTCGTTTTGGTGTTATGGACGAACCAGTCTTTAATATCAGTACTTTATTCAACATCGTTTGTGTACGGCGTTCAACAAGAACAGAATGTGTCTTTGAACATCATTGCTTTACAAGCACACTGACGAATAATTAACTTAAAAAAAAAAGAAAACCGACTTAAAACATAAAATTAAAATTAAAACATAAAAATTCGAGTCTAATTTGTTATTGCAGCAAGGTATATAATTTTTATGTTTTACTTGGCACCGACTTAAAAATTATAAAACAATTAATAATTATATAATAAACAACAATTTCTTAATTACATTAAACGGAACAACAAATAAGTATTAAACTGTTGTATAAAATACATTTATTTTTTGCTTTTTAGTTAACTTATGTCACTTTTGTGTTATTTGAAGTCGGTTTTCTTTTTTTTTTAAAGTTAATTATTTTACAATTTTAAGTGATGGGTAGACCTAGTAAAGATGCTTCTCGAATGAGGAAACGGCGACTAGTTGAAACGGAAGATGAAATACGGAAACACTAAAAAGTCGGTTAAAAAAATAGATGTTGAGGAGTATCTTCAAAGTTCAAGCTCCAATACCAATGAAATTATAATGGGACCACCTTGGAACTATACTGAACCCAACACACAAAAATCATTAAAATCGGTTCATAAACAAAAAGTTATGCCCGAACATACATAAAAAAAATAATAAAATAAAAATAGTATATTATACACCAAGGTAGAAAAGTCTACTATTATAGCCTGAGGGCTAAGGTTAGATCCCGAGGCGCGTAGCGCCGAGGGATGTAAGGCCCGAGGGCTATAAGACTTTTCTACCGAGGCGTATATACTTTTTTTTTCACTACTAGTGATATAAACCCTTATAATTATCGAAAAATGACTATTTTAACTTAAATCCCTGTTTATTTCAAATTATAAAACAAATGACAGTTTTTTGTTTTTTTTGACATGACAGTTGTTTGAAACTTGTTAAATCATCGTTGGTATTCAAAAACATTGTTTTTAAGAACTGGTTTCATCTAAAATACTGAAATTATTAAGAATTTTCTGTTTTTTACTTTGTGTGGTTGTATTATAGGCGAAATTGATATTGACAGAGTTGTCATTTATTACAGCGCGAAAAACGTATACTCAAATACACCAAAGTTATTAAAATTAAATTAATTTATTTAAACAACTATTTTATGCATAAAATACCATTAAATAGAATCTCTCCATTATACCGGGTGTCCCAGAAGTTACTGACCCATTTTAACTGCAAATATCTCCGAACTAAGAGGCGATAGAGATATGCGGTTTTCACTGAACAATTTCTTTTTAAAAAAAGTTTTTTTCGGTATAAATGTTTATTCAGTAAAGTCTTATATAGGGTGTTTTAAAAAAACGGTCTTCTTCAATTGCAAATATCGTCGATTTTTTTAATGGAACACCCTGTATATTTTGATACTATCTGAAAGGTGAACTCTTCCTCTTTCCGAAAATGTACAATTTGTTGCAGTTGAATTGAAAAATGAGTGAGTTATTTGGTTTTTAACGATAGGCATTTACGGGTGTTAATGTTAAAGCAAGCTTTGAAATTTTTATGTCAGTGAACTGATACAACGAACTGTCAAAGTAATTAATTCTGATTTGAATATATCTTAAACGGCTGTTGTTAATTTTTTTTTCAATAATGGTCCGATTTACTTTAATTGAAAAATCAAAAACTGTGTTATTGTATGCTAAGTGTGAATCGATTGTTGATACTAAAAGAAGATTTCGTGCGGTATTTAGAAAAAATCCACCTTCAAAAAACCGTACTTCTTCCAAGAACTGAGAATTACTGGTAATGTCTACACAGACATGTTAGAAAATTACTTATACCCACAACTGGAACAAGATGCCGTCGTAAACTCTGTTTACTTTCAGCAGGATGGTGCGCCGCCACACTATTCACTTGTGGCTAGAAATTCTGTTGCAGAAACATTTGGAGATAGGTGGATTGGGAGAGCCGGACCAATTGAGTGGCCTGCTCACTCACCAGATCTGACGATTCCAGACTTTTTTATATGTTTTTTTTTATCAAAGATAGATGTTATAATCCTATCCCAGAGACTCTGGAACAACTGCGATGTAACATTGTCCGAACATTTCAAGAAATTACCCTGGAAATGTTGCGAAAATCTTTTGACAATTTCTTATTCAGGTTGCAAAAATGTATAGACCAAAATGGGCAACACTTGGAACATCTTAAAGATTTTTATTAATGTGGCTAATTTAGAATGTTAATTTTTATTAAAATCAGGCATTATTCTTTCAATTTTGTCTTGTTATTTTCTACAAATAGGTAGTTATCGGATTTCTAATGTCAAAACTTATTAAGGATCAACATGGATCAGAAGTTGTACCTAATGAACGACCATCCTTAAAAACCAAATAACTCACTCATTTTTCAATTCAACTGTAACAAATTGTACATTTTCGGAATGAGGAAGAGTTCACCTTTCACATAGTATCAAAATATACAGGGTGTTCCATTAAAAAAATCCACGATATTTGCAATTGAAAAAGACCGTATTTTTAAAACACCCTATATAAGACTTTACTGAATAAACATTTATACCGAAAAAAACTTTTTTTAAAAAGAAATTGTTCAGTGAAAACCGCATCTCTCTATCGCCTCTAAGTTCGGAGATATTTGCAATTAAAATGGGTCAGTAACTTCTGGGACACCCGGTATTACATCGTGCTACAAAAACGTTCTCTTTAAAACTGTCACAGGATTATCAAAAAATATAAATTTGTTCATTATTTACCAGCGGATAATAATGAAAAAATAGTTACCTGTCAGTGAGCAAAGGTAGAGAAATTGAATTTCACAGCATTCTATTATGTGTCAAAATGCTACGCCATATTACTAGTAGTGAAAAAAAATATATATACAGACGAATTGAGAACCTCCTCCTTTTTTTGAAGTCGGTTAAAAGGTAAATTCAATCTTGATCCGTTGCCACCCACAATACCAACTGTAAGGCAGCATTCATTTCCGATGAATCACGTAAGTCCAATGGAAGTATGGTGTGGAGAATAGTCCTGAAGAATGGAGTTAGAAAATAAGTGAAATAGGACTTACTCCAATCGGAACACTTAAAGGTTCTTCTCCCGAAACGCTGCTTGAATTTATTTCTTGCAAATGAAAAAAAAGGTGTTGCTCTCAGCATGCGATTGTAAAAAAGGTCAATTTAAAGTGTAAGGTTATATTTGTGCTTTTTGTAAAAGACAGTCATGCAAAAATGTACAAATAACAGTAAGTGATATCGATAAAGACGTGCGAAATTAAGAATGCCGTTGAAAAAATGCTCCCAACAGTCGGAAGAAATTAACGAAATCTAGGATAAAACATCCTTGGAAAAACAGCACCAGAAAACAATTCCGGAAAAACAGCTTTGAAATAAAAAAAAAGTACATGCTTTGGACTTCTGCGAACTCAAAAAAGTGGTATTTAAAAGACGTCTGTCTGTGGGTAGGTGAGTTTGTACGTGTTTATGTGGGTACGCCTCATAACTCCCGAACGGATGATTCCATTTCGATAAGCTACGAACTGCCAAAACATTTAAAATCATAAATTACCGTCAAAATGCAATTTTATATAATCTGAAAGCGAAAGCGGAAATTATATATGTTTTATTGGTAGCATTTTTACCGGAAACCAAATTTTCTAAATATCAAAATATGATTTAACATAAGACCTTAGGGCAAATTTTTTTCCTAATTTTCTAGCTTGAAATAAGTGATCGCTACGCTTTTTTTTTAAATTTTCAGTTTACGCCTTATTACACAGTTCGGGATGAAGTTTGGTATTAAAATAGCCATTAAGGAACAAAATTTTTATACAAATAAAAACTGTGAAATGTTAAAATCTTGATTTCGAACATTTTCATGATATCAATACATCCCTTATGGAAGTAAAAACAAAGAAAATGAAAGTTTCAGCGTAAATAATTATGCTTTTGCAAAGCGCAGTGCAGTTACCCTCACAGAGGTGAAATAAGTACAATTAAAAACTCACATTAAATTAATGTCCTTCGTGTCCAAAAACAAATCTCATCTTATCTTATTTTATTTTACGACAATAACGGTCGATTGAAAATGATAATTAAGCAATTACAAACAAAAAACCAACGTTTTAGAAAGTAGGATAAATATGCACTAGGTTCCTACTTTACTTAGCTGCAACATTGAAACTATTCATTTCTATTTCTGCACCGGTAACGAAATATTAAGAAAACACCTATTCTCGGTTCAGTTTTTACAATATTGCGGCAAAGCTACGATCGACGTGGCCAAATAAGTATTGTTACACCCATAACACGCACCCCGTACAATAATTTACTACTAGTGCCACCTATACGAGCCACCACGAGCGAAACAAGTCGCGAGTCACCCGGCTAAGCAGCAGTATTTTTGTATGTTCGTCGAACTCTAATAAACGTTTGTAACAACGTACGTGTTCCTTGTACCTAAAATTTCTAATTGTTTGTTCTATATAAGCCGAATTACAGTGCAAGCAATTTAATTTGTAAATGCCTGGTTTTAGCAAATCATCTGTTTTTGATTTTGCATTAAACAAAGTATATAACCTTTGATAATGGCATGTAAACATGTCGAAAGACTTATTGAAGTAATAAAGTATTTTATGCATACTCAATAAATATGGACTTCAACGAAGTAAAGCTAGAATTTATAAATAATGTAAAGTTACATAATTTTTAATATTCATAGTAACGTACATTTCGTTATCGGACGGGTATATAATTCATTTTGGAATAGTTGTGGACGTAATCAATAACCATAGTCCATAACTTTGCGATTGAATGTTTCCTAACGGTATAATCTGGTTACTTCGCTCCAATTACTGCTGCTTACAAAATCAGAGTTTGACCTAAAATTAACACATTTCGATGATATCCTTAGTTTGCTTGAACTTCAAAACCTATACTTACAAAAATAGTTTCAATACGAGCCAAAAACAAGAAGTTAAAGCAAAAAACTGTTTCTGTACACATTTTAATTACCGCACGACAAAAAATTCTATGGTTTATGAAACATGTGTTTGGTGTTTCTTAGCAAATGTAAAAAATTGATTATACACTAATAGCTAAACAAATTACTCAATGCTGGAACTATCTTGTTATTTACACGCAGCGCGTAATGAAATGCCACACCGAACAATTTACTATGACCTTTAAAGCAAGGAAATAAAGCAAGGCAATGTAGTTACTTGTAAAAAAAACCTCGGGTGGATTCAACAAAAACACTGAATAAAAATTAATTTTCGTCAAATATTTAAACAGTAACCAATTTCGTTCTTACGACGTTTAAATCAATTTTGTCGGCGTTAATTGGTTACACATTTTCGAAACCCTTTTGCTTAAATGCCTTACAATTAAAATTTTACTCAAAAGTTCAACAAACTTTTCTAAAATTGATGGTCGCTTGTTTAATTCGAAAATGTGAGAGAAAGTGAACAAACTGGCGCCTTTCTGGACCTGTCTCAAAGTTAATTAGTGACAAAGTTTTCCTCTTAACGTGCTCCGGAATGAAATTCAACCCTTTCGGTTTACCTTAGTAGAAAACATCCTCCCGCTACTGTAATTTACCTACTTGAAGAGTTTTACACAGAACGCAAGACCTTAATTTTATGCATCTCTGATTTTGCAGTTGGACGACTTCGAAACACGCACCAAAACAGTAAAATTGCCTTGTCCGCCAAGTTTTGCTTCACAAAGGTCTAGACTTTTAGCATTCATTCATAAACCAGCGTGTTACTCGAGAAATTCTTGCGCGGGCTTAAAAGAAACTTGGTTTAAAGCTATAAAGCTCACTAATCTACGTTAAAAGTACATAGAAAGAACAGTTATTATTCATTAATGTGTAAGTGCCTAAAGCTAGGCAGAATGTAAGGAATTACTTCCGTAACCGGATTTTGAAAATTGTAAGTAGGTACATTTAATACGCACTCCAGTTTACTTAAATACACGTGAGTAATTTCCCCGGAGAATTTGTGGTTACAGAGCACGTGAATCTGGCCTTTTTTAAACTAATTGATCAAATCGATAACGTACGTGATGAAGTGTATAAAACAGCGGCAGTGACCTGAATCGAACGCCGTAAAGGTGTTAGTGATAGGATGTAAATTAGACACCTACACTATGTCTAATGGAGCAATAAAAATAGCCTGTTAATAAGATGGCAATAAATATTCATTTAAACTATATTAAGTAATTATTCAAAATCAAAATTAGAAACCACCACACAAAACACAATTAATATAGAAACCTTACATGTTATATCTATACAGATTTCAAAATTATGTTTTAATTAAACTCGCGCTTTACTTTTAATAACGACAGCGAAAAACTTGCAAAACGGAAAATTGATAATATTTTATTTAAGTAAAATAAAGTGTTACTACATTGTAGGTTTTGCTTTTGCTTGTACCTTAGTAAATTGTGAATTAATGAGCATTTACAGAATTTAATAACGCTACTATCGGAGCAAAACATCGACAGTAATATTTGCATTATAAGAATAATTTGCGAATTCATTATACAAATGTAACAATTTTCTACAGAATCGGATTTACTGCAAATCGATAGAAATATGTAGTACATTTAAAAACAAAATGGTGTAGTTTAGTTACATCAGAAAGTTTCGATCTTGCAATGGGAATACAAATTTTTCAAAATAACAAGCGTTTTGAACATGTTCTTATATCTTCCCTATAAACTGTTGAATTGACTTTTCCTTTATTTAGTATAATCGGTGAAGGAGTAGAGAGATAACGAAGAAAGGTAAGGAAATAGAGAAGAGAAAAGAAGGGGAAGGACAGAGGAGCAAATGGGGGAGAAAACAATATGAAAGAAAAAAGAGGATGAAGGTATATCAAAAGAGACAAAGAAGCAGAAAGAGAAGGGGAACGAAGGAATATAGAAAGAAAGTGGAGGTGGAATAGAAGAGAAGAAGAGGAAAAATAACTAAAGACGAAAGTAAATATATGGGAAAAGAAGGGGGGGGAAGGAAATCAGAACAGAGAAAAAACAAATGTGAAAAAAAAACAAAGAAAAATGGGGAACGGATGTAGGGAGACAGTGAAGGTGGAATAGAGCATCGAAAGGTAGGACCCTAAAAAACAATAAAAAATGACAGCCCTTGTAATTTTCCGCAAAATCATCATACAAGAAAAAACGGCATATCCATCTTTGTACCTAAAACACTTTAAATTCTCCCAGCATCATAAGAATACGATATTGGTAACAATATACAGGTTGATTGTAAATTCAGGGCCAGTTGATTTGATATAGAAAATATGTATAAGTAAAAGTCATACAGTTTTCGGTGACGAGTAAGAATAAACACAAAACAAAATAACAGGCTTCCGGTTTAAGCGGAAATTACTTGATCTTTATTTTTTTTAAATAAAACGCCCTGTATTTTTAAGTGAATTGGATTTTATGATTAAAGTTAGCGCGATAATTTAATTTTAAAGCAATACCAACATTGCAACTGATTTTACGAAGTTTTAGGTTGTTAATAAAGTGATAAAAGCAATAAACAAATGTGTAATTCGTGTAAATTTAACAATTCGTCATAGTAGGCGATTCTAACAAGTGTTTATTGCCTTTTTTTGTTGTCTTAACCACAGCCCCCTAAGATCAATTACAGTCTATTTATAATAATTACCTCTAGTTACACACATTGCTTTAAATCAAAATATCTCACTTATTATTGGCTTTAGGGCTATAGTTTAATTTTTTGAACAGAATTTATCATACAATCGAAGTAGCCAAAAAATACAGTGTTCCATTTAAAATAACCAACCAGAAGTTGGCCGTTGAGATTTGTTCCAAAAATGCTCGTGATCGAAAACTGTACAACTTTTACTTAAACATACTTTCTCTAGTCACTTCCGTTATGGTGCGTGATCCCGTGATCGCATGTTGCACCCGCCGGCAAAGAAGTTTCACTTCAACAACAATCGTGTCCGAATCCGCTACGAATTATGTTGTTTTAGATTCAATCCGATATCCGAATACTACTATCTATCGCAACAGAGAAGTTCCGACCAGGCAATCTAAAAATCCGACCCAATCCAATACTGGATCCGATCCAATTATTTGTACGGTTTTCCGATGAGATACGGATAGTTGATGGTGTGGTAGTTAATTTGTCAATACCACCAAAAAGAATCTTTACTAGGAAGTATATAGTTTAGAAAAGCGGATAGGGATGACGTAGCATTATCTAGGAAAACTTTTAATAACAATAATAATTTATATTACAGCTACGATGCCTACTAATATTAATTACCTCTTTAATAATAGTATTGTAACGATTTGGTTGACGCTAAGCATAAAATAATTGAATAAGAAATTCCCACATTCAGTTCATCTAGTCGTGATAGGACAGCTTTGTCAACGGCTCATCGCCTTCGCAAAATTATCCCGTTATACCTTTGTGAGAGCGATTTTTTGCGTTCAAATGGCACGTGATCAGATACTTTGTGCATTTATTAAGATTCAGTCACGTTTAAACAAAGTAAATCGATGAAACGCCCTATAAATTGGTTGCCTATTTTATTAGACAATCATGAAACTGTACGGTGAATATAAATTCTGTTTGAAAATAGAGTAGAAAACAAAGGCTGATCTTTCACGATTTTTGTTTTTATTTTATGGCGATCTTAAAGTGTTGCCGTAATCTAATTTAACACTTTAACAGAGCAGTTGCGCAAGGCACAAATAACAAACATATTAATTTCATATATTTCATTCATTGACTACAACAAGATAATCTATTACACACACTCATTAAGATAAGCTAATCTGCTGTTTATTTATTTACTTACTAATTTACAAATATTGCTTGTGATATGTACTTTCCTTGTGTAAACATTCACGTCGACATTTGAACTATTGTAATATGAGAAGCTAGCTTACAAGTTACAATTTGAAGCAACGTCATCAAACTGTACGGAAAACAAACCAAAATAATCCTTGTAAAAAATGGTACCATATTAAGATGTCGCTCAGTTACAAAATTCATAGAATGGCAAAATTAAAAGCATCGAAGGAATACAATTAATATTATAGCAGGCGAAATAAAATTTTTTAGAGGAGCTAACGTGCAGTTATATTAATGCTACAAACATTAATTTTTCGTCCCACCTGTAATGCTTGCTACCTTGCGTGCAGTAAGCGTCTGAACACTTCTAAGACGCAAGTGCTTGTCACTAATATTGACATAACGTCAAGACTGTTAGAACTTCAGAAGCGGAAATTCAATGAAATTCCACTAGAAAGTAGTACTTTACGTGCAATTTTAAAACGAAGTTTAAAATAGGCGAAGCACTTCGCCTAGACATTCCCATGCTTCCGATATTATTACGTTTTATATTTTCAAAATCATTTTAGCTCAAGTTCTTGCCCTAACAGTTAGTACACAAGATCAATGTATGCGCCCAGCATAATCTAAAGCGTTAGCTGCTCACTCGTTAAAACTTGCTGTAGTTACAAACTGCAAATTTCATTTTTTTATGAAACAATCGTATCTAGTAACTATAAAGACATTTTTGCCTAATTTCCTAGAAAGCGCCACAAAGCCATTAATGCAAAAATTGTAGCGGAAAAAAGTGCCGGCGGAAAAAATTGCCGCAGAAAGAAAGCTGCGGAAAAAAGTGCCGGGAAAAAAGCGCCGGCGCACAAAAGAGTGTCGCGAAAAAAATGCCGGTTAATAAAATTTTTAATAGGCCAGAAAAAATAATTGTAAAAGCTAGGTCAATCTCTTCTGGTCAAGTATACTGATTTAATAATTTTTTTATTAAACTGATAAATGTTAACCCTTTTTGACAAGCCATTGAATTGCATTTTATAGCATGCGTGTGCTCATATGTTCTGCGACAATACTGAGGCGACTGGCAAAGCGGGAGCGGCATTCGTAGCAGTGAAAGCCTTTTTTGAAAAGAGCGAGCCGAATATAGTTATTTTGCAGGTTACCTGTAGCCAAAAACTGTACCACCCTTTTTGTAAGTAATTTTCCCTGCATTCGAAGCAACCTTTTTCGAGATAAATGCAAATATATAATTTTAGAACGCCATTTCCCAATATGGCGGCCGAAGCTCCACTACGACTGGACACAAGTTCTAGTATTTTCAGTAGGATAGCCTAAGGAGCATCTATACCAAAATCCACCGTCTCCCAAATTTTGTGTATAAACGTACACTTTTATTCCCATTTGACTTGATTAGTTGAGGTTTGAACACAGGTTTCATGACCACAAAATTAAAACAAAATATTTAATAACAAAGTTTGTTTTGTTGGAATTATCAGGCTCAAATATTATCTTTCTCAACTTTTAAACTTTATCAATTCCTACCCTCAAGAGGGCACGTGCTAATTAACAGAGTCTGTATTTCTTGAAGCGTGTATCCTTTATACAATACTGCTGTTGGTAAACAAAAATTATATTAACGCCTTTTTGTTTGAAAAGAAATATAACGTCAAACCTACAATATTATGTCGAGATTATTTGCAAAATATCAAGTTACGTTCATTACTTTTCTGCTGAAGGGACGTAATATTGCTTCAAGCTAAAATTGGTAAAGACTAATATTATGATTCCCAGTGGCGGCTCCATGCGGTAGGCGAGTAGGCAGTCGCCTAGGGCCGAAAAATTTCAGGGACGCAGAACCGGTTTAAAAAACAAGTAGTATATGAAGATCTGAGAAAATAATTCTTTTTCTTGTAATACAAATATATAACATTTTAAATAAAAAAATATAAACCCGATTGCCATTTTACAATAATAAAAAAACCAGACCTCAGCAACGTTTCAACTCATAATCTCTAGTTTACACAGCAGAATTTCTACTTGTGCGACAACAAGACAACCAAGAGTTTAATTCGTAACCGATTATATCAATGCACGGGCGTGATTATTATTAAATAATTTATTTAAAGCATCATTTCTATTACATTTTCAACTAAAATTGCCATCAGGTGATGTAAAAAATGTTATCATTCCATTTAGGATGACAGCTAGCAGTAAAATTCTTCTACACATAATTTACAACTAATTTAGTTTTTACATGTTAAACTGCCATGTTCCACCTCAATTGAAATTCACTGTATAGGGATATATTTTTCTTTGTGTTATATGCAAACTTCAGTTCTGTTTGTACGTTTCTCGATTATTTTTTTAATTTTTGTTACTTGATAGAATTTATAAGTATACCTTTCAACTTTTCATAAATTTTAGTCGGCAGTAACAATGTGCCTTTACAGGGCTATTACTATAAATTGTAAGCTCGATCTGTCAACCTGTTTTTGAGTAAATAGGCGCTAAAGCCAAAACATTCAAAAATTCATAGCAGACGTCACAGTGAAATTAACGAGCTGAGACGCGTACAAAATTGTAGCCCATCCCTAGCTCTCTAAGCCTACGAAATATAAAAAAAATCTTGTGGCCAGTTTTTGAGCAGTTTTTTTGAAAATTTGAAAATTTTGGAAATTTTTTTACTTCGTAGCTTTCAACTTTTCGAAAATTTTTGTACACAGTAACCATATGCCTTTACAGAGCTGTTACGATAAAATTTTTGTGCCGGATCTCTCGACCTGTTTTTTGAGTAATAAAGCGCTAAAGTCAACATTTTACAAAAAATTATAGCGGCCCGCGGCCGTCATTTTGAACGTAGGAAGTTCGAAACAAAAAGCATTCCCATTAATTAATTAATTAAAGTGTCAATTTTCAGCAAAATAAAAATGTTTTATATTATTTACGGTAGGAATTATTTAATTGGCATTTTTTATAAGCGTTGTTTTTAAAACAAAAAACAAAAACATTGTTATGTTGCCTACGTATGGGCTTAAATTTTCCTTCAATTAATATTGTTAATTAAAAACAGAAATGGTTAATAATCAAAAAAAAATCCCACGATTAAACAATAATATACTTTTTATAGTGCAAACAAACCTAAGTACAGCAAGTGCCATTTAACCTTGCAAAAAAAATGACGATAAGTTTAAAAGGCGAGAAGCCCTTACACTCTCAAGCAAAAGCAAGGTTTTTTATTACATTTCTAGTTTCTTTGCTGTATTTTTTATACGTAACCTAAATTATCGTTAATCCCTTCTCAAAGCAAACTGTTTCTAACCTTATGGCGCACGGCCTTTTAATTTGTCAAAAAATCCACAATTTTTCGTAAACCATAAATAAATTGACTTTCACTTTTTAGTAGAGTGTACCACACTGTCCAACGGCCAATTAGAGCTAGTTTAAGTTACGACTACCGACGAAACAAAGCGGAAGTAGCCGAATCAAAGGCCACTAAAATTTGCAAGGTTAGGTGGCACTTGCTGTACCTACTTCAAAGTTCGGTGAGATAAGGAGAAGTAAACCTGCGTTAAATCTGGGAAAAATAAGCGTAACATAAACTACGTATATAAAACAAAATTGTGCTAGAAATTTCGTTTACAAAAAAAAGTTGTTAAGAATAGCTGGATGGGAATGTTAAAGAAGGTCATCATCTTATCTATTCAACAGCTTTAGTTATTTTGACTTCTAATAAAAAATATTTATTAAATGTTAAAAGCACTAAACATACTGGTGCTAAAATAATTCCTTTATTCTTTACAAGGGTTATCTACATTTTTACAATAAAAAGCTTTTAAAGCGATATAATTTCTTACAATACTTTCAAGTTTTTTGCAATTTTATTCCGACACCAAAAACAGATACTACGAAGTGCTCAATAGAAATGGATGACATCAGAAGTGCAAAAATCACAGTATTGTTATTGTGTTATTTTTGTTTCATAATTCGAAAAAAGTTGTTTTTCTAAAACTCATATCGTTGACTCCACGAACGTGCGGTCAAATTCGGCGATACAGTGACGCAATGACCAAGAGAATTAACAATTAACTGGTAAAAGCATTTCTGTTTAGTTTACGTCAGGCTTACAGAGAAAGTAAACATTTCATTGTATACTAAAGCGGGCTCACTTTGTCAGTAATGTGTAAATTGAAGAGTAGGTGGGTGGGGGTAATTAAAAAAACATTTCTTTCTTTGTTGTGAATCGTGCGAATGCTATTACGCAACAACATTCATAAGTTTGAAAAGGTTAAAACGAAAAATTTCAGTAGGACGCAGTAAAAATGTTTACCAATCAAAATAAGTATGTTATAATGAAAAATTCAGTATAATCTAGTTGATTTTCACTTTCACTAAAAAAAGGGGCCAAAAAAATTTAAAAACCTCAAAGGATATTTGGTATACGCAGTATAGAAAATCTTTGAGAAAATCCAAGAAATTACAGACAAATCCAAAGTAAATTTAAGGAAATCCCGGAGAAATCGACGGAATTCTAGGAAAATCCATGAAATCCTGTGAAGATCTCATCAAATTTCTTGAAAATTACTGCAGCAATTAAACGCAAAAATTTCTGGTAGAAAAACTAGGACGCGCTAAAAACTCAGCGCCCCTCTCTGTAGAAGAATGTGCTAATCACGTCTCTGCCTTTGGTTGTCTTGATAAATACGAATGTTCAGGAAAACGCTACAATTCCCAACAAAGAGCAAACACATAAATATAGGTGATTGGTGTATTCTGCGTATTTGGATCTCCAGGAAATCAAAGCGCTAGTTTTTAAAAAATAAACGGATGGGCCGATTTTGATGAGCACTGAAATGGGTGTGGGGGGAGGGGAAGAAGTGTATCAAAATAGAATCGACAAACTTAGCTTTAAAAAAATTGAATGCCCGAAGTAAAAGTTAGACATTCAGAAACTTTTTTTTGTGAAATTATATGCGAAATCCGACAGAGCAAATTTAATGCTGACAAAAAAAGTTTCTAAATATAGATTTCAAATTCCCGGTAAGGTCTAGCGCACAACCGGTTCGTATTACATCTCGGTCTAGCTTTGGTTTGTGAAAGATATTCCGTAGACCGAAGCATACAGTCTAGCGATGCATGGCCGAATTGCACATAACAAGCAACTGTTAAAACAAAACGGCCTCTGTTTCAGTAAAGTACATAACTCTTATGTTTAAATGGAGAATTTTGTTTTATTTGTTTAAATTAAGTATCGATTCAGTATTTGATCGTACATTAAATGGCTTGCGCTCAGTGATATATAAAACAATATTATGTTCAATGTATTTGCTTCTTTTAGGTACCTATGGGGTAACTATGTACAATTGAGCATACATGTAAGCGTAAAGAACCAACCAAGAAATTCCTGAGAAAATACAAGAAAATCTAGAGGAAATTTAAGAAAACTCAAAGAAATCGAGAAAATCCGATGGAATCAGGAAGAAAATCCCGAGGAGATCAAAGCAATTCCGGGGAAAACCAAGAAAATCCGATGAAACCGTAGGAAATCTTAAGTAATTAAAGGAAACAATAAAAAAGGAAATTTTATAGTAAGGAAATTGTGGTGTACAAAATTTGTGATCGTGATTTACCCCCCTCAAAAAAAACCGTAAAAATGATAATTTTAAATCTTCAAATAGCTGAAACCACGGTATGATAAAATCCGTTTATTTAAAAAAATCGATTTTTTTAAATTTCAATCAATTTTTTGATTTAAATTTTTTTTTTATTTAAATTATTTTTTTTCATATAAAAGCCACTACTTACAGATTTAAGTATTATTTAATGGCATAAGAAAAGCTTAGAGGGCTAATATACTATAATATAATATACTTATTTACTATCTTCGACAACTTGTTAGATATTGATCTAAAATTGGGTTTACACACCTTTAGCAACTATGCTAAAACATTTTAACAAAAAATAATGTACAGGGTGGTTTGTTTTGAAAGTCATAAATACTTTGTCAGCCTTTAACTTTTTTATGATACGCCACTGGCTACTATAATCAACTTCTTCAAATTGTCTGATAAGACTGAAAACCGTTTTACTTCTAGCAGTTTTTTGACTTTTTACTCCATTCGTAGTAATCCACACGAGTAATTGGACAAAACTAAATGCATGTCGGACGTATTATTAACTCTACTTTTTTTTCTCACTATAGAAGCGAAATTTCCGGTAACGTCTTGGCGCACAACCATCTTATCATACATCTCTCTGTGAAGCTAGTAAAAGATATTTCGTAGACCGAAGCATACAGTCCAACGACGCATAACTAAATTACACACAGCAAGCTGCTGCTAAAACAGACGTTAGAACGAAAGATTGTCAAACAGTTTGTACCATTATTTTTACATTGAAGTTTTCTAGATTATTCACACTATATTAGTCTATCTTACTACTATCTTACAGGATAACGTCAGTATTATGTAGCTATGCTGCCGAAATGGTGTCAGGAGTGATCAGATCTTATAATCACAATTGTAGCGTAAAATGTTGATAAAAAACGGAAATAATGTCTTAAATCACGGCAATATCTAGGCAAACATGGCAATCAGGCGGAAATCATAGCAATAACTCTGCATTTACGATAATCATCGGTGATCAGGTCGACAATTACAGACTATAAGGTACACAAAAAAATGTTTTTTTCTCCAACACTCTGAAGGGCCGTAACTCCGTAAGAACACGCTTTCGGATATAGGTACGCTAGGCTCAAGTGTTACGATGTAGTTCCTAAAATCTATCGTTAAACTTATGATTTTTGAAACATCCCATACATTAGCTACAACATAAAAATGGGCACAGATTGAGTTTTAAAACTTATGTCGAACACGATTCTAAACAACTTTTCCTTAAAGCTTTCGGTTTTATTAGGCAAAGTAAAAGCGGAAAGTACTTTTGCCCAGTAGATAATAATACTAAATAACAAGTTATTTCCAAATACATTACTAAATAAATTCATGAGAAATTAAACGTATGTAGGTGTATCCTTTTACCCTGGAAATTGTCGTACATGGTTAATCATTATAACTACCTACATGCTCTCACTTTTCTGATTTTTTGGAAAGTTCTAGCTATTATTCCTAAAAGTTACATTGATGACAAACATTTATTACAAACAATTATTATGACCTGATATTTAACTCGCTATTTAACGAATACTTAAATACCAGTAAGGCTTACTATTTTAAATTGGCTACTTCCATATTTGATTCATAAGTGACAATAAAAGTACGTATCAGTATTCGATAAACGTAATAAAACATTCCCTCCTACTCTGAAGGTGTTCTACTTTTGCATATTATACGTCACAGTATGCTCTTTCACGTTTTCAACCAAGAACAAAGAGAATACCCATATTTCTTCCAAATTACATAAGTTCTACGTCCCTTATTATGCGTTTTATTTCTTATTATCCTCATCTTTCCCACATTTTTCGGAATCACCCTTTCATTATCCAACAGGATGGGTATACTTACTGTTTTATTAATATATTTTATACCTACAAGAATTTCTGAACTAAAATTTCACCTTTCCCTAAGTGAGTCAGCTACATCTTTACGATGTCCTATAACAACCACTAAACATGCAGACATAAAAAAAAGGTTCATATTCATACAGATGAAACATTTTATGAAGAATTGCAAAATTTACAAAAAAGTTATTTCGAAATTGAAACTTGTGCCCTATAATTCTTGCAATTTAGCAATGAAGCAACAGCTGAGTAAATAATAATTGTTATATTTCTATGTTAGTAGGTATATGGGTACAGGCAAACACCTTCATTTTAATTGTATTAAGGTTGTGGAAGAATTTTTTGTGGAAAAGTGATTGGCCTTGCAGAATTTAACTTTCGCTTACGCTATCGAACGGAATTGCAGTATAGCTTATACCTGTTATTTACCTTTTACCAGCTTGTATTTACACAAAGATGTGGGTGAATACGAAAAATTACAAAAGATGTTCAAATAGGGCCGATAAGGGTTTTTGTTTACAACACAGTCCTTTAATTATTAAAGAGGCAGTAACTTAACCTAACTTTTTGATAAAAGACGTTTTAAATCTAACACGCAAAATGATTCACGGTGGATGAATGAAAACGTTAAAAGTAATCTAATAAAAACTTACCAAAATATGAAGGCTTGCGAAATTTACAAACAGCAAACCCACTTTCTACAAAACACTTTCCACCAGACTGCTGGTGACACTTGCACAATTTAAAACACAAAATTACTTCTAGCATATTTTATTTCACTAGTATATATGCATATTACTAGCGTAAGTAATAATATGCAGAGAAGTTCTTGACAATATTCACGAAAACATAACAGAACCAACAGCAGCTCGCATTTGACAACCGCACGACCGTTGACTGCGAACTGCCAAGTGCTGAAGCAAATGAACTACTACGATAACAGCCGGATCGTAAACTGAGACTCTTCCGGAAACATTCGGAAATAAGCCGAATTGGAGTTCGCACTACGCACACCGGAGGGCAGCACCACGCAATATCAATATCGTATACACCGCTATTTTTAAACGTTTTATTAACATCTTAAATTAACAATCTTAAGCACAAATTGCTGCAAATAGATTATAAATTTTTTTAGACAAATCGTACAATAACAATTTGTATTTGAACTAGAAATTTAGCATTCATTGCCAATCAAAAAACTACTAGCATATATATTTTATCTGTGCCTACTGTAGATTCGAATCGAAATCATTTACAAATATTTAGAAAAGATAGAAATATTAAAATTGTTTTCAGATCTAATACTGCTTTCGTCAATAAATCAATTTTAGTCAATTAGTGGAAGATTATTAGGTAAAATAATATAAATTGACCTAACAAATTAGCAGGAAATGCAGACTTGGCACAGTTGTTGAGTGAGCCTTGCTGGTGAAATTATTAAAAGTACCCACAAATGCGGACTGTGCTTCAGCCGCCATCTTGGAAAATGGCGGCCAATTTCAGGCTTTTGGTAATAACTTCAAAACCGCCACAGTTAGCAAAAAACACTAATAGACAAAACTTTTCGTGTTAAAAAAACAAACGTCTTCAGTACGAATTTTTTTATGTAGCATAAAATATAGTAAGTTACACATAATTCAAAAATGGCAGGTCTGTGTTGTAATGCCAAAGTAAAATTTCAAATGGGTTTTAGGGGTAGAAAAACAAATACTGCGCTGTGAATGGGAATTTTAAGATATATAATTTATTTTCATTTTCACGCTTAACTATACATTCTTTAGTGTTGTTGATTCTAACATTGTTTAGTGAGCTTAGTCCTCAGAGTCATTTATTAACATTTCGACTGGTGAGTTCTGCAAGTATTTACTTGGCTCCCTCCACACATGGCTGAGCAGAGCAAACTAAAGTGTACACATTTGCATCTTTTGGTGCATCCCAGCTTGTACTTACACGAAACGAGGTTGAGAGTTGTGAAGGAACTACTTCCTTGGTAGTGGGGACAGGTTTCAGCGATCGCCTTGTCATGGACCAACCCCATTCCGTCGGATCCAAGTAATTTCCCAACCACTCCTAGACCTGTAACTACACTCCGTATAAATGTTGCTCCGCAGCTGCACCTGGTTTGTTTTTGTCTTATCCGCTTCATTCGAATGTCAGGGAAGTTTATTCGTGAGAGTGATGTTGCTGTACCAATCTCTGGGCGGAACGGCCAAGAACCCTTACTTAGGTGAGTGGGGTGAACAAAGACGGTCACTTCGGTGATTTCAACTGGTACGTTCACCTCTCTGCGGAGAGGTTTAAGGTTTACCTTAATTGGGACCCTGGAGAACTGGGTGAGTGAATTCACGAGGGGAGGTGTTGCTAGCCCTTAGTGTGGGTACCTAACACCTTAGCGGCAGCGCGTCCTCTGTAGCAGGGTCCCCCTCTCTGGCCGTGGCTATAAATATGCCTGCGTCCAAGTCACTACGTCGGAGTGACCCCTGGGAGTTATAAAGTTGTCTAGGCGTTATACTGGGTGGCTGGAGGCCGACTGATTTAGGCAGGTGAAGGTGAGCTTCAGGAGTGGCGCGGCTAGTATCAGGGATTAGGACTTAACGTTAAGGTGCAATTTGCCTGCTTACGCCCACTATCAAAGTGTTCAAGGGTTTTGTGCTTATTCACACCCGACGCTGTTAAGGTACCGGTCATATCAGACCGGCTACCGACTAATCTGGGCAGTGCGTAGTTGACCAGTACTGGGCCTGCCAGTAGCTTAAACTGGTAAGGGTAGCACTGCCTTCAGCACGTGCTTGGCTTGCAGTGAGACAGTAAAAATTTCAAAGGGTTTTGTTCTCGTGCAGTAAATTATTCGCTTTCTTTTTTTCCCTTTCCATATATAGCACAGTTTTCATCGCCTCCAAACACCGCGTAAGAAAACAGCACGGCGCTTTTCATGTCACCAATTTCTTTCTGAAATTGAGGTAGATCATACAGCTTTGTTGGTTCCTGGATGCAGCATCCTGATTCTCCCCTTCTTTCTTGTTTTTGCGACAAGCATGCCCTGCATGGTCAGTGTCGTTGCCTACTACCACAACAGATTTCCCTGACATCTCAAGTGCTGTCATTATGAGGGCGTCAGCGTCGTTCGTGCAATACCTACTTGCGGCTAGCATTTCTATGAAACTGGCTTTGTTTCCCCTGTTTAAAAGAAAATCTTTTTGTGATGCAGTTAATGTTGCCTACTCTATAAAATTAATGTCAGGGCATGATCGTGTTGCAGCGCGGCTCTTCTGTTCCTTGCCATTTGTTCCAGGCTGCCTACTGTATCTGTCAAAGACGACCACAGTAGAGTGTGACCAATTTTGGGGTTGAAGATAAGCCAACGGAAAGAGCCATATTGCACGTCTCTCTTGCAAATTAATTTGTCCCGTCCGGGCGTTCTTAGAAAAAAGTGAGGTTCAAGGTTCAGTGTCAAAAAACACGCCTGTTTCGTTTTCGGTGAGCCACCCTGTATAAATATCGATGGAAAATTGTGACCTTATCGATCAATGTAAAAGCACAGATAAGGTTAACACTACAGATATACGGTAAATATGTGAGCTATCGGCAGCTTGTTTTATATGATTAATAATCTGTAAAAAGATGGCGCTACAATGACCATTTATAATTAAGTCACAGATGACTGTAATTGAGCAGATTACTTAGCACATATTCAAACCAAAAGTAAGATAGCCATCTGCCATGTTTAATTGTCAAATCGCAATTTTTCGTAAATAATTAATATTGAAACCAATTCTACTTAAATTATATTCATGATGTGACAGATGCACTCAAATCCGCGATAAAACAGTTTCCAACACATTTCAACAGTAATAAACAAATAGCGATAGCCGCGCTAAAATTGGTTCGGCGCGTTGTAGCCAAACTAACGCTAATTTCGTCTCCAAATATGAGCGGACATTTTGTATAAAGGGTCGTATATCTGTAGTGTTATCTGTGGTAAAAGCAAACATAATAAATATCCATTTATGGGTTGTAGAACTGCTGTTGCTCGGTGGGTGTCTGCTTTAAGAAAACTTAGCTGTCACCTGTCACCTGTGGCAATTTGGTTTTTACAAAATCACTAATAATTTCATTACCTGAATTGTTTAATGCCATCAGCTATGACCATGGGTTCATATTTACCTGACAATCCTTGAAACGTTAGCTAGCATGTAGTAGTAATTTTATTAAATCAAAAAAGCTAGAAAATTAAAAATTATACATGATTAATTACCGTAGTATTTCATTACAGTAGTGAAACATTACAAAAAATTATGTTGCAGTTTCGCTATAAATTATTCCATTTACAACACCAACTCCGTAAAATTAAATAATTAAAAAATAAAAAAGAAATTACTAATATTATTTGGTCATCGTGATTGCTTTATTAAAACGAAGAAAACAACAGTGCTTTTGTAAAGTAGTTTATATTTGAGTCGTTTAACAACCTTCAGCATTAAACTAGGATTAGTTCTTAAAACTAATAGAAAGTGTACTAATAATAACAACAAAAAAATGATAAAACTTAAAATGTAATAATACCAAAGTTTAAAATATTTCTTATGGAAAAAACTGCCTCTTTCGCTTTGGAAAAAAAATATTAAAACAACAGCAATTTATACGCTTTTCTTCTATATCTTTACTTGTATCACTATAACCATCACTTGTTCTAAAATTTTTATTCGAATACTCTTGATCTAATGTAATATACGAAGGCACCGAATAAAAAGACATATCGGTAGATTGCGTTTTTCTCTTGCTAGTAAAATGTTTTAAAAATGACTTTGTTGGTGAACTTGTTGCGACTGATGGTTTCATAACTGCAGCAGAATCACTACTCTCACCATTTTTTTGTTTTGCAACTGGAGATAAAGTTGGAGAATTTAATAAACATTCTGCTTTAGTTTTATAACACTCTTTTCGATTAATCTGTTCCGATTCATCATTAGAACCATCACCACCACCATCACCACCACCATCACCAGTGTAATTTTCAAAACGAAAGGCTCCACAAATGCTGGTAATTTTTGAAAATGCTGGAAAAATATAAGCATGTGTTGATCTTTTTGGAACGTCTAAACTGGAACTAAACAGAGGATTAAAAACTTCTGGTTTTGGGCATTTAAAATTACTGTTGTTGGATGAAGCAGATTTAGTAAACAATTTTGATTTAAAATTTTGTTCACTTTTCCTTGGAAAGGTTTTATGTGACGAAGCACTTGGAAAATTAGACGGTAAAGATGCGCAAGTGGAAACCACGCATGATAGAGTAGAATTTGCATTACTTGAAATTTCACTTGTATCTTCATAATATTTTCGGTGCATTTCATTTGAGGACAAATCGCTTCTCCATTGGTCACCCGAGTTGCAAGTTGTTATTGCACTTGAAGGTCTACTTTGGGAGCTTTCAGAAATAGGTGCAATTCTGTGTTTTCTTTTGAATTTTTGCCTTTTTCCGTTACTTGTATCTATTACTACGATGTTGGGTTCTAAACGGGTTGTTTTGTTGCTAGATGTGGAATCAATAACTGTACTGAAAGGTAAATTTAAACCTAATTCTAAAATTTCACTGTCCCCTGCAGATTCCCTTTTAGTTCTTTTGGTTATAGTGTGAGAACTACTGTCTTCACCTTCACTTAGTGGTTTTACCCGAAGAACAGAGATTTCTTCGTTTAAAAATTTACGACTTTGGAACCTGTCAAGATCTTCACATTGCGTATGAACGGTTTTTGAAAAGCATGGAAGAATCCCTCTATTCGAAACTTTGTTGTTAATAATTCTAGGAGTTGTTTCTCTGGTACATCTTCGTTTAACTGGCACAACATAATTAATACCATTTTCTGGTAAACTACCTTCTGTTCTGCTCGACAAAGTTGGTTGAAGTAAAAAATTTTGTGGTGAAGAAGCAACGAAATCTTTAATTGATGATGATTTTGATGACAAAGTTCTTACTGAAGTATTCCTTAAGTTTTTAGCAGAACATTTGTGCAACCATAAAGATAAATTTAAGTTTTCTGGTGAAGGATTTAATACTATTTTTGAAGAGTTGGGAGAAAATCTCTGCTTTTTCGTTGGTATTATGTAAGAATCACTTGAAGTGGTGTTATCAGTTTCATAAAATTCAGGTTTGGTTGATTCTAGATGTCCCGTTGAGTTTGTAAAACGACTTTTAAAATTTTCCACGGGAGAACTTAAATTGATGAACGTTTCTCTTGTTGAAAGATAACCATCTTGACAGGAATATTTGTCTGAATCCGATCGAGATGTGGTTCCATGCCTTTGATGTGCGGAATTTTCAGTATCCGCCAAGTTAAATAACCGCAATCTATCTCTTAAAAACTCGAGATTTTTATTAAAAGCATCACTGGTTCCGTACAATTCTTCATCTAAACTAGTATGAGACGTATGGTTGGACGTATGCGTATTTTCTGTTTGTATCTCATGATTTCTATGGGGTTCATCTAAATTCGGTGTCAGGATTTTGTGCGTGGAAGAATAATCGCCGCTGGGTCCCGTTGCTCCTTCTGAAAAGAACGGTGTAAAAGCTAAATCCTTGAATAATTCTACGGACGAGACGCTATAAAAAGGCACTCCTTTTCTGTGTTATACGATTAGCTTAATAGTACGCTGTAGCCATAATAAAAGTGCTATTTAGTTGAACTCGTACCGTTTGTATGAATATATACGAGTCGGTCAAATAAAAACGGATTTAAAATATGCAAATTGCAAACTTATTACTTACCTCCTTGCAAAGTAATTACCGTTCTTATAGCAAACTAAACTTCCACATTTAAATTAAAACTGGTGACTTAAATCCATAAACTCAAGAGCTAAAACGCTTTTTCTTGCGTCGCATTAGTAAATGAAAGAAAAATTAGTCATTCGGACAGAAAAACTAGCATAACAGCGAATTTAATGTACCTTTTTACACGTCCAATTAGTCTATACTAAATATTTAGCAGCTATCTAACCTTCTTTAAGTGATAAATTCGAACACAAAATACATTTGCCTTCCTCCGAGCTAGAACTTGGACCATTTGCGGAACCGTAGTCGGCGTCTCCATCATTTCCAGTTTTGCCCGTTGACTTTTTTGACATATTCTCAGGAAAATGAAACAAAAAGATTGGACGACCAGATGAAATTCCATTTTGTCATGACGGGTCATTATTTACGTTTCAAAAATATACGAATGTCGTTTTGATCAGTGGATGTTTGATGGCTTTGATCTCTCTACGCGAGTTATATTACCGCAGACGATATAATGGCCTAAATCAGGTCGTATTGAAGCCGCAGAACGTGATAATACGCGTAAAAAATACCAATCCCAATGAAATTTGTATTTAAAGCAATTTAATATTCGACTTATTTTTATTTACAATTTACTATAGTAACTCGATTATTTAACTGATTTTGTTGTTCATTGTATGCGAAAGTTTTAATAACAGCATTGTCAAGAAAAACTGCTTTTGCCACTCGCATTAATTTTCCCCAACAGGGAACTCACTACAGCAAAACCTAATTATTACTTTGGAAAGTACAGCATAAATTTATTACCTGCATTTAACATCCGTCGTGCGCGTAGAAAACTCGCACATAGCAAACATTTATTGAACTCTGCTATTAATATTTAAGTTGCGTATTTTATACATTTAATAACGCCGATTTAATTTTAACTTTGCTATTACTCAAATAATTAAACAATTTAAACCAAGGCCTTTCAACCGAAATTGAGTCAACGAAAATCTTCAATTAATTAAGCAGTGGTTTTATCAATAATGCAAGTGATAACGGTTTTACTACGACAGGATATTAATTTTTGATTTGATCACTTCAAGGGAGATAAATTATTCATTTAACATCATCAGCAATCCGGAAATTAAAATTTAATCAAATATTTTTTGGTAGCTTCCTTTTCATATCATATTTGTATGGAACCTAGATTTTTGTCGCAACCAACGCATACAAAATTCTGTTTGAGAGGTCACGTTTCTGTTTGGAAAAATCGGTAGCGATTGAATATTTCGGTTGAATAATTTACGAAGTGTGTGCAGGACATCCAATAATGTCAAAAATTAAATTTTAAACGCCTGAATATTTAACAGAATTGATTAATTCATCAATTAGTACAGCAAATACTTTTTAAAAAAAGGGTGAGAAAAATGACAGATAATTAAAAAAAGGGGTTTTTGTTTGTCTACGGCCTTATCTTTATTTCTATTCAGAACGAGCTTGAAATAGCGAACCTTACAGCAAGACCAAACCTTTTAATACAATTAGTCAAGACAGTTTTGTTAATTACACGTTTTATGTAGAAAATTAGAGTTTTCTTTTATTACAAGCCGTTTAACAGTGTAGGGTAAACAATATTCTGACCTATATTTAAATGAAGTCACATGCTTTTGGTAATAACATCAATAAGTTAGTGAAAACGCCACTATTAAAATTTAGCCAGTAGAACCCGTGGTCTACGCCCCTCGTTTTTTTTGTAACTTTAAATATTTTCTCCGCTGAGTCGGTCTCGGGATTAAAAGCTGCTCCCGTGAAAAAATGAAAGAAAATCCAAAAAACAGTCCGGAAATAATGTAAAAAGCCCTTGAAAAACAGCTCCCTAAACAAATTTTAAGAAAGAAAAACCACCGGTAAAATCATGGGGATAAACATCTCCCAAAAAAGTGCTTTAATAGCCTCAGAAAAAAATCTCTTCAAAAATTGTGGGAAAGATGTTAGTTAAATTTATCACTTTTCCTCACTTTCAGAGCAGTCTCTTACAGAGATGTTCAAAACGTTTTTGGATGTAGTAAATACGCCCAAGAAATTTTGTTAAACATTTGCATATAGTTCCAAAACAAAATTTGACCGTGTTAATATAAATCGATCAGCAAGGAAAAAACACGTATCTTTTTCAGGGAAAGCTCTTTCTCCATTGTTCGGTGTTTTTCAGGAAATACTTTGTTTGTTGTGTTATAAAACTTAAACTGTTGTTAGTAAACTTACGTTCGTTACCTTAAAGGTGTTAATTAAAAAGTTTTACTTTCTAAGAACATGTCCTATCTTATCAGTAATGTCTTTACTGTAAGCTGAAAAGGCTAAACCTAAGACGCATCAATAAATATGCGGTGGTTAAGCTTACTCGTTTAACTAGACATAAAATAGACCTCGAGAACGCTGGAGTGCCAGAGCACCTCATTACATCCCTCGTATCATACGTGAAGCAAATGAAATTGAGAAACAACCTAACAACATAAACAGACAGGATGGTTTTAAACGCAGTAAAGCTTGGATTACAGTAGTTCATCCTCTAAGGACTCATAAGCACCATCGATTTCACGATCACGCTTTACCGGATTCGTATCCGCCCAACGGCGACAGCCAATGAAAGCTCCGCCGTTCTGTAAAATTGAAAATATCTTAGCATTTTGGACTTAAATTTAGTGCTCTAATCACTCTGAAGATGCAAGCTTGCGAAATGTTAGTTTGTATGGGTTCACAAACAGCTAACAGGCATAAGCCGATTAAGAATTCTTGTCTTGACAAACAAGACACATTAAGATCAAATCCTTCTCCGCTCAAATGTTTAAATAATCTAAGTACTGTTTAGGCAGGCAGGGTCCACGAACAAATATGGCTCAAACTTTTAAAGCAAATGCTTGCAAACAAGCTACAGGTCGGTCCTTATCTGATTATGTTGGGTGTAGTTCCCAAATGACGACGCTAAGGTCGACGGTCTAAGCCGAAAGTAAATTGTTATATTGATGTTAGAGTTTATTACAGCGATGATATATTATTAAAACTTATTACTGTGATGACATAATGTTAGATCTGATTGAACGTTGATGATATACTGTTAGAACTTAATGCTGCAATGATGTATTATGGAAGCTACTTGTAATTACTGCAATGATAGAATGCTAGATTTCTTTATTTCGATGATATAACGTCATGTTAAAGCTTATTACTGCGATGAGATATTATTAAAACTCAGTACTGTGGTGACATAATGTTAGAGCTGGTTAATTTGCTGATATGTTGTTAGAACTTATTATTGCGATGATATATTATGGGATTTAAATACTGCAATGATAGAATTTTAGTTTTTCACATGGATAATATATTAGAGCTTATTACTGCGTTGATATATTGTGAAAACTCATTACTGCGATGATATAATGTTAAGGCTCATTACTTTGATCATATATTGTTAGATTTTATTACGGCGATGCTATAGTATTGGAAACTTATTACTGCGATAAGTTACCGCCCATAACATATTATTATAGCTTATTAGTGCGATGACATAATGTTAGAGCAGATTAATTTGCTGATATATTATTAGAACCTGATATTGCGATGGTATATTATAGAACTTACTTACTGCGACGATGAATTTTAGTTTTCTACATGGATAATATATTGTTACAGCTTATTACTGCGAGGATATATTATGAAAACTCGTTACTGCAATGATATAATAATAAAGCTTATTACTTTGATGATATATTGTTAGATCTTATTACAGCGATGCTATAGTATTGGAAACTCATTACTGCTATAACATATTGTTGTCGCTTATTAGTGCGATGATGTAATGTTAGAGTTTATTGCTACGATCCTGTGTATTTTTTATCAAGTTCAACTGCACTACAAAACACCAAAACGTATCATGCCTAAGTGATTGAGTTATTTAAATAAAACGTTTTTTCAATTTATTAAAAAACGTATTGTGTCGTTTTGTATGTATATTTAAACCCTAAGCACACTGGTTCTATTATAAAAATTTTAAAAATATTTCGTAATTTATTTATCTTAAAACAGATTTCTTTCTGCAATTTAAAAAGTTAAATTTATGCAGTTCAGGTTAGAAAATGGGACTACTGCTACTACAACAACATATTAAGAATTCAAAATGTCAGTACACCAAAGCCCTACAACAGGGATATCCGGGTAGCTGACGAGAAACATGTTGCATAAATATTTTAAATTGTTCGCGATCAAGGATACTGAAGGTAAACAGGATAGTAACTAGGTTAAATTTCAAGTTTTGCAACTAGTGATTTTATGACGAAACCATATGTAACAGTAATGTTCCTCGGCGGTATTTATGTATTTTAACTTAGTTTTTGGTTCTGGAAAGTTAGAGGACAAGTAAAATTTAAATATTTAACAAAATAAAGTTTTAAGAAAAGCATGTCAAGATAATACTTTATAAATTGTTTTATAGTAAAACTTGACCCTTTTCAATAATTTCAAAATTTGCGATATTTTCGTAATTTCGTAATTTACGAAAGTATCAAAATTAGAATAAGAATGAAAATAAAATTTATTATAGAAATTATCAAGCTTTTTAAAATTTTGATTCTAATCTAATAGTTTAATACAGAGAAAACACCGCAGACTTACAGTAACATAAAACATTTATTTTCTGGTTCTTACAATATGGGTGAAAAAATCTTTTAAGCAGATTCAGTGATACTTGTGTAAATTAAAATTGTATGCCGCTTTTTTGCATTATGTAAAATGTAATGCAAAGTGGTAAAAGTAGCAGTAAAAGATGTAAGATTTCCTGCTGATACACACAAATTAAGTAGCAATAATTTTAAGTATTCGTTTAAAATTCGAAGTGTCAAACAATATTTCCTGCAAAGTTTACGAGTTTCAATTACGTTTTCTATTACAGTTATAATTTGCGCTATACATAAAACCTCCAAGACTTGCAGTAAGTTATTTCCTTTAGTTTTATGGTCTTACGTGCCCCAGACATCTGGGATTTCTGGTTTCTATTCATAACTTACACCCTGCTAAAAACGGATTCACGTATTTAATATAAATATGCAGCGCGCGCTGTTCAAACGCGGAGCTGCCATAAAACTTTTGTAAACTGTTTATCTTCGGATTATGTTAATTGAAAGCTTCGTCGTATTAAAATATAAGCTCCCTCATTAATTTCGCGGGCACGCCGCGCTCGCTATGCGGTTTCTATTCTGTATTTCCGACTGCCCAGGCGATGGTAATTGAGATGAACATTTTTGCCCCGTAATTTATTACGCCAAAGCTTCTGTTTTATGTATGTACTTTGTATGCAACAGCCATAAAACTTCTTGCGCTTTTGTGTGTATCTGTATCTTGCTCTTCATAAATATTTAATTACTCAGATTAAAACGTGTTGGTATACGGAACATGTTTTCATCTTCTGTGCTGCAACTACATATCTATCTAATCTAATATATAAACGCGTATAGTGTCTAATGTTTAGACTATTAAAATGAATCTTTGGAAGCTATATGTAGGTGCTTTAATCGTATATGCATTCCGCCAGTTAATTTTTGCCATGCCAATAACAAGCAGAGATCCCTTTTCGTGTAAGAGCACTTTGTTTGTCTAATTGTAATTACCGGAATGTGTTTCTTAA
This sequence comes from Ctenicera cuprea, assembly GCA_958336395.1. Lineage (NCBI taxonomy): Eukaryota > Metazoa > Arthropoda > Insecta > Coleoptera > Elateridae > Ctenicera > Ctenicera cuprea. Next base: position 42,499,086 of record OY284494.1, read on the forward strand.
CGAACACGCCATTCACAGTCTCTTTAAACTCTATTCTTTACTTTCAATTTAGTAACTTTTACTACATCTGACATCCGCAAGGTAAGAATTTATAAACATTCATTGACACAGATATTTTGTGATACAGTTAGATTACAAGAACGATAGCAATCGCAAATTAATTTATCAAATTTTCTTTACAAACAACTGCTAACTGCAGCCGATGTTATTGCTAATATGATATTTCTATGTTAAGCGCGTCTTAAACTAGTACAATAAACTATTAAAACCCGTAGGCTACGCTCTTTACACATAATTACTAGCAAATTTATTAGAAGAGATATATTAATGTAATTCATACATTCCGTAGGTATCGCAGCTTTATGGCATCGATTACACTGCTTGACCGTTAGATAAACATTGAAACCGTAAACATAATAAATAAGGTGCGTCGAGCAAGTTACCGAATGCGTCGTCGCTAAACGTTGAAACAGAAGGAAAAACCCAATTTATTATAGCTTACGGGTTGTTGTGTTATTCGGGATTCTTTTCACCTCACTCAACGTTCAATGGCGACTGCTCTAAAAACCCTCATATTTACGCGTTTATTGTATAAGGCGTATATTCGTTGGTACAACAAACCGCTACAGTTTTCGATAAAGATACCTACTTTAGTCGCTTATTTATTGTTGCCAAAAACTACGGAGGACATAGTCCACGGATATTTATGATAATCGGAAACCTTTCAACCTGACTTAACATTTAGTGATGAGGGTTCCCCACTACTACGAGCCACATATTTACGCGTCCAATATATAAAATGCATATTTGTTGGTACGGCGTGGCGCTACAGTTTTCGATAAAGATAAGCAAAATTGAACGTTTACGGTTTGTGCAATTGTAGCAATCCAACGTCAGACTCCGCGGAGAACGCACATGTTGGGTTACGGATCCTTTCCATCGGGCTAGACTTTTACTTACGGCAGGATCAGAGACAGACAGATCAGTACCACAAACTCTGAATATAAATGCAGGTCAGATCATACAAACGATGCCCTGCGCGAAGATAATCATAAATAACTCAGATTTAAATATTGAATTGCAGCTGAGATTTCAAGAGATAGCAGCAGAATACGTTAACTGGTACACTTTTTAAAGGAAATTGGTAGAGCCAAAAAACTAGGAAAACAGTTTAAAATAATTATTTTGAAAAAGTTCTCAGCGAATTTTCTAAAAATCTCTCCAGTGATTTTGAAATTTAGAAGATACACTTTATTACACTCTTTAAAACTTTATGTGTAAAAACCACCACCAAAATTCTGCGAAAATGATGTAAATTGATCAAGTTTAAAATTGACTAGAGAATAAAGCAATGGTAAATTAAGATTTCCATTTACTCTAAATAAAATTCCACGCAATTCGAACATGCAAAAGATACAAATACCGTAGATTTTGAAATATTTTAAAGCAATATTTAAGAAAACTAAACATACTATTTTTATTTTCCTGTATAGGGAAGTATTGATTTCAGGAAAATGTTCAAATTCAAGATTTTGGCAGAAGATCTGCAAGAACTTAAAAAGGTGCTTAAATAAAATGGCTGTGGGTGGGTAGGTGTATGGTATAACCCCTCATTGATGCAGGCTTTGTAACGAAATTGGTAATAAAACTATGTACCTACCTTAATAACACTTTAGAATAAAAATAAAAAGGTATTTCTTTGCTCAACAAGAACTTGCATTTATCCGTGTTGTTTTGCAAACTTGAACTTTATGAACAACACCAAATATTAATTACAAAGATATCGTACAAGAATTCGGAACCATTGTGACTTGATATCCAACAGAAGGGCAATTTCTTTTGCAGATAAAAAGCTTGTTATTTTCAGAAGGCACGAGATAACCTGAAGTTGAACGCACAAAGTATAATATACCGCAAAAGGGCAATTTTCTCTTTTATAAACTTGTTATTATTGAGATTTGATACTGCAGCCTTAGAACGGCCACCAACCCTCTTGCTCACTAAAATGCACACTTATATGAAGACATAGGACTGGTAATTTTGCTACGTTCTAGAAAACGAGATTAACTTGGTCTCAGAGGTCGAGTTTACACGAAAGCACTACGTAGTTGGTACATGAGTTAATGTATTTCTACATTGCTGCTTCAAAAACTTAGCTAACGGAAAAGAAAAATGCGTAAGTTTGTCTCATTATGTTATTCTTTAAAAAGTCATTTTTAACTGTATAAATATTTTATAAAAAAAATACAGAGGATCCCCAGGGTTTTATATGCAATTTTATTTTAACTTTTTTCTATTAAGAAAGCGTTTAAGTATTAAGCTTGTTGAAAATTTTAACTTTTTCGAAGAGATAAACTTTCAGAGCTTTTTAGTTTTACTTTAAATATTAAAGTCATGTAATGTTATTGCAAATTCATTTTTAACTCGTCATCTACACATTTTAAATTTAAGTTGGTAGTTTTAATCGATTTGTTCAAAACGTTTTCTGAAAACAATTTATGAAAAATCGTAAACATTAGAAATAAATATTTTTTTACGTTTTGATACATTAGCAAGTAAATCTTAAAAATTCAAATTTAATCTGAAAATATAATAAACCTTTTACCTAACTTTGAATTTTTTAGTTAATTTTTAACAAGTTTTACCTGTTTCAAAAATTTTGATCACTAATCAGAGATCAATATTCTAAACAATCGAAATGTTTCGGTAATGAAATTAGTCAATATCGACTGATATTAATGAGCTATCAGGGGAGTATCGGGGGATCCCCGGCGTTTCCCACGGTTCACTAGCTCGAGGCCAACCTTGAACCTCTTATAGTCGCTAATCTTATTGTGGTAATCGTTCGCATTGCGTTACTCATTCTTTCCTAATATATTTTACAACCGTTTCAAGTAGTGTCTTATTGTGTCCCCGCATACTACATCAAAAGTGGTTGATAAAAGAATCCTACACCATGTCCAAATCAAAAAGGAAAGTCGTACCGCGCTCGTCAGGTAGCTCATGAACCTCGCCTTCCAATGAATCGGAAATTGGCTGTGACACACCACTACTGCAAAAAAGCAGCAAAACCTTACAAAACTCGTCTGCAGGAGTGAGTAATGATGCTTGTCTCATTATTTCTTATAACACGGTGAATAACAAACAGTTATTGTCTGTAATACCCGTTTCTGTTTTGACCCATTGCAAAATTCTATTAAGGCTGGATCGAAATTGGGGAACATAATGCTTCGCTTTACAATATTAAACATCCCCCCTTTTCAAGCAATAAACGAACTGAATAGTACTGCGAGATATGGTATAACAGCACAATAAACCAAGATGGTCAGTATATACATGGAGCACTAGAAAACATTGCTTAATTCTTCATTTATCATTTATTTTGCCAAAATTGGGTTTCCAATACCTCTATCAGACAGAAAAATCAAGCACCTTTGAAAAGATTTAGGAAAATTTTAGTTATTTTTGAAAACCCACGCAGGATCATTTGTGATGTGGGCAGTTCTTTCATAGCACGTCCTTTCAAGAAGATCTGTGTTCAGCGCGGTATGCAATTATTTATTAACGCCACCGGACTGCCACGAGAAAATGGCCAAGTCGAACGTTCTAACAAAACTTTCGCAACTATGGGTGCAAACATATCAGTTGATTTCTGGAATTTCAATATCAATGTTATTCAACAAGGTCTCAATAGCACCAAACACAATTACTCAATTAATCCTGCAGAACTCATGTTTGGCTTTCCATTGAAAACGGATGCCAATTGTATTTCCACAAAGAAAAACGAAGTACTGCTCGATGTTACAAAGCAGCGTTTAGAAGCTGCCGTTAGGCTAAAAAAAAACGTTTTAAGCAAAATGCAGCATTCAATCGCTGCCAAATCGTATGCAGTCGGAGATGTAGTTTTGACGAAGATCTCCAGTATCCCTGCCAACAATAATTCTAGGAAGAAACTTCTTCCAAAATTCAAGTGTTCGTTCAAAATTATAGAGGTTCTCCTTAAAGACCATTATCGGGTCAAGGAAAACATTCATTCTTTGCGTGTTAGAGTTTCGTATACAGGAGTGGTAGGCGAGTGGTAGACACATCAAACGTTTTTGTATCAGACAGTAATAGGTATTAGGGAAACCACACTCCCGTTTTGCCTAATATGGATCTTTTTTGTCTCTATGCCTCATGCTTGCCTTCAAGGCTCTCGTTGTGCCTTCTCTGGCTCCTGTTTGCCTCTATGGCTCATGATTGCCTTCATGGCTTCCGTTTCGCCTGCTCTGGCTTATGTGCACCTCTATGGCTTATGTCTGTATTACTGATTCCCGTCTGCCTTCTCGGCTCACGTCTGCCTTACAGGCTCTGGTCTGGGGAGTAAGTAATTTTAAAACCCCAAAAAATAGCTGGGGTACAAAAATTACTTACTTCTCTTCATGTATAGCGTTTGGCGTTTCTTTTTGTTCTTTAATAAAAGTTTTCACGGTTTTGTACGCAAGATCGTGTTTTACGTTTACAATTTGAGATTCTGTCTTTTTACATTTTGCTTCTATATACCTTTCGACCATAAATAAAACAATTTTGGTCGCAATTTTAAATTTTAAGGGCTCCTGGTTGAATTTTGAAGTGGACCAATATCCTAAAATGACCTTACAGGTATTCCTATGCATCATGCCAAATTGCATGTTTTTTTAATCAAAAAGTGAATGATGCTTCAGCTATGCCGCCTCACTAAAAGCCTTGCTAAACTAACGACTTTAAATTGTGTTACGGGGCTACCAAAGCTCTGAGGCGATAGAACTGCGCTTCTCAACCTGGCAACGGGAAGAACTATCGTGGTTGCAGTGATAAACCTGTGCTTGCAGGCACGGATTACCATTGTGCTTCTCGGCGAGCGAAATCGGCCACTGGTAGCGTACTGGTAGCTTGCTTTTGATTCGTCTTGAGCAACCGCGCTGGTTGAACATATCTCAATCCTTTGTCTATGGTAAACGGATTAAACCGAAAAGAATGTGTTACTGTATTAAAATAACAATTACCGTTTGGCTCTTATGTGACTCTGTGCAAATCTGTTGTTACAGATTAAAAAATATTTAAAAAAAGTTTTTTTTTTTTTAAATTTGACTTGTATAGAATTTAACGTTAAAGGTAACGGTATGACATAAACATGTTATAACATTTAAGCGTGTTACTGGTACTTTAAGCTAAATACAAAAATTTTCTACCTTTATCACGGTATCAATATATACCCACACTTGCAGTATTAGATATATAACACTATAGGATGAGCCATTTGAATCCGTTCTATTTCCAAAGTAAGTCTAATCTTAAGTGTACCATTTCCGCAACTGTTTTTTGCTCATTCTTATTCTAGATCACTTGTACAGTATGAATATTCATTTTAAAATAAGACCGTGTTGAATTTTGTGCTAAGAAATTCGAGGCAAAAATATCCTATCAAGATATCAATTACACGAGGGCAAATCCCTTGAAAGAGTTCACTTCCAGAACTTTAGTAGGTCTGAAGAAACCAACAAGGATAATTTCATAATTTTAATTATGATAAAGAAATGGTTCGTGAGGGAAATTAACAAAGGCCGGTCCTCATCGGCGCTCTGGGACTCATAAGCGATAACATCTAGGGGAATTAATATCCCCCGTTTCCAAGCTCGCCTATTTATCAAACTCACGTACCGTATACATACTTAATAAAGAAATATTCAAGGCTGACCCAAAGTTGCCTGCGTGTGGCTGTTGGAAATCCATACTTCATGCTAAATTATGCTTTTTTACTTGTTCTGAATTATGGTACAGGATACAAAGCTGCTTGCTGGTGCAGCCTCCGAGCTTTACATAATGCACAACTGAATTCAATGCACACCAGCGTTGCATGTCTGTTTATTTTGAATTATTGGGGCCTATACATGCATATTTATGCTTCTATGTAGCAATATATATGTTTCAACAGTTGAACTGGGAATGTTCTAATATATTGGATTTGATGCGCATCCTGAGATATGTTGCAATAAAGAATCTAATATATGTGGTCTTTCAAAATCAAACTTAAATCAGAACGTTTCCTAAAAATTTGACAAACTGTCATCAGGCACGTTGATTGGTATTGCGTGTTTATATTATGTAAGCATAGATATAGCAGCAGTTGTGTAACCTCTCCCTCCCACTTATCCTACCAAGTCTCGTAAGCCCCGCCTTTCGACCAATGAGAGCAAAGCGCGGCCGACTAAAACGGACTAAAAATAGTTGAGCAGTTACAGAAAATAGGTGAGCATCTCCTGTTTTTTGTAACCGCTTATCTGTTTTCGTGTAATAGCTCACCTATATCCTGTAACCGCCTTCCTGTTTTTAGTCCGTTTTAACTGGTTTTAGTCGGCCAGGTTATGCTCTCATTTTTTGAAAGGCGGGCTAACGTCACGTGATAGCAAGAGTAGTGGAGGGTGACCCACCTATTGCTATATCTACAATACAACGTATTTGTTGCATTTTATAAGCAACGAAGCAACTAGTAGTAATAAGACCATTTTTAAATATATTAGTACAAATAATTACGAACCAACTTTACACTATCTAGGTTTAATGTATTTATTTAACAGAATTAAATTGTAGTTAAATTTAACAGAACATTTATAAAAAACAATACAGTAGCGGGCCCCCAAAAATAATGGCCCGCTGGTGTTGCCACTAGTACAAGACGTGACACTAAACCGCGCGCAAAAATTCCTACTTCAAAAATTGTCTCCACTGCAAGGTTTACATGACCTAGAGGATGAAAATTAAGGGTATAATATTAATATCATGGTAATACAAAATGGGTTCTACTGCTCGATTTCCTCGAGTCAGTAACAGCTGGCACCAGCCAGACCCAGGAATTTCCAACGGCCACATTTCAGAACTAAAGGGTACTCCGCGAGTTTTTTGATAAGCCAATCCGCCGAATTGTGGGTCGACAACAACCAGGTCAGCAGCGGGTGTAGCATAGCAGAGCAGCTCCAGACTTCAGCATCTAGTGTAGTTAACCTAGAGGGAGAATTCAGCAAGTCCGAATGTTGAATCGTACAGTCAAATGTAAGTCAGCATCAGGTATCGATAAATGTTAACCATATTTCTTAGCCCAAGTACACAAAGTCTGCTGTGAAAAGTTTCACAAGTTTTATTTCTAAATAAAGGGTTACAGTTGGCATTGACGGGTTTCCACTTCCTTTGACCCGTCTTCCCAACTTTGCTAATTATCTTAAATTTCGGAAGCCGCGGCTGAAGGATTCAAACGCATTTTTTACCAAACCAGTGAATAGAGGGTTGAAGTTTGCGTTAACAAATTTTAACTCACTTTCATCCCCTTTCTTTTAATTACATTAATTACTTCAATTAAATTAAAGAAGTAATTGATTCGTCGTGATAGAAGGTCGTATAATATTCAACATTCCCGACATAACTTCAGCTTAGGCAACGGAATAGTTGGTAAGGTAAAACGCATTCACTTTGGTAATTATATTCACTATTAGCAGACCAGCTAGGAGGAACTTCGTATATTCATTGTTCAATGAATGATTAAATATTTCCAATTATTCATAATAATGTTTGTAAAATTTAGTAGCAAAGTGGTGAGAGTTCATTCATCCTGTCCCAGTTAGCAACGTCTGCAACGAGAGATTGGAAGTATCGGGTGACAGACTACAATTTGTAAAGTGTATGGACGGTGTCAACCTTAACGACCTTTACTTTTAATAATGTATCAATTTGTTTTCTTATGGAATTAATTACTTTTATTTATAATAGAGAAATATTATATTTAGTTCAAATGCTTACAGTTGTAAATAAGTAGATTTGTAAATAATAGAGTGAAATAAATTTTTGTTAAAAGGTTTAATCATATTTAATTATTTCCGCAGTATATGTTGCAATCGAACCTTGGCCCTGAGCTACCCAGACGCTGTGGGTGGTTTTTCGAAACGTTTCAATACAAAAACAAAGAGAAAAAAATAAAACAAGAAAAAAAAATTTTAATTACACAACACTCGTTCTCGTACGAGATATTTACAGAAACAGACGGTCCGGTCCGTACGAGGGTTGGACGCAGCTATTACTGCTGCGAGGCTCCAGAAGGAGCGGAGTGCTTATATGTATATTAGGCAGGAGGCTGGCAAGTGCTACTGGCGGCTTTACAACAAACAATCTGTTGCAGTGGGGGCTGGTTTGTTTCAGATCATAAACTTGCGTTCTATTTCGAAGCCGGGCTCTAGAAGGAGCTGGCTGGGTTAGTTTGCGCCAGACTTTATAATGTTTCAAAGAATTTCTAGATAGACTTCGTTGTCTAACTATTGCAACTAGTTTTTGTTTACAGAAACGCAGAAAACACTTTTGCATTTAAAATAATAGAAAAGATTAGAAATGGAAAGCAATATTTTGTTAATAATATACAGTGTTCCATACGAAAATGTTTTTTAAATTAGTAAATTAGGTGTATAATGTTAGTAAATTTTCAGTTTCTAAAATACTATTACAAGACTAAATTTGAGATCACATACGTACGCTCGGTGCTTTGGAACGTGGCTATCCGTCATCATATAAACTTCCAAAATTTTTATAAAACTTTTTTTGCAGGTATGCTTCATATAGGCAGCGAAAACAAAATTTAAAAAATAAAATGTTGCTGGATACTACAAGCAAAGTAATTTTAAAAATTTAAATTTTAATTAATTGTAATTAATGAAAAGCCCAATTATGCTAATAAGAATATAATGCTTTATCGTATGCTTTAAATTTCTTTCATCAAATGCAAGGAGCTAGAAGTAAATTCTGCATAAATAATCCATTTATTCTGTCTTTTGAACCTATTCCATTTTAAAATGTTATTTATTTTCCATTAGGAGTGATTAAAAGTATAATTTTTGCGTCAAAGAACAATAAAATTTTTAATAATTTTCTGAAACAACTCTTATTGTTTCGTAAAAAAGCGACTAAACTGACACTTCAATTTAACTGAAAGCTCTTTAATTTTCACGGAAAGCATTAGGCGTGCATAAAAGATAACGTCTTAAGTTTAGATGAAATTTTAAAATTTTTTAACATATTTTTAACCAAATTGAACACTTTAATATAGAAATACGTTTCGAAACTCTCACGTGTATGGTAATAAACTATTCCCAAGAGTTTCATGTAAAGCAGAGGATCATATCAAAACTGCCATATAGTTTGCAGGTTTAGCATTTAGTTAATAGTTTGTATTTAGTTTATACGGATTTCGTTTAACCTTATTAAGATTAATTAACTTTGGATTTATTAGCTAAAGTTTAGTTTTAATTTCTAATTAAAAGCTTATTTAAATTTAATGTTGGTTAATATAATACGCTCATGTCTTGAGAGTATTAAATTAGGAAGCTGTGCTTCATATCGTGTTTGGCTTAGTGCTTCAGTGCTGTCATTATAAACTACAAATTTCCTAAGTTTGTGGCTGGATTTGCTCATAAACTCTTAAAATCTTCCTAGATTGTTATTATAGTTAAGATCAAAAGCAAAGAAAAGGCCAAAACTTCACATTAGATTTAATACAAAGGGCCACCGTTGCCTTTATTGACTTTTCTGTCTTCAAGATAGAGATTTCCGCCTTCCTAACAAGCTGTAATTAGATGTCAAAAGCAGAATTAAAGGATTCTTGCGAAAGATAAATAAATTTCATCCGAATACCAAATAAAGCAGTAGTCTATAATTTACGACACAGACATTCGCGGCGGCGTTTTAAGCCATTGATTAAACTATAGTTTTGAAAAATTCAGTTTATTGATTGTGCCTAAAATTGCGTACTTACTAATTTATCAATTTTATATTATTTACATCGATAACGTAATTTTTTTTAAAGGCAACTCATTTTTCGAGTTTAACCAGAAACAAGGTGTCGCTTAGTTTCTGAATACTTCTTTTAAAAACGTAAAAAATAATAAACTGTAGCAAACTGCTAAAAGTTTAAAAATTTAAAACTTTTGATCATATTAAGCCAAAACGCGTAGCAAACATGATTCTTTAAAAAACATTTTCTAGAGATATACTAAAAAAACAATTACTAAGACCAAAAAAATAATACTGAGTGTGCTGTTCTCAAAAATAATTATTTTTGGCTAATTTGATAGAAGCTTCTATGGTCGAGTAGGTTCTTTTGTAGCTTTTCTATTTTCTAAAACATATTACATTTTTGAAAATACACGGACTCTTAAAATGCGTGTTTCTCGCTTCCAGCGTACAGAAAATTCTAATTATTTTCAAGTCTTTTGCCGTTAACACTGTCATATCTGCTAAAGTATTGCGGCTACAAAAAAAAGTATTAGTGGTTAATTGTAGCTAAATTCGTGCTAGTTCTGATAATTAAATTACATAATTTTACAAAGTATAGTAGTGACACAAATAAAATAAATAGAGTTGCAAATAAATCTAACATATAGGATGGTTGCTACCACATGTGTGAGTCACGAGTTCTCGCTTGTACTAGTAGGAACAAGGCATCAGGTTAGTCCGCTAGGGAGGGTGCTGTATTTCAAAACAGACGCGCTCGAAGAAAAATCGAAGATTTGTATTCTACGCATGTCGTATAGCCGATCTGCGCAAACGCGATCTCCTTTTCACCATCACTGATTGATTAAGCAATCACCAAATTATGAAATTGATTTTGAGATTTCAAGGGATAAACATTGGTAGCAACCAAAACAGAAAATATAAAACCGGACTACTGCTTTAAAAATGGAGGGAGGGGGTGCTCTATTTCAAAATAGACGCGCTTAGAATAGAACCGTATTCTACGTATTCGTATTCTACACATGTCGAATAGCCGATTTGCGCAAGTGAGATCTTCCTACCACACCCCAGTGTCTTCCTCAACTATTCTTCGATATTCATAAAATGTACGAAATTGCTGCTTAAAAATTGGTAAAAACAATGACAATAGAAACAACTTTCCATTAAGAAAGTACCTCTGGCAGGTTTCTTTTTGCTCGTTTACCTGAACAGTGTAATTGGATAATCACAAAAAAAACGACTACAATCAAATAATGAAATCGATTTTAGATTTCAATGAATAAACAATGCGTACAATTAACAAATACTAAAGACAAAAAACTTTCAAAATTCTTTTTAAACAATCTTATTTTAAAAAAATTTTAAAATTTTCAGCAAATTTAAAATTATAAAATAAACGTTTCAAAAATTTTCAATTTTTTAAAATGTATTTGACACATTATAAAATTTCAATACATGCGAGAAAATCATGTGAAAAAACTTACTTTTAAATTTAAATAAAATTGCAATAAATTCTAAAGACTCAAAAATTATAAAAATTATAGCAAGTACATGATGCGCTACTAGATATCAATATTTGGTTGTCGTTCTCATAGCGAGATAGCTCATAGATCAAGCTTCAGCCAGCTCCAGCTGTGACGTATTCTGAATTTAATTAATTACTTAAAACCAAATCGATAAATGTGTGTGTATAACGTGTAGATGTCATTCAAAATATTGAGGTCAAAAAATTTAATTAAATTAACGATAATTGACAAATCAGGTTATACCAGCATGGCTAATTTGACAGAATAAAGCACGTTCCGCATTAATTAACTTAAAATGCCAGGAATTAAAACATAAAAAAATTGAGACGCCTTCTACCCAACCTATTAATCTCTGCAAGTGCAGCATTTATAAGATAGAAATTGAAAATTTGTCTACAAAACATCTAAACTTTAACAATTACGATTACTTGCTCGTGTATGTATCGAAATTAATATTAGCAGATTGGCAAAAACTATAGCTTAAATGAGCGCAGTTCAATTTTTAAAATATGTGGTAAATTAAAAACATTTCACAATCAAAGTGTTCCCAAAATTTAAAAAAAACTAAATTGTCAACTTTTTTAAAAACGTCCGGTATAAAATATGAAACTTAAAAATTTTCCAGAATTGTTAAAAAAAACTAAATTTACATAACATAGCCAAAAAAGGCCTTTTTAAGAATTTGCATTATATAAAAAAATTTAATTAAATGCAAGGAAGGTCCCGTGGCGGTTGCGCGACAATACACAATTTTGCGCGTGACCTCGACTTGTACGTGGGGCAACGAGACGAGTCCCCGGTCTAAAATTAAGTTTCAAACTCGCAGTTATTTAGATTAGATTTTCAATTCCCACTATACAAGTTTCCTATAAAAACATATTTTATGCCGCGGAAAGCACAGTTTGGCTCAACAATTCTTCTGCAAGTCTCAACTTTAGGTCTACACCAGAACAAGCGGCGGAAGTGAGCTATTGTAAGTGGTATACTGATTAAGTAATATTTGAGCTATTCTGATGAATTTTGTATTTACTTTATTGTATTGATTACCTGTTATTCCGTCCCCCTCTCTCTCTCTCTTTCTCTCTCTCTTTTTATTTTAAGTGTGTGGCGGCTATTTGACAAGAGGCAAATCCTCTTTCTCTCTTTTTCATACTAATGTGTCCTTTTTGAAACAAGGCAGAATTTTTTCTTTCTTACTTCTGGCTGTCGCGCACGTGAGCTACGAAGCAGTACTTTTTGCTTTCTTCGTCCGCTATAGCTGTTTTACCCTTTGCTTTTAAGTTCATTAATGTTTACACCAAAACGTCTCACTGTTGCTTCGTTAGGTATCTGCTACCGTTTGCTACCGTAGACTACTGTATCCTAGTCGCTACCAAAGGCTACCGTTTGCTGCCGTAGACTACTATGTCTAAGTTGCTACCGTATCTTATCCGCTACCGTAGACTACTGTATCTAACAAACTCAACCGTGTGTTTTTGAGTTAAAAAATACAACAATGGGCAAACTTCGAGAGGCCATATCTCGATGACTATTTGAGTTAGAACATTCTTTCTTTTTAGTTTTGTAGCCATTTTACATACTTTTTTACGGTAATAATATTTTTTTACGTGAGATGCCCTGGAAACGAGCTATTTGGAAAAAGCTTCAGGTATGTCAAAAGTGCAGCTAATGAATTTAGACACGTGAACAGAACTTTTTTATTTTATCAGCGAAATTTAATAACATATTTTGAAATTTGCAATAATAAGGCACTCGCAAACGTTAAATATGAAATAAAACTGATTTCTACGGAGTTTTATTATTATATGCGGGTACATGGTACATGTCACAGATTTATTATTATGGTTTATGTTCACACTGAGGTTTTAAGAAATACCTGCTAATTTATTTATTTTTTTGAATATAAAAAATTTTAAAATTGCTCGTCACTTGTGAGCCACTGCATATAGTCAAAAAAATTAAAAAATACAAAAAATTTATAAAATCTATGTTTATTTTAGCAAACTAACAGATCTCTACAAATTCAAATAACTCAGCGTTTGTTTCAGAGACTGCGCGTATGCATTGATCCGTTGTCTAAGGGTTGGTCCAGCTGGATGCAGCATGGTGTAAGGGTGGTGGGTGTAACTGATAACAACAATGTTGCTCAAAATTAATGAATTGTTATTATTGTTGCTTGTTGTAGTTTTGTTTAGAAACGTATCAGGTATGTACCTAGTTATAACGCTTAAAAACTAATAAATTTCTTATTTTACTCATTATGTAAAGAGGATTTGTCTTTTTTATTGTTAATTAATTCGATTTACATTATTTTCAGCTGGCGTAAAACAAATAGAAGCAAACCCCGACACAAAAAGATTGTACGATGATTTGCTTAGTAATTATAATAGACTCATAAGACCTGTTGTTAATAACTCGGAGACGCTGACGGTATGGTTGGGGTTGAAGTTGTCTCAGCTGATTGAAATGAATCTCAAGAATCAAATTATGACTACAAATTTATGGGTCGTTCAAGTAAGTTGCAGATTACATGTTAATTATTATTTTATTAGCTTGGTTGTGTAAGCTCAAAAAATCTAAAAATACATAACAATTTCTACAAAATGATTAGTGCAAAATTGACGGTTTTTTACAATTGGTGGAGGCGCCAAAGTAGGAATGTTTTGATACATGCTAGTTTCGTAGTTACATAATTTGTTGCTAAAGTTATGAATTGCAATACGTGTTTCTTATGTATATATAACATAAAATTAAAAATAATGTAATAATTATGAGGAATATTACAAATATAAGTTCTACGTGCCGTTACATACATTGTGCTGGTTATTATACATATAAAGCGTATTTGGGATATTTTGCTGCAGAGATATTTTAAAAAAGAACTGTCTTGGCAGCCGCAACGGAATCTTTTTCGCATTTATTAACATTTTTTAAAATTCCTATATTGTATACCGGATGTTTTTCAAAAAATTTTAATGTTGTATTTTAAAAAAAAATGTTGATTACCATTTACTAAGGAATTTTTTAAAAATTATTATGATAATAAATAATCCATACATATATAAAAGCACAAAGGGTATTTGTCTCCGGTTTCTCCAGCGGCTACCGCTTCACCAATTTGGACCATTTTTTTTAAAAGAAAGGTCCTCTATCCTCAGATGGAACATGAAACATTTTTATAGTTTTATTCTACGTCGATTTTTTAATAATAATTATTTTAATTTATAATATATAATATGAAGGTCGGCTAGACGCGCGTCACTTGGGGCGACATCTACAATAACGTCGCTTGTCATTATTTGAACTAATGCATCACGGGACTTGACATTTCGCCGGTTCTGTCAAAGCTGTCTGTCAGTGCATTGTGTGCTGGGGTAACACTAGTAATAATAATATCATAAACTTGCTGAAAATTTAGAAAATTTACTAATTTTGAGTTTTTAAATGTTTAAATTTTTAGATCGAAAACTTTTTAGTCAGTAAATTTATAAATTCTTAAATAAGTTAAATTTTTTTAAATTATGACAGCCCAAAATTTTTCAAAAATTTAAAAGTTTTTGACAATTTAAAATTTAAAATTATGAAAATTTTGAAAATTTTTAAAAATTTCAAAAAATTTTGAAACTGAAATATTAAAATTTGTGAAAATAACGTTTTTCTTATTTTGATAATAAAAGTTTTAATAATTTTTGTTTAATTTAAACAAATTTGAGTACAGGAATAACATTTGTAAATTTTGATAATTTTATTGTTTTTAGAATTTGTTAATTGTAAACAACATTTATTCGTTGAAATCTAATATTGAGTTCATTATTTGGTTATAGTCTTTATTTTGGCGATTATCCAATTAAACTGTTCGCGTAAACGACGAAAAGAAAAGCTCTCAGAAGTGCTTTTTCAATGGAAGGTTGTTCCTATTGTCATTTAACATGTTCATATCGATTTTGAAAGCAAAATTCGTACATTTATTCGAAAATTGGAGGGGGAGGGGAGTGCTAGGAAGATCGAGCTTGAGAATCTAAAGTGCTTTTCCAAGCGCACCTATTTTGAAGTAGGTTTTCTAGTTGCAACCAATCCAATTGCTTGAAATCTCAAAATCCATTGCGTGATTTGGTGATACCTGTTTTTTTGGCGATTATTCAATCAATCTGTTCGGGTAAACGAACAAAAGAAAACCTCTTAAAGGTGCTTTTACAGTGGAAGATTGTTCCTATTGTCATTTAACATGCTCATACCGATTTTAAGACCGAAATTCGTAAATTTTTGAAAAAACAATAAATCAATGGTGGGAGGTAATAGGTGAGGGAAGTAATAAAAAAATCGCGTTTGCACAGATCGCCTATTCAACATGCGTAAAATAGAAACTTAAAGTTATTTTTCGAGCATGTCTATTTTGAAATAAAGCACCTGTTTCCTACCCCCGTTTTCTTTGTCGGACCAACCTCATTTTCTTCATCTTATTGCAATTAGCAATGTTTGAGCCAAGTTTTCTGCGATAAGGCGTCTGGACTTACAGCACCGCTGCAGCGTTCGCTTTATCGGTTTTCAAAAGTCCTAAAATCTCTTTATTATTAGTCCAAAGGTTAGGTTAAAATTGTTCACCATGAAAGTACAAATTTTTAGGCATAACTCGTATATCGCCTAAAAATGTCGATATGTTTTTTTGATAAACAACTATTTTCTTATTTAAAACGTCTTACGCAATTTCGTCTACAAATTCTTCTGGATAATTGTTTTTTTAGACATAGTTTATGGGGTACTTGTCTGATTACAGCTCCCCTCTTCTCACAACAATTTCAGTCTAGTAATTAAACATTCAGCCATCGCAAAACGTTTTTGTAATAAGTCGACATTAAACAAAATCTAATATCAAGTGTTCTACTGGTGTCAGAAATAATGAATGCCTAAAAATTGAAGTTAGAAACTATAATTAGCTAGCAGCGTACTGTAGACGGGCCATTAGCGACTTTAAAAGCTTTTTTATATAAATTGAATTGTTACAAGTGCACTAACGTAAAAATAGAGTGCTGAAAATGTACAGGTGTGTAAGCAATTCAACAGAAATTTTATTTCACTACATTGAAATCCACTATATGTTAAAAAAAGGCAAAATGTCAATCCGCTTATGGATTTTATTTAAAACGTATACACTTTAATTTATTCCCATTATAACAAGAAAATTTACATACACTGCTGTAAATAAATTCACTTACATTACAAATTACATAGTTCCAATTTCATATATACTCCAGTTGCAAATTAACATTTTAATTGATTTTTTTAATAGCTTTATATTAGCCGATTTTAATTGCATCTTAATTAAATGGTTCACTTAAAGGTTGCTAATTGAAATGTTATTACAGCCATTTAATTATATGCAACAATAAGGTGTTAAACTGTTTTTAATTGTTTCCGAAGAAAGAATTTAGCAGCCGCACTAATTAATTAACGATAAAGTGTTTCACGAGAATTTAATTAGAAGTTGAAAAATTTGTTTCAAAGGGCACAGGAACAAAACAGTCCTCAATGACGCACTCTGTCGGCAACGTAATAAAATAATTAAATACGGAGTAGGGCTTGAAGCAACGGCAATTACGAAAGAGTTGATAAAAAAAATTTCTACTGTCATTCTCAATGCTCTTAACTTTCGTTGGGATGAAATACTGTTTTTGATATTAAACTACAATAATGGGTAGATGGAGCAGACGTAAAAGCTAACTGATGATATTGTTGATGTTACTTTATTAACGGATGACCATGTTATAGTTTATGTTCTAATATTGTTCTAAAGCCATCTGATGTTTATAGTTAAGAGTCCCAAAGTAACTCTCTATTCCTTACAATATTTAGCAACTTTCTAAGACAGACAGTTTAAGCATGAGCAACAATTATTTTAATTTTGTGAAGTGTAGGAAAAACTATATTAATTTCCATGTTCCAAGATACACTCAGGTATCTTTAAAAGAACTTGCCACTAAATAAAAACTAAGCTTAAATTATATCTATATATTAAATCCTGATTTCTTCCGCCTGTCGCAACTTTTGATGGCGAGGGGCCCCTACTATTCCAACCCGCATATTTACGCGGCCTCTATTTAAAAGCCATTTTGTTTAGTACAGTAGACCGCTATAATATTTCACAGAAATTGGTTCCAATAATGTCTACTATTTTTTAGTATTATTTGATCTTTGTTGATGTTATTTTGAACACAATCACAGAAATTGAAGCATGTAACTTCTGGTTGTTTATTTAAAATATTAAAGCAGCACTTGATTTCAATAGCTTGCGCAGAGTTGTTGTCAATGATACGAAGCAGCTCGTTGTAACTTTAATATAATAATTACTAGTGTTACCCCAGCACTGCACTGACTGACAGACTGAGCGTTGACTGAGCCGGCTAAATGCTAAGTCACCTGATGCATTAGTTCCATGAGGAGACGCGGCGTTGGTGTAGATGTCGCCTTAAGTAAAGCGCGTTTAGCAGACTTTCATATATAAATTAAAATAATTATTATTGAAAAATCGACGTAGAATAAAAATATAAAAATGTTTCATGTTGCATCTGAGGATACAGACCTTTCATTGAAAAAAAAATGGTCCAAATTGGTGAAGCGGTAGCCGCTTGAGGAACCGGAGAAAAATACCCTTTGAGTTTTTATAAATGTATGGATACTTTATTAATAACAAGAACATTATCAAAGATGTATTGTATTATACAACATTTCATAACACGAAAGAACGCTAAATGCTTTACGTGAGCGCTATCGAGCAAGATTCAGAATTTTCATAGTCTGAGCTGCTATGTCGTTAGCGGCACGAGATAGACCAAACATTACTTTCTCCTTAATGCGGTCACACTAATAATATGCGACAACAAAGAAATCTTTTGCATATGGAAGCAATTAAAAATTTACAAAAGTTTAATAAAATTTATAATTTGCTACTCAAATTTTTATTACATTTTTAAAAACTCAAATGTTCCCAAATTTTTTCATATTTTTAAAAAATCTTAGTTTTCCGCAATTTTCAAAGTTTTTCAAAAATACTTTAAAATTGCTTTATTATGTTAACCAAGAAGATCCCGCTGCCAGCGTGTCGCTTTGATCTCCGTAAACTGTAAAGCTGCGTCTGTATTAGTATAATCGCGTTTCAGAGAAGACAGTATGTGGGTTATCAAGTTCCATCGGCGCGCGCAGCGAGAAACTCAGACCAGCAATACGCAATACTGAGCAATGCAGAAAAACCTTGTTAATAAAGTTGATGTAGTAAACTTAATAAAATTCATCTATGAAAGAAAGAGTTGAATCCGTGGGTTATGCCCTCCGTTTTTTTGTATTATTAATACATGTAAGACACGTCGCCTAGTTTCGCGCCGCCAGGTTTGACCTATGTACATCTCTCCGCGAAAGCGGTTTTGTGACTGAGAGTCGGTCCATGCAGCCAGCAACGAACGGATAGACAGCGGCACACGACTCAGTCAGAGATTTTAGTAAAGTTCCGCGTTTAATGAATAGATAGCTATTTATAGCTGCACTAAATTATTTCAATATCACCTCAAATATTGTTAATTTAATAAAAATAAGAAAATTAATTTAAAGTTTTAGTATTTAAAGTTCGAAATATTGTAATAGCTCACGGCTGACGTTTGTAAGCGCACTACAATAATTACTTTTTTATTATTATCACGAATGCGGGGCGGGTATTTACATACAGCTTAAAGGAGATTATTAAGTAAATAAAATAGTATTCTTGCTGTACAATTATGTTTGATTAGTTTCATTGCCTTCTTGAGTTTATGCCTTAACCTTCGTGTAGGTTTCGTTATATTCTCATGTAATTTTCTTCAATTTTAATTTTAATTCAATACTTAACAAGCGTGTAGTTTTGCAAAGGCGGCTACATTTACGCACTTTCAGTACCTAATTAAACATTTAATTTTTTTTTATGATTTAAATGTAACATTTTTAGAAATGGGTAGATTACAAGCTGAGGTGGGATCCTGAAGAGTACGGAGGCGTGGAACAACTCTATGTTCCTTCGGAACACATCTGGCTTCCAGATATTGTTCTCTTCAACAAGTAAGTTTAATGCAGTAGAGTTAGTAACAATAAACTTCATAGTTTACGTATTCCCCATCAGGATTTACTTTGTGCAGAAGCTTATTTTGTGTTTGTTATTGTTTGCGTTATATTGCCTGCTAGAGAAACATTGAAATAAGGAGTGGCAGGTTACTTAGAAAAATTAATAAAGACTGAAATGTGATGTTTACGTTTGACAAACTCACACCCACAAATTGAATTAATTAATTAAAATTTTAAGTATACGACAATTTTATGCCAAATGGTTTTTGTCAAGCATTTTGTCGTGGGTCTTTTTTTATTAAACGAATTCAGTTTGAAAAATAGAATATTATGAAATGTTTACTTTTATTTTAATTTTAATATCCCTACAATAGTCTAAAGCAATTATTGTCAAAGAAATAATAACGTATTTCAGGTTGGCAGAATGTAGTTAGAATTTAAATGAAATTCCATTTAAATTTCTAGGAACATATATGAATATTTTCTTTTCTATTCAGAAACGTTATAATTTTTCACTGAACATAATTTTAGTGCCGATGGAAATTACGAAGTAACGCTAATGACGAAGGCTGTCTTATCATACACTGGTGAAGTTGTTTGGAAGCCGCCATCGATCTATAAGTCATCTTGTGAAATAAACGTTCAGTATTTCCCCTTTGATGAACAAAGTTGTCTTATGAAATTTGGGTCATGGACTTATAACGGTCTACAGGTAAACTAATATGCCTTTTAATTAAACCGAACCACACAATATTCGGAATGATGATGTTAGGGAAATGTACGTACCTACTCATGGGCCCATCTAAAACACCGAATGTTTTAGTTTCTGGATTAACCATTTTCCGAGCTCAAAAGTGGTTAACACAGAAAAAACTATTTATTTGAAAGCTCCTATAAAAAATATTTCATGAGTGTATCTATTAGAAATTAATACGGGTAGGTATTGGACATAAAAATTTATTGGTTTCGAATTGCTATAACGTTTCTAAAAATTAAAACGGCTCATATGATATAATTTTTATGAAATGCGTCATAAAATACAAGTCGTAACGGAATTTTGTTGTACCTGTATATTCCTATAAGGATATTTATTACATTCGGGAATAAAAGTTTAATACTTTTGTTTACGAACAAGGTAGTATTGTAACCCCTCTTATAACCAGAAGTACAATATTGTAATTTTGACAGGAAATTTTCCCTTTTTGATGATGATAATGCATGTATCGTCAAAGAAGAGTCGTGGCACCCCTACTTCAAATTTTCCAAAATGTTATAAGTGCACCTGATAGCATGAAGCTTGCGCCAACTTGCGCCAACTTGCCCCAACTTGCGCCAACTTACGCTAACTTGCACCAACTTGCGCCAACTTACGCCAACTTGCGCCAAACTTGCGTCAACTAGCGCCAACTTGTGCCAACTTGCGCTAACTTCCGCGAACTTCCGCCAACATCCGCCAGTAATATTATAGCTTGCGCCAACTTAATACACCATTTATAATAACCAATTAAAATGTGAGGAAGGAGACTAACACGGTGTCAGCCGCCTCCACTTTGGAAATTGTAAAATACGATATGTGCACTGCAAAGGTATTAGCTGGCACCAAACTAATGTTTTAGTTATGACCTGTCAAAGTGTAGGGGGCTAAGTTGGCGCTAGCCTTTTAAAATTATAGAAAACTAAGATGTGCAACTCAAAGGTAATAGCTTGCACTATCTTGCGCTATCAAATTCAAAGCCTGCCTCAAATTACTTACTGAGATATTGGCGCTTTAATTATCATTCTCGCGCCTACTTTGTGCAAACAATGTTGCAACGTTTTTTTTGTTACGTGGTCGGTGTTGCGGGTGGGATTGTACGTTGGCTTGTGCGTACAACCTCGGTGATGTGCTTGGGCGCCAGATTTTATATAGTTTACTCTTCTAACGGTCTGCAGTAGCAAACAGTAGCAGATAAGATACGGTGGCAAATGGTAGCAGATAAGATACGGTGCCTACGGTAGCAAACGGTAGCAATTAAGATACAGTAGTGTACGGTAGCAAACGGTGGCAGACCAGATACAAGAACCTATGGTAGCAATTAAAATACAGTAGTAGCTACGGTAGCAAACGGTAGCAGACAAGATACGGTAGCCTACGGTAGCAGATAATTTACGGTAGCATACAGTAGCAATTAAAATACAGTAGCATACGGTAGCAAACAGTACCAGATAAGATACGGTATAGATACGCTGCGCTGTTTTAGTTTTGATCTTGAATTATGGGTAAAATCGAACTCGATTTCTAAAATACGCTCTATGATTTTCACTTTCAAAAGTACATTTTTTGACATAAATTTAATTTAATTTTGTAATTTTACTTTATTTTTTGTTAATTGTTTTACTTCGAAGAAGTTAAAAAAAATTGATAACGCGCAATAAATAAATTTTTAATGTATGAAATCTGAAAAGATAATAAAGCAAAATGAAAAAAATTTTTTCTTAAATAATTTATTTTTAGTTTACAAAAATAATTGTTTGGAAGACTAGAAATATTATTTTGGCGAAATGTAAAAAATAATATTTATAAACATAAAGCTTCTATACGTTCACACGAGGTGGCTCTGGCGCGTTGGTATTTTTAAAGCCATCTACTGCCTTTAAGCATTTAACTCACATGGAGTCAACGTGAAATCGAAATGTTTAGTAGTTAAAATGCAGCATTTACACATCGAGTCGTGTGTTAGCTAACATTTCGATATCACCTTGACTCCATGTGAGTAAAATGCTCAAAGTTAGAAGATGGCTTTGAAAATTTTAAGGCGACAGCGCCATCTCGTGTGTAAGAATATAAGCTTTATGTTCATAAATACTATTTTTTAGACTTTGCTAAAATAATATTGCCAAACTACAAGAAATTATTTTTCTTAATTAAAAAAAATATTAATTTGTCAAAAAACATTTCTTTCTCAAATGATTTTTTCAGATTTCACACATTAAAAATAATAAAAAATTTGTTTTTAATAATAGTTATTTAAGTATCAAGGAATGTAAGGACGCAATAACATCTGAGGTAGGCAAATACGAGCTGAGGCGGAGCCGAAGCTTTTCGCCTGCCGAGGATGTTATTAGTCGATACATTCCGTGTTACTTATTAAATTTTTTACGCTACCGGCAATGTAAGTAGGCCTACAGGTAGAAATTTAATCATATTTTTAAAAGTTCGTTTTGACAGCTGTCATCGGAATTATTTTTTAAAAGCCCCCTTATTCTAAGTTGTCTGTGTTTATTACCATATCAACGAACAGTTAAAATCAATATTATTTTCCTAGGAATGTAAGTGATACTATTAAGTTCCGTCGTCAAGGGTAACTAGTACACGAATGTTATCAGCCACTTACGATCCCTGTAGCTATGGATGTAAGGCCTACTTACATTGCCGGTAGCGTGAAAAAGTAAATTTAATGCGTCAGAAAAAAGTTTTTAAATTAATTTATATTAAATTACAAATTGCTGGAAAATTAAAAAAAAAATCAGAAAAAATGCTAATGCTAACAGAAGTTAAATGTTTATTAAATACGATTTTCTGAGTTCATAATAGAATAACTTTTAATCCTTTAACTGGGCCAAACGGCCGGCGCGCCGCGCCAGATATACATTATTTACTTCAGTTGTATTGCAGAAAATGTTATAACCAAAGCTGTTAGTGGACACCATTACGTAATCCTAAATACGTAATGAGTTCAATTGACAAAACTAACGATGGTAAAAGTTGAAATTAGTAATGTAACTCAAATCTGTTTGCAAATTGTTAAAAAAAAGAAACACACAGCATCAAATAAATAAAAATTCAGTTGATTGAAATAATCAATCGATCTTATTCCACTTCTCGGCATTTCACGGAAATTTCACAAGGGCAAACAGTAATTTGCGTTAATGAAGTAGGTACACAGAATTCCCAATCTCGAAATGGTTTGCAGGAACTTAACTGGTGCAAATCAACGTTTAAATAAGACAAATTGCCTTACAAGATATGCAATAAATTATTCATTTTGGTCAATTAATTTTCAGGATTTTCTTTAATTCGAGCAATCTTCTGAAACAAAATATTTATTGCAATATTTTAAATAATAACAACAGTGCAGTCGGCGCACGACTGTGCAGTGGTCATAATTTCCGACTATTTTCCGCTAAAGGCGAGTGGGTTTGAATCCCACTCATTGTACCACCTAGGGTGGACCGTATGACCTTAGTAGTCGCAAAAAATTAATTATTATTTGTTGTTTATATTCTGTGTTTTGCTACGGAGTTATTATTTTTTAATTATTTATTGAGTACGTAATTTATGAATTTGCATTTATATCATAACGTTTACGCTAATAAAATTTTGGGGGTAACAAAATTAATGATTTTATTTTCCAGAAGGTTGTTATCGTCGCACAACATCGCAAGGCATTTTTCTTTTACTATGTCGTAAAACGCTAATGAAGACGTAATTTAGCTTCATATTAACATCGCAAACTTATGGTTCTACAAAGTAATAAAGTAATAACAGTAAAGCACTCCCAGTAATAAAGAGGCATTACCAGGTCACAGGAGGATCTTATTTTTGGCGTGAATTTTGGTTATAAAACAACGAAGAAATTTTCTTGCCTCAATACCTTATACTTTATGATCCAAAAATTCTGGATTATCTCGTTGATATAAAAATTGAACATCAGTAATGCTCCATAACCCTAAGATAAAATTCTGTTACGACTTGAGGGTACACGTATACCGTTATGATATTGCACGTACTGAAATCCTCTCATAGTCGTACATCGCAGTTTGCGAAGCTTTGCAAACTTATTATAAGAAAAACCCCTGATGATGCTCATCTGAATTTGTTTTTCACTTAGGTTGACCTTAAGCACATGGATCAGGTGGCTGGAACGAACATTGTAAAGGTGGGAATAGACCTATCAGAATTTTATCTCTCGGTTGAGTGGGATATATTAGCTGTTCCTGCGACAAGAAATGAGGAATATTATCCTTGCTGCACGGAACCGTACTCAGGTAAATGAACGTTACAAAAAATATTCTTTGCCTTGATAACCCAAGGCTGTTCTCCAATAATGCTTTTTTTGGCAATAACGAAATTTTAAAGGTAGGTACGTCTTAAATTAGCAAGTCTAATATAAACAAATGATCTTCATTTAAAATTGCGTTAGCATTTACTGCTGCTTTATATATTTTTTGAATTAAAATGTTACCATTAACTTCTCCTCATCTACTCTTGTTGGTGCTTTCCAAAGGTCTTTACACTAAATTTCTATCTACGAGCTTACGATTTAATTTTAGACATACATAGCGATATTAAGATCTGTATATAAACATTAAAGTTGCAAAATTAAATACAAAGCGGTTGTATTTTTTTTCAAATTTTTTTTAATGTAAAATAACTGCTGCATATACAGGATGTATCAAATTGCGTGTTAACTATGGGAATCTCGCTTATTTGAGGAGATACGTCAATAGTTAAATTAGAGAAAAGTTGTGGAATTTTATGCCCATTAATAATCTGAAAAGATATTAGACTTATTTTGCTTAGTTTCTAAAAGAACTGGAAAATAATGATTTATGTTATATATTTAATGCATTATGAGGACACTTTTTTACGCTGAATCTAATTTTTTTATCAGATTTGGTATAATTGTTACCATTGCTCATTTTCGTCTGTCAACTTTTTTTGTTCTTACCATCAGCATTTTAAATTTTTTCATATTTGAATAAAGCTTTTCATTCTGATTTCAACGATGTGTCACACTTTGCATTTTGTTTAAGTTTTGAGCATTTTATTACAGTAAATAAAAATTTCATAGAAGTGCCATGGAAAGACCACGTCATTTAATTTATTTAAAAAAATTCTAGTAGACCATGAACTGATGGAAGTAAAACAAAACACTACTTTTATTTACTTTTACCTTTAGATACATTAGGTACGTGAAAATTTCAGCAAACTTTGTTTTGAGCGTAGGGAGCAGGTTATGTTATTTTTTATAAAAACAAATTTTCTAACACACAATTTATTGAAAATTCCATTTACAGTTTTGATGTTTGCAACTGACATAACGAATTTGAATAACAGGTTAAATAAATGCAACAAAAAACACTAGAACTGCACTTATTCAAACAATTATTAAATAAATGTTCAAAACATTTGACACCTTTGTAAAACATGCTCAGAAGCTCGTCTAAAATAAATTCTCTAATCTGTGTGTTGGTAACTGTCATTCATTTGTTTTTTGTAAAAAGTAGCTTAAGCTGCTGCCTACGCTCAAAACAAAGTTCCCTGAAATTTTCGGGTACTTAATGTATCTAAAGGCCAAAGTAAATAAAAGTAGTGTTTTGTTTTACTTCCATCAGTTCATGGTCTACTAGAATTTTTTCAAAATAAATTAAATGACGTGGTCTTTGCGTGGCACACTTATGAAATTTTTATTTACTGTAATAAAATGCTCAAAACTTAAACAAAATGCGAAGTGTGACACATCGTTGAAATCAGAATTAAAACCTCTATTCAAATATGATAACATTTAAAATGCCGACCATAAGAAAAAAAAGTTGACAGTAGAAAATGAGCAATGGTAACAGTTATACCAAATCTGGTAAAATTTATAAAATATATATATAATATTTTGTCTACTTCGAGATAGACTATCTTTTAAAATAATAAAAAAACAAAAAAATTTAACATTGCAACTTTATTTTTAACAATTACAAAGCGATTAAACTCCACCGATGCAGTTTTACTAGTTGTATTTAATAACAATAAGAAATCCTTAAATAAAAAGACCGGTATTTTGCATTAAGAAAAAGTAAAACTAAACCAGGAAGTGTGCAAATGGAATGCAAGAAAACTATATGCTAATTTTTAGAACCACTGTTTGATTTCCAAATGCACAAAGAATAACTTATTCTCACTTACTTTACATAATTTTACATTAATTTCAGAATTCAAAAAAATAATTAAAAGTGTGTCATTATGTAATTTTAGTTGTAAGTGTTCTCGCCT
This sequence comes from Ctenicera cuprea, assembly GCA_958336395.1. Lineage (NCBI taxonomy): Eukaryota > Metazoa > Arthropoda > Insecta > Coleoptera > Elateridae > Ctenicera > Ctenicera cuprea. The sequence goes on from OY284494.1 coordinate 42,525,507, forward strand.
AAATCTAAGTGAAATGCGTTTAAAGTATACCAACCAAACAAACTGCACTTTTTTTCTGTTTTGTTTATTGCTCTAAATTAAAACTCAACTAAATAAATATTTATAAATGTAAAGAAACTGGTTTCATTGATACACTACAGAAAGTTTTTATTTAACAACAATGTTTAAGCGAAAGTGCAATGGATTTTATGTTACGGTTACATTTTTTCAAGAAAACATATCTCTGAACCGAAACTATCTTTCAACACGTAATAATTTGGACATTTGTATTAATATTACCAAAAAAGACTTGTATTTAATTCAAGAATAAATAGGATAACATACTTTTTGAACATTTATTGTTTTATTATTACTGCTTTTACATCAATAAGCAAGCAGTTTAAAAGAAGCGAAAATAGAATCACGTCACTGGTACTTTCTCATACATTTTACGTTTTGAATATTCTCGCGCCATTAAATGACTGAATAACATCGTTTTAACAAAAATTTAAAAAAGAAGGAAAACGAATTAAAAGAGGTGAAACCCCAGCGGGAATTTAACTTGCGATAAGGTAAAATGTTTCATTAACACAAAAAAACATTTTATTTAAATTTACAATTTTTTTCCCTCAACTTCATCGCCCCGTATTTTGAAAACGAAGGACTTGCGGACAAATGTTAATAGAAACAGTTTGTTTAAAACTAAAGCCAAGTGAATTTTCTACACGTACTTGGGAAACACTCTGTATATTAAAACCCGCATCTTTTGACTCAGGCTGTATATACGATTTCCTTGTTTCTTTAATTTCATATAGTCACATTCAATATTTCACGTGCACGTACACAAAAAAATTAGAAACAATTAATTTTTACGGTATTTTATGTAATAAAAATTAGGAAAAATTCCTGCAGCGAACTAGTTTGAATTTTTACAAACTTTTTAAATTCTGTAGTGAATTTCAAACCGACAATTTTTATAAAAATTGTTGGTTTTAAACTATGTAATGAAAAAGTAACTTCAACTATTTAAATTTCTTTTTATTTTACAGATATAACATTCAAAATAACAATGAGAAGGAAGACATTGTTCTACACAGTGAACTTGATCATACCGTGCGTTGGGATAACATTTTTAACAGTTCTGGTGTTTTATCTCCCTTCAGATTCCGGGGAAAAAGTGACATTGTGCGTTTCAATTCTGATATCACTGACTGTATTTTTCCTGCTGCTGGCTGAAATTATTCCTCCGACATCGTTAGCGGTGCCGCTTTTGGGGAAATATCTCTTGTTTACCATGGGCATCGTCACTTCTTCGATATGGGTGACGGTGTGCGTGCTTAACGTTCATTTTAGGTAAGTAACCACGCCTGAAACAGGAAATTACAGCAGTACTTCCGGTATAAGACGCAATGCTGTTGAATACAAGCTCGAAATCAATCATAAGGTTGTGTGGAAAATGTGTTTATAATAACCGGTTTAATGGATTATATTATCCGTTAAGTTTGCAGCTTAATTTATTCAACACTGGCGTGATATATTCGTGGATGGCGTAAACAAATTGGGATTAATGTTGATGGCGTGATAATTTTTGATTATCGTCTGGTGCGATAGCATCGATTTTGTAATTCCCGTAATTACATAGAACAAACTGTGTTTTATCTGATTTCGTTAACCATCAAGATTTTTAAGGTAACTTTCTTTAATGAGAGTTCCAATTCAGTACAAATTATGTAAATCCGCACAAGTCGGTCAGCTGCTTCGATAATCAAATTTTAGCCTAATGAAGAGGGAAACGGTCGCTAACCCAAGCTAGTTATCGAGATAAACCAATTACTAACTGGTTGATGATCTAAATTTCTAATTTTAGTTGATTTAGCAAATAAAAAATGCTGACAGCAAAAGTTTTATTTCATCTAACCTTAAAACACATTTAAGTTTATTGCAGACGAGCAAACGTTAAAATTAAAAAAAGATCCATTTCACTATACTTTCTCATAGCGTCTAATATTGCAAAATAAAAACGTATACGTAACGAATTGATTAAACGAATCCGCTAGCAAGTGTCATGTAGTACACGATACGAAACTACGCTTTGGTACGGTCTAGAATATTGGGGAACAAAAAGTGGCAGTTTTTTAGTAAAAAAAGAAAACTGTTGATTTATAAGCGCAAGAAACGTCCTTAATTTGATATTGACCTTATCTTTAAATCACGACTTCTTCAGGGAGAATTCAAGGCGTAGTAATTATAAGTGCGAAATTTAGGTAAAATGCATTTTCAATTGTCCGAATTCAAGCAATTGAGATACAGAGAAATTGCATATTTTATAATTTGTAGATATTTATTTATGATGTGCTAATTAAAATAAAACAATTAATAAACAGTTTTGTGAATTTTTAAAGTAAAAGTAAAGAATCTTAACAATACGATTTTTTTTGTTTTCAGTTAAAAATACACAGTTTTTATACAGGTTGTTACATAATTTTTTAGACAATTTTAAGAAGCACATTCTTGCGGTCGTGTTAAGCAGAAAATGTCAAATAAACATGGGTGGGTGGGTTTGATTAAAACATAAATACTTATTTTAGTTGAGCAAACCATAAAAAATCATTGTATATGTAATTATGCTTTCACATTTAAATAAACTTTCCAGATAAGCTAGTTTATCACTATTATCAGTTATTTGCAGCGACCAGGTGGCGAGGTCATTGTACTCATTTATAAGTTAAATTTTATTTAAATAAAATTCCTTTGTATTTAGTTCAAGTCCTTGAAATTCATACTTTTGCATGAAAGTCTAGTTCTGAAAGCCATAAAGCACCGACTCTTCGGGATGTAATTTTTAGAACTCGAAGTAAAATCGAATGCGCTCATCAACGGTGCCCTAAACTGCTTTAAGGATACTAAAAATTGGTAGAGAAGTTGACTCGTGTGGCACATTAAGCCAAAGAGCTTTAGTGCAGTAGGCCACATCCAGAGCGAAAATAATATATTATTAAACTAAAATTGGTTTTTCAGTAAGTTATACTTTAATAGCAAAGCAGGAAAATTGTTTTGTTAATGCTCATTTTAATTAGTTGTTTACCTTTTTCTGTGTTGTAAAAAAAACCTCAGAATGTTGTCGTAAAAACAAATAACCGACCATTTTATCAACACTTACACTTAAAAGTGCTGTAGTTTACAAAACTCTTTTACGTTTCTCGCCTTCAGTGCTATAACGTACTAAGAAATCCGGGAAATCTTGACTTAATAAAGACGTCTTTACGAGCTTCGCTTTCTGTGTGAATTATAACTCTCATATTTTGTACAGGTCGCCTTCCACTCATAAAATGGGGCCGATGATGCGCAAAATATTCCTGCAGTTTATGCCACGCTTGTTAATCATGAGAAGGACCACTTATGCCATTCCGGAATACGATGATAATGTTCCGCCACGAGGATACAGCGCGAACGACATGGACATGCAGTATGTTTGAGATATTTTAATTAACACTCGCCATTAATATTCCTGTATGTTTATGTCACTGTTACATACAAACAGGTTGAATATGGGAGAACCGTTTACATCCGATTTTAAAATAACGACGAGCGAACCGAGTTTTCTTCTACATAATCCTGATCACGATGACGGGAAAATGAAAGCACATTCTTCAAGTAAGTGCTGTTAAATTATTTAAATTATTTGTTGCTAAAATAAATGCAATTGAAAGATTGTAACAATAGTTTAGTAAGTTTACGCTAAGATCCTGATTCAGAAGCAAAAGGAACTTATTAAGAAAATTTAACTCGTTTATTTACACGTCATTATTTTTATATTGCCTCACCTACATGTATTATTTCTTTTCGTTTTATTAATAAGTTAAAAAAATGTACAACTAAATGCACTATCAAGGTTTACGCCTACGATGCGATACAAGTTGCGCGGCGTTTTAAAAAAATTCATACCGTCAAAATCATGGCCATATATCTATTTTTTGCTGCATGTATATGTTAAAATCTACAAATGAAAACGTTTGTCGCTTAGTGAAAAAGTCACTACATCGAAAGCAAAAAGTCATATTGCTCATTTCTTTGGACAAAAAATAAATAAAAATTTTGTCGGCAACCCCATTTATTTTTTATTTTTGTGGACTCGTAGGTGGAGCTTGAGATGAACTATTATTGTATCAATCAATGTTACAAAATAAATATTTCTCAAGACTTTCATTTTTAGGAAGCTGTAGCTCTATAACGAAACAGTTTTTGATCTTTATAGAAGCTGCCGTTATATATTTGCATTTGTTTTAAACCACCCTGCATCGTAATCAGCCGAATGTTTTCTTGTAATAGCTGATTCGAAGAAAAATTATTATTATAAATTTTATTTTATTTATAATAGAGTTTATACAATTTCAGTGACTGATACTTCTAATATAACTCCACGAAACTTATCTGCAAGTGTTTTGTCGGCGTTGCAAGGTGTGCGGTTCATAGCTCAACATATTCGTGATGCTGACAAAGATAATGAGGTAAATGGTTTACATGTAAAATAATATTGTGTTGACATTTGCAAACAAATGAGTTTCTAACAGCTGTTACTATTACCCGATAAACCTTATTATTATATTTAGATTGAATCTTTTATTAATTTTGTAGCTATTGAATGTTGAAAGAATAAATATTGTCTTTCTGCCCTGAATAGTGCTTCGACAGTTAAAATACTAACCGCCTTATTAAAACTATAACAGACGGAAAGTGTGCACGTTGCTGCGCCTTCAAGTAATTATGTATAACTCGGGCAACCAAAAATATACTAAAGCATATTTTTTGTCCTACGACTGATAAAGTAATAGACTAAATATAAACCCGTTTCAGTAGACGATATGCGTTTTAAGCCTTATTTGTTAGGGCATATTTTTGCATATTTCACATATAAATGCATATATTTGCAAATTACGGTGTAAATGGCATTTTTCACAATAAAAGCATATTCTTATTGCATTTTGCACTTTTCATTTAAAAAATTAAATAGAATGTTGATTACCTCTGTCGGGGTTCGAACTGGTGGCTATGTAACATAAACTGAACTTGCGTCGATTTTAAACAAAAAGGCTGTTAGTATTCCGACTGTCAGGGTAGTATCCACCAACTTTAGAAACACTTTATTTTTTTCAGATATAGCCTAGAAAAAAACTGAATGTTTATGTATTTTCCAGGTGGTAGAAGATTGGAAATTTATTTCAATGGTATTGGACAGGTTGTTTCTTTGGCTTTACACAATCGCTTGTGTGAGTGGAACAGCTGCCATTATATTACAAGCTCCTTCTCTTTATGACACACGCACACCAGTTGATCAAGAGTTAAGTGAAATAACAATGGAGAAAATTTTCCAAAAATTACCTCCATCACATGTTCCAATGACTTAAAAGAGCAATTCAATTGCATCTTCCTTCGCTGCATACCAACGATGGACCAATAGATATACATCTAGTGAGAATTGTTAGAAAATTCATATAATGGCCAAAATAAGTTTCTTTCACGTGACAATAGAAACAAACTCTAGAGCCATGAGAGATAATTTACAGTGCTCTCGTTGCATTTAATTTATAACGAAATTTTTGCGGTGTTGAATTTAGCTTAAAGCTACTAAATGAAATGCCATCTACAGTATGGATCCTGTTTAATTATGTTGTGACATGGTAGAAATTAAATATTAATTGTCTAGCTTCATTTTTGGTAAAACACAATTTTATCAAGCAATCATTAATGGTTATAATGAAATTGGCAGCAAAAATTAATATTAATTGCCACTAAGTAAATATTACTTTTACTTTCCTCGCTATACGGACTATAGCTATAAAAAGTGTTGTTGGATTATCAAATTACTTTTCTATTAGGTAGTAGAATGCGAACTCTATCGTGATTGTTGTAGGACATAAGAGGAGCTACGACCTTGCAAAAAATGTTGCTTATGCCCTAAGGATTTAAAATCTGTTGTCAAAAAATCGTCCTGTGTTAAAAAGGCGTTAGACAAAATTTTCGAGTTAGAGGTACAGCGACATATTTTAATATTCCAAATACTTGTGGCAAATATTTCAAAAGGGTTTTCTGTGGCTATTTAGAAAAAATATAACATTTGTGAAGAGACACGGCCCCTTACAGAACTTAAATTTTCTCAATGCGATAATCTCGCTTCGAACGTACACAAACTTTTAATTATTTGCAAGCTTTTTGCCGTCATATATAATAAAACGAATTGCAAATAAATCGAATTAATAGGACGGTTGCTAAAACATGTATGAGTCACGAGTTCTCGCTTCTTTCTCCGTGCCGGGCTCACCCTGGACCAACACTTTAGTAGGGTATTAGTTTACATAAGGCATTAGACAAGTGACACGTTTATTAAATAATAATAATAAGTGTAGGTGTCTACTATTATCTGTTATTTAAGAGGAGAAAGGTCCAAATTAAGTTGAAGTCGGAATTTTAGTTTAAAAGCTTGAGATTAAGTTGGAATAATAGACAAAACATCTTATGACCCTACTGCACCTTTGCAGTTACATATAACTTTATTCCATGTTTTTTGAAGTATAATTACATTCTCTGGACGAAGAAGTAGAGTTGTTAACACCAAAAATATTAAAAATTTGAATATAACCGTCTCGCTCATCTGCTGCCTGGTGGCAACTAGTTCTCTGCTAAAGTGTCGGCGCAGGGTGAGCGCGGCAAAGGAAAAGAGGCGAGAACTCGTGACTCATACATGCGGTAGCAGCTATGCTGTAGATTTGAGTTATTTGCAACTCTTTTTATTACTTTGCAAAATTATGTAATGTAATGTAATCAGAATTGGCACGAATCAAGCTACACTTCATCACCAATAGTTTATTTGTAGCTGCAATACTTTTGCAGATATGACAGTGTTAACGGCAATAAGTCTGAAAATAACTAGAATTTTGTGCACGTGCGAAGCAAGAAAACCGCATTAATGAAATATTAGGTCAGTAAAAGGTCGTGTATTTTCACAAATGCGACATTGTCTAAAAACAGAAAAGCCATAGAAAACGTTTTGAACTTTTTCCTATAGGATTTTGAAATATTGAAATTTCTTGCTGTACCTCTAACTCAAAAATTTTGTCTACCGCCTTTTTGCAGATTTTGAATCCTTAAGGCATAAGGAACATTTTTTTTTGCAAGGTCGTAGCTTTTTACCCCAGAGTGCTCGCAAGCTCACTTTTTAAACGACTTTTACAACCGCCAGCACGATACTATAGTATACTCACTATTACAACACCGATTATAGCAAATTGTAATCTTCTTAAGAGTTTAGTTAGCTATCGATATTGAATAATCTCATAGACACAAGACAAAAATACCTCTCATAAGAGATTTACACAGCACAACATTTAAGTGGCTCAAAGGCTGTTATAGCAACGTAAATAACGAAATACTTCGATGAAAACATTAATCGTTAAACAATAATTGTTAAAAATTTAGGAAAATTTAATTCTTAGTAGATCGTTCTCTGTTATATTGTTTGTAAACGTATTAGTTAACGAAATAATAACAGCGTTTTTTATCATGTTGCTGAAATTAAATTAGTGTTTTTTGTTTTAAGTTCGGTCTATACTCGTTCGTTGTTTAAAGTTCTAAGTGCCAATTAATTAATTTTTAAGGCTGTTACGTTGAAGCTCTACTATTTATTGCTTATGTAATTTATTGTTAATAAATTTGTAGTAAATTTGTACTTACTCATTACAGAACTATATGTTCTCTGTTGTTGTAGCTCTCTCTTGTTACTTGAATACTTACTTGAATAAAGGATTTTATCAACGACCGACGTTTTATTAATCTAATCGCAGTACTCAGTACCGGTTCACTACGCACCGCCCACATTAGTAGGTAGCCGGTACCTTAACTGTATATTGAAAATGGGGCGTTTCTGGACGTATGCTTCCTCACATTTTTTTTTGATTTTAACCACGAAATTCATCTTTTAATTTATGAAAAACATTTCTAACTCCCCAATATCAAAAATATAAAATATACAAAAACTGCAGGTGAAGTGTTTAGCTTATCTTTTGTTATAAACTGCTTGGTAATAATTGTCAGAAGTACCAATAAACAAAAACAACTTTTGCATCAATTTTAATAAAAACGCAAGTTACTAATAATATCTTAGTCATAGCTTTCTCCAAGTATTGCATCAACTTCCGTGTCAGAATAACTCGCTAGGTATGGAGATTCATCTGTAAAAAATATTGAAGAGGCTCGCAGTTCCGCGTCCAATTCTCTTTCCCAATCTTCCTCGCTGTTTCCGACCTCAAATTCTGACATATCTTCATCAATTTTCGTCAATGTCCGAGAATTTGAAAACGATCGGTGTGTTGATACATCTCCTCCTGCCCTATTTTTTACTTTTTTATAAATAGGCGAAATTTTAGCAGAAAAATCTTCTTCGACTATGAACAATAACTCGTTCGCTTGACAGATTAGGTTAACGCGGTAGAAATAGTTTTTCCAAAAGTTTTCTTCGCTAATTAATTTTGGGACGAGCTTATAACGAATTTTTACCAACTTTAGATCATGTTGCATGGCAGCTAAAGCATCAGGATAGGAGTTATCATAATCAAATTGAAAATTTGCACCAGGTGGAGGACTGGATAAAAAGTTTCGTTTGTTGAACGAGAGATTGAGACATTCCTCTTTGATAACATGCTCGTTTAGACGACCAAACCACGGTGGAAACCCAACGCCTGTTGTGGTTTTTAAATTAACCTTCAAGGGTGGTTTTTCATCGCTTAACTCGCGTAAAATATTGCTTTCTTCGACGTTTTTTTTAATTATAGCACCAGCTTCGCTAAGAGCTTTTCCAACTTCGTTGGCTGCAGAAAATAAATAGCTCATGCATGTTTTGACTTTGCTTTGAACTATTTCAAGTTGATTAGAAACTAGTTCTTTCACAGGTTCTTGAGTATTTGAACAAGCTTCGGACATTTTCTTGTTGCATAATTTATGCTTACTACGTATTTGACGATAGGTTTCTTCAAACACATCTATATCTGTCGCACACTCCACCTCTATTAAAGTTTGTTGCTTTTCTTCATCTTCTTCTTCGTCTGAAGTTGTGCTAAATTCCATCCATTGTTCTTCTACTCTAAGATTTTTATTTTTTTTTGACATGCTTCGACTACTGCTTTCAATGGTACGAACTAGATTAGTAAATAGAAGCACATTTTCGTCTAGATTAGTATCCACACAGGCCTCCACAATATAGTTTATAATACTCGACAAAAAAAACATTTTCAGACATGTTAACAATATAACCCTTTACAGTTAACAAAATTGAATGTTTATACTGCATTGTATGGACAAATATTTTCGAAACATTATAAATCACTTATCAGTAACCACTTGAAATTTACGTTTTGACACAAGCAAGCTGTCAAATGTTAGCTTGTTTTTTACAATTAGTGAAAGGTTGATAGCAGGTAGAGCGCTAAATTATTTGTTTATAATTATTAACAAACATGCTTTGTAAGTATTTGACAAACTTTGCCAATATACCATCGTCTAGTGGCGATGTACCTATACTAAAGCCACGGCATGATAGATATCTGTGTATAAGACTTGCCGGTGGTCAAGTTTCATACACATTTATCGTTGGAGAGAAAATAGGTACCAAGCTTCTGTATGCGACGAGATTGTGACAATGCATTGGGTAGATGCGTTTGTCAATGTACCATCTTACGGAAGAGATGTAAAACTGTTAGTTCCCGTTAAGAATTTCTATTCTGTAGAAAACAGAGCTTTGGCTCAATTTCCAAATGCAGTAGTGTACTTTCTGACGTCGTGACTAGTCTTAACAGCAGAAATATTTGAATATAATAAAAAACATTGTAATTGTAGCGGGAGTGGGCTTTTGTCGTCGGTGTTTCGTCTTAGCAATAGAAACTCGATCGACTTCATGGAAGACACCATCAAAGCGCTACAAGACGAGTTGTCCACCTTGCAGATTTGCTCGATCTGAAATCTGAACGCACCCTGTGGCTCTACCAGGTAGAAACACTGTTGGACCTAACACGAATTACACAGACTACCTAAGTTTTCGCAGCCCTTGACAACAACGATTTGTCGACTTTAGTTGTTGTCTTAAAAACGACTCTCACACCAGATTAAGACACATTAAATACCGTTACCACCTAGAGGTGTACCGAAAGCGATGCTACAAAAATTTAAAAAATTCTAACGAGCCTCGAGCTAGGTGTCCGAAAACCTTTACCACTACTTCGGTAAGTTAAGTCCCTATTTGGAGCCTTGGATGACATCGTGAAACGCTTTTGGTTTCAACGACTGCCAGTATCGATGCAAGCCATCTCGCAAGTCGGTAACAGTTTATGGACAAATTGGGCAAGTTCGCTAACGTCGCTCAATCCCAATTCATATCTTGCTCGGCTTCGACCGCCGCGTTTCCTCTGCATGCTTTCAGTATACAAGTCGATATTCCCCATTAAGAAAATAATACGGAACCGCCAAAGAGACGCTCACTAGACGCGGAAACCCCCACTACAAAACCGTCTACGCACCACGCTCTCGCACAGCTGACGAGGAGAACCCCAGTTGCCGCTACCGCAGAACTTTTGGGCATAGAGACCTTCATGCATGTACCCCGTCTCTGAAAACTGGTCATGTGGCAGGCAGCAGTGCGAGCGACCTGTTTCTGCCATAATACACCCAGCTGCCTTTTCTCACCGATTCCTTAAACAAACTTTGATTTCCCATCGACGCTGGCGTCAACTAACAAACTACTAACGAGTGGCGAAAGATCGATATCTGCTTGAAACCAACGACAGCATAATTTCTACTTACGGGAAACGAACTTTGTAACCGCGGTCTGGGTTTAAAAAAGACATTTTCCTACAAGTTCGTCGTCGCAGATGTTATGATGTTATACACCTGATTATCGGTTCCGACTTTCTGCGTCACTATAAGTTACTGAACGACTTACATCGCAGACGACTTATGTATACGAGGGCGGAGTAAGAAGTTTGGTAAAATTGTAACAGAGGGCGTTACAATCGCAAATCCCAGATGACATTTGTCAAATTTTCAGGCAGATCAGTCATTCACTTCAGTTTTGATAGCGTTGAATAACCATTACACAAACCAAAACAAAGCTTGATAAATAGTATGGGGAATGATTCAAACGTGGTTTCCTGATTTGCTTTGTGGTCGTACAAGCACAACTGATGCCGAAAGTTCAGGACGTCCAAATGAGGTCACCACACCAGAAACGATTGACAAAATCCATTATGGTATTGCAAGACCGCAGAGTGAAAGTGCGCAAGATAGTGGAAGAAACGTGTGTGCAATATATTACACAAACATTTAGATATAAAAAACCTATCCGCGCGATTGGTGCCGCGTTTGCTCACAATCGACCAAAAACGCACACGTGTGACAACTTCAGAGACAGCTTTGGCGATGTTCAAGCGCAATGAAAAAAAGTTTTTGCGTCGTTTCATAACTGTTGACGAAACATGGATCCAACGCTATACACCGGAAACAAAAAAACAGTCTAAACAATGGATTTCTACTGGCGAACCTGCGCCGAAAAAGGCTAAGGCGGTTTTATCGGCCAACAAGGTCACGGTCACAGTTTTTTTGGATGCACGCGGCATAATCCACATCGATTAACTTGAAAAGGGAAAAACAATCAACGGCGAATATTATTGCCACTTATAAAACCATTTCAACGTTGTTTTTTTTTAAACTACGTTTGAAATGGCAGAGTAAAGTTATATTGTAATAAATATTTGATGGTTCTGATCCAGCGGCACAAAAGCAAAAGCATTATGTATTAGTTATACTTCATCATAGTTTAGAGGAAGTTCAAACGTTTTCAGGGACTTTAAGATTTTTAATTTTAGGTAATGTTAGCTATCTGCAACGTTTTAATTTTAATTGTAACATTTTAATACCAACAGTGTACCAACCCAACTCCTAAAACTGAATTAATAAGTTCGTGGTTTTCCAATTTTGAAGCAATGTTCTAATAAAATTAATGTAACATGCAGAAGCTGAACGAGTCGACCAGTAAATCCAGGATAATTTATAGCATATGAAGTGATTAATGATGATCATAGAACGCAATCCTGCAATTACATGTTAACTATGTTTGATAGATGTGTTAAGTATAAATATCGGGAGCTTAGTAATATCTATTGATAGGATTAATGACAAATATAAAATTATAAAAATAAAAATAATAATAGTGCTTTTTACAACACATACATAATTTTAATATTTCTTTTTTATTGTGACTCCTATCCATTGTCTGTACTTTGCTGTTTCTACGGCCCTGCTATTTTCGTTAAAATCATTTCAGAAAGCATAAACAGTTGTATTCCACCAGGTACACAACACCAGGAATTTGCAATAAGTTTTCAATGACTACTTAATATGTATATTCTTTTATTGTGTACGTAGAGGAATGGTGTGTTTATGCTCCCTGAGATGGTTTAAAAAAATAACACACCGCAGGTGCAGCAAAGTGACACGGTGCATAGGGGTAAACAGATAACGAAGCAGTATTAATTCTTCGCCCTAGGTGAGTACGGAACGGTAATGTGCTAGCCAAGAGATTGACAAGATACAATAATTTCAGCCTTATGCCAACCAATCACGAAGATTGCGCCAAATTCAAAAATTTTAAGTTCAAAATACACCTGGGTAGGCAACCCAAGATGCACTTACGTGTGGCAACAAGCCAGCATTTTTTTTAATGTATACTGAGATAGACGTATTGGTTAACAAAAAAAGAGATTTAAAGTTTTTTCAAGACGCACTTTATCAAATTCAAAATCTTACAACGAAAATAGTATTTTATAATAAAGCTTAGATAATAATTACAACTTCAGTTTGAAATTAGCTACTTAATAATAAACTATCTATTATGATTAGCTAACAAAAAGAAAACCATAATACAAAAGAATGAAAAAATAAAGATAATGCTTAAGAGAAATCCATTAAAAAAGCATTGCTTGCAGGTTCCGATGGGCAAGTACTAGGTTTTTCAACTAGTAGACTGCATGCAGTCCACAGGAAATCGTTCAAAGCGCCATTTTGAAGTTTACTGTCATAGATATCGTTAAAAATAATTGTTGGTACAAAAGTTATCGTCGGTTGAACTGCATGTGTCTGATCACCATACTTTGCATGAAGCTCATCCCCTTTTGAACCTTCTGCGCATTCAATTAGTGGACGTCCAGTTAGGCCTAATTTAGGTGCACACTAAAAAAGTAAAAAAGATAATTATAATAAAAATAGTTTCTAATCAGTACAAAAGCTTTAAGCCTTACGATGTCAATTGCCTGTTCGTTGGCTGGATAAGGTTGTCCCATTACACAATCGACAAATTCTACGTCCTTATCCTGTCCTTTGTTTTCGGCCAAACCACAAGCTTGAGCTTTATTTCCCCAGCACTCATTTGGACCATGTTGACATTTAAATGTCCAAACACCATTTTCATTGCTTTGCTGTAAATTGAATAAAACAGTTTATATAGTTTGGAAGTACTTTAATAGTTATTTGCGCAACTTGTGCGCAAAATATACTTTAACGCACGAGAATAAAAATCATTCGAGGGCGCTAAAGACATTTTTTGCACGAGTTGCACACACTATTTTTTCACAACTGTGTTTTAGTAAAAAAACAGGAAATAAAATCGTTTTATTTCATTGCAAAAAAAATGGAAATTTTTATTTTAAGATTGCGCCAAAGTACTTTTCCCAACGCCAGTGAAAAAGTTCACCTTTCAATTGTAAGTTTAGAGACGAAAGTAGGCATTCTCCTTATTGAGTAAGGAAAGTATTTTCCTCACTCTAAGGAGAAAAATAATCACTTTCTTGCAATTGTTTAGTTCAGGAAAGTTAGGGGAAAAATTTAAACAACGTTGATTTTTGGTAGAGGCTTCTTGTTTAACTTACTTAAAGTTCTGAATACCTACATGAAAAATGCTTCTAAACAAAGGTATAGAGCGTTAAATTTCCTACAAGAAATACTAGTAACATAAACATAAAAAATAAAAAGCGGTATGACGACATTTCCTGCATAGGCCTCCTTCACATTTCTCACAGGTTTTTTATAATATTAATTATATTCTTCGCTTTTTTGACGCCAAAGAGTTGCTCCGACGACAAAATGTTACTCAATATTTCGTGTAGAAAATTTTACGGTCTATGACTTTGTTAAGGCGAATTTTTCAAGTAAGTGCCACCGTTCGCGACATATAGGCGAAAAACTTATTTTAACCGCCATTTTTACAAAATGGCGGCGGAAGCTCACATTGGATCATTTAGGACTTTTAGTATATTAAACAAGAAGTCAAGTCGAACGTCTCTGTCAAAAATCAGCTTTGTTCAAACTTTTTCCACTATTTGAGAAAAAAACGTCTAATTTTCCTGTAGTCGTTGTACAAATAACTATTTTTTAACGATGCTATAGGCAAAAATAAAAAAAAAACATTAATAAAAAAAGACGTATTTTGACCAACAAAAATTAACCTGAAAAAATTACTTTAAAGACAGTTGTAGAAAAAATGTCGTGTTTCGAGAAAATAAATTCTTGATAAGTTGATAATAATGATAGAAAGCCGAAACAATCGCAAAATGAACAAAAATAGTACATTATACACCAAGGGGGAGAAACGTCTTATTTTTCCTGAGGTGTAATTTGAAGCCCGAGGGCTACAAATACATCGAAAGAAAAATGGCGGTCTCTCCCGAGGTGTATATACTATTTTTTCCACGATCGGGAGTAGAAACACTTAATTTCATAAATAAAGAACCATGACAACAGACATTTGTTTACAAAAATAAATATGAAACGAAATAAAAACTCCCCTAGGGAAATTGTTGTCTTATTTCGTCCCTAGGGATTAAATGCTTTACTTCTGTTACAATTTTGGTGCCATAGAAACCGACATCTACTCCCGGTCGTGGAAAAATACTATTATACGCATAATGACAGAATAATACTGTACGTTGTAGGTTGCCTCCTATATAATATTTTATTTTAAATTTTAAATGTATGTATTTTATAACTGCGAAATTGCTATCATCAGACATCGTTTTAATGATCAATTATATCGTTTTAACTAATCATGTTTATAAGTTTTGAATTACAAGTGTGTATTGTTTGATTCAAATAAGATTACTATTATCAGTGAGAACAAGTGGATAGCAATAACCGCAAAGTCAGCTCTTAATCTCAATTGTATTAATACCGTCAATAATGACAAGGTTTTCAGTAGAATCTTTCGAAAACCGCTACTGGAAATTTTTAATCCTTATGAAAAAGTAGACGTTTTCAAATAATCTCTTTTTGTAAACAATGGCGTCAATTTTAAGCTTACATATAATTACAGGTAAAAGAACTTACCGTGGCTTTGCCGTATGGTACAAAATCAATCAAAAGTGAAGAATTGATTTTTTGGTATGCAGGATAAAGTTGTCGATTGATAAACCTGATACTATCTGGACACAAAGACTCATAGTAAATGGATACCTTAAGTAAACCAGTTGATTCCTAAAAACATAAAATTGTATAAAATGAATTTCATATCGTAGGGTTATTCATAACATGTCGGACACATTTTTGAAGAAAAACTCTATTGACATACAATCCTGTGATTCTTTACAGACTAAATTTGATAGTTATAAATCCTTCAAGATAGGCGTTAAACAAAGTGAAGTGAATAAAATTCTTAATCAGAACCTTTGGGGGTCAAATATTCTTATAAAAATCTTCAGATCGAAACGTCAAGAAAACAAGGATTTTCCGAAGCAGCCGACAAAGCAGCTATAAATAGTGCTGCTGCTTGTAACTGTGTTGATATTGACTGCCAAAAACTACTTCATGTTAATGGTGACAAGGTATTGCAAAGTAATACTATTAATTTCTTTCATATTAACATACAGTGTTTAAGTAACAAAGTGGATCAAATTTCCATGTTTCTGGACAAGTATGATTATGACGCTATTTGTTTGTCGGAGCACTGGCAAACCGAGTCAAATTTAAAATTAATAAAATTGCCAGGTTATAAACTTGTAAATTATTTTTGTAGGTCCACCTTCCAGCATGGTGGTGTATCTATTTTCTTAAAAAATAACATTAAATTCAAGTCTCTAAATCTCGATTCATACAATAGCGAAATTAATGCCGAATTCTGTGGTGTTGAATTAGTAACATCCAAAATTATAATTATAACTGTGTACCGCTCCGGAAATGGAGATTTTAGTATATTTCTAGACAAGTTAGAGAATGTACTAGATATGTATTTTGCTAGGACAAAAAATACCATACTTTTAGGAGATTTCAATGTGGATTTTAGCAGTAACTCTGTAAATTTAAGAGATCTTATGTGTTTAATAACTTCTTATGGTCTAAACCCTATTATAACAGATTTTACTAGGATAGGAGCCACTTCCTCATCCCGCATTGACAACATTTTAACAAATTTAAATGTTAACAATTTTTCATCGGGTGTTGTTGATCCCTGTTTTTCTGACCACGGTGGGCAGTTTATTAAAGTCATTGCGACCGCAGATGCTCCAAAACCAACATATAGGAGAAAGATAACTGCACGTGGCATAGCAAAATTAAGAACGGCCTTGTTAGAAATCGATTGGACCATTTTTTGTGATCCCGACTTAAATGTTAACCGTATGTCTATGTTTATGGTAAATACTTTTAAATCGCTTGTACATAAACATTTCGCATTAAAAAAATGTACTAATATAAATAAGACAGTTGTTCACTGGTTCAGTGATTCACTACGACAGCTAAGGGATAGATTATCTTGTGTCAAATTAGTTTATAATGTCAGTAAAAATCCAGATGTTTTAATTAAGTATAATGAATTACGTAAACAATATAGAATTGAAATTAAAAACGCAAAAAAATATGCTTACAACAACTATATTGTAAGCTCTGACAACAAAGTAAAAAACAGTTGGAAACTAATTAACTTTGAGAGAAATAAGGGATGTTCAGTTAAACCTGACCCCGATATTTCACCTGATCTTTTTAACGATTATTTTGTTACTATAGCCAGTAACTTAATTGCGTCACTTCCCCAAACTGAATATAATCCTACTGATTTGCTTGGACCAGTCCCAACGCCAACTTGTTTGTTTAATCTTGAGAGTGTTTCACCTGAGGAGGTTTGTGATGTTATAATTTCTTTAAAAAATTCAAGTTGCATGGATTTTTATGACTTGAACAGTACAATCATTAAAGCAGTAATAGATATAATTGCTTTTCCTTTATCCAAGCTTATAAATGCCTGCTTCAAATCTGGTGTTTTTCCTGAAGAATTCAAAGTCACAAAAGTAATACCAATTTTTAAGAAAGGCGACGTAAATATCACTGACAATTACCGCCCCATTTCTATTATTCCAATTTTTGCCAAGATATTTGAAATAATTTTAAAAGCTAAACTGGTGCAGTATTTTGAGGATAACTCTCTCTTCAATCCATGCCAATTCGGTTTTCGTCGCAGCAGATCTACAACCCAAGCTGTTCAAAACGTGGTTAACTACATAGTTGAGGGCCTTGAGGAAGGTAAACACACGGCTGTTACATTATGCGACCTCTCCAAGGCTTTTGATTGTGTCTCGCATGAAGTCATTCTGCAGAAACTAAGTTTTTATGGTGTAAGAAATTCATCACTCTCACTTTTCAGATCTTATCTTCAAAACAGAAAACAGTGTGTTACTATGAACAACCAAAACTCTGTTCTCAAACAAGTAGTGCATGGTGTTCCTCAGGGCTCTGTCATAGGTCCTCTTCTATTCATTATTTTTATAAATGACCTTTATCACTACATGCTTCCCAAAAATTGTGTGTTATTTGCTGACGACACCACTTTATTGTCTTCTGCTAAAAACATCGATAACTTGGCTGAATTGTCTGTCCAAAGTGAGAAACAAGCTGAAAATTGGTTTTGTACCAACAAACTCAAACTTAATCAAGACAAAACTCAGAAAATTACCTTTTCTTCTGTCAATAATTTAGCATTTGGAGTCAACGTCAAGATGCTAGGCGTAGTGCTTGACAGTTCTTTAAACTGGTCATCTCACGTTGATTATCTAAGTAAAAAATTATCGAGCGTTATATTCTTGCTTCGAAATTTAAATCGACTTGTAACCACTGACATTCTAAGACTGTCCTATTTCTCTTTATTTCATTCTCTCATCAATTATGCCATAATTTTATGGGGAAACTCAACACATGCGTTACGAATTTTCCGTCTTCAAAAACGAGCAATCCGGATTCTTGGAAATGTAGACAGCAGGGAACATTGCCGTCCTTTATTTATAAAGTTTGGTATAATGTCCTTACCATCTATATATATGTATGTTACCTTGCTCGAAATTCATAAAAACATTGATTCTTTTCCTGTTAATAGCGACTTCCATAACCATGACACACGTTCTAGTAACGCACTAAGGAATTCCCGTTTTAGACTTTGTAAATCAGAGAAAAATTCACTGAACCTAAATTTTTACAATCATTTACCTGCTGTTATTAAAACTTTGAATTACAATTGTTTTAAATCCAAGATGAAAAATTACTTTACCAACCGATGTTTTTACAATGTTGAAGAGTACTTAGATACTCCTTTTTTAATGCCTATTTTGTAATTTTTTGTGTAATAAGACTGATGTGAAGTACTTTTTAATATACATTTTTATATTAGTGTATAAGTATTATCTATATCCGGACGTGCTGCAAATGTATTTAATATGTAGAGCGGTTAAATAAAGTATCTTATCTTATCTTATCTTATCATTTTCAGGAAGAATTCAGAATATGAAAAAAAACGAAAAAGTTTTGTTATGATCGAAAACGCTTCGTTACGGAGTTACAGCTTCCTGGAGGTGAAATAATCTAATCACTTTTTTTTCGATAACTTACAGTAGTTACAAGTTTTGAAATTTTTATTATTTGGCTAAATAAGTGCATCAGAGGTGTCTCATTTACTTCTCAATATTTTAGATAATTACAATGTTTAGAAATTTTGTTTGTAAAATCCTATTCGCCATACAAAATATTTAAAAAAGTTTTTTTTGTTGAAAGTTGGTAAATCTAATAGTTTTCGACAGTTATGAATGTTTTGTAAAATCAAGTTGCCATGAAGGTTTAAGCGTTTTATTAAGATACCAAATAGTTTCCGCAAACTTTAGGTTAGTTCTACACATCGAAACACTAAGAAAAGTTCTAGTGAACATGAATCGGGAAATGCTTCGTTACGGAGTTACAGCCTTCAGAAGTGCCTTTTCCGGAGGCTCCGCTAGAAAGGCCATTGTTTATAACAAATTGTCTTATTGCTTAAAGATATTGCGTTAAGAACTTTGTATGAGCTATTTTCGCATCTTTAACACTTGGATCTTCATGGCAACTTAATTTTTGACAAAAATTGAATTATTTCGAAAACTGTTAAATTTAGCAAAAATATTTTTTTTCTAAGACCATCATTGAAAGTAGGCTTTTCTAGCTTTCAGTGGAGAACAGAGAGTTGACCTTTGCCGCTGATCGAGCAGAAAAGTCATTGCAATAATAATAACATCTCAATGGAAACGGACTAACATTGATAACTAACAACTGGAATCGTTCAGAACAATAGGAAAAATTCACACAGAAAATAAGAAAAATCAAGTATTACTTTTCGTTCGTTTTTGAAGCGGTCGTAGAAAAAATAGTATGTGTACCTCGAGCAGAAAAAGGCCTTGTCACTCTCGAATGGTCACATGCGACCATCGATGTTCATGCGCGAGCGGCAATAGACTACCGTCTGCTCTAGGTACACAAATACCTTTCTTGTACATTTTTGTGTGGAGAGTACGATGTTACAAACATACAAAAAATTTTGGAAATTTTGTCTAAACTTCAATAACAATCAAACAATGCGTGAAAACTGAAGTTGTGGTTAATAAAGCTGATAAATGATAATGATAAAACTCGAATCCTGCACGTATTTGCTGGCAGATTTTGACGTATGTATTAGATATAAATATCAGTAAACTACTGGTATTTATTGATATAATTAACAGTGCAAAGAATTTTATTTAAAACATTTTTTCGATAGACATTACAGAAAAATTTATATAATGTTTTTTTTTAACTTTTTACATTTACATGTTGTCGGTTTTTTACAGTAGAATTTGTGTTGGTTTTTTGAAGATATCTAAACATAGGTATATTGCTATATTAAAAACAAACCTGATAATAGCCTTTGTTCCAAGAATCTTAACGTAAAAAATTAATTGCTGCTGACCCTGAATATTAAATGTGAAGGCGATTGACTGTTTATCTTTAATTCTCTGAATTTATTACACGAATACTATTAATGCATAATTAATAGATTTTTAATGAAAAGTTACAATAGGAATAAATCTTGAAATTCAATTTGTCTAATTAGTACTTACCAAGTTTGTTATCGCAATTACAGTTTTCAATGATCAAGCAGAAATGTATACCAAAATAATACGATATTGTTTAGAAATTTATAATCATTGATAGGTAGATGATTTTTATAGATAATTTTGGCAATTTTCAAGGTAAAAACTGCTGAATAAAATACATTCCAATTTCATGCAAAAGTAAAAAAATACATTAACCTGGGAAAACGATTACATTTATATAATTTCGTAAAACTTTATTTTTAGAAAAATAATCTAATCGTCAAAAACATTAACAGTGATACCATGCACTTTCTTGACCTTTAATATTTCTTAAAATCAACTGAATTAAATTTATGAATTTATATATGCATGTACCTATGCACAGTTGTTGTAAGAGTTAACAAATTTCATAAATCTGTGAAGACCGCAGATATAATTAGATATCTGTAATTACAACTGGTTTTTTTATATATCTAAATCAATATTGTAAGCTATTAACAATGTGAACTTACTTGAATTGACTGCTTCACGTAGAAGACCTCCAACAGTACTATCAGTAACCAAATTCTCATTTTGGGAGTTGTCTAGACCACTTCTCGAAGCCAAATGCCAATAACTGATAAAAATATATTATATGTAAACGCTAGGATGAAGCAGCACAACACGCTGTGCAGTTTTCCACAATATTAGTGAGTTGCAGCGTGATATTTCAATACACAGTTTGTTCATGAGCTATTTAACAAGAATTAATTAATATTGGTTTCTTGGAAATCAGCAAACTGTTAAAATATTTCAAAATATCAGTTATTGTAAAGACAAATGTCAAAAATTACGTGTTACATGAATAAATTGTTCTAGCCAACTTATTTAATTATTTTATTACCAAAAGTTAAACCGTATATGATTTAGTCTATAATTTTGTCAGTAAGTGTACAAACGAACAATAATCGCACACGTTAGATTAGATACTAGATTAGTTTATTTAATAGAGATATTAGTATGACGCTATTACTATTAGCATTGCTTTCACTAAAATACCGACGACATTGCGGAACATAAGGTAATTTCAGAAAGTTACATACAATTAACATATTTGCTTCTAAGTTGTTGTTTAACGACCCAAGCAAAATTGTGGCAAAAATTGCAAGCATTGTTGAGTAAATCGTAATTCTATACAATACGCAATGTACTACGATTATAAACGCCGATAAAAAAGTATGAGTATAAATCTAACGAATGCATACGTAGGTACCTATCTTAAATGTTTGCGAAATAAGATTTTTTTTTAAAGAATCATGAAGCCGTGCGTGAGCACGACTCCATGATTCCCATCCCACCCCCTTACCCGGGCTCAGCACACCCAGTGCTATACACCGGTCTAACATGCACCCCACCCCTGAAGACATGCAACCCAACATACACACCTACATACACCATCCATGGACCCGTCGGATTTAACTTGTTCAGAAAAATTACCGACGAGCAGTGGAATCGAACCAACTGCCATTGAGAGTCTAGTTTCAAAGCCTGGGACTTTAACCACTAGACCACCCGCCGGCCCGCGAAATAAGATTTAAATCAAATCTCAATTGCTATTTACTTCTTTAGTACTTTGCTTTTTAAGGTATGAGGCAACATAATGTTGCGTCTGTAAGCCATTCTCAAGACCCTGCAGAATTTGATAAATTACCATCAGTTTTTTCAATGACCCCAACCTTGAAATCGCCTTTCTTAAAGTATGTACAGAGCGACCATAAAAGGTTAAGAACCACGTGACCATGGTATAATTTGAATGTAGTGAATTTTATTTTCCAATGCTGCCTGCCTTCCTTTTGCAATGTCATTTTGTTTCATTGGCTCTCGTGCACTCATTTTGAACAGCTATTGTAATTTATAAATCAAATATGTTTTTCTACAATAATACTATCATTTACTTTTGCTCTATTAAATGTTTTTACAGAGGTTTTTTAAATTGTTACGTGCCAAATTCATTTTTTTATGAAAATATATTTTTTGTGCCCTAATTTGTACGTGCTACGCCAATGGTAATTGCTACAACTGTCAGATTAAGTTTCCTGAAGCAGAGTAGCCACTTCTGTACAATGGGTTGCTTATGTTACGTGGTCACCTGGTTCTTGACCTTTTATGCTCACTCTGTACAACTCATTGTCGTACCTCGCATGTACATAAAAGACTTTGCCGTAAAGATGTACTTTTCAAAATCTCGAAGTAACCAAATCACTTTGTCAAGATAATTTATAAAAAAAATTGCTTCTCGTCAACGTGTATGAATATTTTTCAAATACTGAAACAAGCACGTGATGCTAAAATTGTACTTTTTACGTCCCTATACCTCCATTACAATGAGGAGTGTCAGTTGGCCACTGATGACAATAGCTTTGCTGTCGAAATACGTATCTGGTATTTCCTTACATGTGTGGAAGGGTGCTGTATTTTTCGAGTGTAGTTGTTCCACAGTTCGAGAGTTTTTGGTTCTACCAATGGGGAAATATTGATTTGATAAATACATGTTTTGGTCATCCAGGAATCAAAAAACGGTTTTAAAGAAATAACTGTCAATAGGTGGGAGAGTAAGTTCGTTCTCTGCAAAACGATTTGTCTATTTGGTAGGCGTTGGAATGGAAGTTCGAAACCGGAAACGAAAATTATACATGCTTTTTTGGTAGCATTTTTTCGTTAACCAAATTTGTTAAACCTAAAAACGGAGCCTAAAGGCCTTACAGTAAATGTAACGTTTTTTACCTTTCTCGCTCGTATATTATTTTTCAACCTATTCGTATTCCCGAATGCAACATTTCATTGCGAAATGCATAGGTCGTGCCTAAACTGTCTTTATCGGAACACCCTAACCGGAAAAAGAAGAATTTCTACATTGCATCCTTATACATGCAACGATCTAGGAAGATTTGGCGCCGCCGATTCGTTGCGACCAATCCGGCGCCGCCAATTTGTGGTCAGGAGGTTTCGGCGCCGGAACGTTTCGGTGCCAGCCGATTCGGCGGGAAGCCGTTTCCGAGCGAAACCGTTTCGGCGCCGCCGATTGGGCGCTAAGACATTTCGGTGCGAATACGTTTAACGCAGTTGATTTGGTTTAGGCAACTTTTAATAGTACTTCTTAGCACGTAGGTTAATGGAAATTGCTAGTGTTATTTATCAAATTGTAATGTATCTAAAATAAATTTAATAAATTGAATTAATTTAGTTTCGTTGATACTGTTTTTCTCTATATTTAAATTTATTTTTATGTAATACATCAAAATTTAATAAATAAAACTAATAATGTGAATAAACCTATGTATTAAGTACTACTATTCAAATGTGCCTAAAATATGACATATAAATAATTTGCATAAACCTAAATGACCTTGCGATAAATCGGCGGCGCCAAAACGGTTTCGCCCCGAAACGGCTTCGCTCCGAAACGTTCTCGTGCCGAAACGGCCGGCCCCCAAATGGCTTAGCGCCGAAATGTCCTGGCGCCGAATCGGTCGCTCCCCAAATCAGCGCCACCAAAACGTCCCATTCTGATTCAAGACTATTTGCTGTTACGTGTACTGGGAATCGTTACTTCATGTTTCACCCGTTTGCTGGCACTTCTATGTGTTTTTTTAGTTTTGCTGGCATTGCAGTCGTATTTACGTGTTTCGCTCGTTTGCTTGCCTTCTATGAGTTTGCGCGTTTGCTGGCATTTCCACGTGTTGCGCCCGTTTGCTGATATTTGTTGATATGTGTTGTATCCATATGGTGGCATTTCTATGAGTTTGCTCGTTTGCTAGCATTTTTACGTGCTTCGCCTGTTTGTTGGCATTTCTGTGTTTACCACGTTTGTTGGAATTGACTTCGCTCGTTTGCTTGCATTTGTATGAGTTTTCCCGTTTGCTGACAATTTTACGTGTCATCTTTAAATTTTGTAATTTTTTACATTTTTAACAATTTTTTCAAAATTTTCATGAACGTGTCTTTATAGTTTTAAATTTAAATATCGATTCTTTTCAGTTCTTAAATTTCAGACTTGGTATTAAAATTTGTAAAAAGTTGTTTTTATTTGAAAAAGCCAGGCACGTAACTAATCTGAGGGTCAATGAAAAAGTAAGTGGGCGACGCTTTACCTTACTATGAATAATAACGTAGCTCCTGTGGTTTTTGTGGGTTGCGTCAAATTCGTTATTGACTTCGTCGATGTGAATAATGTTTTTTTCCATTTTTAGTGATTCTGGGAAAAACATCTTTTATACGCGCAACAAAAATCCATGACTTTTTAAATTTTAATTACACATTTTAAAAAAAATGATAACAAATGTATTTGTCATAAACTTTACGAAAAAAGATATACCACGAATAATGTTCTGCTTTATTCCACAACTTAATGTACAGTAATTTATACAGGTAGTTGCAAAAATGAGTTTCTTTATTTTTACTATTTAACTGATCGCGGACGCTTACAGAGGTGTATGTGTGTTTGTCTGTGTGTCTGTCTGTGTGTCTGGATCCACTTTACAGTTCAGACAGCTTAACAAAAAATGATTTCAGATCGAAGAAAAGTGTACAAATTTGGCAAGCAATAAAAACTTGACAGAGCGTAGCTCTGGAGAATTATTACTTGCAAATTTGCACGATTTGAGTTTATCTGCAAAAAAATTGAGTTAATTAACCGAGAAAAACTTAAACCATGGTATTTGGCAAGATTATTTTATGAATACAAAATTAAACCAATGGCGAATTTGTTTATCGTTGTTTATTCGCGTAACCATGATGTAACTAGGCGGAGTCAAGGTAATCAACTGTAAAAATAATACATGAAAAATTATCGGAATTTCGGTTTAATTTAAATTTTTGGTAGGTTAATGCTGCATTTTGATTGGTTGGAATGTGCATGAATAAAATAAGCCAAAACAAAAACTAAGAATTTCCAAGAATTTCAATAAATGCGAGGAAAGTCCCGTGGCGGTTGCCCGACAGTGTTTATTAGATGGCAATGAGTTACTTCAGGTTGAGTAGGTCAGCAACTTGCAACTGATACGGTTGGCGCTATGTTGGGCTTGTTTTTCGGCCTGTACAGTGAATATGTTTTTTCGGCTATCCCTTGATATTTCGAGATATTCTACCAGTAAATAATAATATTAGAAATTTGCTGGTGTGTTTATTCTACCATGCTGCAAGCCTGCAACCCCACCATGTACTATCGTTTTAAAATAAAAGATGACATTAATGTATACTCGTATTAGAATATGTATGTGAAACAGATACCATATACCAAACATGGGAATCGAAATAACCGCAATAATCTTCTAGAATTGACCAAACCCGCAAGCTTCTTATCGTATAATGAATGTCCCGTGAATAAGTTAATTTAAACAGTTGGCGTGCATAAACTAAGTGAGTAAGAAACTAATTTTAGCGGTGTTCGTGTATGCGTTAAAAAAATCTGTGTTGTAGTGATCAAATACTTGACAATAAACTGTTATAATGCAAGATTATACAGGTAAATTCATCAACAGTTAGTTGCCTTGACGTATTCATTCATAACATCATACTCTGGAATCCGGATACACTCCACGTCTGCGCCCCGCTGCGTTTATGGACCGGTCAGTCTGGCGCGGGCGCGAAGTATAAATTCAAAATTATACGTCCTTTCATACAATAAATTAAAATTACTGCAAATCAGATGATGTTATAATAATATTTAACAGTGCCGTTGTTTTATTTTTCATGTTTTTGTGTTGGTACAATAATTTACTTATATTTTTCTTAAACCCTACATATTGTGTTTTAGTTATCAAGTTGTTGCTGCTAGAACTTCTCCTATTTAACTTGCAAAACGCATTACACATAAAGGTAAGATGTTTACAACAAACTGTCGGTAGCATATTTCTTCATTGCTTTATTAATGTCTCCATAATTTGACGTTTTTTTAAATTAAAATAGATTTTAAATTTAAACTTTTGTATGCATCGAACATAACGTTTTTTAAATTGTTTACACCCACCTGAATTAATACTAGCTTCTCAATGACAGCAAACAGCAAGTAAACAAATGAAAAATAGACTAAATTCAGAACCAAAATGATTTTGAATTAAGATGTTTCGTTAGTTTAAGAGCCGCTATTTTGTTCTGCATAAACATTTCTTTTTGAAACTCTAATATCAGACGTAGAATTAAAAGACCTTTTAAATTAGGTGTCACTCCACCACCCTTGCTATTTAATTTTTATCAAACTGGCGCCCAGCATATGAGCAGAAAAGTAGTATTTAACATCCTGCAAAATATGAAGTGGTTTAAAAGCTGGCATAAGGGGGAAGTTTGCTTTTAGCAGTATCCCCAAAGGGCCCCTAAATCCTCGGGGCCACATCACCTTGCGATAATTGGCGGTGTGGTAGCTACGCCACTGTCTTGAAACTTCTGCGGAAGCACACTGAAAAATTAAAATTAAAATTTTACAATCAAAACACGTTTAGGTATTCTTTAAACAGCAATCAATAATAGAAACCAAATTTAAACAAACAATGTTTCTAAGCTAAGAAGGTGCAACCTAAATTATTGTTAAAACAAATTATTATGAAAAAAATAACAAGAATATTTATTATACAAAATAAATTATGTTGTGGTTATTTTCGTGGTGACTCAATAATTTATATTTAATACCTACTTATTCTACTTATATTCACAGTTTATTTATAACAGTGAATAATTCAAAACCCAGACACTACACACAAGTTACCAAAGCAAATGCCTGGGAATTACTGAAAATACTAACAGTTAGTCATGGTAATATTCGAATGCAAAATGTCGATGTTCTAGATTTTTAAAAGTTCTCGAGAAAATTCGAGTGATGCGGGATGTAGTCAAATACAGATTTTGCAATTTCTGCTGATGATGGTTTTTCTTGTTTAACCCCACCGTGACAATCATTTTGACTAGTTTTGGGAGGGAGTTTTACTTCCAGCAACTGGAGCTTAAAATCCTCCAAAGGAGGGAGTTGAATAACCCCTAGCTCTATTCGTCGGATTCGGGGAGAAGCCCTTCAGGTTCCCATGCAAGAAGTTGTTGAAAAGAGGAAGGCTCCGGTAAGGGAGCTCTCTTCTGATGGTTTTATTATGTTTGTTTAACTCATATTGTTTCCACGAATAAACAAGGATGGGTGGTCGACTCTTGCAAAGCCTGTTGCGGAAGCAAGGCTAAATACTTATCGAATGTCGTCCGGTGTTCCATAGGCGTTGTTCGTGACACTGCTGACCCCAGTATTATGCTACTTTAGTTTGGGGGATATTTATCGGCATCCCAATCTAGATCCGCTGGATCCAGTTTCAACAGGGTCACCACGAATAGAATACAATATAAGATCACACCGCAAATTATTGAAGGTGGTACCCAGCAATGTTGAGCACGGTTAGTCTGGAGGTGCAATGCCTATCCGCACCTCTGACACTAAAGTTTATTTTACTAGCTACTTTCATTTCAATCTCCCGATCTCTGCTGACAAATGAGAAAGAGAAGTTTTATCTGAAACAAGAGTTATTCTTGCTGTCATTAAACGTGCTGAAACTTTGATCAATGCAAATGCCTGAAGTAGTAGAAAAAACCAACAACACGTTTAATGACATTAAAAATGATTCTTGTAGCGGTTCTTTTCTTCCTGAATTGTCACGAACAGTCTCTCGGCCATTTTAAAACCGAATAACGCATTAAAATAATTGCGGTTTAAATTTTTTCTTGTTTGTCGGTTTCATTAGCAAAAAATATTAGTAAAAAAATAAATTATAATCTGCAATAATTATTGAAGTAAATATGAATAATTAGAGTTTACATATTTTTTTCTAGAACCATGCTGTGGAGAACGAAACACAAGTAACTACTGAACAATGGCATTTTGAGACTGCATGGGTAAGTAAGTTGAGATTATGTAATTGAATTCCTCTAATGTTCAAAACAGAAACCAGGATATTTCTTAATAGTAATCCTGAGCACATTTAAGTTAAAATTTCCTTAATTTTATTTGTATTTACAACCAACAGTTTATTTAATAATTATCTAAAGTTTCACGATACCGAATTCTCCGGCACTACAGACTGGTCGTCACAGCAGCTCTTACAATACACTTCTTATGAAGAAAACTCCGACACTGAACTTAATCCCAATGAAAACACCAACAACACAAATTCTGGTGCAGATCATTCTCAGACTCCAGTAACGTCCAACGTTCCTAATACATTTCTTTGGACAACTCCACTGTCTGTTCAAAATAACGATGGTAAGTCCTTCTATAATTTTCAAATCTTAAATTAGCTTCTTGTTTTAATACTTTTGTAAAATCTATGTTAAGGAATTCATTTAAACTTGTTCTTTCAGAAATTGAGCAAGAAATGCTAGTTGCCAACAATACAACTATTGTAAATTACAACAGGAGAACACTACCAAAATGCCCAAATGGATTTAATGGATTAACTTACTTTGAAAACAAGTATTCCAACTATTCGATTTGCTACCTTATAACAGAACCTACATCATTTCCACCGCAGTGTCCTTATCCAACGACTGTAGAATACCACCTTATCTCCCATTACTTTGAAATAACTAGCCAAAAACATTGGGCATTTTCGTCCAGCAATGTATCGGACATTGGCAAGAAAAACTGTTTCTTAACGGAGGGAACAGCTAGAGCACAACTCATTCCTGCAAGTTGTATTGACAAATACCCCGGTGTTTGTGCATACAGTTACGACGTGAGCGTTCGAGATCATATATTCCCTGCGCCAACTTTCGCACATTACTGTATGACACGTTACAATATGTCTTGTACTGGCAGCTATATCAATTCACCTTTAATATGCTATTGTAAAACGGACTCTGAATCCGAAAAACTACCTAGAATTGCGTTCTGTAAGAAATTAGTCGAAATTACAAATGCATACGAAAATAATATTTTGGTAAAATTGCTTGGCCAACACGATCGTTGCTGGATTGGCCTTCACAAGTACAGGGAATCATTTCAATGGTCTTCTACAAATACCACAAGCAACTATACATATTGGTCCAGTTACACGGATTTTAGCAAGACCTACGGTGCTCTGGGAGCAGAGGGTTGGTTGTTAGAAGAAGATGGTGCTTTAAATTGCGCAATATGTGAAATAGAAGTTGAAGATCATCCTCAAGTACAGTTACACATAGAACACAATAAAATGACGAATACGTTGGATGTCGAAATAAATAATGCTGTTGGAGTATTCCAAGCCGTTACCTGCTTCGCACAGAATTCCGACAATTACCAAACAATAGATTTGCGTCGAAATAAAGACGATTTCTTGCTAGAAAAGCTGGAGTTTGTGTTTGGTTCTTCCGGTTACTACTGGTGTAAAGCTTTACAAATCCCCAATTTGACTCCTACATACAGTAACACAATATTTATTGCTACCAACGCCGGTTACGAATACGCATTATTGGTAACCTATCCCCAACTGGACACTTCTTTGCCTGAATCAACTGACGATGTGGCATGTAGCAGTCTAAGAAACCCTTTATCCGAGGTGATATTTGACTCGATGCCAGTAAAGATAATAAAACGTAACGAAGAAGACGAAACTCTTGAGGTGCTTTGCCATATAACCATAAATGCCACTCAAATGTCCAGAGCTAAAGCATTTGATGTGGTATCAAATCTTCTAAAACAGTCGAGTGCTAAAACTACCAATCTTGCAAGCATCGAAGTTTGTTTACCATCAATCACCTTCTCCAGAAGTCAAACTTTACATTGGCCCGAAACTCTAATTGGAGTCACAACGATTCCCGAAGAATTATGTCTTCAAGAAGATGGTTCTCCTGTTACAAGAACTTGCACCGGAAATTTTTATTATGGCAGCCAATGGTTGGATGTAAACGGTTCATCTGCCGATGTGATATATTCAGGTAGAGCACATTTACTATATGATCTTCTAAAATCAAACCAAACACCAAGCGACTTAACGACGAATCTTTTACACATTACGGAGGATACTAGCAATTTTACTAGTTTTGAAATTCACTTAGTATCTAAGGTACTGAAAAAATTGACAACCTTTGGCGAGCATTGTAATGTCACTGATATAGCAAAGATTGTTTGTAATATAATGCGCCTGCAACCAAATGAATTAAAAACTTCTCAGGAATCCCTTAATTCAACAGATATAATTCTTTGCAGCTTAGATAAAATATTAGCTAAAACTAAAATAAATGACAACGGTTACATGTCTGAGGTTACAGAGAAACTCGTGGTACAAATAAGCAATTTAAAAACTACTAATATAATTGGAATCAAGTTGGGAAAAACTCAAAACAGTTTTGACTCTATGAAGGTAAATCCTTTACAGTATGGAACTTCCCAAGGAGATCTGATAAGGGAACATTTCGACCTCGCCGTGGTAATCCCACAACAACTTCATAATGACATAGTCAATTGTGTGGGTGAGCAAGAATCTGCTAATCTTATCACAACGATGTTTTACGATGATGTACTTTTTAATGAACAAAATAGCACCAACAACTATCCTGATGGTAGAGTCATCAGCGTTGCGATTCCGAATTTCGACTGTACTTTCACTACACCGTTACAAGTCATATTTAATACATCAACAAACAACAACACGCGATTGAAGTGTGCATCCTGGGCTTATGGTATTAACAGCGTCATGGAAAGTACTCATGGTCAATGGTTCATCGAAGGTGATCCCAAAGGTTTTGGTAATTCAAACTATCAGGTTTGTGAATTCAAACATATAACACATTTCACCCTTTTAATATTGGGTGATACCAACGAAGTTAGTGAAAGACACAAACAAGCTCTTGATATAATAACAGCCGTTGGTAGTGGGTTATCAATTCTGGGACTTTTGGTGGTGTTCCTCACTGCGATTATATTTAAGAGTTTTCGCTCCGCCAACGCAGTTGTTATAAACTTCTCAATAGCGACGACAGGTCAGATTGTGTTTTTGTTCATAGCTGACTACGTA
This sequence comes from Ctenicera cuprea, assembly GCA_958336395.1. NCBI lineage: Eukaryota > Metazoa > Arthropoda > Insecta > Coleoptera > Elateridae > Ctenicera > Ctenicera cuprea. Next base: position 42,556,930 of record OY284494.1, read on the forward strand.
GTGGCAGAAAATAAAGTTCTGTGTATCGTTTTTGGTGCTGCTCTACACTACATTGTTTTAGCACAATTTTGTTGGATGCTGACTATCGCTATTTTACAGTACAGACGATTCGTAGTGGTATTTTCAAACTCAACAAAGTATTTGGTAGCAATAACGTGCTCATGTTCTTGGGGAATTCCCCTTATTCCAGTTATTATAATATTATCCATTTCTAGAGACAATTATGGACAAAATTCTTATGGTCTTTGTTACGTACTTGGAAACTATTTTGTTTTTGGAGTTTTATTACCTGTTTCTTTAATTATCTTTATAAATTTGATGGTATTTATTAGAATTATGTTAAGTATAGCAGCTTCTCGCAGGAAAGTGCAGCAGACAAGGGATGGCACTTTCTCACTTGAACTGCGACTGGCCATCATGCTCTATTTTCTGCTGGGTTTAACTTGGGGTTTCGGATTACTCGCAGCGATTGGCGGGGGCATAGTTTATTCCTACTTATTTTGCATTACAGCTACTCTACAGGGTTTTATTATATTTTTATATTTTATTGTGATAAATGAAAAAACAAGATCGTTATGGATAAACTTTAAAACATGTTATTGGAAAGGCAAAGCGGATGAGTATGATGTCAACACGGATTCGGCTGCAACGACTATGATGCAAAACCCCAGAAATACTTGCTCTGATAATAGCACAAATTCAACAATGTTACGAAAGTACAAACATAGGAATGATTCTGAATTTTAAGTGTTATTTTTTGTTATTTGGTTGCGTTGAGCACAATATTTTTGAAATGTCTTTGTTTATTTTGATTTAGATCATTGTTGTAAGGATTGGTTATGTTTATGTATTTCGTGGTGATGTACAGAAATTTTAGATCGGTATATATGAAAGTACGAGTAGTTGCTCTTCAACAGAGTACACTGACAATTGCGTGAAAAATACACTTTCATAGTGTTGGTGAGTAATATCTCCATTCTCCATTTTAAATATGTAACTAGCTTACATTTTAATAAGAGTTTGAGTGAAATTTGTAATTTAATATTGTTTTAGGATTAAATTATTTGATGCAATTTTGAACTTGTACTAAAAAATATATGAGTTGTCAATAAGCAATGTACAATAATATTCGAATTAAATTTAGCCTTGATCTATTTTTTTAATTATTGTTTTATTTGTCATTTCAATAATGTAACAACAAGGCATTTCTATGTTAATCTGATTTATCCAAAGATCTTGTAAATAAACACTAGCTACGGTGGTTCGGCGGTGCTGAAGAAGTCAAGATTGTATCTAAATATAAACTTATCGCCGCTCGAATGTTTACTCCGCGGACATTTTTTTTTGGTATTGAAAATTAACAGCACGAAACAGATGTAAGAGATACGGAATGAATTTAAAGACGGTGAAAATGGGCTAGCAGTAAATCCGTTGGCCGAGTGGGATTTCGACTCAACGTCCACCGGTCACAATGCCTACCGTGTATTGTGGGCCCATCGGAGACACAACGCTTTGCATATTGGCGGCAACGGTCACCACTGAAAATAGTCTTAACATCCACCCAATACAACGGCTATTCGTATCTGGTGGTCACAACGCCCACTAGTTCGGGTCCCCATAACTGCCACGTAGCACTGATGCTAAGCACGGACATCGCTAATAAATGACGGCGAACCAAACTGGTGGATATGGACTCGGTGGCGTTGTGACCACCACACACGAATGCGCTATAGTGTGAGCAATATGAACCCACAAAACATCTGTTGGGCGTTATCTCTTATGGCCCTAGTAAGCCGTGGGCCTCAGTTGTTCATACTAGCAATAGTTTAGTTTCGAGGTTTCGAACTTATATAACCTAATCTATTAAGTCGTCCATAAACTCTTAACTTACCTATTAATTTATTTAATTACAACTATGAAATAGTATAAGGTTAAAATTAATAAATATTGTTGAAATAGAAAGTATTTTATTTATAGTCAACAACTATAAAAGTTTTACATAAACAGTAAAATTGATTTAGCAAGTTTGTGTCCAAAAATCCACAATATCAATATTATGGAACAAGTAAATAGGCAATATTAGTGTATTAACTGATTTGATTTCTTGATTATGCACAACTTTTGATAAAAAATAAAGCTTGTTTGGCAAATTAAAAGGTTTAACCCTTATATAATAATCCAGAATTTTAAACAAACTTTACATTTGTGTTATTTGGTAGTTTGCAATTAATTTGACAATTTGTCTATACTACTTGTGAATCTGAAAAAGTAATCGGGGTAAGTTCCTACATGGAAAATCATTATTTTGTTTTTGAAAACATTATTTTATTGATTTCGACTACAATATGGTTATAAAAACAGCCGTTTTTTTGTGCCACTAATAACAAATCCTTTGCGAAATTCGAAAATATACCAAAACTACTTTATAGTTAAAAGATAAACGATATGGCAATAGTATATTACTTTGAAATAAATCTAACTAAACTTATTGATTACTGCTACTACATGGGTATTTCATTAAAATCAGAACAACCATCTGGTTTATCTGAAAGAAGATCACAAACAGTTTTTAAGAAATTTTCCAGTGCGTAATATTCTAATGTTGAATTGTGTTTTTGATCGTTAAAAATAAGCCATGGTACGTGGTTTATCTTTGGGTCAAGTGCTTCTTGTTTGTCAGCAAGTTTTGCAAGTAGTTGGTCCCCTTCAGGACCTTGCGAGCAATTTAGTATTTCGTTTCCAGTTTTTCCTAATTTAGAAGCACACTGTAACATAGTTAAAATATTATTTCCACTTTTTTTCTGGAGTGATTTCATTTAAAGAAAGTGAACCGTACTTTAGCAAGTTTTATTAAATTGTTTCTATCACTTTCGGCGTGGCTTTCAACGCAGTATACAAATTCCATTTGCTTGTCTTGATCATTGCTTCTCACTAATCCACATGCTTCAATTTTATTTATTGCGCATTCGTCTGGGCCATGTTGACAATCAAATACCCAAGTGCCATTTTCTTTTTTGCGCTGTAAATAATAATATTAGCATGATTATCTTATGGGGTATGTGAAAAATAAGGGCATTGTTACAAAAACCTTTTATAAGAAATCCGAGGTAGTTTAGCTGAATTCCAACTATTGCCGAATAGTAATATTCGATTTAGATATGAGAATGAGAATGGTTCTTAAAGAGAAGGGTCTTTGCGCAGCTAGAATGTCGATTTCTGTACATTTTTATTTTATACTTACCTTGGCGTTGCCGTATGGAGTTAAATCCAGCAAGAGAGAGGAGCCAATTTTTTGATACGATGGGTAAAGCTGGTCTTTTATAAACATCACACAATCAGGGCAGAGTGATTCATAGTAAAGAGATACCTTAAGTAACCCATTTGATGCCTACAACAGAATAGGTGTACTGTCAATAGTAGGTTATTATAAAACTCTTTAGAGTTTGTAAAATAGGCTTTTATTGTACACCGTGCAATAATGAAACTTTATTGCACATTATGCAATAATGTAATCTTCGCATTAAAAAACAAAATTTTTATATTTTTATTGAAAAACAAGTGGTAACTTATATTTATTTCAGACATCTTTAATTTATCGAATAAATTTAATGTAATGGTACTATTACTAACATTATTAATATTAATATTAATATTTATGCCACCAGAAGAACGCCGACTGGGTCCATGACTATTCGAAGACCATTTTGCCGACTATACCCAAAACTCCGACTGGCGTGCATTGTACATTTTGGCAACCGTGTCAAAACCCCGACCAATGTTAAACGACGCCACAGAGATCAATAAATTGCGTCGAAGCCGAATAAAGGGCGAATTTTGCACTCCATTACGCCGCTTATTTCGCAAAGGAAATTTTGCCGACCTCAACCAAAACGCCGACCATGTCCAAAATGGATTTATATGCAAAAGTCTAACAAGATTGTTTACTGCACATTTATTACTTAAAAACATTTTGAAAATCTCCGTTAAGGTAGTCTCCTGAAAATGGGAAAAAGTGTCAAGACGACTAACCTTTCTCCTGCATTTAAAAAAAAATTTGGCCCAACGATTTTATGGGATTATTTTATAGGGATTGTTTTTTGAAGTTGTTTTACGGGGAGTTGTTCTTTCTTAAAATTATTGATGTGATTAGTGTGATTACATTAGACGGAATGAATGACTATCACACAAATACTTTGAAAGACTAAAAATATTATTGAACCATACTGCGCCCACATATTTAAATCAATTTGCACTTTACGAATACGACTATATCTGAAATATTTTAAAACAAATAATGAATGATTCTATAGACTCGCTGATGAGAATGAATTTATTTACTGTTCTGCAGAAAAAGATTTGTGTAATGCTTATCAAGCGCATGACTATGAACTTTGAAGTTTGAATATAATCAAGTTATTGATATTCAAGCAAGAACTGTCAAATATTTTATTATTTTTCGCTTTAAAATTGTTTAACGTTAATATTATAAAAGAAACGTAGGAAACTCACAAAACTTACTTGCACTGATGTGTTCGCCAATAAAATATTTAATATTAGCAGTGTTAATAACACAAGCTTCATCTTCGAACTGATATAAACCACCGCTGAACAACGAATGTTCAATAATCACGGATTTGTTTACCAATACAAAAATTTCTCCACGCACTTAATATGTGTACGCTTGTACGTTTTACGACAAAAAATATAACTATAAGGTTTATCAGTAAATTTGAAACGACAGTTTAATTACGACTTCTTAAAAGCTGAACGTGTTCCATTCCATTATACTAAATACAAGCGGAGTGTCATTACTTTATATTATATTGTGCAATAAAGTAAATGTATATTAGTCCAACAAGGTATTTAATGATAAAAACGTGTGCATGGTCTTGAGACATTCCTCTTATTCCAGTTAATTATAATAGTATCACTTTCTGGACACTATTATGGAGATACTTTTCATGGTCTTTGTTACGCACCATTGTCATAAGTCAATCCTCCACTGAACTCGAGGTTCGGGAAAGCTTGAATTGTCCTGGATAACTCGGAAGCCAGAATTCATCAAAAATAAACAGAAGCCTGTGAATAAAAATTATATCATTTTTTATTGTCCCTACTTATACAATTTTAAATATCTGATTGTGTATTTCATGTAATTAAATTATGTTATATTGTTTACAAAAATAAAATAACAATTAAGTAAACTAGTTCTCCGGAACGACACGTCATTGGCTGATTCATCCCTCCGCGACGGTACGTCTCTCTCTTTGGTTGTTGGTTGGTTTGATTGAAGTATTGATCTTCCCCGATCTTGGACGAACAGTTCATTGAATGGTTTGTCGATAATACAACGTCTTCGATCAAAACTGACTGCCGAATTATAATCTGTGATATCTACAAATAAAATGGAGTTTTGCACACACAAATTATAATCTTATTCACTCGGACAAGAAGTCTACGGCTGCCTGTAATAAAATAATGTGTAACTAAATGTAGATGTTAGCTTAATGCGCTGTGCTGCTACCACACGTTGGCTCACTCAATTTTTTCGGTATTTGGCTAATCTGGCGAAGAAAAATTAGTTTTTGGTGGGTTTCTTGATGAATTTTTAGGTAAGTACAGAAATTATCTGAAAATTCCTTAACGTACACCCTTTTTATTATATTTATATCCTTTGCGCAAGCACAACAATGTTTCTCCTAAAAAGTTATGTGGTACAATAGAAGAATTTGTCAGATCACCGGCTATTAAGAGTTTTGCGCACGTAACCTTTGAATTGTTTTACCACATTTTAAATACTACGGTATACATTTAAAATGTATATTTTTTGCAGTTTGGGCTAAATGATTCAGTAATTTAATTTAAAACACAAATTTTACCTAAATTTAGAAAAAAAAACAATATTAATGTAATAAACACCGCAAGAAATGTATATTGTAAGTACTAAAAATAAAACAAATTTTATATTTTGGTTAATAACACATTTTATGAATTAAACTGTTTGCAGTTACTACAAGAGAAAAAGAAAACTAAACTCCTCACTAACGTTATTAATATTATTTTTAAGACGCTCATTTTAAACACATCCCTGAGGTTTATTTAAGAATTTATCACAAGCAGCATCTAAAAAGTTCTCCAGTGCAGCATTTTCAAAATCGTCATCGTGTTTGCCATTTAAGTTAAGCCATGGCACACCCTCAATATCTCCAGCAAGACTTTGTTTATCAGCAAGCTTTCCATAGAGATCATCTCCCTCACGACCTTGTGAACATTCTAATATTTCATTTCCTGTCAATTCCAGGTGGGTAGCACACTGAAAAACGGGAAATAATAACAACGTGCAATTGTGCATCTACTAATAACGGTACAATACTTATACGTTGTGCGCTAAAATTATTTTGGTTCATTTCAGTGAACTTTTAACGCAAATTAGTCTGTTAACCTCTTTCTCCTATATTTCTTCCGCGAAGGAGCGCGCACTCCAAAGTTTGTTAGAGTAGGAGTAGTTCCCTCTCCAGGTCCTTTCTACTATAAAACGCTTTCCGCACTCTGAAAATAAAGAATTCTTTCCCAGAACTTCAAAGAGTTCACCACCTTTCCGGCTCCGGTCTTATTGCAAATTCCGAGGGATCTGTCAAAGTCTTTGAATTTCTTATTAAATTCTAAAGTTTAACATCACCGTTCGCCCTTGATTTACAAATTTTTATACGTTTGTAATATGTTCCCCGACAGCCAGTCAAAACCATTGAATAGGTATTCAAGCCAAGAGTTACCGACCTTGCCGTTCACCTGTGAACTTAGAGTTCCCAAGATATTGTAAAAAATTTCTTATTTCAACTTAACCGAATTCACATGTTCTCCGGAACTAGTCATAGTGCAAAATGTAATTTAGTAATATTTCCTGCCCGTGCTGTATTTTCCTGCTAATTTGAACATTGTAGCAATCGAAGTTTGTTAGTTGTATAATTCAGAAATTAGAATCCTGATATTGTTTAAAACAATGCTTAGAGCGTTATCTTAAGATACCTCAGTGATATAATCAACTGTGGGAAATAAGAGACTTACCGGACCCCGAAAATAAGTTGCTAGTCCCGTATAAAGTAATATTATTTCATTTTACCGTCTCCGAGTGGGTTATATCACAACAATTGCTGTATTATTAATAAAATTGCATGTTAAAGTTTTCTTACTTCAGCTAATTGTTTGTAATCTTCAGAACCTGATATAACGAGGCTTTCAACACAGTTCACAAATTCTATCTGTTGATCTTGATCGCTATTTTTTGCTAAACCACATGCTTGAATTTTATTAATGGCGCATTCTTCTGGGCCGTGTTGGCACTCATATACCCATTCATCATCTTTTTTTGTACGCTGCAATTAGAATCGCTGGATTATTTCATGTAATATCTAAATCCGAATGTAATGCAATTGCTTTGAAACTAAACTTTCGTACAGTTTTCTGCACACGCACTTTCTGAAGTTGCAATAATATGGTTTAAACTTACATTAGCATTACCATAAGGTACAAAATCGATCAAGAGGTTAGAACCTATTTTTTGGTATGCTGGATGCAGCTGTTCCGTTATAAATCCAGCACAGTAAGGACAAAGTGATTCATAGTAGATTGATATATTAAGTACCTCTGCTGGTGCCTAAAAATAATTGTATCTAAATTACGCTTTACACACAAATAAATAGTTACATTCAATTATAAATAAAGAACAAGAATATAGATATCAAAAAAATTTAACAAAACGTTTATTACAACTAACCTGAAGTGAATGTTTTGCATGAACTGCCAGGAATAGGGCAAATAACAAAATTTTCATTTTTGGATGTGGTTCTCCTTCTTTTAAACCTAGAATGTTAAATTTTGTCGTGCCTACTCTGATGGTGATGTATATATACTAAAACACGTTTACGGTTAAATAATCTCTGTAGTTTACCAATAACGCAATTATTTATATCTTATAAAATATCAATATTAACAAAAAATAAGTTATCGCGGTGACCTATGGACATCTTGCGTATATCTACAAAATATTGCCATCATCTCATCATATGTTACAATTTTTCATCTGTTTAAAGTTTCACAACTATTTTATTTTCTAAGGCTATTTTCACAAAGCCCCAATGCTGATCAAAATGAACATATAGATGCCATGTAGAGTATACATAAAAAAAATACCTAAGCGAAAAACCCAAACTCTTATCTACGCTTTCTCGCCCTATCACCCCAATTGACCCCCCCCCCCCCCCCAAATTGTAAACTATAATCTAAAAACTGTCATTGCGACTGTCAATACATTACTAGATTTAAGCAATCGCTAGAGGCACAGTTGATGGATTCTACCTCTCATGTCAGTCTGTTCCTTTTCTCGTATTTGCTTAATGTTACCGTAATTGTACGACAGATTGCAAATAAACACAATTTAAAAAAAAGTTATTTACTGAATATAAAATACAGTTAGGCTGGTTGCATGGCGGAGAACTGCGGATGCCGGTCACACAGTATTTCGTGCTAATCTCCGCTCTGGTCCCCACTCGAATGGGTGACCAATATAGGGGTATATCTGCAACCAACCGTGCTTCGGAGGGCGCAAAAACTCTCGAAGAACGGCGCGTTTTTTATAATATTTCATTTTCGTTGTTCATAATTTATAAATATGTGTATGTGTACATTAATTATGTGCAATAGTCAAAATAACATATAGATTGTTTTATAAGCATGTGTACTTAAAGTATGTGTAAAAATCTGAAGGAGAAGTTGCAGTTAACAACTATATAGTACGTTCTAATTCAACCAAGATTGATTCATTTTATGTTGGTTAGTTTATCAATACCTACTACGCTACTAACATAAAACCACAAATGAAGTTGATAAGAATAACTAAAAATAGTTATAATACTTGTGAAAAAAGGCGGCCCATGGGAGTTTCTTGCAGGGAGGGCCTGTTACTTTTTGTTCCGCCACTGTCGACATTAATATTTGTTCAATGGTTACTACTTTTAGCGCTGTAGAAAATGGAACAAAACTTCTATAATAAACATTAAATAAAACGCTGCTGGTTACAGTGTAAGTCTTAAAAAATACAACAAAATAAATATTTTACTTGATAATACATTTTATTAATTAAAACTGCTTATATTCACATCAGTTTTTACAAGGAAACAAAAACTAATTAGGTGTCTCAGTTACATTGGTAATATTCGTCGGATATTCATCTTGAGGGCATCCCTCGGGTTTATAGTAAAATTTATCACAAGCGGCAGTTAAAGTATTTTTTTTTGCAGCTTTAGCAAATGCTTTATCATGTTTCCCATTTAAAAGAATCCACGGTACAAAAAGTACTTCTTCAGCTAAACTACCTTGTTTATCTGCAAGTTTTCCATAGAGAACATGTCCTTCAGAACCTCGTGAACATTCTAGTATTTCACTTCCTGTCAAATTTAGGTGGGTAGCACACTGAAAGAAGTAAATGATTGCACTATACTACCTTTTACATCACAACAAATGCTATATGCAAGGTTGAAAAAAAACATGTTTTTTTTATGTAAAACAAAAAAAACGTGTTTTTTTATGTTTTAATAGTTTTTTTTATGTTGAAAACAGTTTTTTATTGCATTAAAAAAACCATGTTTTAAATCACAATTCTAGTGTTTAAAACTAAAAAAAGCATACGGAGTTTAAAACGGACAAACTAATAAATTTTATTGACATGGTTCATAAAATAGCAGACTTGAAAGCAACTCTAATTCTAACTCAAAGTTTACTACAAAATCTACTACTAGGGACATCCCCGAATTAGTTCAAATTATCGCATTTATAGAAATTTCGGGGAAATGCCAAAGTGCACGTTTGACGTTTATTACGCTATAGCTTATAATTTAACATAACAAACAATAAAGACCCGAGATTTTTTTAAAGTATTATTTTTTAAATTCGTTTAGGCTAAGGGAATCCCTGCATTTAGATTAATATTAATATTATGTACAATAAATAATGGTAATTCATTTTTGCTGCTATGTTTTTTCACTTGTTTATTTTCATTTTTTGAATTATTATATTTGTCAATAATGATTGTTTATTGTATTAAATACAAAATATACATAAATTATATATTTTTTTATTTTCATTGAAATGATTTTGTACTTTTCAAAAAGAAAACATGTTCTAAACTCATACAAATTGAACGTCCGTTTTAAACACATTTAAAACATATTTAAAACAAAACCGTTTTAAACATGTTTTAAACACCTTGTTTTATACAGAACGATTTAAACATAACAACTCTGGCTATATTATGTAAAAAATAGAAATTTTTAAGATTTCTTACTTCAATTAATTGTTCATAATCATCATCTTCATAATTCGATATAGCGAGACTTTCAACACAGTTCACAAATTCTATTTGTTGATCTTGATCGCTATTTTTTGCTAAACCACATGCTTGAAATTTATTGATGGCGCATTCCTCCGCGCCGTGTTGGCATTCGTACACCCACTCACCATCTTCTTTTGTACGCTGCAATTAGAATCGTTTTAATACCTACATTCAAATGCAAAACGATTGATTTGCAACTGAAAATCGAGTGTGGTCTTGGGAGTGGGGAAGCGGAAAAAAGTCTCTGGTAAAAAAAAACGGAAAAACAGTCCACGGAAAAATAGTCCACGGAAAAATAGTCCACGGAAAAATAGTCCACGGAAATAAGTCTCCAGGAAAAATAGTCTCCGGATGAAAGTCTCAGGGGACAAAAGTCTTTAGAAAAAAAACTCCAAAAAAAGGTTTACGGAATAACGTTCCTTGGAAAAATAGTCCTCGGAAAAAAATCGTCGGGGAAAAAGTTCCTTGAAAAAATAGTCCCCGGAAAAAATCTCTGGAAAAAGGTTTCGGGAATAAAGTCCGCGCGAAAAAGTCACAGGAAAAAATTATACAGAAAAAAGTTCCTTGGAAAATAGGACCGGAAGAAAGTTCCGGAAAAGTCAATTGGGAAAATAGTTCCCGAAAAAAGTCTCTGGTGAAAAATTCAAGGAAAAAGGTCCACGGAAAAAAGTCTCCAAAAAAAATTCTCCGGAAAATTGTCTCTGGGTAAAAAAAGTTCTCGGAAAAAAGTCGCTAGGAAAAAATCTCCGGAAAAAAGGCGCGTGGAAAAATAGTCCCCGGAAAAAAAGGCTCCAGGAAAAAAGTCTCACACAAAGTGTTGGATATTCAAGCCCCGTATAAGAGTAAAATATACATCACCTGATTTTCATATACTTTAATTATTACTTTACGCAAATAGTGGCCTACAGAATTTATCATACAATTGAATTAACCTAAAAAATACAATGTTCTATTTCAAAAATCAAGGATAGAACCCCTTTTCAGTTAAGCCGGAAGTCGGTTATTTTGCCTTTTGTTCCCGGAAACTGCATCAGTTTTTCTTTTCAAAAAATGAGCTTCTTAATAAACTCATTGTCCACGATGAATAAAGAAATGCAAGTTTATCTTATATTTAGATGAACTTATTTTATATTAAAAACATTTTTGTGTTTTTATGAATTTTGCTTTTCTTGTTGAAGTGTTTCAGGTTTTTTCCCTAGAGACTTTTATTTCGGGCACTTTTTTCCAAAAAACTTTTTTGGGAGACTTTGTTTCCGGAGACTTTCTTTTCTAGATTCTGGGAGTGTTACGCCCCATGTATCGGACCGAGATTTAGTAAGTCAAATAATTATGTCAATTACTCTGTAGTAACTACTAGTAGAAAAAGCGACAAGTGATTATGGTTTAGTACATTTTTTTGGCCTTTCTGCACATGCACCTTTTGAATTCGCAGTAGTGTGGTTTAATCTTACCTGGCAGTTACCATAAGGTACCAAATCGATCCAGAGATTAGATCCTATTTTTTGATATGCTGGATACAGCCGTTCGGTTATAAATCGAACACAGTAAGGACAAAGTGACTCATAGTAGATTGATATATTAAGTACTTCTGCTGGTGCCTAAAAATAAGCGTACTCTAATGTTGAATATCTAAATTTCGTTCCAAATACAAATGTGAGAATAATTACATCCATTAACAAATTTGAAAAAAAAGATTAAGTACAAAGACATATATTTAAACAACTAACCTGAAGACAATGTTTGGCTTGAACTACCAATAGTACTATTAGTAACAAAATCTTCATTTTCGAATGTAGCTCTGGTTCTTCTAAACATTAAATGTTAAATGTACTCGTTCTGAATATGGTATATATACTAAAAAGTTCACGCATATAACACTATTAAATATTTGCGGGGATTAATCCACAACGCAATGCAATTATTATTTTATATCTATAATTTGCAAACGAAAATAACAAACAATCCTTTATTGCGGTGACGTATGGTCATCTTGCGTTTATGTCTACAAAACATTTTTATCGGTTAACCGTCGTCAATTATTTTTATTTTCAATAGCTATTTAATAAAATGGGTTTATTTTTGACATTTTGAAATGTTCACGTAAACAAAACGACCATCTGGAACCGAGGTTGGACTAGTGACCAAGGTGGCCGTCTTTAATTTTATTTCACCAAAGGTAGGTGCCGATTTCGATTCTCGGTAACTGCATTCTGGTTGTTTGTGCTTTGTTTCATTTATCTATTACGCGATGTGACCTCAGGTTCCATAGTACATGTATAAATAAATAACTAATCACAAAAAAATACATTTTTGCTGATTAATTGTTACTATCACTTATTTTATTAGTACCTTATCATATAATGAAGTGTCTCTTAGACTGGGCAACGCAGGAATGCAAAAATTGGCAACCCTTGGAATATTGCATAGTAGTCCAGTTCACGAGCGACTTAAAACGTTAAAATAACAATTTTCTTGGTAACTTCTTTTGAAATGGACTTCTTTTACATGAAAATGCGTGAACATATATGGGAAACACGTTCCTGGTGTTCGCCAATCAAAACAATTGCGGACAACTCTTACAGGGCTCTTAAAGTTTGACAACTACGTTGTTTTTTACGGTGAAATGGAACTTTAAGAAAATGTAGCCAAAAATTGCTTTTTTGAGCGCACCGGTTTATTTTTAACTCTTGCTACTTGATAAATAAATGATAAATTTAAAAAATAACAAAAGTAACTTTTATACGCAAAATATCGGTCGTCTTTTTAGTGAAAACAAAGCTTAACATTTAAAAAATTAAAAATGTTGCAAAAAAAACTAAAAAAACGTTTAAGATGCGGGCTGTCGCTGGCCTCGTTGTCTTGCTGCGTATCCAGTATAACGAGTATAGTTACTATTTTGAATTGATTGTGTAGTAGGCACATGGTGAAACATTATTAATAAATATTTAACTATTAAAAAATTAATAGTATATTAATAAAATAAAACTCTTGGTAATTGTTTCACAATTTGTTGGTTTTTATTTTCTCGACTTAAGTTTCAAACACCGCGGTTATCGTCAGGAGTTTACAAATCAAACACAGTTTGATTTATGAGTATAGTTACATTTCCCTGTAACTCACTCGAAGCCCATCGGACATCAATATTGTTCAGTTTGTAGCGAGCGCGATAATAATACGGAAGAAATCAATTTTTATTTCGATTTTAAAAGTGGTACTGATCTTAATATGATGATTTTTTTAACAACAGAGAGTGAATTTGAAGCAAACTTCAGTACACAAGAGGAGAAACATAAATTTATATATATAATAAATAAACAGTTTTGTGTAATTTTCCAAAATAAAACCGCCACAAAATTAATAAAATGTGCGGAGAAATCTCTCAAAGTATTTGAAAATCACATCAAAAATTGAATATAACAGAATAGAAGATGAATAGAAAATGTAACAATTTTAAAATTGTGTGCTAATGTAAATAATATGGTTTTTAAACAAGTTGACTGGCACAAGTATTGTTATAGTAGCTTCCCGGAGGTCCAAAATATGTAATTTCGTCAAAATCTCGATTTCGACAATTTTCATGGAATCAATACTTTCTTAAAATATTGTAAATAAAACAACTCTTAACTTCAAAATGTTTTTATTTTAGCCTTATACGCATTTCGACATGTTGACATGTCATTTTCAGAGGCAAGATTAAAAGTAAACAGTTGTTGTTGCTATAGGAACAATAAATCTTTATGATCTTGGTTTTCTATATCTGCGTACAGATGACTTGATTTCTCATTCAAAAACGTCCAATAACGTTGAATTTAAGAGATCAATTTGCCCATTCAATAAAGGTGCAGATTTTAAATGTTTGTGAATTTCAAATGCTCCTAGTTTATCCAACTTACGTTTATCATCACAGAAATGTAAACAATTTGTAGTGCTATTAGATGTCATTGGATGATTGTGTTCTAATAAGTGTTTAGCGTAATTGGCTTTATGGGGCTGTTTATACTTGTAACAACGTACGTGTTTCTTGTACCTAACATCAACATTTCTAATTGTTCGTCCTATATAAACTGAATTACAGTGCGAGCCATTTAATTTATATATGCCTGATTTTGGTCAATTGTTTGTTTTTACTTTAGCATTAAACAAAGCGTTTAAAATGTTTTTTTTTTGTTTTAAAAGTTATTATACATTTATTTGTTTTTTTTTAAATAATTTTGGCAATTCTTTTTCTTTTTTTGCCAAAATATGGAATTGACTTGAATTTCATTTTATCTGATGAAGTAATTGGATACATTTTCTAAATGACGAATTTATAATCTTTCTTTTTAATTAGTGTATCAATAAGTATTACCTAAAGTCCTAAAGGAACTGTTATAGCCCTATGTATCATGAACTTGTATGCTGCTAATTTACGTGTTTTATGATGACAAGAATCGTGTGGTATTGTAATGTCTATTTGTGTAAGTTTTCTATAAACAGAGTATTCAAGTTTATTATATGAATTAATTTTTATATTTAAATCTAAACAGTTAATAGACCCCGTTAGACAAGAATAATTCTTGTTTTGCTCTAACTGCCCTATTAGCTTATGTACAGTCGGGAAGGGTGCAATTGTAGTAGCAATGGTTTTGGAACAAAATGTTCAAAATTTAGTGTAGCGTTATTAAATACATACGCTTTATCTATGTTTTAGGCTTACAATAGACACATTTTTTACTTGTTGTACAATTGTATTCTGTGTTTCTTGATAATAAAATTATAGGAAAATACTTACTTTTTTTAGAAATAGAACTTAAATAACCCAAAGAATAAACCAGATCAGTAGTCGCAAATAAAAACCAAATTTCTACTTTAAGTTGCATATTTCACCTAAATTTTTCTCAATCTCTTTCTACTGAGTGGGACGCCGTGTCCCCAGACCCTTCGATCATTACTGCAATGTACGACGTCCTTCTTGAACGACTCCAAAAGGTGGCAATCCTGTTCATCAGTAATGATGTCTCAGTAAAAACACAATCTTGTAACTGGAGCTCAATCGATGCATATTTAGCTAACAAAAATACATACAAAACGCATATTCGAACGACCATCTTCGAACAGCCATACAATTAGCTTCTAGGAACAAGTCTTTACAGATATGCAAAATAAAAAAGAAACAAACAATCTATTTTTATAATTTACACTGGGATAAACCTATACACTTTATAAGCAGCTATGACTAAATTCAGTATTACTACTTTAGACTTACCACATGCTGTTATAATATATAGCGGCTTAAATTTACCCCACAATTTACAACAGAAAATTGCTTTTGGATACATTTTTTAGAACTAACTCAAAATCAAATTATTATGAACAAAACGAAGTGGAATGAAAGCTAAACAGTAACCAAAATAATTTATCAATACTTTAGTGAAAAAAAATATTTTTTGTAGTAAACTGTAATTGTGGAACGAAAGGAAATGATTGTTTCATCGATTCAGGTCACCAAGATAAACTTATTTAACAGTGCTATGTTGGGCATTCAGCTGGTTTTACATCCAAATGGTCACAAATGGTTTCTAGGAGGTCAAACTCTGCGTCATTCTGCACCTTCTGATTATAAACATCATTAATTATAATGGTTGGTATGTATTTTATTCTCGGGACTACAGCTTCTGTACGTTGACCATACTTAACTAAAAGTTCATCTGCTTGGCTGCTATTAAAACATTCAGTTATTGCAGTAAAATTGATACCGACACTTTCCGCACACTGAAAATAAGAAAAAAATCACAGGTTTCATTATCTATGTGTTTTCATAATTTTATGTTTAATTTAACAGACTTACACTTTGCAATAATGACAACGAAGTCGGATTTCTGTTCCTCATTGAGCAAGATATGAACTCTACATCTTTTACTTGCTCATTTCCTTGTGCTAATTCACAAGCATGAAATTTATTTCCAGTGCATTCTCTTTCTCCGTGCTGGCATTGAAATGTCCATTTTCCATTGTCTTTTTGGTGCTAAAACTGATCCATTAAATGGTTTAAATGTTTATAGTTTTACCGTAAAATCTCACTGAAGCGAATCCGTAGGGAACAAAGTCAACATTAAAAGATGACCCAATCTTTTCATAAGTTCTGTTTAATTGAGTTCTGAAAAACCTTATGCTGTCGGGGCATAGTGTTTCATAATAAACTGACAATTTCAGGAAGTTCTGTAAAGAAAAAGAATTATAAAATCAATGAAAACACTCAGAAATGTTTTAATTGGTTATCGGTGGGGCAACCAAACATATGCTAAGGCATGATTTTTTTCCTGCTATTGATTGAGTAATGAACTAGTGATAAAAATCCGTTCCAGTAGCAGCTAGGTTTTAAGCCCTATTAAGCCACGTCTTAATGACGTTCTTATCTGATCAGTATTGGTCACAGATGTCGTAATGTCGAATGATGGACATCTGTATTACGCCATTGGATATACCAATTCATGACGTATTTTAGACGATTTGTTTTCCTCAATTTATTTGAATAATTTAATTGGATACGGTTTAACCAAACATCGTTTTGATGCGTTAGTAAATACGTCATCAACATCTAAATATTGAAACATTCAACATTAATAAATTATCATAAAAAAATATAGTGTGTTGTTTAAAATTTGAAGTGAGGGTGGCTGGGAGCGGAGTACAGACATTATAACTGTAGTGACTAACACCCTAAAATTTTAAATTTGTAACTTCAAAGACACTAGAGATAATTGTGCCCGAACTTTTCGCGCGGAAACCTTAAATTATATGCAGAGCGTTACAATTACATTACACATTATTTTTGTTAATGCAGTTATACTTGTTCTGGGCTAACAAAAACATAGGAAAATATAATACTTAATTGTTACACGTCACAGACATTTCATGAAGCCACAACCTCATTGTGTTTATCCTGCAATCCTTATGTAGTATCCCGCATCATAATCTTAAAGTAAATAATAGTTCATGTCTCATTACCCCTAAAAATCCAAACCAAGATAAGCTAAAAATTTTAAATATAAACGCAATAAATTTGTAAATGTCTGTGTCAGCACGGGCTGATTCGGTGCCCCGACATTTGACATATTCAAATATGTTAAAGTTTTCGTGCTAAAGTTTTGTATGCTCGGTGATGAAATACCACAGCAAACGGTTGTTCTTATTTATAAAGTGATATTGTAGTAGTAAAGCAACCTACGACATGCAACATGCGTTGCCTACTCTGCAGAGTGAAGAGGTTACACGATAATTTGGGTTGCATTCTTCCAACGTAAGGGTAGTCATCTTAAGTGGACACCCTGTACCCACAAGATCAACCGCTTTCGAACTTGGAACAAAATTAGACACTACGTTTATTCAGTCTCAATTGTGCTAATAAATAATTGAAGGTTAGTGGTGACTAAATTCTGCCGTATAATATAATAAATTGTAATGGTAACGAACGATGGAATAATACAAACCAGTTGTGTAGGTGCCAGTACTGTAGTGATGGGCATAATCGAATAATTTTAATAAACGAATGATTCGTCTTTGAATGATTTTAATAATCGATATATGGATTGGAAATAATCATTCGTATCTAAAATGCGCGCGTAACTGAGCAATGTATCAAAGCTCAGCGACTTTAGTGATCTTACTACTGTTACTTTCCATTAATCAATGGTCATAGGATTTTAGTATTCATTTGAAATATCCCATCACTAAGCCAGTAGCAATAACAACACTAAAGATATAATTATGCAATCAAAACAAAATATAATCACACCTCACAGCTTTTAGCTGGTATAAGTAACAGTTACAATTTAATTAATATGACATCATTCAATGAATAACAACAACATTTTTCATTGTTGATTAAAAATAGCAGCAAACAAATAAAATAATTTTATTATGTAGATGCGGGTAAATTTATATAATTGTTCTGTTTCGAGGAATAGTATTAAACAACATTATTTTTCTTACCTGGTCACCACTAACACCATATAATAATAGAACAGTTAAAATTGTTATTAGTCTTTGCATTTTGTCACACCTTTCAATGAAGATCTATTCAGTAAATGGTTCTCTTCCTCTCGAAGTTTATTAACGTCAACTACCATTACTACTTATGGTAATTGAACATACAGCTAGTACGCACCAAGTAGAACTCAATCAACAAACAAAACGATTTGAAATTTCACAGTGAATCATGTACATATAACTTCTACAGGATAGTCCACGTCATGATTTCAATTACAGTTATTGAAGTATAATTATTCTACGTAGACGGTACTAAAATATCATTTACATTGTATTTTTGTAGTTAATGGTAGTTGAAAATGAGAGTTAAAGTCGAATGTATCAAAGAAAGATTCAAAGGTGCATAGCATTGAAAACTATGCTTTGAATATTTAATATTTTGTTTGCAGTAAATTGCAGGTGTATGCCATTTAGATATGTAAATAATTTAATAATGAGAGAAACCTTCTATTAATATTTTATTAATTATAATTAATGTATAAAGATATTTTTTATGCTTTAGTTGAAAAAAAATATTTCTTAATTTAAAATACTTTAACAAACCTCCGTGTTTCTAGTAGCATTAATACGTCTCTAAGAAATTTAAATATCTTCTAATAATTACTTGTTGCAACCATAGTATGTTTGTGATATTCCCCAAAAACTGCCCCAACCCCAATTATAGCTTTCCTAATTCTTGATTGCTACGATTGATGTAAGTTGGGTTGCCGCATTGCCAGTAGTATCTTACAAGTTGCGTGATCATTAGTGATCGACTATTAAGTTTGACATTTTATAATACAGAGCGATTCACCAAACAAGCCTATAATGATTGCAATTTTTTAGAATTTTGTGTAGGTTTGAAGCGAGAAAATCGTATTTTAAAAAGTTTTAGCTCCGTAAGGGGCCGTGTTTTTTATAAACGTAGTATTAAAAAAAAATAGAAATACCACAGCAAACCCCTTTTAAATTTTTGGCCACAGGTATTTGCAATATTGAAATTTCTCGCTGTGGTCTAACTTGAAAATTCTGTCTAACGCCTTTTTGCACAGGATGATTTTCTGACAACTTGTAGATTTTGAATTCTTATAGCATAAAGAATATTTTTTGCAAGGTTGTAGCGTTTTACCTCAGAGTGTCCGCAATCTAACCTTTTAAACGCATAAAAAGTCTCGGAATAAATAAGAAATAAAATAACGTTCTTCTAAGAAGCAGGGCTCAGCTCTGGCATTCTACAAAAATATCAGGGTGGCGCCCTGGCCCGACTACACCACTGCTCTTTGCAAAATTTGAAGAAAATCTGAGCAACAATAAACAAAACAAAAATCAACGGACTTCAATTAGACCGCGTAGCAATCTATATTAGAAATTGACATACAGCAAAACAACACAATAGTGGCCAGTTGTTTTATTTTCAGTGTTCTGCACAGGGATGCAATCGTACACCATAATTCAGAATCACCCTACCCTGTATATAAATGTATGGAAAATTAATAATACTCAAAATCTATTAAATCTGTAGTTACGCCACATCATAGGTACATATCATATGCTCAGATTTCTAAAGAAATTTTCTATCATTATAAGACTTGTTGAGCGAATCGCCCCATATATTTTAAAATGTCAGACAATCAATCGAATCAATCACTAATGATCAGGGAACTTGTCAGATTCTACTGGTAGTGCTGCAACCCAACTTACATCTGTCACAGCAAGCAAGAATTAGGAAAGCTATAGAGAATGGGGCAGTTTTTGGGGAGTATCACATGCATAATATGGTTGCAACAAGTAATTATTATAACATATTTAAATTTCGCTAGATACCCGTTAAATAAAATCACCACGTATATAAATGTATAAAAATTTAAAAACACTCAAAACCTATCAAATCTGTAGTTACGCCACTGCATAGGTACATATCATATGCACAGATTTCTATAGTTACATACAGATTAGCTAAAAGAGGGGACTGCCCATGGGTAAATCACGTTTTGGAAAATTTTTTATTATTAAAAGTAAAATAATTTTGATTGATGCAAAGTTCTAATAAGTTGAGTTAGTTATATTATCTAATGATATTTACTTGCAAAAAATTAACTAACACTTATTATGACGTATAAACCGAAGCCAACTAGGGGTAGGGACTGCGTGTAAAGAATTGGATCCCTGAGGAACGTTTCATTTGAATCACAAATGTGCCATTAGCTAGCTAGGAATAGTTATACAATAGTATACAATTTGAGGCCCGCCCGTAATTACTCTTTAAATAAAACTTATAGGCCTGGGGAGTTTTAGGTGGGCAACCATTTAAATAAAACTGAAAATATAGTATCAGTATGAATACTTGTCGTTTTTATGAATTTTCAAATCCGCTCTCAATACAGAGGTGTGTCAAATAAAAGTTTTAGTAATCTTAACTAAATTATTAATAAATACCTGCAAAAGTAGATTTTATAATTTATATTTATTTCACTAATTACATATAAAATTTTACAAATTATATTTATTTTTATTATTTAGTTATACATAATAAGTAGGGATGTACCAAATAGTGATTTTGGCTAATGGCCGAATATCGGGCCAGTCTCTCACAGTCTAATACCGAATATTCGACCAGCTATTCGGCAAACTCTTTAGGCCAAAAAGCCAAATATTCGGCTAACTACCGAATAATACCTAACTTGAGCCAATTATTCGACCATGTGCCAAATACTTAGTGGTAATAAATGTGAAGGTTAATAGCTTTACATAAGTGAATAGCGTCCGGTTTGCCTACCAAAATTATATTTTGTTTTAATGTATTTTAATCTTAGTTATACCATCAAAATTCTCAAAAAATAACCAAAAGTATTTTATTCATGTAGTATAAAAAAAGCCAAATAGTCGGTGAATATTTGGCAGGCTCTAAAGACTATTCGGCTCATCCGAATATTACGCTAGCTCCAAAAAATAAGCAAATATTTGGCTCACCGAATACTCGGTGCATCCCTAATAATAAGCTATATTCCAATACCCATCTTAATTAAAAGAATTTGTTTCTTTTAATCTTACTTCATGTTTTATACTATAAACTTCCATCCTGCTTGAACACAATTTTAGGTACATAAAATTTTTATTAAACGAGGTATTTAAATAAGGCAAAATTATTACATATTTAATTAATTGATATTACTTAATAATGATATGTTGAATATTGCAGTACTATTTATTTTGTTCTATATATCTCCTATTAAATGCACAATAAATCATTATCAATATTAGTATTGTGCAAGGGTTGCCAGATTTCCGGCACTGTCCCGCAGTCTCAGGTTTTGTTAGGGTTTTCTCAAGACTCCAGCAAAAAACAAAATAAAATGGTTTTATTTAAATCATAGAAACATGGTGAAATCATCACCTGAATTCGCATAGAAATGTGCCGTACAAAAATATTGGGCGAGATTCTGCATTCTACTTAATTTCAAGTTATTTGTTCATTACCATTTGAGACAGACAGTGTACAGTAAGTTGCTTCTGTTGTAAAAGGAGGTGCCTCGTGAAATTGAAACAGAATTACATTCCATACAACGTAAAATTGGTGTACATGAAATTAAGTCAAGCGATGTAGAACTATCCACCGAATAACTTGTCCATATAACTTTTGAGAATCAAACTCTATGCAGAATCGCACCACTCATATCACTTATTTTATAACTTTTCCTTCCGCCGGCAATAAAAAATCTCTGGCACTGAATTTGGAAATCTGGCAACCTTCCTGGTATGATGATAGAAGAGTAATGAGAGAGCGCTGAGCCACAGATAGGAAGTCATTCCGGCTGCAATTGGGTGTTAACTCGCGAATATAACCAAATACTAAGTCAGACCATCTACACTTGCCTGACGGTGCTGTAATTATCAGTAAAAGCATCCCAGAGGGCATAAACAGTAGCCGGCCACCAGGTACACAATAAAAAGATACAGTATTCAACAGAAATAATGAAAAAAAAAATTATGCCAGTGACCAGGGTCAAACCAAGGTGGGGGTCCATGCCTTTAGACCACCGAGATTCGTTGCACAAATGCCTTTAAAATCAGTATACATGCTAGTGTTCATACTGTATAAGCAACACCTGAATGTAGCTGAAAGGACTGTCTATGCATGGCTTTAAGCTCTTTCAATACTCGCTGGTGGTAGCTGCCACAACATTCACTTTTGAATCAATATAAAATCAAATATTTAGTATTAAAAATTTTTTTGATTACAGAGGAAGTTCGCAGCAGCTTTTACTATTTCTAGAGAAACACATAGCATTAATAAGCATTTTTTAGCTTCATTTAATAGAAACAATTATTTAATTAGTGCACAGACTTCGAAATTTATTGCTAGTTAACTATATACCTAAAACTAAAGAATTTCGTTTTTGTTAAAAGGCTTCTGGCATTATCATCGTTAAGACACCCTTACAATATTATTTTGTACAAAAAAAATGGCAAACATTAGCAAAAGTACGTATCAATCTTTGGTAAATCTTCACATTACTCACAGATGCACACAATAGGAAAATAATTTGACTTGTTAGAAATTGCACACACCAGAGTGTATAAAGAATGAATTCAAGAAATGTAATACATCACACATTAATATCAAAATAAAATTTGATCATTGTTATTAAAAGAGTGGTACAAAAATACTAAATTCTTAACAACCTTCTAATCTTTTGAAATGTTATCACGACTTATACATACAAGGCGAGTCAATAAGATGGAGGTGGTTGATATATCCTTCACTGTTTAAAATACAGAACCATTTTTCAAATCAAAATTGTGTGGACCAAGAGAACCACATTTTAAAATTACTTTTATTAAACAGGGGGCTCCATATAAGAGTGGCAAACCAAACTTATATTTTTTTATAGAACAACCTGTATATATCTAGAAATTACCTGATTTTTCTTTAACATCTATTTTTCTTAAAAACTGTTGGTTTTAGGTATAACCTAGGCGCGTAATTAAAATCTTTTGGTAGGGTGGGTCACCGCTTCGCCAAATAAAAAGTAGGTGGGCCATGCTTGACACAAAAGTTGTTGATAATTAACTGATACATAACCCAAAACTCATATGAGATATACCGAGTGTTTGGTTATGCCAGTACAGCACTGTACTTTATTTTAAATAAAGCACCCTGTATAATATCACATTTTTAGATTCTACATTTAATTACAAGTATAAAAGTATTAACGTTTAATGTTATTAAAGTTAATGGTTTTTGAGTTATTTGAGATTTAAAAAAAGTTTGACATTTGTTGACTAATATTAAAAAATTAATGCTTTACATTCCAAAAACGCTAACGTTTCCCTTTTTTGCACGGAGTTATAAAGTATTCAGTGGTATGTTAAAAACAGCAAATAATTATAATAATAATAATTGGCTAAGGCTCCACAGAAAATATTTCCAGGAAGAAGAATCCTGAGATAACACAAAATGATAATAATAATAACAATAATAATAATAAATATTTAACTTTAAAAAAATTAATAGATTATTAATAAAATAAAACTCTTGGTAATTGTTTCACAATTTGTTGGTTTTTATTTTCTCTACTTAAGTTTCAACCATCACGGTCATCGTCAGGAGTTTACAAATCGAACTCCTGACGATGACCGTGATGGTCGAAACTTAAGTCGAGAAAATAAAAACCAACAAATTGTGAAACAATTACCAAGAGTTTTATTTTATTAATAATCTATTAATTTTTTAATCGTTAAATATTTATTAATAATGTTTCACGATGTGCCTACCACACAATCAATTCAAAATATTAATAATAATAATCTTTATTAATAGCAAAAAAGCTAGTTCACAAAATAGTAACTAGAACTTTAATACACTACACAGGGTGTTCACAATTTATTGACCAGTGGAGATTTTATTAATGAGGTCTGCTAAATGTCGTTTTCAAAAAAATTAAATAACGTGGCAACGCTGCAAGGAAATATCAATAATTGTATACATATAGAGAGAATTCTACTAAAAAAAAAGCATAAGTTTGGTATGTCACTCTTGCATGGAACCTCCTGCATAATTGAAAATGATTTTAAAATATGCTTCTCTTGGCCCCTACATCTTTTATTTGAACAATGTTTCAGCACTTTCAATGGTAAACTAGATATCGATACTGCAGTCTTATTGACTCACCCTGTATATTCATTGGCAAAGCATTTTAACATGGAAATTAGATCTCCATTCTATGTTTTAAATGATACTGTGATTTCATAAGTCTTAACATTTAAAGTTCGGTCAGAGGTACTTAAAATACAACACAAGATGTTAAGAATTTGGCAGTCTTTCAATCAGTACACAATACACAAACTAATTATGTTAATCTTTTCTATCTAAAGCTTTCTCAACTACGTACTTTAATAAATAAATAAATAACTAATTTAAATGCCACACAATGGAAAGTTCAGGTGTTGATTGGTCATATTTAAAAAATTCGTACAAAAGTTATTGGAAATGCATGCCATTAGTGAGACGACGAATGTACCGAATTTTCACCAGTTAAAGTGTCAGTTATATAAGTTATTTTAAGAACACGTGCAAAGTACTGCTTTTCAACGGGATGGTTAACAGTCCATGCTACCACCCGAACACCTTTATCCTGCCAATCCGCCACCACCTTACTGAAATGCATTATTAATTTTAGTTTACAAGAATTATTAATTTAGACTTGCAATGAAACAAAATATAAATACTTACGGGCTAATACAATCCTTATGTAACAAAATTAGTGACAGTCCCAACAGGTAATATGTAAGACGAGATAAAAGCCACTCGTGTAATATATCACAAGTGCAAAGCCACCAATGTCGTAAAATATTGGATGATCGTCTATCTCCTACACCACCAGTTGCTGCATTATATGAAACATATGCAAAACAATGGGGTCGCCATGCCATGGAACATACAATTTTGGGGTTGCTTCTTCTTATCTATAAAGATAGTTTGTTAATGCTATATTGTTATGAAATGGGATATAATTATTTTCATTTTTAAATTATGAAAGTTTTTTCTTTGATGTTCAATCGTGCCATTTGAAACTAAACTAATTATAAAATTAAAATATACCAGGTGACCACGAGAAGAAGTGACAACCGGCCATAAAAATGCATGTTACGATGTAAAACGGTGTTAATTTGGACTTCCGGTTTAACCAGAAGTGATAGCAATTTTTTTATTTTTAATGAAACATCCTGTATATGTTTACATATTTGGATAAACTTTTAAATTTCCTTCATCACTTTGGACACTTAAGGAAATGTTAAGTCTGGAATCATTTGTGTTATTTGTTATTGTTTTAATCGTTATTCATTGTTTGCCTGTTTTACATAAATTTTTTTAGTTTCTTGGTTAATTCCATCCATGCCTTAAACAGCATCCGGCAATATTTTGGGAATAATTCGAAAACAGTTATGTTTTTGCTATACTGCCCTTTTGTTTTTTTTTTATATTCAGAATCAAAAGGGCTATCGGATTCTGTAAAAATACGATGTTGCCATTTACAAAAAATGTAGTTTATTTATATTTACAAAATACATAATTTCAATTTTATAATTATGTCCCAAATGGCTTCTCATACTTTTCCAAGCTTTCATATTTTATGTGGTTTGTTTATTGAAAAAAAATGATAAATTGTTTAATTATCAAATTAAACTAGTTATTACCAACCCAAATTAAAGGAAAAACAATAACCTAAGTTCAGATAAGCCAAACCCTTGAACTTTTATAATTTTATCTGAGTGCAATGACATAAAAACATAATTTTAAAAACATTCTCCAGCTAAGCCCATTCTAATCTTGACTTTCAAGTACAAATTCTTTAGATAATTACAAAACAGTAATACTTACATAATAAATGATATTTGGAAAAAAAGATGAAATTACTGCTCTTGAGTGTAATTCTGGATATTTTTCATAGAGCTTTAGAATAATATTGATGATCTAAACAAAAATAGAAGTAACATTAGTATAACTAACAAAGTATTGAGTATAAATAAAATACTTTTTACTTCAACAATATTTATTTATTTTAACCTTAAAAAAATTGCTGGTGACAGTTACAGCTGACAGTTTTGAAAATAATTTATTTGGTATTGTTTAAGTGCTATTTATTGTGACTAATCTAGTAGAAAAATGGTTCATTGCTTAATGAAAAATCAAAGAATTGAAATTTTAATTATGCGGGGATGTGGAGACTGACAGCGTACACAACAAGAAACATCCCTGCATAATTAAAATTGCTTTTATTTGTTTTTCCGTTAAGCAATACCATTTTTTTAGTAGATCGGTCACAATAAATAACCCTTAAACAATATCTAATAAACTATTTTCAAAAAACATGTCAGCTGTAACTGTCAACTAGCAACCACAATTTGTTTTATCATGGTAAGTATTCATTTGTTCAAATAAAAATTCCTCAGCTGATTTGATTTCTCATTTTCAGTTTTTCAAATTATAAATGCCAATATCTCTTAAACTATCAAATCAATATCACACAAGTGCATATTGACATATGCAGAATCAAAAAGAGAATCAGAATTTGTCAAAAAAAAGGAAGGTTGCCATTTAAAAAAATGACTATAACAACATTGCTGAAAAGGGAGGAGGTAAAAAAATTGGCAACTATCACAAAAGATGCGCCTTCAAAAAGTAAGGTTGACGTGTCCGAAGATTTTGGCCCCAGATGAACGAGAACTTTTTTATTCGGAGCGTTCCACAGCCAAAATTCGCTCTGTATGATAAGAATGTCAAAGATACAGCAAACAGCATTAACAAGCTTCTTTGTTTCTGACCTACACTATTATGGCACAAATGTTGTTTACGTAGCCGCAGTTTTGTTTTAAAAACAACGGTGCCCGCCGAGATAGGATATCTGAAGTTTCGTCACCTAATGTTTTATAAAAACATCGCTTTCCTGGAGTAAAACTTACAGTATTCTGTTTCAGAAAAATGAAGTATATTAATTGCTACATGTAATATGCGTTTTTTGCGTGTTTGCTAGATAATGCGTTGTCCATCTTACAAGCCACTACTGCATACTGCTTTAAGAATTTTTAAAGTTATTCAAAACATTATTTTTAAACATTTAGTCAACCAATCGGCAATTCTACAAATGTTAAGTGGCATTTTCTACAGGAAGTGGTGTGGTGTTTTTTTGCCCTTTTCACGTGCCTTGCCATTTAAAATGAATTGTAAAGGTCACAACTGTTTATTTCTGCATTTACTAAGTACTAGGAGAACCACAGTTGGAATGCTGTTTTTAATGTAAAATATAAATAGTACATGTGATGTCATCCTCTTGATTAAATTACTGTTTATTATTCACGTAACTAAATTAAAAAAGAGGTTTCAACAAGCGAACCCAAGGCGCTTATCTTTAACATGAAATTATCAATACTTTCTTTTGAAATTCATATAATTTAAATAGTGATAATGATAAGAAGTTGAACAAATAAAAAAGCCATTACTTATTAAGTAATAAATAAAATAAGAGAAAAGCCTCACCTTCCCATCATTTGCCTTAATATCAATAAACATATGCTGTCCATTTTTTAATAGCTGCGCTACAGTTTCATCTAATGTAGGTATCTTACTATTAGCAAAACGTTCCCTTAAAAAAAGTTATAAAATAATGAAGCACTATTAACTCGGTAACTTACTTAAAAGGATGCTTAACAGAAATATCAATTTTCGACAACTCTTCCCATTTTGTTTGGGAAATAAGTAAATTTAAATCGGTCATACGTTCTAAAGTCTTGTCGTGAAACACAACCGGTATACCGTCCGAAGTTAATGAAACATCAAATTCGATGAATTTACATCCTTTCCTATGGCACTAAAAATTATTCTTTATTGATTTAACATTAATTAAATAAACAATTATTTACCTACCATACTAAACGCAGCTAAACTATTCTCTGGAGCATCCAAACCGGCCCCTCGATGTGCCACAGTTTTCATGTAATAAGCCGATGGGCATTCTGCTTCGTCCGTTAGCACTCTCCCAACGATAGTCTCCACAACATCGGAATCAGGTGTAGGTACACTTATAACACAAACTCCGATGGTGAGAAATCCGACACAGAGCATCCCAATTGGTACAATCATCTCGATCATTTCAAGGGTGATATGAAAAAATCCATAAATACTCATACATATTATAAAGCAATATTTAAAAATACTACAAAATCCTGCTGTACACATTTTGCTGCTAGCCTGTGTAACACCTTACAACGTTTAATGTTCTGTGCCTTACACCACCCTCTGAGGTTGATTGCCTTCACATGTCAACAATGAATAAATTTAAAGAGAACTTGACGCAGGCGTCGAACACAGTTGTATGCAGCGTTGACAAAGCTATTAAATTCTGTTATCACCAGAAGGAGAAATACCTTAAAATGTATACCTACAGGGCCAACGTTGACGCTGATTAATGCAAAATGTAGCATAAAATTTATTTTCTGACGTCAAAAAATATTGTTTAACGTCAAAAAATCACTTCTTTGTTTTTAGCAAAATTCGTTACGTGATGCCTGATGCATGACATACAAATAAGATCTGTAGTTTTATTAATGGTACCCCCATTTTACACACTGGGTGTATGATACGTTTGGCAACAGCGCCATTCCGCTCAGCTGATTTTGACATTTGACTTTTAGCGTGCAAACTGCAAAAGAATAAAATATGGAAAACGAAGAAAACATAAATCTATTCAATTTAGCCCAGGAAAAAATAGATTTTGGCGAAAATTTAATAAAATCTCTAAATAAATTCAATAACCTCGAAGGAATACAGAAGTTAAACAGAAAAATAAAGCAAGAAATAAATTTTCTCAGAAAGGTTGGAATTACATTCTTCTACATTTTGCAATGAAAAAATGTGCATTTTAGATTTGCAGGGATCAAAGCATCAAAAAAGAACATTTGCAATGCTCAAACTTAACACACTTCAGTGCTTTAGTTTATACTTTAGACGAAATCGAAGACTGCTTAAGCGTCAACAAAGTCTTCAACCTCGATGACAGAAAAATTACTGTGGATATTGTTCACGATAGGGGTTTATCGTGGATAAAAGTGGTTGCTCGAAATCCAAAATCTTTAAGTCAAATTAGCATGGGTGATACAAGTTATGGCGTAAGAAGCATTTTGGATCAAGCCGAAGAATATTTGGAATGTGCGCAGTTATATCCGTGTTTGTTTCAAACACCAAAGGTATTATAATTAAGAAATTTAAAAATAATATTTCAGAAAGAATTTTTAGATCACTTTTGTATTTGCCAATGGAATCAGTTGTGGTCTAGCAGTACAATTGGAATCGCTAGGAATAACAGTTAAAGGCAACAGAATTAAAGATCTAGACTTGGATATAGAATCAGAGTTGCCGTATGAATCAGAATTGTCCACAAAAAATACATCGCACATCAATAAAGTAAATTTGGATGTTTCGGCAATGTTGGCCTATGTTAGCTCAGTTACGAATGGTAGTTGTAAAAAATACAGGTTTACAGTTTCTGTTCTCACTCAACAAGCAGAGTGGGAATCGGTAAGACCTGTGAAACCCATTTTAGATGCTTACTTTAAAGGTTAGTAAAAATATCTATGTTAGGTATTGATTTAAAACTACATAAAAATGTATTATGCAGAATGTTTTGAAAAGGTATGTCAGAAAATTAAAACGTATTTTAGACTAAACTAAACTAAAATAGGCCCATTTAGTCTTAATGCAAAAAAGGGATGTGGCTCAGCATGCAGCGGGTTTAAAGTGTATGGTTACTGTCATTGAAAACTTGCTCTCATCAGGCTAAGAAAATACAAGGAACTTTCTGAGGAGAAAAGGGTACCAAGTACCACCCAGCAAACCTGGTCCACTCAGAACACCAAAATGAAAAGTATACATTGAAATTGCTATTGTGGATTAGGTCTACAGGGGACACCACATGGTGGTGTGGAAATGAAGTATTTTATTTGCAGTAGAAAATAATTTGATGCTACGCACTCAGATAGGCAAATTATGCATACAATTAAAAAATCACATTAATCAAGGTCTTTTGTGTCCAAAAACAAATCCATTGTATTTTATGACAATAACGGTTAATTGAGGAATTACAAGAGAAAACAGAGTTTTAGTAAGTGGGAAAAATGTGCTACATCGGAACTATTGATTTTAAGAAAAAAATGTATGAAAGATAGCATGTACAGAATTCAATACTGTTTAATTTTGATAATAACTATTTTCGCTGTAGGAGGCATTGAAAACGAAATGTTGTGGAAAAACTGTTTTCGGCGCCATTTTTCTAACAAAGCAGCGCGAGCGGCAAAACTATGAGGTAACAAACCGAGTACATTCATAAGGACGCCCAAATTTACAAAATTATGTATAGTTCTAACAAAAGTATTTAAAATTATATTTACCGTCATGGTAGAATAGGTTCTTCGTTCCTTCACAGCCAAGTCACAAATGCCTGTTGGTTTATTAAATCTTAAAAACTT
Source organism: Ctenicera cuprea (assembly GCA_958336395.1). Classification (NCBI taxonomy): domain Eukaryota; kingdom Metazoa; phylum Arthropoda; class Insecta; order Coleoptera; family Elateridae; genus Ctenicera; species Ctenicera cuprea. The sequence continues at coordinate 42,587,846 of OY284494.1, forward strand.
TAATATAGGAAAGGTAGTACGAATAATTTTAGGCTTTACACGTAAAATTTTGAGCACTGGAATGCGAATTAATCTTAACATTTTTATGTTGTTGCTTAGTGGTAACATGTTGATTAGTTAGTTCAAAACTTCTAAAGGCATAAAGTTTTTCAAATATTACTTTGACAACTGTCAGAATTAAAAATAATGACCAAGCAAATGTGTTACCAATCTAACTATTAAATGTAATATGTAATAATTAGTGGGATTTGCATGCCTATATATGTTGAATAGATTAATAATTATTTGAAATTCTATTCATTTGCATTTGTACTGTAATTTTATTATTGAAGCTAATATTTATGAGAAATTTTGATTATTTGAGTTTGAAATTAATTTCTCTCACATTGCCAACACTGCATTTATACATCTGATAAATACTCTTGAGATTTGATTGGATATTAAAATTATATTAACCAATTGCAGCTAACTATTTTGGCGGAAAATTTAAAACCTAAATCATCTCTTAATGTAAAGTAAAACAAAACGTTTGATGGTAGATTTATCTGCAGCAAAATTAAACTTTAAATCTCTGAACACATTTATTATATGTATAGGTAATTTTATATAAACATGAGTTTGTTAATGACAAGCATTTTAAATATTTTACAGATAAAAAATTGTATTGCTGTGAAACAGCCAGGGATAGTTTTGTAAGTATAGTCAATACAGTTGGGGGCCCAAATGAAAGAAAAAGAGCCGAAGAGTTTCTTACAAGAATTACCGTATTGGCTGATAATGCAACTGCACTTGATACGGTAGAAACCAATGCCAACAATGAAGTATTCGATAATGTTCAATTTACATCTGATAAAACCTTACAAGTAGGAGGTAAAATTAGGGAAAGATCTCTTATTATCTTTACGTTTGGAGATCGCATCCAGGCTGTTACTGTTACCGCAAATGATGGATTTGTTCGGGCTGCAAAACAACAAGTATGTTTTGTTTATTTTTTTTATTACCAAATGTACATAAAAACAAAAAATACTAAATATTGCTCAGAAAACTAAAAATATAATGTTATTTCGCTATTATTTTACAAGTGTAGTTATACTAATGATCTTCTTTGTTTAAGGGAATTAATTTCGTTGTGTTTGTACATGAATCAAGAGCATTGACAGAGCAAAAGGAATCAAAAGCAATGATAATTGAATGACCGAAACTTAATTTTAAATTATTTTTAAATATGGTGCCTTTTATTAATTACTAATTTATGAAATTGCAAATATTGTCTTTATACCTAAATTAATTTAATTAGTTAAGTACTTAAATAAAATTGCCTATTATTGTATTTTTTATACAGATATGTAAAATATCGTTTGGTAAATCTTGTCACAAGTTCTTTGTTATAAAAATGATGAATAAAGAAATGTTGATTTACATAAATGTGTGTTATTTGCAAGGGCGGATCCAGGTCTCTAATTTTGGGCGGGTAATCCAGAATAAATTTATTTATATTGTATTTTTTTAATTAAAATATCTAAATGTAACAAATTAGGTATCACTTAATAATCATATAATTATAATACTGTTTCCTGTTATTATAAGCCAATAGTTTATTTAATACCCGCAACTAGTGCTGGTTGTGTGAGCCCTTTTTGCACATATGCTGGACAGGAGGTTAGCCTTACCCGTCGAAAGAGGAAGAAGTTTCAATAAATAGTTTACAATTACTAAAGATGTTAGTATGACAACTGGGACCGACGGCTATCATCGAATAGCGAGCTTCTAAATGAAGAAAATCAAGGGCGTGCGACAGGCTAGGGTAATTATCCCTCTTATATTCCCCTACATCTGCCCTTGCTCATTCCTATTATGAAAAGAAAAACAAGTGATATAACGATTTGAACAAAATACCTAAATTTGCTAGGAATATATATGTGAATATTGTGTAGCTGTTAATATATAACAATAGAGATAGTATTATGTTCTTTATTGTTAAATAGCTTTATTGTGTTCATTACAATAACCCTTAATGCACTTTTATCATTATCTATTCAAAAGAGCAAAATGGATATATCTTGATCTCTATTAAATTGAAACATTGTATTAAATCAATCCATAACTACAAACAACTGCTGGCTGTGTTGCACAACTTGATCCAAAATGTTCAAAAATTTAGTGAACAGCTTCATCTATAAGTTTCTACTGTCATTTGCAAAAGAAACAACAATACATGGAGTTCCACTAATTGTGGCACCCAAGTTACATCCTTTGGAAAGGTTCAAATTTATATTAACGTTTTTATAACTTTTATCACCTATACCATTTGTAGGATTTTCTGGGTTGTAGTATTGTTAACATCTGGAGGAGGTGCTATTGCTCTAACTTTTTCCAACTGGAACAGATACAATGCTAATCCTACTGTTGTAAGTATACAGAAGGATTTTAGAAACTGGAATAATATTTTACCCTCAGCAACTGGGTGTTATCTCAATAAAACGGACCCAGAGTTGATGGCACAATATATCAATGAGTAAGCTAACTTAGGATTTACTATTTCTGCATCTATATTCTACACATTTACCAGCGGCGCGTGTAGGATATTTCATAAATGCGTAATAAGCATTAAAAAATTTCTTTTTTCGTCTTACCTCAAAATTTTTATTGAATAAAATCGGTTTAGAAGTTTTTTATTATTTAAATTTTGAATAAACAAAATTTCCAGCAGTAGGGTCCTGAAAATCTACCAAGGTGCTGCTTCAGAACGTAATATCTTCGCGCTACTAAGGCTTTTCAGCGAAACTCTGTACATATAATCATAGGCGTCCAACTCATATGGAGCCAAGATTCCAGTGAAAATAAATACAAGACATGTAGGGGATTAATATTTAAAATTAAATCTACATGCAAAAAGAATATTCACTGGAATATTGTTGAACTCAAATTATAGTGTGCAATAGTGTATTTATGATGTGACACATGTGATATGAAAAATGCTAAAACACAGTATTGCATTTGAAATTATGCTTTATTCATTATTTTTGTGTAATTTAAATGAGATAATCAATTTTCATATTGTCGAAGAGGAACCTTTTTTGTTAAATTTTACAGAACGTGGGGCATCGATGATTCTCATGAAAAATTCGAGTACTATGCCAAATTTATAAAAACGGTTGCAGATGTTTCCTACAACACATTAAAAGACTTTGCGCCGTTTGAGCATGATCAAGAATTAAGTAAAATTAACTTGCTTGAACTCGCTGCAAAGGTATTTTTTTGTCTGCATATTCAACTAAAAGATTCAACTAAAATGTTTATTTTAGGTTCATCCGAAACTTACAGGCACATTAGTTACATTTGATACAAAGCGTAAAAGTTATTGGAAGCTTATTATGTCTGAAATGGGAATATGTTTTGCTGTTAACAACAAGTTTACGAACCTGTTAACATTTAAGTATGGAATTTTAGGAAGCATATAAATTTCTTTTGGTAGTTTGTTGTATTAATATTCTATTTTAGGGTAAAAGGCGTAGCTGTTACAAAACCTGGTGTCGATGAAACATTGCTTAAATGTCATTATTTGAATGGTTTGTGTTATGCAAGATATGATTCAGATCCCCAGGCTACTATAAATGTATGTTAATGAAGAAGTACCTACCAAAATACAAAATTTTGTTTTTGACATTGAAATAAAGTTCTGTTTGATTCCGAAGGGCAGCTTTCTACTAGTAATATCTTATTTTGATATTTATTTTGTTTCTTGCTATTATTTGGCTGCAATTCTTTACCTTTTCAATTGCTCCTTTTTATGAAGTGTTTAAACTAGGAGTTTCTCTTCGTAATTAAAAAGGACAAAAACGCACAGAAATTATTAGCAGAAAATGTATTAATTTTTAATGTTTACAGTTTTATGTTCATTCCTACTTGGATGTAGTTCATGCAACCATAGATGCGCCCTTATACTTAGGGGAAAGTGCAGAATTAGAAATAAATTACGTGATGCAAGAAACAAGTTCAGCTGATAAATTAAGGCAATTAACACCGGCTCAACGAAAATGTCGCTTTGATGATGAACCCCTAACTGAGGATGTTCCTGTATACAGTACCACAATGTGCTACATAGCTTGTCGGTATCGTTTAGCCCTTCAACTTTGTGGATGTCGACCATTCTTTTACCATTTTATGAGTAAAATATTACCTCTTAAGTTTTTGAATGGTTAAATTTTAATAAAACTTGTAGCAGGAAAAGTGTGCAATATTACTGGAATGATGTGTATAGCAAAACATGCAGCACAAATCACAAGACCACCATCGCAAATTGGATGTCAGTGCCCTCAACCTTGCGATCTTGTTACTTATTTACCATTAATACCAAAAATCACTCTTTGGAAGAGTGGATATTTTGATCAAAGAATTACGTTTCGCTGGGGAATAATGCATCCAACTACTAAATACCGCCGCGATATTCTCTTCGGCTTTGAAGATCTCGTTGGTAAGTCGTGAAATTATAAGATTTCAATGCTTAGAGCATAACAATATTTTATATAAATATAAATCTTTTATTTGTAGTGTCGTTTGGAGGAACCCTTGCATTATTTTTGGGAACCAGTTTTATAAGTTTTATAGAAATAGTATTTTTCACCTTGGAATATTTAATGTCATGCTGTTGCTGCAAACAAGAGACAAGTCCAAAAAGAATAACAAACGAGAAAAAAAGTAAAACAAAAGAAAAATATGTTAAGAGAAGTGATCAACGTGAAACTACCTATTATATTCGAGTTTTCAAGGATCCTCCACAACTAACTGAGGTGAAAACTAAAAATTAAAAAAATTATGTTGATTTTACGTTCTGGATTTTTTTACAGAAAGAGTTGTTGCTTCACGCACGTCCAAAACGTGGTAAGGAATTATAATTAGGTATTACAAATGTACGATTATTCTGATCAGTTATTGATGTAAATGTGGTAGCTTAGGTACCTATTCAGTTTTAGTGTTAAGTGTGTTACTTTTAAAGTACTAGAAGTAAACTTACATAGTTTTTGTCACCAATCAAAATGTACACAAACAATAATAATAATACAGAGGTTAAGGTGACTATGGAATTAGAGGAATAAATGAAGCTGGTGAAAAAAGAAAGCATCTATATTTTATTTAAATTTTTCTGTTAAGATAGTTTATACTGTATAATTATTATATAAGTTTTGTAAAAAGGTAGGAATCTTAATTTGTTGGAACTTCAAAATCAAATTTATGAATAAATATTTAAGTAAAAACAATAATGCTCATAACATTATATTCTGATGTAAACAGAAAACTTTTTAATCGTTTATTTAAAAAAAAAGTTCAGTTTTGTAGGTTAAAGTACTGGTAGCATTTTATTTGTATAAAAGAAATTATTAATAATAATAAAGCTGATCTTACCATATAGAGTACCTTGATAATACTGACATATTTTTTATGAAATATCTATCTTGTATGAAAAATATGTCATCAAAAATTGCATAAAATAAACAATAAAATTAAATTTTAATGATTCAAATTACCCGCGTTATTTTAGCTATATAATTACAGTAAGCTATATAGCGGATTACAGATTGAGCACGTAGCTCAAAAACGAATTTTACAGGCAGCGCTGAAAACCACGTCCCCACTTTGTGTGAGAGAGTCCGCCGTCTATAAATGTCTCCTATTTATGCTGTTTGGTACAGACCGCGACCAATCACAGCGCAGACCTTTTCAGCACAGAAGTATTAATAAGTTGTGGCGACTGACGACACGATTGCTGAGCGTTGCAGAATAGGTTTTATAGGGTAACTAGTGCAATGCAATTTCTTTACTGCAATAGGCGTAAAACTGATACACCGAAGAAATTACTACCGGCCTCTAGGCACAGCACAAAAACGCCGTGTTGCAAAAGTAAATTAAAAGAAAGATTTAGTTTCAACTATAGCTAGGATAGACCACGACATGTTTCGTTCTATTGGAACATCAGGTAGACGCAAACTAGCTACAATTGAAACCAAAACCGACAGGCAGAAATATACCCAGAGGAGAAAATCATGACAGGGAAATTACAACAGTAATGCTATCTATGTGCGACGAGGAAAAATTGTTTTCTTACTTTGCAACTTTCCTCGCCGCACATTAGAGGGCATTACTATTGTAATTTTCCTGTTATGATTTTGTCTTCTGGGTATATTTCTGCCTGTCGGTTTTGGTTTCAATTGTAGCTAGGTTTTGCGTCTACCTGGTGAGTTCCTATAGAACGAAACATGTCGTGGTCTATCTTAGCTATAGTGATCTTGATTTAGTTATATTATGTTTAACAATATTTTTTATAAATTTTTGGAAAACTTTGACTACTACAAATTTTTTTTAAATTTTATGCATTTTTGAAATAACTAAAAGCTCAAAATTTTGAAACATTTTTAATACTTTAAAAATTTGAAAAATTATAAAACTGTAAGAAATTTAAAAAATGAGATTAGAAAATTTTTGAAGATAGATATTATGAAATTTATAAAAATTTTGAACTTTTTTGAAACATTTTCAATATTTTAAAAACATTTTTGATAATTAAAAACATGTACGAAAATTATTAAAAATTTTGATAACTTAATAAATTGAAATTTTGAAAATTTTGTGGAATTGTGCAATTTTTTTAAAATTTAGAAATTTTAAAATCCGCTCGTCTGAGTTCCTAGAGGTCCACAATGTACATTTCCTTTAAAAGCCCAAAATCGATTTTTCCCAATCAATAGTATATTCCTGTACTGGAAGAACAGAAATGTAAACTCCAATTCATTCTGTTCATAGAGTTTTTTTTGTTGTATGCAGTGGCGGATCTTTATTTTGTGGGGCCCCAGGCGCAACCTGCTCTGGAGGCCCCCTATTGACCCTTCTAATAATGGGATGGTTCACTAAAATAAACAATGCAGAAAATCATAACGTTTTTTATTTTTGGAATCAACAAAAACATAAACACATAAAAATAAGATACGAAAATAAAATATATTCTCAGGTACTAGAAAAAAATAATGACATTCCCATTTAAAAAAAATACATTCTCAGGCAAAAAAATTTAATTTTGGTTTTTGAGGATAAGGCACCCAACAAATCTGAGGCCCCCGCCTTGCTGAGGCCCCAGGCAGGCACCTCATGCGCGTGTGCTGTAATCCGCCACTGATTGGGAGATTAATTATTATTATTATTATAGATACCATAAAATATTCCTGTTTCAGCCAAGTCGCTCATCAGTAATAGTAAAATAAGACTATAATAGCTATTTATGTAACCAGTTAGGAAATACATCATTTTGTGTAACGAGTGAGATGTTTACGGGACGAGCGAAGCGAGTTCCCGCAAAATCACACAAGTTACACAAAATCGCATTTCCTAACGTGTTACATACAAGATTTTTTTCTAATTTTGATAAACAGAAAGGTTCTTTAAACTTTAAATCGGGGAATTTATTAATTTCATGAATTGTATAGAAAATCAAGTAGGTACGCTTATTTTGTTTGACAGTTTGAAGTTTATACAGAAGTGTGTCGAGTTAGAAAATATCCGAAATGTCTGATTCAAGTTCAGATACACCAAGTGATATCGAAAAGGCCGCACCATCATGTACAGAACAAGAAAAAGATTGCTACTGATATTCTTGGTGAAACAAATTGCGTTTCCCTTTCTCAGATTACAGCAAGTTCTAGTAATAAAACTTCCCAATCATCAGGAGTTAACCTAACTAACTGTTAGAATTGTGTTATACATGTTTATAATTAATTAAATGTTAAATTTTTCTTAATTTTGTGGTTTTTTTCGTAACTGGTGTTGAAATGAATTTTTCATCACCAGTTGTAAAATATTTTACTTTTCCCAACTGGTTATGAAAAGTGTGACGTTTCGAAACTTCAATTAATTTTGAAAAGTGATACTTTACATGTCAAAATTAGAAAAAAATTAATTTTTAGCTCCCCTTAATATTAAGAGCGACTAATTATACGCCTCGGCCCAGCTTTTAAATTATTATTTTGTCTTTTCTGTAGTGTTTTTCAGTTCCAAAGCAATCTTGCCTAAAATAATAAAAAAAAAACCGGTTTGGTAGAGGCTTTGTTGCGACATTAAAATAAGGGAAAGATCCGGCGAAAAGCTTCGCCCATTTTTGCATAATTTCCTTCAGCGGTATTACGCTATGAAGTAGGTAAACGTAATTCGGAGAAAAGCAGTAAAAAGAAGGTTGCCCATAACAAATAACTTGCAGCTGCAGCGGGAAAGGCTTCTTGCGGCTTAAATAATTGGCGTTGACAAGTTTTATTGCTTTTTAAACATCTACATAACAGGCGCAATTTAAACGAAAACAGTTTTTATAGATAAAAACAAGTAATAAAAGGTTGTTTATCGCCCTATCGGATATTGGCCGCTCTTTGTTCATTAACTAGTGATAACAGGCGACTTTATTTACGACATTTTTTTAAAGTAAATATAGCTACAGATTTTTGAAGTGAAACTTCTTCAAAATGTTTGTAAAATAGAATCTGAGGGTTTTAATCAATTTTACTTGTGGGTAACATTAAATAATGTGTGAATTAACATTTATTTCATAAAAACTTTAGCACTGAATCTGAGAGAACTTAACGCAAATCGAAAACTTTTTTACAACTGTATGATATTTTTACATGGCTGCATAGAGAATAAAAAGCACTAACAGGTCATGCCATAAAAAGTGTAGGTTGTCATTTAAAAAAAATGTCGATGACGTCATAGCTAAAACATATGACAATTTAAAAAAATGAAAAACGTCAAATTGTGGCAAGAAACTTGATAGGAAACTTTTGTTAGAAGCTTTTGTTCGTAAAGTTATTATTTAAGGCTGTAGCATCGATGTTCCTTACTTTTTATTCATCCTGTATAGATTTTACGTCATACGAAAAAATATTAGGTTCGGAAAAAATAATATATACGAATATCAACTTGCATGCAGTTCGAATAACTGTATGAACTATTTTTGCCATATTGAATCCGGCATTTTGAATTTTATAATTTAAACCCCGAATACGTACTACGTAATTAGCGGCCACAAAACCCCACAACCGGACAACCCCCAACTATCTTTGTGGACATAACCGCTACCTTTGTCACAACGCTCAATTATTATTATGGGCCAGCGGGTGGTCTAGTGGTTAGAGTCCCAACCTCTAAAACTAGACTCCCAACGGCAGTAGGTTCAAATCCTCTGCACGTCGGAAATTTTTCTGTATAAGTTAAATCCGGCGTGTTCATGGACGGTGTGTGTGGTGTGTATGTTGGGTTGCATGTCTTTTCGGGATGGGGCGTGTTAGACCGGTGTATAGCGCAAGTCCGCTGAGCCCAGGTAAGAGGGTGGGATGGGAATCATGGAGTCGTGTTCACGCCCGGCCTCATGATCCTTTAAACAAAAATTATTATTTTGGTCACTATGATTGTTTTGATCAAAATCGTTTGATCAGCTTAGAAGCGCCTACTATTATTGGTACTGCTGCACATCCACCGCAATAAAAATATTAATATAAATAATATAATTGACATATTTGCTAAAACCAAATAAAGAAAACTTAATTTTATAGTTTAGACAACGTAACTTGTTTAAAAAACACAACACCTTTCTACACAAGTGACTTAATACCAGATACGTATTTCGACAGTTATAAGCTATCATCACCAGTGGCAAACTGACACTGTTAGTTTACCACTATTGATAATAGCTTAGTTGTCGAAACACGTATCTGGTAATTAGTCACTTGCGTGGAAGGGTGTTGTGTTTTCCAAGTGTTGTTATTCCACAGTTCGAGTGTGTTCAAGATAACTTATATTAAAATTTATTTATTATTAAGTGATTACAGTGATAATCAAAGACTGGACTTTTACTCCCAAAGTAGCAAAAAGTTTCGTTAAAATTCAATACTTAAGACACGTTGTTTGGTTCAGTGTTTTATTGTTGAGCTAAGCCAAGGTCCACAGTTTAGGGACCTTAGAGCTAAGCCCAGTGGCGGATCTTGATTTGTGGGGCCCCAGGCGCAACCTGATCTGGAGGCCCCCTATTGACCCTACTAAGAATGGGATGGTTCACTAAAATGAACAAATCAGAAAATCATAACGTTTTTTTATTTTTGGAATTAATAAAAACATAAACATAAAAATAAGATCCGGAAATAAAAAAATATTCTCTGGTACTAGAAAAAAAATAATCATATTCCCATTTAAAAGAAAAAATCACATTCTCAGGTAAAAAAAAATTAATTTTGGTTTTTGAAGATAAGGCACCCAACAATTCTGAGGCCCCCGCTTTGCTAAGGCCCCAGGCACGTGCCTCATGCGCCTATGCGATAATCCGCCACTGGTTGTATGAGCTAATTTGGGTTGACATGTACACATAACTAACGTGACGGGGACCAATTAGTATATTTACTTGACAGATTGACTCGTGAAAGGGTTATTATAAGTATAACAGATAGCACAGTGAAACTACTTAAAGGCGACGCTACGAATCTACGATAACAAAATGTACCGCTGGAAATAAAGGAGTAACTTCTATTTAAAGGTGAATTTTGGTGTTTCCACTGATTTGGAGTTTCAAGGATAAATATATGTGTATAATTATTTTTAAGTGTACATATTTAAATTTTACATACATGATCTGATGTCATGCGAATGTTCATAAAATCCAATATTTCTAACACCTCACTTTATTGAAAAAAATGTAGAACTGTAGTAGCTGAGTAATTTTTGTGTCTAGAAGTACTTTTATGTGATTCTTATTTTAATTCTTACTTGAAGTTGATTAAAATTTTTCCTTTAGTTTTTAAGCTCATATCATATCTTTCGTTATGTTGATACTGCTTTGTTTCAGAACAACAAAAATATTTATCCTACAAACCCAGTAAAATAAGAAGCAACTGCTTTTTTTCTAAATTTTTAACCTAGAACAAAACACATATTGTAGATTGAGGCATCAACTAAACATTAGCTGATGTATGTTTGTTTTTCTTTGCTTTGTCGAGATGCCAGCAGGTGTTAGATAAAATATTAAAATAACTTTGTAATCCAAACATGTGTAAACTATTATTGTATTAAAAAAAGTTAGTACCTTTGCATTATAAGCATGCAAATATTCACCAAAAAGTTTATGGGAAAAAAATAATTAGTAATTACATTTCCTTTATTTATCAATTCCAGCTTTACTTCGTTAAAGTCCATATTTAATGAGTATCTGTATATAAAATACTTAATTACTTTAAAGTAATTAAGTATTTTATATACAGATACTCATTAATTACGTTTCCGCCATAATTTTAATATCGTTGTATACAAAAACTTCAATAATCGTACAAGTTCGATCTATTTTAAACTTTTTTCAATCATAATGTTTAGATTGTAGAATGTCATTTAGTTAGCCACATGGTTTGCAAGATTTTTAGACTAGCAGGCGTCAAAACTAAACAAACTGAAATAGATCCAATGATCCAACCTATTTTTGCTTATTTCAAGCTATAATAAAGTGAAACCAATGTTTTTTTATATAAGCAAAGGAGTTAAGTTGCTACCTACATATGAGAAAAACTTTTAAAAATAATTTTTAAATTTGATTTTTTCGATCCTCTATAACTTTTATTTGAAATTTTGTTCTATATTTTAAATAGTAAAAAAAGTGTTGCAGTTTAGTTTTTAGCTATTTTACTCCTGATGGTTAGGTGACCCGTAGCACAGCTTTCATTATTTTCGTAATATTTGATTTGCTATGGAGGCTTTTTCCCGCTTTATTTTATAGTTTTTGAGTTCCTGATTTTGTCAAGGATAGTTGGAAAGTTTTTGGTAATCGGCTTTTACTTCTACTTTAATTTCGATTATTGAAATATTCAGTTAGATTATTAAAGTTTTGGAAATTTAAAATCTTGTCTCAGAGACCTTTTTGGGATTTGTGAACTTCGAACACCGCATAGTTTCTTGAATTAGATAGAATAGAAGCTTTTATTCATATCTAATCGCAGGGCACCAACACCGAAAGTAATTTAGTGTCAGTTAATTTTGATTTTAAAGAGTTTCCTTTGCTATTTCAAGCTCTGCCGTTTATACACCTTTGTACACACGCTTATACATGCATCTTTGTACAAGTTTGTACATGGTTTGTGCACGTTTCATCGTATGTACCTAATTATCTACTTAATTATCTGTTTTGATGGAATTTATCGTGGAGTGCGTTACCTACATTGCTGTTTTGTACATAAACTTTCTTGTACATAAAATATTGGGCGTTCTGGGTCTATGTTGATGACCAGAGGAGGCTCTATAAATTTGTAAGAAGGATACAGTTGGAAGCAAAGTTTTCAAGATATTATATGAAAATTATGTTATCTTCTTTGGTGAATATGCTGGTTTTCCGTTAACTCGAGCTTCGTTAATTTAAATTATTTTCAATTGCTAGTTATCCGTAGCCATTTTTTATGAATTTAGTTAATTGGTGACACTGATTTTCTGATTTCCTGTAAAAATTTGTTAGTGTATAATTTTTAATTTAATGTTATTTTATTAATTAAATTCAACACCTAGATAAGTATTTATTAACTCAAAATATAAACTTCTTATCACACACTTTTTTTCCACCCGTTACTTAATCTCTCTTTAACATAACTAATACCAACTTAATAGTTATTTAAGTATCAAGAAATGTAAGGACGTAATAACATCCGAGGTAGGCGAATACGAGCTGAGGCGGAGCCGAAGCTTGTCGCCTGCCGAGGATGTTATTAGTCGATACATTCCGTGTTACTTATTAAATTTTTCACGCTACCGGCAATGTAAGTAGGTCTACAGGTAGAAATTTAATCATATTTTTAAAAGTTCGTTTTGACAGCTGTCATCGGAATTATTTTTTAAAAGCCCCATTATTCTAAGTTGTCTGTGCTTGTTACCATATCAATGAACAGTTAAAATCAACATTATTTTCCTAGAAATGTAAGTGACACTATTAAGTTCCGTCGTCAAGGGTAACTAGTATACGAATGTTATCAGCCACTTACGATTTGCATTATTAAAATTACTATTATTCACACTGTGTTAGTTAATTTCAAGCACTTATGAGTTATTTATAAGTTAAAATTAATTTTGTTTGTGAAATATCACTTTATTTGGTATTTAAGTAAATTTGACATTGTTTGCAGCGTTTTAATCATAGCGTAACTGACGTAGTTTATACAATACAATTACTAAGTTGCATTCGATCTAAAATATTATCAATTTACATAATTTTTTACACTAACACAAAGCTGATATTGAAACAATTCAGTGATTTATTCTAAGCTTGTTATTTATATTTGTTTGAATGTTTGAAATATTTTTTTCTTTGGGCAGTTACAGGACTTGCAAACGATTTGATACATTATTACCAAATTTACGTCTCGTATCCATCTATACATACGGCCTTGTTGACTCACCCTAAGTATGTTTAAAAGCAAAAGACATAGTTCTCGCAGTACTATTTTAAGATTACTAGCACAAATCAATTTTTTTATACTCAAATTTTACTAAAATATTTTAAACTGCTAATGTCAAGTTACAACAGCTGCCATTTCTTATATTTAAATAGGTAGTTACCACCCGTTTTCTTCAACAAACAGTTCTTTAAATAAGAAAAATTCTCTAATTATAACTAAAAGTCCAAAACCACTAAAAATTATCTTGGCTGCATTTAATCGAATTTCAGCTATTGTTTCTTGTTTAAAGCCAAGTATAATACACCTTCCTTTGTGCAAGTATTTTCGCTCTAATGAACAAACTGTTGACCCGATTTAAAACCCGCAAATGCATTCGCATTTCACTTTAAAAGCAATTTTTGTTTATTTAATACATTTTTCATTAATAAACTAGCGAGGTGACGAATGGTTGGATGAAGTGTGTATTTTGGCATTTCACATCTCAGAAAAATAGAGCAAAACATATTTTTTACTAAGTTATAAACAACTCAAAAACTTATGTTATTAGAATCTGAACTGGAGAAAAAAAATACCCTGTTATAAATTTAACTTTGGAGCGTAAAGAAAACTTTTAAAAATTGTATTAAAATACCAACATAAACTGCCAAAAATTGAGCAAAACGTAAAATTTTTGTATGCATAATGAAAACAATTTGAAAAAGTGTAGAAACGTTCGTAGTGAGTGCCATACTTTAAACTTTAGATAGCGTAATTATAGCGCTGTGTTGGGCCACGAAGTAAGAATAAAGCCTGCAGTGTCAATTTAAATAGCGGCGCAGCAGCAAGGGCAAAATTCAAAAAGTGCATTCACTGTGCAAAAAAGTCAATCACAAGTGTCTTTGTGCATTGTAGATAATAAAGGATGCATTTAAAAGACGAGAATGATTCTATACTCAAGAGATTATGATAAAAGTTTATTTAATTTTAGTGTTGACGTGCATACCTTTTTCTTTTACTTTAGGTAAGTACTAATGGTATATTAGTAAATTTATGTAAGTTACTATAAACGGAAATGTAGAATTTGTGTAAAATTCCAGTAATCGACTATTTTTAAAAGACTGTGATCATTTGCTTTAAGCTAACAGCGATTAGAAATTAAAAGCTAGTTTTTACAAAAGTTGTGCCAAAACTGAACCAACATTTAAGTAAAATATTTATAATAGTATTTTTAGTTAATATTTAAATTTTAAACTGAAAAGACCTAACGTAAAGCACAGCGAGCGCTCTATTAACTTTGACATATGTGTGCAGTTTATCATTAAAGTACCCAAGAACAAACTAAACTCATACCAACTATATTACTATTTATTTAATAAAATTGTGAACAACATCTAGTCGATTTATTTCCTTTACAATTAAAACAATATAGTAGCATTTACAAAACAGAATTTCGTAGGTATTGTTTTAAATATTGCAAAATTCATTCAAGTTTTCAAGAAATTGTTGCAAACCTTGAATTTTTACAATATACGGCTATTGTCGTAAATATTCAATTACAGCAACGTTGGCCTATTGCTCTAATTCTACCCAAAAAAACATGACTAACTTCTGTTTCCGGTTTCGAATGTTTCAGAAAAGTTGATCTAGAACTATAATTTTCGATATATCTTTTGATTTAAAATTTCATAAAAAGCGGTTTAGTACTTTCGCTCTTAGAGGCGTCACTCACCAACGTACACACTCGCTCACCCACAGACAGTCATTTTTAAAAACTTATTTTTTTTAGGTTTTTTAAGCCCAAAAAGGTGTATTTCCGTTAAAATTTAGAATCTACAAAATTGTCATGAAATGAATAAACACTTATTTTGTAGTTAAATTTCTGATGTATTTCAAAGCGCATCTAAATCCGACCTTCTTTTCGGTAGTTATGATGCGCCACAAACATGAACACCTTAATTTCAAAATTTTTTACAAGATATTTAAAAATTGATGAAAATTTTGGAATGTTTTAAAACAAATGTTTGAAAAGTTTTTAAAAACTGTTACAATATTGAAAGTTTTGGTAATTTTAAAAACTGTTTTGAAAATTAGACATTTCGAAAATTTTTGAAATTTTGTCTAACTCTGAAAACTTGAATTTTCATAGAAGGCGTCACAGAGAAATGAGCTGGGACTCAAACCAAATTGTAGCTCATTCTCAGCTCTATGAGCTTAAAAAATCGTGTTTCCAGTATTTGAGTAATATTATTTCGATAATAACTGAATTTTTGGTAATTTTTTCACTTCATAGCTTTTTTCTTTTCAAAAATTTTTGTGCTCAGTAATATTATGTCTCTATAAGGCTATTACGATAAAATATATGAACCTGATTTGTCAACTTTTGTTGTTGTTTTTGAGTAATAGGTAAAAGCCATATTTATATGCACTAACAGTGTTGCCAGATATGCTTTTCTCTGCTACAACAGACCATATTGTTAGTGCATGTAAATCCGGCCTTTAGTAATAAGGCGCTAAAGTCAAAATTTTCAAACAATCGTAGCAGCCGCCATTTTCAAGTTAGAAAGTTTAGAAAAAAACGTGAATTTGCCTTTAAGTCTTCTATCAGATTAAGTTCAAATTTTAAAATTTGATTTCGAAAAAGAATGCTTCTAAAAACATGTCTAACTTTTGCTTCCGGTTTCGGATTTTTTTGAAAAGCTTATTTCTTCGATAATTTGTTTATGTACTTTTCCCCCTCCCCCTGTTCTAAAGCTCATTAAAATAGCACTATACGTTTAGGAGTTAAAGAGCGCACATACCCACCCACAAAGAGACATTTTTTTTTTAAACACTTCTCTGAGTTCCTTGGGGTCTAAAACGTGTATTTCCGTCAAAATATCGATTTTAAACATATACTTCTCTATACTAAAAGTAATTAAAAACTGCTTTAAGAACATACTAGTGTTACCCCAGCGCACAATGCACTGACAGATAGCGTTGACAGAACCGGCGAAATGTCAAGTCACGTGATGCATTAGTTTCAATTTTAACACGCGACGTTATTGTAGAGGGCGCCCCAAGTGACGCGCGTCTAGCCGACCGTCATATATATTATAAATTAAAATAATTATTATAAAAAAATCGACGTAGAATAAAAATATAAAATGTTTCATGTTCCATCTGTGGATAAAGACCTTTCATTGAAAAAAAATGGTCCAAATTGGTGAAGTGGTAGCCGCTGGAGGAAGGGGAGAAAAAACCCTTTGTGCTTTTATATATGTATGGATTGTTGATGCAGTGTAAAATTCTGATTAATTTAGTTGAAAAATTAAAAATATCATACCTATCAAAAAAAATCTTTGCCAAAGACAAAGATATTAATCAATCAAAATTGTATTTATTTTTTTCAATTTCAATGGTGTGTGTAATTAGGTCAAGGATAGATATGCTTAGGAATTTACAAAACTAAAGTGACCATTGGGTCTGGTTTATTGCACAGTATGAGTGTTGTAATTAAAATTTCTTCTAGACTAAATTTAAATATTTTTAAACTGGTCAAAACATTAATTATGTCAGCTAATAGTTCTTTACTATATATTTTGATATAACGAAACGAGTGAAACTTAAATTAACACCTGAATCAGTGGGAGTATAAATGTCTCCTCTACTGATTGTATTTATAAATAAAGTGAGTTTATTCGCATTAAACGCGAGCAAAATAGGAAAGCGTAATTTTAGTAGCGGGAAATGTTTCCGAGCGCTTCGGAAACATATTCTGGACGTTAAATAATGGCAGAATTTTTTGCAGCTGTAAGGAACTGGGGTGAAAACTGTACTCATTCAGATGAATGTTTTGACCATAGAATGGTTTGTGTGCCGGATGGAGAAAATATCACCAAATGCTTTTGCGACAGGTAAGCACAAACATTTTAATTTTCACAAGACAAAGCAAAAATATATTTAAGATATAATTTTATTTTTTTTAATATGAGAAATTTCTAACTGTTCTTCTTTTGAACGACATAAAATTCCATACCGATTTTTGGTTTTTATTTGTTATTTCAGAATAAACTTGTGAATTCTAAAATTATCTGTTGTTGGTTCTAAAAACTGACTTGAATGATTTAGCCATCTATAATTTTGACAGTGTTTTTAACTGTGCGACATTTAAAAAAATATCTTACACGTTTAATAATTAATCAAATAACAGATGTTTGATAGTATAGTGTATTGCTGTAATTTTTTAGATTTCACAAGTGGAATGGAAGTTCAGTAGAATGTGTGCAGATATATAGCGTTGCTTATATTATGAATCAAACAGTTAAAGTACATGATAACGCAGGTATGTTTTTTTTTTAATATTTTTTGAGATTTAAATTTGATCAATGAATACATTTACGTTTTATGCATCGTCGCATATAATTAATTGCGCTGTGAATGTTACTGTCACCGCATGTTTTAACGTAAAAGTGTAATCAGTGTAAATGGATTTGGATTGTCTCCAAGCATAATTCGTAAAAGAAAAGGTCTGTTAATGTGCTTCGGACGATTAGTAGAAATGACAAGAAAATTACGACAAGTTGATGATTAATGGCGCAAAGAACAGATACTTAACGTTAGTGTTTTTTTGTCGTTGAAATTCAATTTTTAAACTATTATTTAAAACAATCATTGTAGAAAGGGTTAAAACCGATTTACTCGACCAGAGCAATGCAATTTCAAAATATAACCGACGCATGGCAGAAACACAAATTAATATTCTTTTAACAGATCGTCGATTCAACCAGGTCGCATTCTCGAAACAGGTGCAGGTACTTCTTGTAAATACGTTGCTTCCACACACATCAAACAATCAGCATTCCGATTTTCAGAATATCACCAGTATTAACATGAAAAAATTGTCGATGAACTTCGCCTGTACTTTCCCATACTTTTACAAAATAATTATTTTTATACAGGGTTGGGCAAAAGTACGGAACAATGCAAATATCTTAAGTACGGCGACCGAGATTTTTTACACGAAGGTTCCGATATACGGCGGATACAATAAAAGTATCGGCGGTTTAAAGAAACTTTTGGTTTAGCCGGAAATGATATCTACTTTTTTATTTTAAATGGAATACCCTGTATATTTTTTAATATATCGATAGAACTATTTTTTGCGATTTCAGTGATATACAGTTTCATGCTTTTATTTTCAATAACTCTAGAGATATTAAACAATAATGTTTCGTAATTGTTATCTAGCAGCTCATGAAAACAAAAGAATGTGAGAAGCCCAAACAGTTATGTAATGTTGTCAAATATGCTTGGTTCGTGTTGTGTTGTTTTGATGTTCGATAAATTGAGCAATGTGGTTGCAGTAATCAATTAATTAACCAAAATTAATCAAAACTGCTAAATTTAACATCAGAAATGGTTCAATTAAGAGAAATATTGCAAATTGTTAAATAAAATACAAACTTCTTACTGAGTTCTACGACGCTCACCAAAACTAACCATAATCAAAATTTGAGTTCGTTCTCTTTCTGTTAATTGATTCATTTTTGATGTTAAATTCATCAGTTTTAATTAATTTTGGTTAATTAATTGATCACTGCAACCACACTACTCAATCTATCAAACATCAAAACAACACAACACGAACCAAGCATATATGAAAATTTTACAAAACTGTTCAGGCTTCTCACATTCTTTTGTTTTCATGAGCTGCTAGATAACAATTACGAAACATTATTGTTCAATATCTCTAGAATTATTGAAAATCAAGGCATGAAATCTTATATCACTGAAATCGCAAAAAAAAGAGTTCTATCGATATATCGAAAAATATACAGGGTGTTTTATTTAAAATAAAAAAGTTGATATCATTTCCGGCTAAACCGGAAGTTTTTTTAAACTGCCAATACCTTCATTGTATTCGCCGTATATCGGAATTTTTATGTAAAAAAAATTCAATTTATTTTTAGATTTCCGATACCTACTTTGGAAAATGTATCCATTTCATAGCTTTTAACTTTCCATAAGTTTGTGTGCATAGTAACATTGTGCCTTTACAGAGTTATTATATTAACATTTTTAAACCCGATTTCTACCCTTTTTTTTGAGTAATAAGACGCTAAAGTCAAATAAAAAAATCGTAGCAAAGCCATTTTGAAGCTAATAGCTCAAAAAACATTTGCTTTCACCCAGGTCTATCAGATTCCGTCTTTATATTCAAAAAAATCATTGTATGGAAGAAATGCTACCAATAAAGCACGTACAACTTCCGTTTCCGGTTCGGATCGTAAACAAAATGTTTGGCTCTACAAATGTTAGTTATAAATAAGCATTCCAAGTTTTATTAAAATCTGTCTAGTAGTTCCTGAGATTTTGCGTAACACACATGCACACGCACTTGCACACGCACACGCACATACAGACCGACATTTTAAAAAAACCCTTTTTTGGTTCCCAGAGGTCCAAAACATGTATTTCCATCAAAATTTCAGAATCTAAAATTTTCGCGATCACAATACGTTCCCATACTGGAAATATAGGAAAGTGAAAAACAAGTAAACATACATATTGTCGGGTATTTGTATAGTATAAATGTTGATTGAGGTATTTCCTCAATCAGCGGTATAAATTTGCAACTTACATATTTTACAGAGATGCTACCACTCGGCTTCAAAATCATGTTGCAAGATATGCTTATACTAACTGTATAGATTTTTTAAGCGAATTGCGCACAACTTAAACTAAAATGTATAAATTATTTTTTTTATTGTATTTTTTTATTATGCATAATTGGAAATAAATCTTGATAACAGAACAACCGAGTTTATATCTTGCGAAACAATGCGCGCATTAACTAACATTATTACAATTCATGTCGCTCACCGCGACATACTTCAGAAATAAAGAGAAAGAAAGAAAAAGAGTAAGACAGAGAAAAGAAATGGTAATAAACACAATAATAAAGTGAATGAAAACATCACCAGAATGGCTCAAGTATTACTCACTCAGTATATCTTCTGGAATCGGTTACTTCGGCTGGTTTACCTCGTGTTTGATTGGAGACCTCGACCGGAGACTTGAAGTTGAGAAGATGAACTGTGTTTGCTACGGTCTGATTTTGATTATATGGCCTACCCACATAGTGGGTACTAGAATATTTTAATTCCTATTCGACTCAATGCGCGCGCTAAACACAGTCAGCTTACACTGACTCGCTTTGCGGCGGCTTTATGGAAGTCAAGCGTAGAATTAAAATACATGCTACGGTACACTTAAATAAAATGCATTTCAATATGTAAATAAATTCTAAAATAAATATGCATCATTACAGAAAAAAAGCGATGATATGATATTTTGCAAAAACTTCTCTTGGAATTAAAGAAAATAAAAATAATCCGGAAAAAATTTGTGGGGACAGAAGTTTTCGATAATCAAAAATTTCTAGAAAACGTTACACAAAACTAGCGAAATAAGACACGAACCAAATTGTAGTGCATTCATAGCTGTATGAGTGTACAGAACAAAAAAAATAATTGTGTGGACAATTTTTAAGCATTGTTTTTTTGACAATTACCCAAATTTTAAAATAATTTTTACTTCGCAGTTTTCATTTGGTTGAACAGCCCCCATAGCAAACCCGTGGATCCGCGCCTAAACACAAAGCTGCTACTTTATATTTACCGTTAGCAACAGTTATCATTAACCAAACATAAACGCCACAACATTGTTATTTGAATACTGGCCACACCCTTGCATCTAAAACCGCACATTCTTATTAAAAAGACACAACATCAAGTCTTAAATTTTGTCTGACCGCGCTCACCCTATGCTATTTTACACCGCTGCGTTGGTCCCTAATCCTGCACAGCAGTTTCACCCTCGTTAATAAAGCGTGACAATTCTGAAGTCGGCCAGTTAAACTTTTAATACATTCTTAGGCACATATGCTGTGTATTGCAATATAATAAAATAATTCGTTTTTTCGACAAAACGTATTTCTACACTTATTAGTTATTAGGTTACGATTTGTTTTTTTACTTTTTTTAATTGGCTTAGGGCGAATAAACAGGATGCAAGAGAGCATGTTTAGAGGACCAGTATATTCAATCTACTTTATGCTGTTTATAATAGCAACTTGTGCAATATCGGTAATTACCTATTGTTTGTATATAAGGAAAAAGTGAGTTGTCAAACTCTTTACTTACATAAGAGTTAGTTACACCAATCAATTTCAGAGACAGCCACCTGAGGTCAATTGTGGCCCACTTAATGGTGCAAAATATTAATAATAGAAGGCGAGGTGTTCCCGACAGTCAACCGTCTACATCCCGGTGCTAAAACTAGAAGATAGTATTTACAGTATTACCTAATTTTATAAAAATTCCATTACTGTAAAATTGTTCCAATTTGATTGAAGAATTAACAAAAATTGAGTTGTAGTTCATTATTGTATAAGAATAATTTTCCTAGAGAGTTGTTTAAATTTATAAATTTTATATAAACATAAATTTTCCACTTTATAGTATTCAAATATGCTTTTTTAATGTTATGATTAAAAAGTAGTATTAGAATTTTTTTGTAGCAAACAGAAATATTTATAGCAAACATTTATATAAATTGGATTACATTAAATAAGTTTTGTAGATATTTTTTCAAATAAAAATACAATTCATTGAGCAATTTGTAGGTAGCATCGGAAAGTAAAAATTGGCAAAGCGTGCAACGATCCAGATTTAGATAAAAGCAGTACGAGTGATAATCATCGCCCGAGAAAGACCAATTAAATGATAAAAATTTGGCTGAGAATGTGTTATGTCGGTGCAAAAGTAGATTTAGCAGTGGTGGCAGTTCTTCAAACATTACCACAAAAAATTTCACGTTGTTTACCCAAAGTGGCTTATATGCATTGCACAATGTAGGTACCGGTTTGCTGCACAAAGAAATATGACGCCATATAATGGCCGCGTAAATATGTGGATTCTAAAAATTTCTAAAATCTTGAAAATATAATTTTTTTAGTTCGAGATTTTTTTAAAATTTAGGAAATTGATAAAGTTTGAATATTTTTAAAAATACTGAAACTGAAACATTTCGTATATGTATTTCGAAAATATCTAAAATTTCGAAAATTAAAAGTTTTCAAAACTTTAGAAAAACGATTTTAGATAATGTTTAATCAAAAAAACTTGATAATTTTGACAATTTTAAAAATAAGTTTAAATACTTTAAAAATGTTTTGAATTATTAGAAAATTTTAAATATTTTTAAATAATCAAATTTTTAAAAAATTTCGTATGTTTGAAAATTTCAAAAACTAAACTCAAAATTATCAAATTCAAAATTTTCCAAAAACGTTTTTATTTTCAACTTTTTAGGGTTTTTATTATTGTAATTGCAAACAATAAATGTATCCGTTAAAATCTGAAAATAGACTTTCAAATTTGGATTTTTTGGAATTTATGCAATTAGAAAGTGTTCCGGCAAGCGACCAAAAACAAGCTTCCAGAAGGCCTCTCAAATGTTATTCCTATTGTTAATTTAACTCCTTCATACAGAGTTTGGAGCGGAAATTTGTACATTTTTGAAAAGGAGAAGAAATAATGGAGACGATCGAGAGGAGCAATGGGGGATGCTATGGTAGGCAATTACACTTATGTAAATCAGCTACTTGATACGCGTAGAACACATATCTGAGTTTATTTTCTTACATAGATAATGCTTGCCATAAATCTGCTTTTCTTTCAGGCATAACTCGTATAGTGGCCAGTAATCACATAGCGAATAAATAAGTTTATTTATAGATATTCTAGGCTACATTTAGTAATATTATTGGAAGTTAACTGCAGTCAATTTTTTAAATTTTTTATGTATTACTTACGTTATTTTAAAATATATTTTCAGAACCTATTGTGTATTTAAGCGTCAGAATATTCATTATATCCTATAATATTGTAACTACAAAAATGACCGAACAAAATTTTATATGCTTTTGTATGACTTATAATTACATTGTTTTGTACCAACTTGCACATTGCAAATACATTTCTAGATTACAAGGAATAATACGAGGGTAGTCTTGGGTAAGTTGAAGGGAAGTCGGGGAAGTCTAAGGGAATTCCGGTAGAAGTCGGGGAAGTTCTAAGGAAGCCCGAGGGAAGTCGGGGAAGCTCAAGAAAATTCGGGAAAGTCTGAGGGAAGTCGGGAAGTCTAAGGGAGTTCGGGGAAGTTCAAGGGAATTCTGGGAGAAGTCGGGAAAGTTCTATGGAAGTCCGAGGGAAGTCGGAGAAGTCTAAGAAAAGTCGGGGAAGTGTAAGGGAATTCCGGTAGAAGTCGGGGAAGTTCTAAGGAAGCCCGAGGGAATTCGGGAAAGCTCAAGAAAATTCGGGAAAGTCTGAGGGAAGTCGGGAAGTCTAAGGGAGTTCGGGGAAGTTCAAGGGAATTCTGGGAGAAGTCGGGAAAGTTCTATGGAAGTCCGAGGGAAGTCGGAGAAGTCTAAGAAAAGTCGGGGAAGTGTAAGGGAATTCCGGTAGAAGTCGGGGAAGTTCTAAGGAAGCCCGAGGGAAGTCGGGGAAGCTCAAGAAAATTCGGGAAAGTTTGAGGGAAGTCGGGAAGTCTAAGGGAGTTCGGGGAAGTTCAAGGGAATTCTGGGAGAAGTCGGGAAAGTTCTATGGAAGTCCGAGGGAAGTCGGGGAAGTCTGAAAAAAGTCCGGGGGAAGTCTTTTACTAAGGGGAAGTCGGTGTACCAATTTTATCCTGCGGGGGGGTACCTTTTGGTCGTTCACCTGAGCAGTTTAATAGGATATTCGCCAAAAGAACGAACAACACCAAATTATGAAATCGATTTTAGGTTTCAACGAATAAATATTGTTTATAATTAACAAATACTAAAACCAAAAATTTAAATATTTTTGGAACCGAGTTATAAACTAAAAATTATTTAAATTATCAAAAATTTTCAAAGTAAATCTAAATTAAAAAAATTTTAAATTTAAAATATTGTACCTATATTTACATAAAATTGCAGTATTTTCGAAATATATTATTTTCAAAAATTTCATTAAATGCGAGGAAGGACCAATGGCGGTTGTCCAACAGCTTTTTCTAATAATACGGCCCACATTTGTTTCTTATAAAAGTTTCTTATAAGGCATTTAAATCATACCCTTCCATTAAAAATTTTGAAAAAAATTCGATATTTATTATGTTTTTTTAACTAATAGGAAGAATAATATTTCTTGTATTTTTTATGTTTAGTCTAAAATTGAATTAGTTTGCACGCTTAACGCATTAAACTGTCTGGAAATGTTTAGGAAAACTGATTTCGATTTTCTATGAAAAAAAAAGCTAAAAAAAAGTATTACCTATCCTATACTATACCACCTATCAACAAAATGGCGGATGGGTCAAAGTGTAATGGTAAATGAATCAAATAATATTTTAAATTGTTTTCTATGTTAATTTGATAATTAACATTCAGCGAATACTTCGTTGGTTCGTTCGCCTTACAAAGTCCACCATAATGTGCAATACTGCTTATTCTGTTTAATAAGCACATAACTAATAAGTAACTTTGTATTAAATATATGGAATTTAGATTATTCAGGTTTGTGCATTGTTGGAATAAAGATGTAGTTTGGAACATGTAATGTTTGATTTCTAAACGAACCCTATGGCCCTAATCGGGTCATTACAAAAGTGTAACCAGCTATTATTAGAACCTTGTTTATTAATAATAAATATTTGTAAAAACCAACAATTTTCATTCATGGGAACAATTGAATAATTTTTGTTATTATTTTATCGCTTGACTGGATTTTCATTGTATTTCGACGTAATCATGATCAAGGCGATGATTTGGCAGGTCATGACCATCCAATTTGACCTGTTTTATCTGAATAACCAAAAACAATAAAAAGAGGTTTCAGTATTTCGTGAGTAAAAAAGGACACTTTTTTAAAATTATTTAAAATTAAATTTTTTAATTTGTGTTCAGAAAACTATTCTGTTTAATTTCATAACGAAAACAGTTAATTACCTCAAATCTGTATAAATTAGATACTTGTTAATTATTCAAAAAGTTTCACTTTTAGTACGAACTCATTTAGTATTTAAAAGTCGGTTCAGACAAATTATTTCTTTAATGTTATTTTGATTTACAATTTTACTTATCTTGACATGGGTAAACTGGAGGCACAAATATGAATCCCTGACGTAGATTGGGTATATTCCAAAAATAAAATTCGAGCTAGCACACGTTTGTAATTTACATAAAAATCTGTTCATTAGTATTAAAAGTACCAAATTAGTTATAAACAGCAGTAATTTATAAATACAAGCCAAGCAAAGCGACAGTATAATCAGGACAAGGCGCCCATAAGCGTGAAAATATTAATTCAAAAATAAGCAAAAAACAAACAAAAATGCGCCATTGATTACGCGACCACCTGCTACATTTTCGTTGAGAAATCTAACAATGCAAGGTAAATTACTTCGTTAGTTTATCACTCGTTTGCTCAGTTCAGTGTAATATAAGATGCTGATTGGTAAGGTTTTACGAACAATTAAATAACTAATTTACCATAATAGGACTAAGTAGTTAAAAATAATTGCACGAAATAAATCTAGCAGCTCTGAGTTTTACGCGGAATTTCTAACTGAAAACAGAATTTTTGAAGCAATTTTTTGGCGATTTAAGTAAATAGTGCTTTGATAATTAACATGGAAGAGGACGCACCTCAGAGAGTGAAGATTGATAGGCCCCTTTATGAACAAGAACAGCTGCACAGAGATTTTGAATATGAAAAACCAAAGAAAAGTTGTAAGTATTTGCCGCTTATTTATTTTTGATTTTATGAGTAGTACAAAAAAAAATAAATTTTTTGTATATATTACTGTGTAAGTTAAATATAAACTTTTTTTTAATTTTTTTTGATAAAGTTTTAAGCAGAAAATTTTTACATAAATTTCATTAAAATAAAGCTTCCTGTATGTTTTCAAATTATTTTTTTTTTAAATCGTATCCAACTGTTTTATTTTGTTTTGATTATAGTTATTTTCTTGAAACGTGCTGTATTAATTTAAGAAGATATTTTAATCATAAATAATACAACGAGTGATTTTTCGATAAAATTGTGGTGTACTTTCACGAGTGCTAGTTAAGATGGTAATTTCACGAGTGCGTAGCGCGAGCGGAATTACCTAAATCTTAACTAGCACGAGTTAACTTACACCACAATTTTATCAAAGAAAAATCGTATCACGAGTCGTATTCGTCTCGACTATATCACTCACATTAATTTTGACTCATTTTTGGTAACACTGAATTAGTCGGAAACGCTCGAGTGTTTTCGAGAATCGGCGCACCTAACATGGTATTGTTTGTTTGTGTTTAAATGTTTTGTAGTGGCGTCTTTTTGCAAATTTAATTTTTTTTGGCGTTCTTATTTACTGTTGCTGTGAAGTGTTGTTGTAAAAATTGATCGTTTTGGAGAAAAATCGTTGGGCTGCATTTTATAAATTGTTTAGGTTATATACATTATTTTGGTTTAAGACTCATTTAACGCGTCAAACAGATACAATTTTAATGTAAATATGTGCTTATGTTTTTTTAATGCGTATTGGCATGTTATTATTATATTATCATATTTATTATAAGTCTACACCAAAATTTGGTTTGACAACTCGCGATTCATGTTGGTTGACATCGTTATCATCGGCTACTGTCGACGTTTCTCGTATTTTGTTTTCTGCTTGTGGACGACAGACACAATTAATGTTTTTAATTCATAAATTACTTTGTAATTAAATATGATACTTACTTCTGGCCGAAACAATGAAAAACTGTATTAAAATAAAAATAAATATATCCAAAAGCCAGTGCACATTAATTTTAAACGCATTAATTTAAGACGTAACAGCGATTATCCGAAGCTACTGTTAGGTTTTATCACTTATTTAAACAGCACCATGCAGTTTAGTTAGTATAAAACAAAAACGATTGGTTCGTTTTATAAAAAGCAAAATTTGTGATTGGTTTAATGAAATGTGAGTGGAATAGTCCTAGTTAACATTTGATTCTGTGTTAAATTCAATTTTCCGCAGAGATACAAAAAACCCATAATTTATTCTATAATTGGTAGAGTATGCCAGGTATGCTATTAATTTTTGTAAAATAAAATTTCCCAAAAAAATATATTTTTATTTATTTTTTAATTCTTGAATTTAAGTTCAAGTTTAATGCCAAACTTTTGACAGTTTTAGATTCTGCATTTTCTACTTGCGCATCCTGTAATCCTTCAAAAGTATTACTGAAGACTATACCAATACTGGAATGGTTACCACACTATAAATGGCGGCGTGATTTTTCAGGAGATTTGATTTCCGGTATAACCGTTGCCATTATGCACATTCCACAAGGTAAGAATGTATTTTGTTTGTATTTTGGTTCGATTAATAGATTAAATTTAAAAAAATATATAATCCTGAAGACACAAAATCTGCAAAAATAGATTTTGCGTATAGTTTAACTTTCCTGAAAAAAACCGTCTATAACTTGCAATAAAAATTGCTAGTCCAAGAAATCCCTTAGACAGGGATTAAGCGTTGAATACCACAACAATTATTTATTTAAAGTTGGTCAAGTTTGTAAGAAAAGTAATTAAATTTATATATAGATATTGTTTGTTACCTAATTCAAGTTCATATACGCGGATATTGGAAATGCCCTCAAAAATTACTTTGATTTAGCTCCCTTTTCCTTAAATTATAAATTTTATTATTTGTATTTAACTTGATTTTTATCAGTAAAGGTCATAACAAGGTTTGTATTAGCATATATGATTTCCTGTAATAAATTTTTTCACATTTTGGAAAACAAAGTGAATGGAAGGCAATTAAAAGAATTAAACTTCTAAAATTGTGCTAAAATCTGAAACGGTTTAGTGAGTTAGTTTTGCATGTACTGAAGATAATGGAGGTAAAATTTATTTTGAACTACTGTGTGTATTATTAAAAAACTATACAATTTTATAAAATTTATTGTGTGCCAAAACAAGACAATTATGACGAACAAGAAGAAGAAATATTTAATTCGAAGTAAAAACTAAAAAATAAATAGAAAGACAACCTTAAACTGTGAAAATAAGCCAACACATGTTATCAAATGTGATATAACGAAACAATGCATGCTTCTAAGTTTATCCTAAATTGTAAATTTTAATGTCCTAGACACATCAGCAAAGGATAAAAACTAATTTACAGCCCTGCTATTTAAACATGAGGCACTTAACGCATTGTTACTTACTATGCGCGTTTTACACATTTCAACTAATCAAATTATCATCTGGAAAGCAACTGATGACAATTTATACAATTATATAGTCATCTATGGGAAATTGTTTTTAATGAAATATTTTTAGTTTTTTTTTGTAAAGAGTTTTCTTAAAAAAATATTTTTTGCTTGAAAAAAAGTCTCCAATAAAAATATTCCTGTCTTGAAAAAACTCCATTTAAAAAAATTTGTCTCTTGAAAAAGGTTCTCGCATAAAACCTATTCTATCTCGAAAAATGTTCTCCAAAAAAAGCAAGTGTTGCGTTTACTGTTCTACCGGCATCTCTTTATCATGGTTAGGTGACACGCTTTGCCTTTGCGTTCCTTTTATAAATAAGTTTTTCCTGTGTTTTTTAATGTAATAAAACTGCGACTTAATAATAGTACTTAGTAATATACCTAGAGTGTAGAACGATTAAATAAAAACTTAGTCGCCTATGAAACAACCGCGGCATGTCGATGATTAGCTTTCAAATCGTGCAGCTACTATAGTAGTTGGTCGGTTTATTATTGTACCGTAATTGCTTATATTTAACATGTTACAAACGCGCATGTTAAATGTCAGTTACCAAGTGTGACCTATTTAACTCACATAATGGAAAACAATTTAAACGACATGTTGGTTCAACGATTAAGACGCGGGCTTGTAAGTCGGCTTGTAATCTGGCGATCTTTGTTTAAATCCTGTGGCGGACTGTTTTTTATTCTTATTTGTTTTAGATTTATTTTGGGACACTTTTTACTGTTATTTTATATTGCCCTGTTCCTATAAGTCATTTTAATTTTTATCTTTGTTTTATTATACGAAAGAGGTAACTTGAAATACGTGTTTAATGAATTTAAAATTTAAAACACTAAACAATCTAAACGACATAAGTAACACTACAATTAAAAGTCACAATAAGTAAATGGTGTCTATTCGTTTCTACGCATAAGCGAAGTCGTAGTTTCAAGACTCTTAAATTAACAAGAAAACACAGAAACACGTCTGCTACGGGATTTGAACTAGGGCCGCCAGATTACAAGCCCACGTCTAAACCTAAACTGTATTTTAAATTTTTTCCATTATGTGAGTTAGAAGGGCCAGTGTTGCCAACTGACATTTATGTACACTATTGTAACATAAGAATAATAAATGTTAAAAATAATTTGAAAAGCTCACTTGTTAATTATTTAAAAATGGTAAATATGAGCAATTACGGTAAAATAACAAGCAGCGCAATAAATAATAGTACATCCACGATTTCCAAACTAATCATCGACATACCGCGTTTGTTTCAAAGGCACCTCAAATGTTATTTTCTCGAATGGTGTATCTTCAAAACAAAGGCGCTACAAATTTATGAAAATTTTGATTTTGTAAAACTATTTTTAAAAATCAAAATTTTAGACATGTTCAAAAAATTATTCCTTAAAAAGTGTCAAAGACATTTTTCTTAAACATTCTATGACGATAGAGCTTGCATTGAACTACAAATTTGTTATTTCACTAATCTTCCAAATTTTACTCTGACGCCCTCTAGGAATTTTTGAATAATTTGTAAATGATTAATTTTTTAATCAAAAACTTAATAATAAACAAAAACTATTTTTAACACTTTTCTATGCTATATATGAGTAAGTTTTTCAAACTTACACCAGTTCAAGAACCTCATTAAGAAAGAATGTAGAAAATTTAAAAGACGATATTTACAAACAGATAAATATCGCCATATAAACATTTTACCACAAACACTGTCACTACGTTTTCCTTCAAAGTTGACATTAATGCAGTAAACAATATTGTAAATTAACATAGACTAATTCTGAATTGCAGGCATGGCATACAGTCTTCTTGGCAATGTACCAGCAGTCGTCGGGATTTACATGGCATTCTTTCCAGTCTTGGTCTATTTCCTCCTTGGAACGTCTAAGCATAATTCTATGGGTCAGTAATGGAGCATGTCATCAAAGAGCGAAAAAATTGTTCATAATATTTGTTTGTCATCATTCATTTCAACTTTTACTTTGATTCTGAAGTAGGAGGTGTTTATATAAAAATATTTTAAAGTAAATTGATGGACGAAAATATATCTAGACACAATTTTGGAATAACTTAAAAGAAGTTGAAGTAAAGCAGTTTTGCATGGATAATTACAACAAAAATAGGAATCTATACAGCAACGAGCTATCGGGCAACCGCCATCGGACTATCCTCACATTTATGCAAATTTAAAAAAAATTTAATATATTTCGAAAATTTTTACAATTTTATGGCAATTTAAAAGTTTTTGAAAATTTGGAAATTTTTTTGTTTTAATTCGTTAGGAGAAGGGACACTAAAAGTAGTAGGAAGATCGGGCTTGCGCAGATCGGCTATTCGATATGCGTAGAGTCCAAGGTTCTTTTTCGAGCACATCTGAAATAGGCATCCCCTTTTTCTTTTTTGGCGGACCAACCTCATTTTCTGGCGGTGTTATCATATTGTAATTCGCAATCTTAAAGTAAAATTTCTATTTCTGCGTTAAGGCGTCTGGACTGTTAAGTGCACACAGACAGACACCTCTGCAACGTCCGCTTTATTGGTCTCCCAAGGCCCTAAACCTGCTTATTAGTCAAAATGTTTGGCGTAAAAGTACCTTTCTTTTAGGCATAACTCGCATACCTGCCAGTAAACCTAAAGCGAAAAGAACTTCGCTGAATGATCGCATTTGCTCCAAATCCAACCTGACGATCACAATACCTTCCCCTATAGATATATACTTCGTATAGCGAGGAAGGTAAACGTAATCTGTATTATTTTGTTGTTAATTTTTAGGTACTTTTGCAATAGTATGCTTAATGACTGGAAAAGTAGTATTAGAACACAGCCACCCTTCACATTTTTCCAATCAGTTTTCAACAAATACAACTACCGTCATACCCGAAGATAAAAATCACACCCCTATGGAAGTTGCTACCATTGTTACATTTACTGTGGCATTATTTCAAGTAATATCACTTTTGTAAATATTACGAAGAAAAATAATTTTTTATTGTTTTCAGCTTTTAATGTACATTTTTCGCCTGGGGGTGATCAGCACTCTTCTTTCAGAAACGTTGGTGAGTGGATTTACTACAGCTGCTGCTTTTCAAGTTCTTACATCCCAAATGAAAGACATTTTAGGGTTGGATATTCCTAAGCATAAAGGATTCTTTGTTGTTATTAACGTAAGTAGGAATTATAAATGAGATAAAAATTTTACAAGTTATTATATAAAAAATACGTTTAAACTTAAAATTTTAAAATAGCATTGAAATAATGGAAAAATGGTAAGTTCTTAATGTTTCCAACAATTAAGTTTGAATTTAGCTAATAATAAACAATTAAATTCTGCACTTTGGATACAGTCCAAATTTTTAATGAAAGTACTCTAAAGTTAGTTAAGATTATTCACGCTTAAATTATTTAACAAAACTATTTACAGACTTGGAAGAGTATCTTCGAACAAATTTGGGATGTTAATTCTGTTGCTCTTGTTATTTCTGGAGTAACCATAGCTTTATCAGTTTTTAACAATGAAGTTTTAAAAGTAAGTAAATGATTTGTTACAAAGAAGTAATCTCTATTACTTCTTTGATTTGTTGTGATTTAATTTCAACAAGGTGTTGTTTTGTAGCCAAGGGTAGCAAAAAAATGTTCATTTCCGATTCCGATTGAGTTAATCGCTGTTGTGATTGGAACATTTGTGTCACAATATTGGGAAATGGACAAAAGTTTTGACATCAATGTAGTTGGGCATATTCCTAGCGGGTAAGACGAAATTTTTGTTGATTATTAAAGTTTTTGTTAATTTGCTTATGCGGAATATTAAATCATTAATTATAAAACTTTACGTTTAAATTGTAAGCTAATTATTAAGAATTTATGTGCGAATTTCACAATATTAATTTAATAAACCAGATTTTAATGCATGTTGCTGCATACGTAGTACTGATGCGATAAAAATTATAATACTACATTGTTTATCGCACCTGTTTAAAAAAATAAATACTTGATGTTTCCTATTTGTTAAAAAATGTAGCAAATAATACGAAAAAACGCCATTTACTATAATTACCGACTTTAGTACAAATAAATATAAAATAACTAGGTTTTTTCTGATTGGTAGATAAAAATTTAAGATTTTATTAAGATTTGCATACAGGGTGATCCACGTAAAATGCTTGGCAAGTCTAATGTGATATTCAACTTACTTTACAAATGTAAAAAGTTTTCTAGCTGCCCGTGTTACTTAAAAACAAATTTATATCACAGATACTACATACAGCGTGTTTCGCGGAGCACGTGCGATCGAGCCGTAGCATCCCGGGTTCAATTCCCATAACATTTCATTTTTTTTTAATTTTTAATAATTATGTTTTATTTTTTATCAAATGCAAAGCTAATCTAATAGGCTAATTTTAAGAAAAACAAAGCTACCATTACTTTGTTGCCCTATTTAGGCAACTTTCATCTAATTTAACCCTACAGTGTTCCTGTTAAAATAGAAGATCTGTATTTAATAAAAGAAATTTTGAATTATATCATTTAAATATATTACTTGACTAACAGATTAACTGATGCATCTTCGTTCATAACATTGCGTCGTTAACTAAAAATAATTTCTATTGACACACTGCAAGAATGAATTTTAATTTAGAAAACGGCGAAAAATTGTAAAAAATGTCTGCAGAAAAACATAAAATAAATATTTACAAATATTATAGTTTTCATTTTTAGAAACCTTATTCAGTATGGAATGTGGTTAAAAACTGTTTTTAAAACAGTGCGAATAAGATCGAGAAGATTTGGTTTTGGTCTTTGAGACCATTAGATAAAAATAGCATGTGATGATTGTTCACATTAACAAATTTAAAATTTAAATCACCACCATACAAACTCACGTCAGGCGTTATTCTAAGAAAATAAAATGCTGTTCTACCAAAAACAATTTATATCAACATAAGTGTATGAACTGAAATACCTACTAATGATAATGAAACTCATAAAATGCTTCATTGCATTGATATTTTCTTTGAACCAAAATAAACAGTTTGATAAATAAAATTTTGACTGCTTTAAATAATAAACTTGATTTCAGCTTACCACTGCCTAGTGTTCCTCAATTTTCACTGATGAAAGACATTGCAGTTGATGCATTAACAATAGCAATCGTTTCATATGCAATGAGTCTATCAATGGCATTGATTTTTGCCCAAAAGCTTAGTTACGAAGTAGATGCAAATCAAGAACTTCTGGCACAGGTAACATCTTAATTTTCCTGACATATTTTTACTGAAATCCAATTAAATTTTTAGGGTGCTGGAAATATAGTTGGTTCATTTTTCTCTTGTATGCCTTTCACAGCATCAATATCTCGATCTCTTATCCAACAAACTGTTGGGGGTAAAACACAAATAACGTCCTTAGTGTCGTGCGGAATTCTCGTTTTGGTTTTAGTGTGGATTGGGCCACTGTTTGAACCATTGCCAAAGGTAAGAAATATTGCAATTGATTTTAAATCTAATAAAAATTTGCCCCGATTATCGTCAACGATAAAAGCTATTTATGTTCCTTACAATTAACTGAAATTGAAAACTTTAATCACCGATTTAATGCTGTACAACGCTTATAATTTAACGATCAAACGAACTTACCTGTGAAGTTTGATCATAATTATATAAAGCACTTCGTTTAAATAGATCACTATAATTATTCAGCAGTACCACCTCTGTGCAGCCTACACTACCTAGTTTAAAGCAGAAATCTGTATTACCTACACCCACCCTCTGGCCCATTTTCCCCCAATGCCAGACCTCATTACATCTTTTGCGCTGAAATATAATTACGTTTACGACTGCATCAAAAATAGAAATTCATTCAAAAAGTAAAATTTACAACCTGATTCAATAGCTATGGAAAATCATATTTTAATTTTAATTTTCAGTGCGTCTTGGCAAGTGTAATAGTGGTAGCCCTAAAAGGAATGTTAGTACAAATAACAGATTTTCTACGATTCTGGAGACTCAGTAAAGTCGATGCTTCTGTTTGGCTGATTACGTTTCTGACAGTCATTTTTGTAAGCATTGATATAGGACTTTTGGTGGGATTGTTATTATCTCTTGGTACAATTGTGTATTTGGGGTTCAGACCCTACACTTGTCTTCTTGGTTCAGTGCCCCACACCGATATATACTTAGATACCATAAGATACAAGATGGTAAGAAATACTGATTTTAACTTTATTCTCCGAATTTTAACGTAATTAAATTTCAGGCGGTTGAACTAGTAGGTATAAAAATATTTCACTATCGAGGAGGAATTAATTTTGCATCAAGAAGTACATTTAAATCGGAACTTTGTCGTTTAGCTGGAATTCATCCGCAACAAGAACTTATTCTTCGAAGGAAATTAGCAAAATTCGAAGCAGCTGTAATTATATGTTAATTTTTGGTTTTAAATTAAACCGAAAATAAAATTTATATTTTTAGGAAGAATCTTCTGCTTCAAACGTTTCAATCCAAAAATTGAGTAACAAAATCGAGAAACTGAGAAGAAGAACCACAACTGATTTAAAATGCTTAATTTTGGATTTTTCTGCAGTGAGCTATATTGATCCTTCTGGAATATCCACACTTAAAATGATAGGAGAAGATTTTCAAAGAATTGATATTCCTGTTTATGTCGCGGGATGTTGTGGTAATAAAAACTACAGAAAATAGTCTAAGTTGCAGGCTTCTGCGGCCGCTGTTAATGGCATCTTCAGGGCTGTAGTCACTTTGGGATCTGGGAACACAACTGAGTTGTGTTTCAGATCCCAAGGTGTTTCGAGCAACCGAAGCCGAAACTTCGGCAGTTTATTCACCGATGACACGGTTACAACCCTGAAGACTAGATGCCAAAGAAAATTGAAATTCGCAAAATACTAACTGTACTTTAATTTGCAGGTCCTGTTTATGAAATGATGACAAAGTGCAAATTATTAAGTGATAAGAAGAACATCAGAATTTTTCCAACAATACATGATGCAGTACAAAGTGCATCTGCAGTATTTCATGTAAATGTTTATAATTCTATTAATATTATTAGTAAATGATGGTGATGTTTCTGTAGATATAATTCGTAAGATATTTATTTGTAAATAAAAAGCTTAGTAAATTTAGGTTTGTAAACTTTTCTACGCTGACTAGTAACTTGTGTAACGAGGGTGTTTATGAAGAATTTTTGCGCATTATTAAAAAAATTACCCGTTTTGACAACGGACCCAAAAACGCCGAAGACGCAACAACATTGGCAAATTACACTACTCACCTTCTTAAAAACAGTAAAATAATTGAAAAAAAGGTTTACTCTGCCGAGGTTCAATCTAGCGACTACCTGCGCCGTACACGCATTTTCCAACTGAGCTATATTTCTGCTTACAGTGAACGCTACAACGTGAAACATAGACACGTGACTGTCGTGCTTTTAACGAAAAGACTGTTGTTACCGCAATTGTTAGATAATTCATTGTAAAAAATAGTCAAGGCAATTCTACTATAAGTGTTTACATATTAAATGGCAAATTCACGGAATGGACAAGAAATCAAAATTTTGCCAGGTTTGTGTAATGGGCAGGATGAGTGACTGTTCACGAATGGGCAGAAATTTGACCAGTTCATGAAATGGGCAGTACACAAAAATACCACAACTGTTTTTTTATGTGATGTAGGTTTCGTCGCGTTTTTGCAAACAACACGACATTTCGTCGTTCTAAATACCTAAATTTCAGATAAAATGAATGGAAATTGGCATATTTCTTTCCAGTACGGCAATTCTTTCTGATAACGAGCTAGCAGCTGACTTCGAGTTCAGACCAGATTTCGAATACCAACACCTAGCTTAAATCTTCTTCTCTGGTGCCATACCGTGTTCACGGCGTTGGCGAGCTCCCTCCTACGTCTGTGTTTGGTGCGCGGATATAGATATGTTACACAGAGAGACATAGGAGACCTACAGTTTAACGTGAGCTCTGAACCACAGGACTTGCACTTCTTTTTCCGAGAAGGGGAAAATCCATCTCGCTGGTTTCCCATTGCCTTGCGAGGGAGAACGACCGGGCCGGGCATTGATAGCCCACACGCCTACCACTGAACTTTATTAACTTAGCTGAAGATGACAGTTCGTATGTTTATCTTTAATAATAATACATAACCTTACTGTCTGTAAGGCTCGTGTAGGTATAATCAGTCTTCGTGGCAGTTAAGAGCTGGAGTACCAGGTTCTTCGGGTCTCGCTTTCGTTGCTGTGTAGCGAAAGAACCTATCAGATAAAATGAAATCCGTGCCAATGCTATATTTTGGCAATTAATCAGAAAAAAATTGCCAAAATTATTTAAAAAAAACAAATAAATGTAAAATAACTTAAAAAAAACAACAAAAATTTTAAACACTTTGTTTAATACTAAAGAAAGAACAGACAATTTACTAAAATTAAACATTTGCAAAAACATATTATTTGACAAACCAAAAGTTTTTATTAAATTGTTTGCCGCCATCTTGGTTATGGGCTTCCAGATAATTTTTGAGCTCATCACTATTAATATTATTATTTTCCGCATTGAAATCAAGAGATAAAAACCTCTCCCACGCTCCCACTCTATCATCAAAGAATCCATGGAGCATGATTTCTTAAAAGTTGCTCCTAGACTATATGTAACAACAAACAAATTTTCAATCCGGCAACATTGGCTATACGTTTCCATGGCGATATGACCGCCCCTCCTTCAAAAAAATTGAAGTAAGTTAACCACCTAGCTGATGGTAAGTTTGACGTTTTGTTTGGTTTTATACAATTACGAAGATGTTAGTCACTACATATCAAACCAACAGGTAAGAAACATGTTATTTTTGTTTGATTTTCAGATTTAGGTTTCTTTGCGTTAGTCGACTTCGATTAGATGTTGCCAACTTTTCTTATACTTCGCGTTTTTGTGTTACCTGCAATTTTAAAACTGATTTTTATTTGAAGGTTATCATTTGGTGTTCCACTGGAAGATGTTTTTCCTTTAGGAGAAATACATCCTGCTTTAAAAGTGAGTTAATCACGGAAAAAAAGTTATATTTAATTACATTTTACATTTTTCTGCAGAATTTGTTACTGGAAACATATAGAAATATGGTTAAAAGTTCTTGTAGCGTTGAAGATGCCCTAAGGTAAATATTTCGCGGCAATTTTTTTGTTTGTTTTTGACTAAAATACGTGTTTTTTAGTCGCCTTCAAGGATCACTCCATGAGCGTCTCAAATTAAAAGACAGGTTAATAATATGTAAGAAATTTGAGGGACTGAACACTTTACCTGGAGCTCTACTGTGGGTGGCACGGCATTTTATTGGTCTTTTGCCTACTCCATTAATGCCTCAATACAGTGATGGTAAAAAATACACTTGGTTGGAGATATCCAAAGAGTGTAAAACCTCCTTGACTGATTATGCAACAAGAGGAAGACATAATCGTAAATTGGTTAAGAAACTTGCCGAGTAAGTTACAGATTTTCTTGTTTTTGACCTATATTTTACTAGAAACACTTTTTTTATATCACTGTAGCCAACTGTATATAGACGCATAGGCAAAAGTCCCTAGACATAACCACAACTTAGAATCTTACAATTTGCCGCCATGTTTTATTGTTTTGAAATTTTTGAAAACTTTTAAAATTGATAATGATTTTGCATATTCTAAAAATTTTAAAAATTGTTTTGAAAGTATGAATTATATTGAAATTTCAAAATTTTGAAATATTAAATCGTATTTAAAATTTTAATAATTTCGAAAAAAACTTCAAAGATTGGTCCTTCCACAATTCAGTAGACCTTTTTCAGGATTTTTATCTAATAAAATAAAACAAGGATAGAACTTTAAATTAGGACACAACGTTCAGCTGTCCATTTCAACTGTACTGGTGAGGGTTATGAATTCGGTGGGCATTGTGACCCTTTACAGTAGTGGGCTTGACGATCACAGTGGCCATTGTGGGCACTAGCGTCTAGCCCCTTGCCCTCAGCCGATCCTGAATTGCGCAATATCATCTAATATTGGCTCGCATACGTGCGAGTGTGCTATTTACAGCAAGATTTGCATTGTTAAAGCCGATTTTTTCATTGCTAATAAATTGCATTCAATGGAAAACAACAAATCCTTTTTTTTTAATTTATTACCAGACTTGCGTGTTAGTATGCCGTCAATCAGTGAGTGAATGCAAATTTGTCTTCGTATTTTTTCTTTAAAAATATAACTGCTCTTAACAAATAACCTTGCGTAAACAGCAAAACGCAACAACAGTGTTTTAAAAAAACTATAAAATAAAAAAAAAATTTGGTCCCAACCGAGATTCGACCCCGCAACTACTTATGCAGTAAAAAAATAGCACATCCGATCACACCCGCATATCCATCTGTGCCACTAGGAAGTTGTGGTTTACACATGTTTCAGCTGCATGCAGGGGAGATGCGTAAGTCATGTGAGGTAAAATCGGCTGTAAGTCCAAGGGGCTAGACGCTAATGTTGTGGCCCGTTACGGTAGTAGGAGTTATGGTCTTGGTGTGCATGAGTGGGCATTGTGTCTACGGTGTACGTAGTTGCAATTTTTGCCGGTGGGCGTTGTGGACACGGTGGACGTTGCGGCCAATATGAAGAGTGGGCGTTGTGTTTTCGGTGGGCGATATGGAACTAAAAAAGACACAGTGGGCGTTTAATTTAAATTGCTAACCCGTTCCTTTAGTGTTAAGGAGGTAAAACTAGCAATCTGTTTTTTTCTTTCAGCGAATTGATGCGGCTACCATCTCCCAATTTGCTGTTAATTGTTACCCTACTCGACTTTCTGCGAATGTTAGCTGTTCTACCTGGTGGTGAACCAAAAATTAATAAGAGCGCAATTTTTGCTCTGGTCCAATATTTTTCTTCATCAGTGTTTTTAAGACCATTTCGTCCAGGTTGGATTACAAAGGTAAATATGTATATACTAATTTTTAAGGTTTTACTTTCAAAACTTTATAGGCATTGTACAGAATCCTGCATAACCTTTTGGTTGATGCTAAAGATACAAGTGCAATAAATAAATTAAAACTGACCTGTATTCCAACGGTTTTAGTAATAGCGAACACGAAAACACAACAATATTTTGCATATTTCCGTTAGGTTTACCTACAGCCTCGTATAATACAATAAAACCGATTTTCAGTATGATAATGGCTAATATTACTGCGTGATTGTTACCTAAAAAAATTCAAGATATTCTGCAATTGAATTTTAAAGGAAAACTTTTTCATCGGTACCTACATATTTCGTACAACTAAATCTCGTTCGTGGTGTGACGCTTTTTTGTTACTGTGATTGTACCACAGTGTACTTATATGTACAGTAGCGAAAGCGCCCATATAACGCCTGGTAAGCTATAACTAGTGGCGCTCCAAGCGGTCGATAAGTTAAACTATCGTTTAAATTATGGCGGGTTTTAAATTCTAATCCAGTTCGTCGTTGTTACCATATTATTAATAAGCAAAACAGAAAAATTACGAGCTACATTATATAATGGTTTTTAAATAATACAAAGATAATGCCAGTAATATGATTTATTAACATTTATAAACTGCGAATCTTCAAAATGCAGCGTGCACAAAGTGCAGTTTTTATTCCAATATCCCACCTCCTTTTCACGTAAATCTTCACGTCTACAGTTTACAACCCCCCGTTTTGATCTAAAACGACGAGAAAGTTAAACTTTAATGTATTAATATTTATCAGAATTTATTACCTTTTTGGATCTTTGGGAAATGTAAAAAACTAAGGTTAGGATTCTTTCCTTCGTTGTTTTCGCAGTTTACGGCGGAACATGCGCTCCCTTTTGAGACTCTCATAATAGATTGGTATATCACTAATCACATTTTTATAAAAACACTGGCAAACAACTTGAAAATTGTTCTTATAACGTTGAAAAAGCAGAGAAACACTACTACCGTCAGCTATCAGATTTTAGTGTAACTTGTTCGCCACTTGGTGCTATAATTACCATAAATGACCTTTACTTTCGCTATTGTATATATAAGTATACTGTGATTGTACGTTGACTTGTACGCTCAACTTCGGTGAACTGCTCGAGTGCTAGATTTTATAATGGAGTTTACTCTTCGAACCGACTACACTGGTCGAGGGCTTTTTGCTAGTAGAACTGCACTTTGAGAAAGGCTTTTCCCCAGTGCGACTGCAGTTTTGAGGAAGGCTTTTCTCCAGTTTGACTGCACCTTTGAGGAAAAATTCTAAATTATTTTTTTGAACAGCGTAGAGTACGAATCTCCGTGTGAGGTTGAAATAATAAAATTCGGTAATCGTGTCATGCTAAATGTTTTTTTGTGTTCAGTATGAATAGAATATGTATTTCCAGCATATCTCTATCTCTCTAGCAAAGGTTATATGCAGGATCCTGAGAGGATTTCAAATATTGATTGCATTTGATCACAGCACTAGTGAGTTTGTATGTAATATACTATGTCTGTTATTTTTTACAGAAGGATAAACAGTACTACCCTCTACTATTATATTTGATTTTAAAATGGTCAGAAATTCGCAGAATTTGTATAAAACCCGCAGATCAGTCTTTTGTTTTACCGCTTGAACAAATATATTCAGGATATTGTGAAAAATTATTATCACCTGGATATCCTTTGTATCTTTCTAAACGTTCCAGAAATAATACCACCCAAACAGCTGCACCTTTGCAGAAGAAACCAGAAGAAATCGATACTTTGATAAGAGTTGTACCTCCCTCATATAACGATTTTAGTTTTCTCAGAGATACAGCATGCCAAACAGAAAATTTTGACGATCATCTTGAAAAATTTACCAAAGAAGAAGCATCAGAAAATGATAAACCAAATGAACAAAAAAAGCAAGTGATTTTTATAAGAAAAGATTGTTGTTGCACATATTCCACGAATTATGAAACGGACAACGAACCAATGCAGAATAAATCTAATAAATATGTTACTGAAACCGAATCAGATTTTGGTACCGTCTCTTCAAAGCCGTATGGTTGGAAATTCAACAAAAATGTGAATACAAACTATTCGAATTCAAACAGACATTGTTGGAAATTCAATGAAAATCTCGATGCAAATCGATCTAATAACAGTGTAGACAAAATGAGCCAAGTTGTTTCACCCAGTTCAGAATTTATCGAAAGTGCTCCCTACTCTGACAACGGTTATAGCAAGTGCAATTTAATTTCTGACACTAAAAATATACAAGAATCACACGAGAGCTTAAAAACGTTTGATACAATTAAAAAGGAAGAAAAACATTCACAAAACAAAACTTTAAAAAGAAACATTTTAAAAATGGGTTGGACATATACACCCCCTGGTAAGGACAAGATGGCACAAACTGGAAATATTACTGAAACTGGTTTGATTAGCTACGACACACCCCAGCAAGATTATAAATTAATTGACGACGCTCACAGGTCCTTAAACGAAGAATTAAAAGAAAAATTAAGTAAAATGAAAATTAGTGAAAAATATGAGAAAGGAAGTGAGATAAATTACGAAGAGGAAGACACAAATTTATCTGAAGATCTTGC
Source organism: Ctenicera cuprea (assembly GCA_958336395.1). Classification (NCBI taxonomy): domain Eukaryota; kingdom Metazoa; phylum Arthropoda; class Insecta; order Coleoptera; family Elateridae; genus Ctenicera; species Ctenicera cuprea. Next base: position 42,630,193 of record OY284494.1, read on the forward strand.
AGGATCAAGTTCTAAATTACATTTGCCTGAAGAACCAACTGAAAATAAAAAGAGCTTGATGAACGTTGATAAGATAAAGTCTAAGCTTGATTTTTCACGAATTTTTAATGCAAGGAAAGTAAAAACCAAGAGAAGTTTTAGTTGTGAACAGGTTGGAAGTGGAGTTAAATATGAAAAGATGGGATCTGCAAGTTCTCTACTATAAGTGATAAATGGAAAAACGTATTTATTTACGTTATATTTTACATTGTAACAATTACGTTAATAGAAAATGTTTAATAAATGAGTATTATTAACAAGACTGGTTTTTATAGAACTAAATTAAATATGCAATAAATTTCAAATCATTATTAAAACTTCAAAGATTTTGCGTTCTACGAACAATTATAACTAATTAACACACATTAACTTGTACTCTGACATGAGAAATATACACATTTACAATAAACTTTACCAATTTGCAGATTATTTCCAATTCTGGAGTTGTTAAGTGTGACAGTAAAGAAACGATTATTACAACATTCCAGTGATCCAGAAATAATAACACAAATAAGATTTTAATTCCAAAAACACTAGCCAAACCCGTGGACTACGCTACGTAAAACATGTACGTCATTTATTAATATGTATTTTACATGAAAGTACATAAATATAACAAATAACTGCATAATAAAATAATCATTACTATACATGTGTTGAAATCATAATTTTATTATTTAATTATATACATTTTTTTTTTGTAAATGTACCTTTGTGTTCTTTAAATTGGCCCTGCTTATTGGTATTTTTAATTTTGATTCTCATATTTGAAACTTTTCTAACTTTAAATGCTACGTATAAGTGTCCATATGAGAATATAGGTTTTGATAAATAAATTCCTAGTTTATTAAATGCCCTTGAGCTTTATTAATAGTGATTGCTTATGCCAATCTTATCGGAAATTGTTTTCTTTTAAGTCTAAATAGCAATCTAATATCTGAGGTGAATAAAATGATTCTAGGTAAGTAAACAACATTTTCAAACATCTGCCCTGTTACAATTTCAGCTTCAATGAAATTTGTAAATAATTTCTTCACTATTATAATCTATCTGGAAGCAGATTCTGATCGAAAAGTTAAATTTACAGGATGTGAAAGTCAACTTGCTGGGCTCTAGAAGGAACTCGCTCCGCAACGTTGCATCAGACTGAAAGCTTATGCTTGTATGATTCGAAAATCAACATTTTTACTCGTTCAAATGCGCGGTTAATGTACTTTTTTTCAAGTTTCCTGTTGCATAATCTATGCCTACATGCTTAATACAAACAATAGTGCACAATTGTTTATTTAACAGATGGGGCGGAGTTATTATTTTTATATTCAGTAATTTGGAATAGGTAACTTTGCAACCGACTACGCCCACTTCGACGCCGATTGGCTGCGAGTGAAGTGGAACGTTGGAATTTTTTAATTTCCTGTGCAGGATATCGTCTGGTCGAGATCATACAATTTGTGAATCATGCTAACTTCATGAATTACATTAATACTGCAATTGATACAATTTTGCAAATGATTTTTGTGAAACACATTCAGAACCAAAAAATAAAAATGTGAAAGGGTAACGTTGCACGTTCTATGTGACTAAGCTATTAAATCGTATCATCTGTTGATGCACTATCCTGCAAGTATATCCCTGGTTGTACGAGTAAGTGGAGATTATGCAAAAATCTACTAAATCTGTTACTAGCAACACTAATTTATTTTATATTATGCAATACAAAAGTTTATTACAATAGCGTATGAGAGCGCTTGCACAAAATGGGAACGTTTACTTGAACTTTAAAGTACAGAGATGCATTTTGTAATTATGTCACGTTGGTTTACTGTCATTTCCTTGCACAATATACTCAAGGAAGATTTGTTCATGGAAAACCGCATCGTTACTTTTATTAATAATAATTTTATTAAAAACCCTCCTTAAAAACTTTTAAGATGTTTCAGATAAAAATGCTTGTGCAATAAATTTTAAAAATTTGAATTTTAATTTAGCTGTTTTACGTAGGTAGTTTTAGAAAATATTACGTACCTTTCAAGGCTATTTCAACTGGTATGACATTAACTTTGATGCTTTTAATTCTTCTGCGGTTACTAGTTATGTTAAAATAAATGTAGCTTTTGCAGTGTTGTAAGATATACTTCAGTGTGTTTGCATCAATTTAGACTGAAAGAAATTAAGGTAATATGTAACATTCAAAAATTAATTACTCAAACTATTCTTAAAAAATTAAAAAAACCTCAGGTTATATTTAAAATATGTTTATAACTTCAGATGTTGCTGTTAATTTCGTTGTTGCTTATTATTGTCTTAATTTTTTTAATACAATATCATTGGCATCGACGTCATATTTACAAGCTTGCTAGTAAATTACCCGGACCACTAGCTTTGCCAATTATAGGCAATGGTCTCAAGTTTAGGTGTGCACCTGAAGGTAGTATTAGAAAAAAAATGTCTCAATAGTTCTATATTAGTTTGAATTTTAGGTGTCTTAACAGTTATTACCGATTTATCATCAGAGTACTCAAAACCAGTAAGAATTTGGTTCGGGCATGATCTTCTAATATACTTTAGTTACCCACACCACATTGAAGTGAGTATTTTTTTGTTATTAACGTTAATAGCAAAACCCGGGTGTTATACCTAACGCTTTTTTTTCTTTATTTATAAATAAGCTAATTAAGTTGGTGGTGTAGCGGACCACGGATTCTAGTTTTACGAAGTATGTAGCGAATGCTGTAATTGTACATATTAAATCCGCGTCTCTTTTACGTCTCAACTCGAGAGGAATACAAATGCAGCTGAGATTTTTAAACTGAAGCGTCGCGCAACGCAGCAGCAGCGCGTTCCTAGTAATTTGATTGTTATAACTCGAACTCCCAATACTTGGGTCTAGCTTAGTTTAAGTTTATTAATTCATTGCCTATTTGTTTTTTTAACATGTGCGTCACATCGTCTACACGCGATAAACTAAATCAAATCAGTTTATTAAATTTCATAAGCAAATCTGATATGGCTGTATTTATTTTACAAATTTATGAGCAAGGATCGCTTGTAATGTAATTGTTTACTATCTGTTCGTCCAATTAGTGTTTTTACTTGTAAATATTTTTTTTATGTTTATGTTATACTGTAGGGCATATTCCGTTGTACAGCAGGTAATATAGAATATGCGCCACACATAACAAACGCGTCAATGTGGTGGTTTATTCTAGTGGGGGACCTTCACCACTAAAAATTAAGACAAGTGGAGAGAATACAGATTTATTATATAGATAGTCTTATAATTTTTTTTTTCTTAAATTTCACGTTTGTGTATTTTTTTTTAATATATTATTTTAATATATTTGAAATCACCAAAAAAAAGATTTTGTTTGCACGGTTTGTTAAAATTGAACAACCGCTTGAGATTGAAAGTTGGTATACAAATTTTACACTTTTATTAAAACTTTTTTCTATAAAAAATTTGTTATCTGACCTATAAGCCATAAAAAACAGCGGCGTATTTTCAAAAATTTAAATTTTTTTGAGACTCATTACGTCCAACCACCTGAAAAAACATTTTTTGTAGACCAATCATCGATCACAAGTTGTTGTTCAATTTTAAGAAACCGTGCAAGCGAAAATCTATTTCAGACTATAGAAGCAACTTGAAATACCCTTTTCAGAAAATCTTGTCTTCTTCAAAACTTGCCCACAAACACGATATCTATGGTTTATTTAAGATATATTTAGGGGATGGATTAGTGTCCAATTCAGGTAAATGAAGTAAAACTTACGATAAATTCTGTAGTTGCGTTGAATAATTTTAATTGTAGGTGAAAAATATAAGAAACACCGAAGGCTTATTCAACCTTTAATTAACTTAAAATTTGTTTCGGGAAATATTGAAGCCTTTCAAAAACACATCAACATTTTACTAGATAAATTGGAGCTGCATGTTGATAAAGAAACGTTTGATATTCATGATTCTATACATGAATGCTTTGCTGATATAATAGGAGGTATGTATTTTAAACAATCCAATCATTTTATCAACATACAATAATTGAAAAATATTTTACTGATCATGTTATTGTTTAATGTACGCAACATATTTCCAGCGATTTACAAAAAAATAGTATTAGAACAGGCCTTGACCAGCACGCTGCAAATTAAAACTGATACTGATTTTTGTAACTGTTTTCTGAATACAGCTAAGACTCGCGCTGGTCAAAGCCTGCTGTAATGTACTGTTTTGTTGGTTCGCTAGTTACCATGGAATGTTTAAAATTTTTCTTACATTATAGAGTCTGTGCTAGGAACACAAATTGATGCTCAGCGTGGGAAACATATGGATTACATACAAGCAACTACGGAGTGAGTAAATAGTAGAGGCATCAAACGTATAAAAATAGCCGGACCCTGAAAAAACTGCAGCAAAATTTTAACAATACCATTAGGATATGGTATACACGCAAAAACTAATACTAAAAGGTACACTTGCATTACCAGTACTCTGATACTGCTATTATGGCCCCCGAGGAGCATTACCTTTGACCTATGCTAAAAGTCGGCTAGTAGAGTAATATTTTTGTTCAATATGAACTTAATAGCTTCCGAAATATTGTGGAAAAACAAAAATGTAAATTAAAGCCAGTAAGAGTTCATGAAAGTACTATATGTGAAAAAACGAAAGCATAATATTAAAGATTAATTGATACGTAAATTAACCATAACTGTTTAATGATTAGCCTAATGCAAAAAATATTTTGTTTGTAGAAAATTATATCTACTTTAATTTTGTGCAGAAGTATTTTTCTCGCCGTGGCATCGGTTACCGAGAAAAATAAAACAAATGATTTTTGGCTTCCATTTTCCAAAATGATGGACATTTGCTCAAGATAGACGGACGCGGATTTTGGGTATAATATTCGCCATGATCTTGTTAAAATTTTTATCAAAAAATTATATGTGTCAAAAAACTTGCGTTTCAAGCTCAAATTGTGTTTTGCCTCTACTAAAATGAGTAAATGTACTACAATAAATATAAAACTAAATTAAAATTTTTAGTATGTACAACGTTGCTTATAGTCGATTAACCAGACCTTGGTTTCATCCCGATGTAATTTATAGCTTTACCCAGGGAAAAAAGCATCAAGATCGCATAGTTAACGTGACTACCACATTTATAAAAGATGTAAGTGTTACCTTCAGTGTAATTGTAACTTAAAACAGAATTGGCTTTTATTTTAATGCTTTAGGCAATAATGAAAGCTTGGTCAAGGACAAAATCAAGAAATATAATAAATGACCAAATCGAAGTTGAAGATCCTACCATTCCCATCATAGACCAAATTGCCAATATTATTGAAAAGGATCCGAAATGCATGAACGATACTGATTTCTTGTATCACATATTTACCTTATATGTTGCAGTAAGTCTTTAAATCAATGTATCGTTTTTTATGGAATAATTAAATCACATGTTTGCAATTGCATTATAATCGAACCCTTATTTGTTACAGAGTGAAGATACGATGACAGTCATTACTGCTGCTTTGTGTGTTTGTTTAGGAATGTACCCAGAGTACCAGGTAACTGAATTCGTTTTTACTAAATTTGTAGAGTAAGTGAGTAAGTGATTTTGCTTTTTGGCTTCGGTTTATCCAATAAGCCAGATCAACTTAACTATTTCCTTTATATTAAGTAATTAATCAGATGGTTTAATGCCAGGCACAAGAGACAGGGAAAGGGTTTGTCGAGAGGACCGTCGCCGCAGGTATTGAACTAATAGGAGAAAGAGAAAAAAATTACAGCCAACCCCTTCTTGGTAAAGTTGCTGACTCCATTCAGACGATTAAATTTACTGAGATGTCGTAAGAGCTGAATTAAATAAATTAAAAATTTCAGTTTCTCAGGCTTCGATGGAATCAATATTGCTTCAAAAATGTTCTGACTCTCTTGCTATCATAATGTCAATTTTCTTCAAAACAGCAACATTGCCACACGATTGGAAAGCAGTAGTGGTTATTTCTACCTACAGAAAAGGGGATAAACTTGATCCTGTTAACTATAGCCCAATAAACCTTGTACTGTAAAGTTTGTGTTCGTAGTTATTAAATAAAACACTATTTGGAGGAGAAAGTTTTAATGAAGTTCACGTTTACAAAATCTTTTATGAAATTGTTTTTATATTAATGTACATAGCAACCAAGTCGCTAAGTTACTAATAAAATAATACAACCAGGTTGCTACATTAGTACCCCCCCCCCCTTTGCAGAAGAAAAAAAGCTACGCACCAAACGTGAAGCGCATGCTATCTTAGCTACAAAAACTTCTAAACTTTACAGTACCTATTACAACCAAGATAATAGAGTATTTTATCTAAAGCAATTCTTAACTAGATGTTAACTAAGAAAATGATTTCGAGTAACCGACACGGCTGGGGCAATTACTACTAACTTTTTAGGTTGCCTAAATGATTGGACCCTAGCACTAGATTCTGGCTCTCCCATAGATGTCCCCTATTTGGACTCTTCTAAAGCCTTTGATGAAGTGTCTACAACTAGACTTCTTCCTAAACTTTACCATTACGGAATACGTGGAAAACTCTGCGAATGGCTTAACGATTACCTTTCCGACTGGCGCTTCTGCGTTAGAGTTGGTTCTGAATGCTCGGGTTTCAAGCCTGTACTAATGGGTGTCTCTCAAAGATTGGTGCTCGGACCTTCACTTTGTATTGTTTACATCTCTGGCCTTAGCCGCACCATTTGCTCTAGTTGCGCCTTCTATGCGGATGACAAAAAGATTTATAGCCATGTAGAAAAAAATCGTTTTCAACTTCAAGACGATCTGGACAATATTGGCACCTAATGTGATAAATGGCTGTTGCCCTTGAACCGCTCTAAATGCATTGTTTTGCACATCAGGAAAAATAATCCGAAGCACGCTGGGTGAAATAGTCTCTCCTGTTGAGTCCTAGTGGGAAGAGTGTCACCGTCACTGAAAATTTATCCTGGTCTTCTCACGTTAACTCTGTTGTGAGAGGATCAATTCTGCTCCGTACCTTTTTAAGAAATCTTTCATCCAACCTGACGTAGCAACTGCAGCCAAGCTTTATATCACTCTATATCAGGCCCCATCTAAAATTTGCTGTTTCAATCTGGAGTCCTAGTCTTCTATATATTGCATCTACAGATTCACATTCTCAAATGCATTTAAGCAAATTATTCATTTAATTTCTAACATTTTTCTTTGGTTTTCTACCCTTATTTCAAACAATCCAAATGGTTTCTGAATAGCACCCATCATACGTTGTAACTTGTATCTAACCAAAACTTCTTTGCACAGCAAATCGCTGCAGATGAAATTCGTTCGGTATTTGGTGAGACTCCAAAAGAAGTTACTTACGAAGATATAGCGAAGTTGCAGTATTTGGACATGTGTATAAGAGACGTTTTACGATTAATACCTATTGCACCTTTTATACTTAGGCAAACTAAAGAAGATTTTCAAATAGGTAACTAATAAGTATGATATGGTAACTCCAAAATTTTACATATTTTCAATTAAATAACATTTTTAATGCGAGTTGATATACTTGCAACTTACATGCCAATTCTTACAGACAGTTTCACTATTCCAAAAGGTTGTGGGGTTTTGGTGTCAATATTTGAAGTTCATCGTGATCCTAAACATTGGGCAAATCCGGAACATTTTTACCCTGATCATTTTCTTCCAGAAGTTGTTAGAAAAAGACACCCATACGCTTACGTACCGTTTAGTGCTGGGCCTCGTGGTTGTGTCGGTATGTGGCGTAAATATTAGTTTTATGAATTGATGTAATGTCGTACTTTAAGGAAAAGTCCTGGCGTTTATTGGATTGAAAGTGATTATGGCCAAAATTTTACAAAGATTTAAACTTGAAGCTGATGGAAAATTCCCTGATGTTCAACTGAAGTCCGATATAACAGTGAGACTACGAAATGGTTACAACGTTCGCATGAAGAAAAGAATTTGGACATAATTCTTCTTAATGTTGTTTCTTTTTTAGTGTCCAAGCTATAGTTTGGTTTAAAACGAATATTATACCTATAGATAATAGATATATGAATTTGATATATACAGTTGATAGATACTATAATATGAGTATATTAAAAAGGTTTTAATGTTTAATAAAAGTTGTAAAAAAAGTAATTTTTTTGTTCTTTCTAATACCGGTAGTTGTTACAGTAATATTTCTCTTAAAAAGTGTAGCAAGTGTGGCTAATTCGGTGTACTGAAAACCAACCTTTAAACTTTTTATTTTTGACTTATAGCTTGTGAAGAAATTTTAACGAAATAAATAATGTGGTTTACTAGACGCCGCGCCCTATGTCAGACAAAAAACGCTACAATAGCTGTATTCAAAAATATACAAAGAATGAAAAACATGTTCTTGACCTAGAGCTAATTGACAAGCGTAGTTAAAATCACGTAACTGCTGTAAAACGTGTTGGTGCTGTTAAAAAATATCTTTTTTTCTTAATTTTTTTAAATAGTTAAAAATATCTGCTGATTCAAACAGTCTATCGAACTGATAAAAGTTTGCGTTTGCGTTTTTGAGTAAATTATTATACATTTCAAATTTTTGAAAAATTTCCGGTAGGCTTCAGATTAAATTTTTGGAAATGAGTAAAAAACAAATTTATAGTTTACTGCAAGCTCTATCGACTTAAACAGTTAAAAAAAATGCGTAAGCAGTGTTTTAAAGATATTTTTTTGAAAATGTTCAAAATTTCAAACGGCGCCATTGCGATCGCTTCTGGTTTTTTAAAATTAATTTTATTTTATCGTATATTACCCACAAAATGCTCTCAAACAAGTTGTAGCTGATTTCGATCAGATTACTTTTTGAGTAAATAAGCGTTAAAGAGCGTCAAGATTTTCAAAAAGTTCTAGTGGCCGCCATTTTATAGCTAGAGAATTCGGTAAAAAAGTTTTCGATTTGCCTTAAGTTCTTCTCTCAGATCTCTGCTCAAATTTCTAAAATTTAGGTTTGGTAAAAAGCGCTACCAAAAAACATATCTAACTTCCGTTTCTGGTTCTGGATATTTTAGAAAAGCCTTACCAGAATTGGGTTCCTTGAGCTCCAAAACGTGTATTTACTTGTAGTGAATATTATGCAATATCACTTCAAAAAGTTCTTGAAAACGCTACATTTTTGTTTTCTAGCTATTAAAACTTTAAAATACTTACCAACAATAAATTGGGTTTTTCAGAATATTTCACACAATTTAATTTCTGTTAGTTCCCAATTGTAATTACAAATTTCGGCACAACTGTTTGTTCTTTTAGGGGCAGCTGCCATATGAAAATGTATAAATCCATGTCTAGTATGATTTGTGCAATTGGGAGCCGACAACTACATTATTACATCCAAATTATATAATTATATATATTATATATTATAAATTGCGCGTTATTGTGAAGCGTTTTTGACATAATGCGTCAATGGACCACAAAATGGCAGCCAAATATTATAATTGCGATGATTCCGACGACCTATCTTTTACAGCAAAGTTGATTTCTATGTAGCTTGATATACTGCAGGAGGTATAACAATAGTTAGCGTCGTGATCCTTACAGTTTAATTATTTCACTTTATGCTAAATATGCTTTAACTAGAATACCAAGAAAAAAAAATTAAGATTTACATCTTGTCAAAGTTGTTACTTGTGCGATATAATACGAGGACGGTAAGATATGTGAGTACAATTGCACATAGCGGTATTACGTGCTGTGATTACATAAATTTTAATAAGTGAGCTGTTCTTTGCAATGCAGATTAGTACAACTTTTACTTCAATTCTACATGTAAGTCTTTAAAATGTGTTCGTGCCTTTTTATAATTTTTAAATTAAATTTTAAAAAAGTATACAAACTTTGCTTAAACATTTTTTTAGATTTTCAATTTCAATTGTATTCACAAAACTAAAAATATTTTTATATTAAAAGCGAATTTCACAACCATAAACATTTGAGCTTTATTAATGTTTGACTAAAATGTTGTAATTGTAAATATATCTTAAAATATGTCGGTAGTTTTTGTTTTTGCCGCTCACCTCAATTATGTACATAAGAATAAATTTTCACTTTCTTAAAAAATATAGCAGTGTCGGAAGTAAAACCTTTAATTTCGTAACCTTGTAAATTTTATGTGTAACCGTAATTAATATAATAAAAGCTGATAACAGCTCATAACTGATAACCAATCATAACCGGTCATAACCAATAACCGGGTGTATCTAACCAACGGTCGTAACCGGTTACTTGCCAAAAACGTATAACCGGTTATAACTGTTTACTGGTTATAACCAATAACCGGCCATAAGCATCTGGTTATAAAACCTGTCGGTGGCTTGTTTTTGCGAAATTTTCGAATTGTATGATAACAGAAATCGTAAACGGTTACGTCATGTTCTAGTTAGTCGTAGGAATCGCTATAAAAACGTTAATGCGCTTTAGTGAGTTACATTAAAACTTTCTTAATGCAAATCGAATCAAATAATTTCATCATATTGAATCCGCTATCTTGAATGTCATAATGTAGATCCTGTATTCATAATTAGCAGCCCCAAAATCACACGAATACCATTTTTATGCCATTCGGATAACTTTATGAAATATTTTCCCCCTTTTGAATCCGTCATGTTGAATTTTGTAATTTAGATCCTGGATTCGTAATTAACAGCCTCAAAACCTCAAGAGTTCTAATTTTTATGCAATTCGGAGAACTTTATGAACTATTTCCGCCATATTGAATCCGCCATCTTAAATTTTATAATTTAGATAGCGGATTTGTAGACCAGTTCTAAAAACTTTCAAATACTACAACAAGCCAGCAATACGAAGAATTTACGGTTATGTTGCAGTATTATTGAAACGTATATTTGGTCCGCCACATTAGACAATGTAAAGACGGTCTGCGTTTTAAATGATAGATAAACAGTTCAACAATGATAATATTTACGCATATTTTAATGTTAAATTGTATTAGCGAACAAATATTTTAACAACGTTTTTCATACTTCTGTGAACTGCGGAAGCAAAGCAGCGCTAGCGCCGGTACAGTTTCCGTTTCCGCATTTCCGTCTCGGTGCATGCGCATTCGTTCCCACAAACAAAAGTTAGTCTGCCAGCTACCGCTAAAGATGTTTCACTTCAAAAATTTGAAAATTGTGACTCTTAGTATAGCAATCTTTATTTATTTGAAAACTACGATGTCATCTTGCATAAGGTTGATCTTCCACCTAGTCTGACGTGCTCTGTACAGAATGGTCCCACCAGCGTGTAGGATTTCAGATAATTTTAATTTTTTTCTGTAATTTTTTGCTACGCATTTTCAATTAGAAACTTAAAAATTTCAGTTTTTAATCCACAATCAGATTGTTGTAATTGTTTCAGTTGGGAAGCGTGCATTATGTTCTCGATTTGGATATGGTACATTTTGATTTGTGTTGTATTTGTGCTTATAATAAAATATCACTGGGATCGGAGAAAACTTTACGTATTAGCAAATTCCCTACAAGGCCCACCAGCTTTACCTTTTATAGGGAATGCACTTACTTTTCTCTGTAAAGAAGAAGGTATATTTTAATTTCATAATTTTAAATTCTAATGGTACAATATGTAAACAATTTTTTAATTTTTAGAACTTTTTCAAAATATGTCTAATATGATTGATACCTATTCTAGTCCCATCAGATTTTGGTTGGGACCTAAACTAATAATAGTATTAAAAACCGCCGAAGAAATGAAGGTAAACAATACGGTTTATATTTCTTTTATTAATTTTTGTATTGTTACAGAAAATTTTAACGTCATCCAAACTTAATGACAAAGACGACGTTTATAGATTTCTTAAAGTTTTCAATGGACTCAGCTTGTTTACTACGAATGGTGTAAATCCCACACTTAGAGTGATTATTATGAACTAACTGTTATTAATTTTAGGTGCAGTCTGGAAAAAGCAGCGAAAATATGTAACACCATTTTTAGGTCACAAGTACATGGAAAGTTATTTCAACATTATAAGCAAAAGTGGAAAGTTGTTGGTAGAAAAACTTGAAAAACATGTCGGCGAAGCACCATTTGATATCGAGTGCTATTTACATCGTTGTTATAATGATATTGTTACTGGTAAATAGCTCTTTCCTGCTACAAAACTATTCTTTGTGTGATAATTACAACATGTTTCGTATTTTATTTTAGAAGTTTTAATAGGCTTTAATCCTGAAGCTCAAAATGGAAAAATGAGCAAGTTATTAGAGATTATTCACAGGTAAGAATCACAGGCTAAATGCCACTGTTTTAAACAAACCACTATGCACGTATTTCAGAATGTACATTTTGGTACACTCCCGGATGTTAAAAGTGTGGCTCCATCCTGACTTTATTTTTCAACTCAGTTCCAATGGCAAAGAACAAATAAAAGGTAGAGATGCTTTATACAAATTTTTTCGAAAGGTAAGTTTTTTGTTATTAAACGAAACGTTATGCGACGGCGAAAGTAGAAAATATTTAAGTTACTTATAGGTACTAATTTGATTTCTGTTGCGATTAAGCTATTCTTATTTGAACCTTGAGGAAATTTAAAACGTTGCAATATAAACCATTATTTATATTTGTTCTATTACTACTGTATGCTGTGTTAGATGCGCATGAACAAAATCAAACATTACGACTTAAATTTAGTTCAGCATTGGGATGGGAGGGGGACATAATTTCGTCGGTGGGCACTACAGTTTTAGAACAGAAAAAGTTTTTGCAAGCAGTCATGTGGTGGCCATTTCTATAATTTTTTTCTTTAGCATAACATGCTACTTCTTCGTATGAAAATCACCATTTACTGCAACGGTGCATTTAGCACATATCACGGCAATTGCTTGTTCAAGCAGGCAACCGGACTACCAATGTTAAAAACAGGTTTTACCGAATATAGAACAAAGATGTTCATAGGACATCCTACGGACTGGATGTGGACATCCTTCATGGATGTTAAGGATGTCCATAAGACATTCCATGTACATTCCTTATGGATGTCATGGAAGATTCCGAGAACATCCTATAAACGTCATAACATGATCTGTTAGACAAAACTTTGGACGTCCTTAGAATATCATAAATGGATGATATCCACACGACATCTTCAATGTATGTTCATAGAACCTTCTGAATAAATTATTTAAAGCAATTATTTTGTTTATTATTGGATTAATTTGATGAATACAATATACTTATTGGATGAGGTAATTCTGATACTTTCGAAATCGGCTCTTTTTTTAGCGCGCCCAACCTAGTTTTAATGCTTTTATCAAACGCCTTTGTTGTAGCATTCTTCTTTTCTTCTATCTAACCGAAAACAATATTTTTTTGTATTTTAACTAATACTATTTACAAAAAAGGGTAAATTTTATTAAGCCTGAGCAGTAATTTTATTTAGAAATTTTCAATTTATTAATACAAATACGTTTACCAGCTACGATAAAAAAGAAAGTATATTTTTTTGTAATATACAGTTTAATACCAAATTTTATTTTCACGTGTAAATCTATCTAACCTTCAACTTATACTAAATTCTAAACGACACTGGCTTTGCACTCTAAGATAAATAGATGAGTTAGTTGACGCAAAGTAAAACGTGCAAAGTTTGGTCTCAGTGATTGCTGAACATAAAAATTCGTTCACTGCCTATGAACTACGTGGGTGATCGAGCATAAACAACCCTGCGAATGTTGACAAAGAAAACAAAGAATATTTTTTTATACATAATATCTCCTACACTTTTTTGCTAAATTGCATTTGTAATATCTTGTTTGCTTTTATAATTTACTGTTGCTAAAAAATAAAATACAATTTTTAATGTTCACCATTAGATGTAAAATGGAATCCCATAGGACACCTTTGTAGGATGTCTTATGGACATCCAATTCTGGATATCCTGTAGATATCTATTTTATGTTTACAGACGTGCCAATGTTTATAGGCTTTTTTGCTTAACCTCACGTCAGAAAATTGATAGCAATTTTTGTAGGGTATTGCTTTAACAGAATTACGCAAAAATGAGTGTGCGAATTCACATAATTTCGTCAGCCTACTAGAGCAATTAAAGGCTTGTAAAAACAAAAATCCAGATTTGTATGCTGATCAGAACGAGCTTAATCATATCGCCACACTGTATACTGCTGTAAGTTAAATTCATAATTTAAAAACTTACAAACTGTTATTTAAATGTTATTTAAATTATGCTTTTCAGGGAGAAGACACCGTCACGAGTATTTGTTCATTCCTTTTAGTGTTACTCGGAATGTATCCCAATACACAGGTACAACCTAGTTGTTTCAGCAGTACAATCCTGAATTTTTCACATTTATTATCTTAGGATAAAATACTACAAGAAATACGCAATGTTTTGGGAACCAACCGCAGAAAAATAGCTTACAAGGATTTAGCAGAACTGAAGTATCTTGACATGTGCGTTAAAGAAATTATACGGCTATTTCCTATTGGTCCTTACATATTGCGCAAAGTTAATGCCGATTTTCAATTAGGTAACTCCTAAATATTCATTTTGCTTAAAAATAATTTAATATGTTTAGGAGAACGCATTTTGCCCAAAGACTGCACGATTGTGTTAAGCTTCTACAGTTTGCAGCGGGATTTTAAACATTGGGAAAAACCTAACGACTTTTACCCTGAACACTTTTTACCAGAAGCAGTGTCTAGAAGACATCCCTACGCATTTTTGCCCTTTAGTTCGGGAGCACGATCCTGTCCTGGTAAAATTTGTTTTAGTCATATGTGTACTCACTAATATTGGTTATTGTTTTACAGGCAAAGTTTTTGCATACGTTGCCATTAAGGCGATAGCAGCAACAATCCTCCAACATTACGTTGTTGAAGCCGATGGGACTCTTCAAGATATGAAATTAAAGGCTGATATTAGTATCAGACCAGTGGAAGGTTATAGGTTAAGAATCAAAAAGAGAATTTAATAATTATTGTACTAAAATCGCCATTATATTGATTTATGTACGTAGATTTTACATTACTGTTGACAAATAAATAAATGTAAACATAATGACAAATATATTTGGTTTTAACGGATATACCTATACTTACTAATTATCAATAAAACATTACAGAGGGCTGGGTGCCAAAAAATCAATACATATAAAAAACAATTTAAAACGTGTTTCTTTAATTATAGTGATTTTTAGGATTTTTAAATAATTAAAATATATGGCTTACAATTAAAGTATTTTTGTATGGCATATGAGCCTGTCAAGAATCCAAGTAAAAAATCGAAGAAGGTTAGATCCACTGACTCCACTCCTGAGATGTCCGGCGGGAAGAAGAAGGCGGCTTGAAGAGAGCGCACCTTCAAGCAAGACAACAGTTCCGCAAGAAACAGCGACTTCTATAGTTGCTAAATTCAAGTAGGCCATAGAATCTACGAAAGTGGGTATCACTTACCGAGAGGATAACCTCACCACTGAAGAGATAAAGGCTATTCAAGAAGCGATACTCCAAGCTATCATTGACTTAGAAGAAGGCTCTACAAAGCCTAAATTTCCAGACAACACTTTTAAAACTGGGTTGTTAATGGTTGTCTGTGCTAATAAAGACACCACAAAGTGGTTAAAGCACCTGATCACCATGATAGATCCATGAGAGGAGGTTCAACTGAAGGCTGTTGATGAGAGGGACCTACCAAAAGCAGTAATTATGAACGCCTACCTTTTCAATAGTCAAAAAGACAAGAATGACACAATTCCGATGCTAATTAAAGGCCAAAATAAAGGCCGCAACACGGCTGACTAGAGGGTTTTACCCAGAATGAAAGAACGAACGGCCACACACTTTACCCTGTCAGTAAACCAACTTCTTTTGAAGCTCTAAAAAAGTCTAACTTCAAGGTCAACATTAAATTTGGAGAAGTGGCTATAAAACCTAAAGGGCAAATTCCAAAACCGCCCAAGGATAATCGGCATCCAAAACATCCGGACAACCTGAAGGAGAAAAGTACCTCATCCGCCTTGAAACCAGCCGGAAAGGAAAAAAGCCGAAAAAGACTCGCCCGCCACAAAACAAAAAAGAGTAAAAATTCTGGGAAAATCAAAATACAAACGAGGCTCGTCGCTCTCCCAAGATGCCTCGGGGTCTAATTCCCCACAGAAGTAAGAAGATATAACGACGATCGCCTTCCTATAGATAAATATTTAGCACAGCAAAGCCGCTTCAGATATGCTAAATAAAACATTTACCCGAAACACCATGCACTGTGTGCTAATTCAAGAGCCATATAGTTCATAGAAGCGTAGCCCGCAGATTAGCAACATCAACAGGTAGGCTAATGCATAACAAGGGTACTAATACGCCTAGAATTGCACTGCTCGTTAGAACCTCTGTAAAATGGCTTCTAGTAACACAATTTTTCACCAGAGATCTGGTCGCAGTAACAGCAGTGGTGCCGACAACCGGAGGTAGACAAGAAGTAGTAATTGCATCTGCCTACACACAAACAACAAAACAATAAACATCTAAACCTAGGCTGCGATGCAAATGCGCATTACATGGCTGAAGCAGCACGCACACCAACAGAAGAGGTAAATACCTTTATGAGTTTTTGTCTTCAACAAACCTAGACATAATTAATAAAGGTAAAAAATTTTTGCCTAGTATCGGATTTTATACCAATAAAAAACAACTTCGACCAACGTTTTAGAGTGAACATCTCAGATCGAGAAACACGGTCCTCAAGACAGCCTCTTTTTAAGAAAAGGTTCATCTAATGGTATGCGGATGGTTCGAAGATGGAAAGAGGAGGAATTGGAGCGGGTTTGGTGCTGGTTGCCGCATGTCTGAAACTACCATCTTCCAAGCTAAGAATAAATAAAAATGGCTTATCTTCCATAGTTTGGGGCGTCTCTGATTTAAATAATTTTATTTGGATTTATGCACTTATTAGTGATAAACCGTGTGCCAAATGGCATTACTTTATATTAAAGGGCGTCTGAGATATTAATTAGAACTTAAATTTCGCTCGCCCTCTTCAGCGGGCCCTAGTACCTTCAGAAGTATTTTAAGACACATTTTTACATGGACATTTTGATCATTTTAGTGAGTACAGTAAGTCTATGTATAGCCAGCCCACCATTTTTGTTACACCCTGTATATCATGAGTGCTTAATATGTTTAAATTTAATCACCTGATGCGGTGCCGTATATATTTTAATTTGGCAGTCATAAAAGTAGTAGTTCTATTTGCCTTAAAGTATATTTTAACAAAATAACAGTCATAAATCAGTATGTTTAAATATAAGATAGGTTACATCAAATATATTTGACCCCTAGTGCTTATCACCTAAATTGCCACTACTGATTTGTTTATTCAAAGCAGTTGTGGTTTCTACTAATCATTGCACATACATATATTTTATAAGCGAATAGTACCTTTAACAAAAACATCTGATAAAATGGTAACGTGGCTGATATTATTCGGCTTATTAATATTGTCTGCCTATTGGGCTTTAGCCCTCAACTACAAATACTGGAAAAAACGAGGAGTACCCAATCCACCTGTATCTATATTATTTGGAAATTTGGGACCATCCTTGTCTTTGGCAAAGTCAATCGGACAAATCTACAGCGAAATATACAAGTAAATTATTTAAAAGTTTTTAATTTTTAATATTTACATTGTTTTTTTGCAGTGCTTATCCTAATCTGCTTTATGTCGGATTTTACAAGATCCGGCAGCCAGGAATTGTGCTGAGGGATCCAGAATTAATTAAAAATGTTTTAGTACAGGAATTTGATAGTTTTCATGACAATGACTTTATATTTGATGAAAAAGTTGATCCTGTCGGTGGAAAGAATGTATTTGGATTGAAAGGGCAAAGATGGAAGACAGTTAGAAGTCAAATTACACCTTGCTTTACATCTAAAAAGGTTTGTGCGGTTTGTAGGACAGCTTAATTTCCCTTTTCTCATATTAGTGAATAGTTAATGTCGGGCAACCGTCACGGGACCTTCTTCGCGTTTTTGAAAATTTTGTGAAACGACCGAAAGAAAACCATTTAATGGTGTTTTCTTAATGAAAAGTTGTTTCTATTGTCATTTAATGCGCTCATACCGATTTTGAAGCCGAAATTTGTAAATGTTTGAATAAACAATAAATCGATGGTGTAGAGCAGTGGGGGTGCTCCAAATCCTACCTTCTTCTATAGCTATACTACGTATAGCAAACAAGTTAAAATTTAAAAACTCTATTAAATATAATTTCGTAGATAAAAGCTATGTACCCTCTCTTGGAAGCTGCAGTCAAGAAAATGCTATATTATTTAGAACAAGAACCAGATGCCGCAGGGCAAAACGGTTTGGACACCAAAGAGTTGTGTGCTAAATTTACAACAGACGTTGTAGCCAGTTGTGGCTTTGGGTTAGAAGGAAAATCTTTCGATGAAACTGATCCGGAATTTAGACGAATGGGCAAAAAAATATTTCATCCTTCTATTGAAACAATTGTAAAAACCCTTCTAATACTAATTGTTCCATCTTTGGCTAATATATTAAAAGTGAAGTAAGCTCTTGCATGATGTATCTTTTGTTGTAATCATATTGCAAATTTTTAGGTTTTTTTCTGATGACGTTGTGAGTTATTTTCGCAAAGTTGTTGAAGCGGCTCTGAAATACAGAGAAGACAATAAATTAATTAGAAACGATTTTTTGGATTCCATGAAAGAACTGAAGATTAAACCAGGAGAATATAATTTTACAGATGATGATGTTTTAGCCCATACCTTAGCGTTCTTCACGGATGGTTTTGAAACTAGTTCAGCTACCTT
Organism: Ctenicera cuprea; assembly: GCA_958336395.1. NCBI lineage: Eukaryota > Metazoa > Arthropoda > Insecta > Coleoptera > Elateridae > Ctenicera > Ctenicera cuprea. Next base: position 42,649,098 of record OY284494.1, read on the forward strand.
GTGTTACATTTTTTTTGAACTGGCAGCTAATCCTGATATTCAAGAAAAGCTTCTTTTAGAAATTTTAGCAACATTGGAGAAAAATAAAGAGAAATTTGATTATGAAACAATTAACGAAATGCAATACTTAGATGCCGTTGTTAACGGTAGGTAAACATTTTCGTTCAATCTTTGTCGTTACAAAATATTAAGTAAATCCTTGATCGTTGCAGAAAGCTTAAGGATGCATCCTCCTGGAATGACTCTCTTCAGAGCTTGCACCAAACCATTTACTCTTCCACCACCAGGAGGTATGGGAACAGGCCCAGAAGTGAATGTGGAAACGGGCACACCGGTTATGATACCCGTATACGCCCTTCATTACGACCCAAAGTATTATCCTGATCCAGAAAAATTCGAACCAGATCGTTTCAGTAGCAAAAACACAGATTTTAGACCAATATATGCCTATTTGCCCTTTGGTGAAGGGCCCAGAGCTTGTCTCGGTTAGAACAAAAACTAAATGATTTCCAGTATCGTTACTAATTATAATCACGTTATAGGTCAAAGGTTTGGTGTGCTGCAGATCAAGATAGCTATTGCATATGTTGTTGCAAATTTTGAAATAAAAGTCAACAATAAAACCATCACACCATTAGAAATTGATCCTGCATATTTGATCCCTCATGCAAAAGTATGGTTGAATTTCCAAAAACGGAATAGTTAGTTCAACAAAAATAAGCTAGATTGGTTGTGTTCTGGTTAAATTAGTTTAATAAAATTTTATAAATTAAAATAAAGTAAAACAAAGATGCAAACTAGCAACGAAAATTATTTGAGTAAATTTTACTGTACTACACATTTTATGAAAAGGTTTGTTGACAACTGCTTCTCTTAATTAATTTAACTTGCGGACGCTAATCTTTCTCTACTATTGAATGTCAACTGCCACTAGTAATCCGTTAGACTTCTCTAAACAGTCAACACATAAGAAAACAAATTTGCATACTACGCTTGACAATCGACGTTTCTATTCAGTGGGATTATTTATTTTTATTCGCAATCAGCCTTTACGTCTAACTACCCGGCTCCGGCACTTTTCTCCGCCACATACTCCTCCTTGGCGCTAAGGCAGAGTATGGGAAACCTACAGTTTAACGTCGAATCCGAACGACTAATACGAGAGAAAGGGGACATCTTCTTATTCATTTTCAGGGTAAACTAATCAGCCCCTAGTCAATAAAAATTTAAACGTTCACTATAGAAAAAGTTTCAAAGAACTAATGAGGCACGCGATTATCGTGCGCAATTTTTAAACTGGTTTACTTGTTTGAGCTTTATACTCCTACGTTTGTTAACATATCTCGCCTGGATTGCCTCTACCACTTAGAATAAAAATATTAGGGGTAACATCCCCCAGAACAACTGTGAAATTGTGAGCGTCTTAACCGAATTCTTCTCTACGGTACATAACTCAGACACAAACAACCATTTACCTGCGCGTCATTCCCAAAAAAACAAAGCTTCTTATTTGGAAATTGTAATATCTCCTAAATCAGTTTGAAGGCAATCTATGAATCGAACTAGAAGGGGGCTAAACACGGGATGGAAACGGACCAGAAACGGACTATAAAGAACTGAACTAGAAACGGACTAGAAAGGGCAAAAAAGACCCGAAAACGGGTCAAAACCCCTCAGAAATGGACCAGAATCGGATTAGAAACGGACCAAAAACGAACCAGAAACGGAGCAGAAACGGAACAGAAGCGCAACAGAAACTGTGTAGAAATGCACCAGAAACGAACCAGAAATGGACCAAAAATTGATAAAAATGGATTAAAAAAGAACTCGAAATGGATTCAAAATTTTATATTCCGGAATCCTTTTAACGCTGTTTTATTAAATTTGGCATGTGGAAGCTTTTATGCGAAAGTACTAGCGACGTGTTTCGCCCATTTTTATATAACCTATTATTTTTATTATTAGTTTTTTTTCAATGTCAATTGTCATCACAAGCACCCTAGGTGCTGTCTAAATTTAAACACCAATATCTGTTAATGGGTAATGCGTATATGTATTTGACCTTGGGTTCACATGTTCTAAATTGACGGCGATAAAAACGTATTACGGTAGTTAAACCAAATACACTGTTGGTGCTGATAAGTGATAGCCATTTAAAAATGTTTTAACTAAGCGGGACTCTTCACGACTGTTAAGACATGTGGTTGCTGTTGTTGTTACTAAGTTTGTTGGTATTATGTGCTTATTGGGCTTTAACGTCCAACTATGGCTACTGGAAAAAGCGGGGAGTACCAAGTCCACCGGTTTCTCTATTATTTGGAAATTTGGGCCCATCCCTGTCTCTGAAGAAATCTGTCGGACAAATTTATGCTGACATATACAAGTAAGTTGATACTATATTATTTAAAGCTTTCAGCATCTTTAAATGGTATTTCTTTTAGTGCGTTTCCAAATTTTCACTATGTCGGTTTTTATAAAATTCGACAACCAGGAATTGTGTTGAGGGATCCAGAATTAATCAAGAATGTTTTAAACAAAGAATTTACAAGTTTTCATGATAATGATGTAGTAATAGATGAAAAGGCTGATCCTATTGCTGCCAGGAGTACTTTCGTAGCAAAGGGAGATAAGTGGAAAATTTACAAAAATCAGCTCACACCTTGTTTTACACCAAAGAAAGTTAGTTAATTAATATTAGCAGTTATTGATTAAAGCCACATCAGTAATTAAGCGCTCCATGGCCAATATCTGAAAATGTTCTAAATCGAGATTTTGATGGAAATACAAGTTTTGGACCTCCAGAAACTCCTGCCAAACTAATTGCGTAAACGGTTAACATTTGCCCACGTTGTATTATGTCATGGCCGTGTAAAAGTGTTGCAATGATGAAATGTTCAGTGTTTTCGGCAATTGCCGCTATTTTATTTATTCGAAAAAACCTATCCGGGTCATTATTTCTACTTTATGTCAAAATTAAGTAAATATTTACCGCTTGTTAAATTACGTAGTTTAGTAAATATGCGGCGAGAAAAACTTCTGTTCAGAGAAAAAGTATAAACTTGTAATGTTTCCGGTTTTAGTAAACAATTACCCATTTTCATTTTCCTATAATTTGAGTATAGCGAAGTAGTGACTGCATGCAAATGTTCATATTTCAGATTTTGATGGAAATAGACGTTTTGACCTTAAAGAACCAAAATATGTTTTTAAAAAACGTCTGTCTGTAAGTGTGTATATGGGTGTATGAAAGTATGTATGTGAGTAGATGAGTCTCGTATCTCCCGAACAAATAGTCCGATTTGGATGCGGTCTAGGATGTTTCCGCGCTGTTGATTCGGCGCAACCGTTTCGGCGCTGAGACGATTCGGCGCGACCGTTTCGGCGCGAATACATTTAACGCAGTGCGTTTAGTTTAGACACCTTTTAATACTACTACTTAATACGTAAGTTAATACAAAATTGTATGTAATTTACCAAATTTTAACGCTTTTAAGAGACAATAATAAAATAAATGATTTTAGTCATTTTCGATGTTCTTGATATATTGTTTTGTATTTTATATTTATTTTATTCTTAAATAATATACGTGAAAATTTAATAAATAACACTAACAATGTGTGTAGACCTACATAGTAAGTACTACTATCGAAATGTGCTTAAATCATGGTATAATCATATTTTGTGTAAATCTCTCTAAAAATGTGGCCGGTGCGATTTTTAAAAATATTAAGTTTAACGCCTTATTACTTAAAAACGCCTTGACAATCAGAATTAAATTTTCTTTTCGTAATAGGCCTATAGAGACTAAGCGCACGGCCGCGGCCCCGTTTAGGCAGACAGTTCTCACGAACAACTATGGCTCAGAGCAAATGCTTGTAAAGGCAGACAAGCTGTAGGTCGGTTCTGACCTGATTATGCTGGGTGTAATTCCCAAATGGCGACGCGGTCTAGGCCAAAAGTAAATTGTAAAATTGACAGACACTATTTTAGTATCATGTCCATGTAATTTGACTATTATCAAGAGATCTTTTTCGGTAAGTGGTATAAAGTTTGTGCCGTAAGACGTCACTACAAAATTACTTTTGAACATATGATAAATAATAATTTCTAAAGTATAGGAGAGTCCAGACGAAATAATTTACACATTTTTCAATAAGTACTTACATTTTTGTTTTTCTCTAAATGTTATAGTACAACTTTTACTATAAACTAAGAATTTTCTACTATTTTAGTGATTTTTACTTTCCTATACTTTCAGTATAGGGAAGTATTGATTTTATTGCAAAATTTCAAAGTTGAGATTTTAACGGAAATAGTCGGGGGGGGGGGGGGGGGTCCATAGACCCCATAAAAGTAATTTAAAAAAAATGTCTGTGGGTGGGTGGGTGGGTGTGTTACGCTCCATATCTCCGGAACGGCTGGACCGATTTTGATGTTCTTTGGAATGAGGTGGTATATCAAAAATTCACCAACAAAATAAGCCTTTAAAAAATCCGAAACCGGACGCGGAAGTTAGACATGTTTTTTTGGTAGCATTTTTTTCAGAAACTGAATTTTGGAAATTTTAATAGTTGAGATTAAAGAAGGTCTTAGGACAAATCAAACGATTTTTTACCGAACTCTCTAGCTTTAAAATGGCGGCCGCTACGAATTTTTAACATTTCGACTTTAACGCCCATTTACTCAAAAACCACTTATTTGATTGGAATCAACTACATCTTGTTTGGTAGCCCTTCAAGGGTACTGTAATGTTTGGGTTCATAGTTGTAAATAAAACGCTATTTTGAAGGAGAAAGTTTTAATGAAGTTTTCACGTTTACAAATAATTTTGATGAATCTGTTTTGATGAATGTTTTATAGTTATGTAAATAGCAACCCAGTCGCTAAGTTACAAAATACAATTGATAAACCAGGCTGCTACATTAATACTCCCCCCCCCCCCAACTTTGCAGGAGAAAGAAACTACGCAGCAAACGTGAAGCGCATGCTATCTTAGCTACAAAAACTTCTGATCTTTTTAAAAACAATACAAGTAACGTAACTAATTGAACATCATAGAAAATAGAATTAAATTAGCTTGAAGTTGCTTCTAGTTTTGCCAGGTGCGTGTCCAATTCTTGAGATTCCAAGAGCAGCGCAGAAAAAGTCCAGTTCACTAAAAAAAACAGAACAAAAAGGGAAAAAAATGTGCATAAACAAAAAGAACATAACATCTAAACAAAAATACTTAAACAAAAAAAGCTGGTTTGAGTCTTGTGGCAGAATGCCTTTACATGAAACCTTGTGCCTTGGTTTTATTAAAAATTAATATATCGTCGAGGTAAAAATAATCTGCAAAGTTGGGGGGGGGGGGGGGGGGGGGTACTAATGTAGCAGCCTGGTTTATCAATTGTATTTTGTAACTTAGCGACTGGGTTGCTATTTACATAACTATAAAACATTCATCAAAACAGATTCATCAAAATTATTTGTAAACGTGAAAACTTCATTAAAACTTTCTCCTTCAAAATAGCGTTTTATTTACAACTATGAACCCAAACATTACAGTACTATACCATGAAATGTAATTAATTTTGAAAACATAAAAACGATCGCAATGACATCACTCCAAAATTTTGGAATTTTTCAAAAAAATATTTCTCAAAAACTGCCCACACGTTTTTGTTTAAACTTTTTAAGCTGATAGAGCTGGGAATCTTGTACAATTTGTTTTTTTGCGCATTGCTATAATTTCACTGTGACGCCCTCTATGAATTATTGAAAATTGAAAATTTGTACCCTTTTATTTATTTAACGGGGGGCAATGAAATATTTCTGTTAAAGCAATATAGCTCAACATTGATAGCAAAATCCGAATATCATAATATTTTTTCGATAATTTCATATTTAGGAGAGCTACTGTTCCCCCCCCCCCCCCCCCCCCAAATTTTCGCTACAAAATTAAAAAATTGATATCTTTTTTTGTTTGTTCTAGGAGAATCTTTTTACAAAAAATCAAAAAATCGAATTTTTTGCCCCATAATAATCTTTTTGTCCTTAGAAGAATTTCACATACTTTCTACAGCAGTTGTATTCTTGTACTAGTCGTTTAATGTTCAGTGTACGCTAACTTTTTTATTTTAATAGATAGACTCGCAAACTCAAGAGCAAAGTTGTAGGGCAAATTCTTCTCGATTGTATTTAAGAAAAAAACTTGAGTTTCCAATTTTAATATGGCGGCCACGGTAAAAAATAACTTTTTTTTAAATGGAAACGTGGCATTTTGGCTTTAAAATCAGAAAGGTTTTGAAATTCTAAATACAAATTAATAAGAGTAATTTCTTGCTAAATATAATACTTCTCGAGTTATTAATATATTTTCAAATATCAATTTCCGCGCTTCCGTTGATTCAGTCCGAATATTTTACCCAACATTATGCTTGCAGCGCAGCGGTCGGTCTTTCTTCAACCGCTTCAAGATGTTACAACTTATAAGAACTATTTACTTTAACTAGTCGTGTCTAGACACGTGTATATCTAAAGTGTTGGAAAATATAAAACAATGTATTTAAATGTACAGGAAAGTCCAGGCGAATTGTTTCGCTCATTTTTCTTTCTAATATCATTTATTGTTTCATATGAGATACAACTCAGAGCCCATTAAATCATTAGAAATTATCAACGTTTCGTTTATTTTCAATCTTCTTTACTTCTAAGATGATACACACGTTTCGATAAATAGTAATTAAAAAAATAATTCCATTTTTAGTTAAAAGCAATGTATCCCCTCGTTGAAGACGCTACAAGAAAACTGATAAAATATTTAAAAAACGAATCAGAAGCCACCGAACCAAACGGTTTAGACGCTAAAGAATTATGCAGTAAATATTCAACAGAAGTTGTAGCTAGTTGCGCATTTGGATTAGAAGCAAGAGCGTTTATCGAACCAAACTCAGATTTTAGACGTTTCGGAAAAAAAATATTTCATCCTTCTACGGGAACCATCATCAAATTTCTTTTAATTACAATATTCCCATCTTTAATAAAGTTATTAAAAGTGAAGTAAGTACCGGAAAGACTAACTTTAAATACACATAGTAGGATAGGAATTATTTGTAGGTTTTTCGCCAATGATGTAGAACATTACTTCCGACACATTGTAAAAGAAGCTCTGAGGTATAGAGATGAAAACAGCATAGTAAGAAATGATTTCTTAGATTTTATGAAGGATCTGCAAATTAAACTCGGAGCAGATGAATTTAATGAAGATGATATCCTTGCTCATGCTTTGGGATTTTTCACAGATGGTTTTGAAACCACTTCAGCCGTTATAAGTTTTGCATTTTTTGAATTGGCGAATAACAACGATGTTCAGGAAAACTTACGCTTAGAAATTCAAACAACCTTGGAAAAAAATGGCGGCAAACTTGATTTCGATACACTTCACGCAATGCCATACTTGGATGCAGTTATGAATGGTAAATTTGCACTAAATTTTGAACAATCTGGTTTCAAACGTGAAGATTTAATAAAATTCATATTTTTACAGAAACCTTGCGCATGCACCCGCCTGGATTGGCCTTGTTAAGAGCTTGCACTAAACCATTCACACTTCCACCACCAAAAGGTGTTGGAACGGGACCAGAAGTACTATTAGAAGTAGGGACTCCAATTATGATACCACTTTATGCTCTTCAAAAAGATTCAGAGTATTTTCCTGATCCAGAGCGATTTGATCCAGATCGTTTTTCTGAAGCAAATAAAGAGCTTATCGTTAAGAACACATTTATGCCTTTTGGCGATGGACCTCGGGGTTGTCATGGTAACGACACAATAATTTTTAAGAAATTTTGTTTTGTACATATAATGTCTGTGTATTACAGGTCAACGATTCGGAGTGATGCAAGCTAAAGCTGCAATCGCCGGTGTTGTTGCAAATTTTGAAATAAAAGTTAATAATAAAACTAAAGTGCCGCTAGAACTGGATCCAGCATATTTGATTTCCCACCCCATAGGTGGTATATGGTTAAATTTCAAGAATATAACTAGTTAGTTTTGTTAGGTTACGAAGCATGTGGTATTGCCAAAACATTATTACTAAATATTTTGTTAATTCTAAATAAGAAGAATTGAATAAGTCTAATTAGGCTTTTATGTTAGTTTTCATCATTATTATGAAAGATTACGCCTTGTACGAATTTACGCGTCTATGAAGAGCCGTTTGGGAGAATAATGAAAAAATATGTAAATAAAATGAAAACCTTTTAAAAAAATAAAGTTTTCTTAACGAAAAAAATCCTTAAAAAAGAATAAAATGTTTAAAAAGAAATTATTTTTTTTAGTAGTTTATATTTCTTTAAGTTTCCTTTTTCTTTTTTTGAAATTTTTCTTTCACAAAGTACATTATTTTTATTCCTTAAAAAAATTCTGATTCTTTAACAAAATATCTCTCGTTTAAAAAAAATATGTTTGCTATTAGAGACAAGAGTTAACTATCCTCCAATCTTCCGATGTGTATAGACTATAGAGTATATTGCACCTGAGGGAAAACCTACATTGGTGAGACAAAGAAGCCTCTTAACACGAGCGTTGCATTCAATTTGACAAGACTAAAATCCTGGCATGTTCTTCTAACTGCCTCAACCGTGTGATCCGTAAATCCTTAGAAATACATGAAACTTCTAACAATCTTAACCGAGACCGCAGCTATCTTCTTCACAATGCTTACAAACTAATATTTTCCACAACACAACAACCCCACCCTCCAACCGCTCAAACGCTGTCAGCCTGGCAGCCAACCACAGACACATCAGTCACACATCCGCTTTTTATAAACCCGTGCCTGCACCATTTTCGCCAGTTGTGTTCCAGATCCCAAAGTGATCACAGCCTTGAAGATGTCCCGTGCGACCGAGGACGAAACGTCGGCAGTTTATTTACCAATGACGCGGCTCCAGCTTGGAAGTAGAGCGGTAAAATGATTGCGTTTGCGCAGAATACAAATCTGAAATTGGTTTTCAAAGACGTACACTAGAACACCCCTCCCAATGCTCATCCTTTTCTGGCGGACCAATCTCATTTTGTTGCATTATTATCTGACCGAAAATACCAGTGTTTTTATTCTAAATTAGTTTCTTTGCGTTAAGACATTAAGGCCTATAAAGTACATATAGAGTTATACACAGACATCGCTGCAGTGTTCGCGGCTAGGGAAAGGGCAAAAGGCCTAAACCTAAAGTGCTGCTGTTTTCGACGTAAGCCGTAAAAGTCTATTTCTGTTCAAAATTACAAAAACTTTTTTTTTAATTTTTAAGATTTTGAAAATGTTTAAATATTGTCACCTTAAAATTTATTTAAAATAAACCATGATTCGTAGTTCGTGACTATGCTTAGGATGAACATAAATCTCCAAAAAACAACAATAATATATTTGTTTCGAATTGATATATGATTGATTACTTAAATTAAAGTACACTTGCATAATAATAATAATAATAATAATAATAATAATAATAATAATAATAATATATAACAGTAGTTAGAACCCATTATGAATATAATCTAGGGTGGCAGCTTGTGGCTGTATTACGAGAAGTGGTGAGATAGGTCTGTCAACTTAACTTGGTACCCTCATTACATGCATTTATATAGAAACCCAACTAAGTCAAACAACGCATTTAAGTGTTAATCAATAAATGCATTTCCTACGTGGTGCAGCGGGTGATCTAGTGGTTAAAGTCCCAGGCTTTGAAACTAGACTCCCAACGTCAGTAGGTTCGAGTCCTCTGCCCGTCGGAAATTTTTCTGAATAAGTTAAATCCGGCGTGTCCATGGATGGTGTTTGTGGTGTGTATGTTGGGTTGCATGTCTTTCAGGGGTGGGGCATGTTAGACCGGTGTATAGCGCAAGACCGCTGAGCCCGGGTAAGAGGGTGGGATGGAAATCATGGAGTCGTGCTCACGCACGGCCTCATGATTCTTAAAAAAATTCCTACGTGTGGTGACACGTATACATACAGTCCGTGGTTATTCTAATAATAACTTCTCTGTGTCTAAATCAATACTCTTACACATTGTGAAATATGAAATCTTAATAATTTTGAAAATTAGTTATAACGATAATTTGTTTTGAGTATTCTTTTTTTCCAATATTTTGAAAAATTTTCGAATTTTACAAACCGTCAAATGTTGCAAATTTTTAGAAAAAACGATTTGGGGAAGTTTAAGATTTTCGAATTTTGTAAATTTTCAAAAATTTGCAAAATGTCTCACAATTTTTAAAACATCAACATTTGTAAAAATATATTACATATCTAATCAATATGAAGGTGTTAACTTCCCAATTTTTCAACAATTCATAGGAGACGTCAGGAAGAAATATATTTGTATTTAAAAAATGTACAATAGTACAGTCATGATCTATTACCAACTATTTAAATTTACATATGCTTAGACTAAAATAGCAACCGGTACTTGAATTCATAGTGCGCCTCTTGTATGTATATATAAATTAATGTAATGAATCAAACACCATTAACTCATCTGAACTGTTCCGTCGTATATTCGCAGTAGTTCTAACAGACGCCCAGATCCAACAGGATGTGGTTGTTTCTCCTGCTATTACTGCTGGTGGTATTTGGTATTTATCGCCTTATCACTGCAAACTATGGATACTGGAAGAAACGGGGTGTACCTAGTCCACCTGTATCTACATTTTTTGGAAACTTGGCTGAAACTATATTCGTGAAAAAGTCTTTAGGACAACTATACTCCGATATGTATAAGTAAGTTTATTTCAAACCAATTGAGCCAAACCTAATTTTAAGATTTTCAGTGACTATCCGCATTTGTCTTATGTTGGATTTTACAAAATTCGCCAACCTGCAATTTTGGTGAGAGACCCAGAATTGCTTAAAGATGTCCTCATTAAAGAATTTAGCAGCTTTCATGATAACGATTTTCATATCGACGAAAAGGTAGATCCCATGTTTGGCAAAAATCCATTTGCTCTTAAAGGAGAACGTTGGAAAGTTGTGAGGAATCAACTGGCACCCTGCTTTACTGGAAAAAAGGTAAAATTATGTGCCTTTTCTCAACGGACAACAGTTTCGGTTTTTGATTTACGAGTGATTGTTTTATAATTTATAAAATTAAGTACGTATACAGCTAAAGTGTGGGCGTCACTAACGTTGTACTCTTTGAACTTTGAACTTTGTTAATTCTAAAGCTATGAAGAAAACGTTGTCGGGCAACCGCCACGAGACTATTTCTTGCATTTATGGAAGTTATAGAAACTTTTTAATATATTTTGAAAATTTTGACAATTTTCTGGAAAGTTAGAATTTTTTTAAATTCTCCAAAAAATAAATATATTTTATACCGGATGTTTCTCAAAAATTTTAAAATTGTAAAAATATTTGAATATTTTTCCGCCCACGTAAACGCGTACAACGACCTTCGCGATCGTCCGCGTACTGCATACTGACGAACGCTAAAAGATTGTAAAAATCGGTTACATCTGATACAAATTTTAAATTCTTGATTGTAGCTCAAAAACAATAGAAAAATTTCAATTTTTGTTTCTACCATCAATTTCTTTTGAAAACATTTAACATAAAACCTAAGATTGAGAAAATTACTCGTATAACTGCGTCAAACATGAGACACGCTGTACAAATCAAGTTCTCTCGATAGCTATCGAGAGACCTTGGCTACTGCTACAAGCTTTTATTAAGTCCCTTCTAAATTATTTCAATGTGTGATTGTACGTTACGTTACAAACGACGTAATTCACTTTGATTACTCTAATGTGCAATGCCATTACAACATTAAATCAAATAAAACAATACGAACACATTTCTGTTACATATACAGGGTGTCTCAGCCAAAACTTCCCAGCCTTATAACTACGTTATATTAAAATGTATGGCTTTTATCAAAGTTATTACAAAATATATTACGCAATCAACTCTTAATTCAAATCAGCAATATTTTTTTTAATTTATTTTGAGTGTATAACTAAAAACACTCAAACCGTGGAATAACAACACTTATAAAATACAGCACCTTTCTACACAAGTAAGTAAATAGCAGATACGTATTTCGATAGCTAAGCTGTCATCCAAGGTGGTTTTACTGGTGTCAAAAATACAAAAAATATCGTCTACATATCTATACCAAACATTAGAGAAATAATCTGAATGTTGTTTCAGAAAACTTTCTAAACTACCCATGTTTGCTATAAATCGGGCATATTTAAAATTTCCTGTAAAGACTATAATCAAGTATATATAGGGCAAACAAAAAAATCATTAAACGAGTTAGATACATAGAACACTTGACTCATATTAAATATGGTAGATTCGACAAACCAGTGTAGCCCTACATACGCTTATTGTAAATTTATTAAATTTTCAAAAATTCTGTTTTCAAATCATTAATCACCAAAGTATGAAACCGATTTTAGATTTCTACAAACTGTTCGCAATTAGTAAATATTAAAAATAAAAATATTTCACAATAACCATTTTTAAACTTGGCAAACTCAACATATTGAAAATTTCTATTTTCTTCAAGTGTTCCTAAAAACTGAAAATTTTTTAAATTTCCAAATATTTAGATAATTTTGAAAATTTTCGAAAAATTATCAAATATTTCAAAATTTACATTGTTTCTATTTTCAAAAGTTTTCAGAAATTTATAAAATATTTGTTTCAAAATTTCGAAACTCCAAAAATTTCAAAAATATTTGATTTTTAACATTTTTAATGGTTTTAATATCCAAAATTAATTAAGTTTTAATTAATCTAGCTAACATGTTGTATTGATTAAAAGCATTTATTAGTATTGTTATAAATTAGATCGCAATCTTTCTGAACAAAATTACATAGAATTATTACTTCGTAATTTTGATCAAATGGATTGCGAACTAATTTATAGATAGCGTAATACTATCACTATCAATGTTTTTAACGAATGAGTTGTAGCTAAATTAATGAAATCGGATTGCTGTTGATAATAGTGTATACATTTTTTGTTTAAATTTAAATTTAGTATTTTTTAATGACTTTCACAAAAATCGTCGTTTTAAAAACGCCGTTTTCGAAACATACAAAAATAATAATCTAGTAAATGAAAAAAAATGTCATAGTGTTAGTGCAAACAGTCAAGTGAGCAATAGTGCAAAAACCGACCCCAACGCGAACCGCGATTTTTACCCTAGAGTTAATAATCTATCAGACGTTCAATTTACAAATAAAGAAACAGAGCTATTAGAATTAGGATTAAAATTTTCACCAAATACACAACCCAGACTCAAGGATTATGAAACATTGGCAATAGATGTAGATTTAGCATTAGACAAATTAGGTTTAGATAACCAAAAAATTACAATGGAAAAGTCTATTTGTGCAGATATCATCAAGAAAGACCTACAATCACAATCCAAACAACAAAACATAATAATTAATACCAATTCTCACACAAAAACACTTCAAGGATTAAAAAAGAAACTTAAAATGAATGACTTAATTGTTTCCAAAGCTGACAAAGGTAATACAGTTACAATTATGCAAAAAGATGATTATGTACACAAAATAGATACATTTATTAATAACAACAGATTTTCAAAATTAGACAAAGACCCCACTACTAAATACCATAACACAGTTAATGAAACTCTTAAATTTTGCAATAATTTCGTACCAAAAGGAAACGAATTTAAGTTCAGAATTATGAACCCACACCCACCACTTTTATATGGACTTTTAAAATTACATAAAAAAGAAAAACCAATTAGACCAGTCGTTTCATACATTAACTTATAAGCTGTGTAAAGAAATCAATAGAATATTACCTATACACATAAACTGTTTCTCAAAGTATTCGGTAAAAAATTCTTTAGAATTAATAGGCAAACTCAAAAATATTCAGGTACCCACTAATGTAAAACTAATTTCATTTGATGTTAGCAACCTGTTCACATCCATTCCAGTAAAAGAAGCAAAAGAAATAACGTTCAATAAAATAAACAATAGTAATTTGACGAATATTGAAAAATTAGAACTCAGAACCATGCTCGCAACCTGCTTAGAACAAAATTATTTCCAATTTAATACTCAAATTTACAAGCAAGAGGAGGGACTACCGATGGGATCCCCACTTTCACCCCTACTAGCAGAAATTTTTATGGCTAATTTTGAAGAAAAAGTTTTTAATTCAAACAACAATTTTAGTAAAAATGTCAAAAAGTGGATTAGATATGTAGATGACATTTTTTGCTTGTGGTTAGGTACAGATAGACAAATACAACAACTTTTAGATAACATTAATAAAATTCATAACAATATCAAGTTCACAATAGAAATCGAAAATAACAATACCCTGAACTTTTTAGATCTAAGCATAAAAAGAGTAGAGAACAATTTAGAGTACAATATTTTCAGAAAACCCACAACTACAGACATGGTCATACATTCGAATTCTAAACAACCACTCAAAATTAAAAAATCAGCTTTCAATAGTATGATTCACAGATTTCGATAAAGAACTTAACACAATTAAATTTATAGCCCTAAAAAACGGATACACGGAGCAATTTGTAGATAACATTTTAAAGAAAAAACAAAAGGAACAGGTAAAACATCTTTTGTACAGCGGACAAGGGACAAAAATAATTGAAAAAACAATATGGTCAAAAATCAATTATATAGGTAGAGTCAGCTATAAAGTTTCTAACAGGCTCAAAAAAATTAAATATTAACGTAGCTATACACAATCCGAATAAACTCCATAAACACCTAGTAAACAATAAAGACACAATAGAAAAATATTCAAAAAATGGTATCTATCAAATAGACTGTTCTAATTGTGATGCAATATATATAGGACAAACAGGCCGCAGTTTTAATACAAGAATTAAAGAACACATTAGATCAATTAAATACAATCATATATCAACAGGCATTTCCCAACATTGTATTACAAACAATCATTTTTTCAAACACACAGATACAAAAATTTTACACATAGAAAACAAGGGTAACCAGAGAGTAGGCTCTGGGGTAACCGATTAAATAAATTAGAAAATTTAGAAATTAAAAAGGCAATGAGGAATAATAAAAATTTAGTTAACGACCACACCGATTTAGGTAATTCACCACTCCTTGACCTACAGACCCTTCAGTCAACAAAGCTTAGAAACACATGTGGTAACACTTAAAATCAGGGCGGTGACGACCGAATTTCTAGAAATAAGCATTTTGTACATCTTTAGATTTTGAGTTAGGTAGTTAGTATTGTAAACTCCTGAAGATAACCGAGATGGTTGAAACTCGAGTCGAGTAAATAAATACCAACAAATTGTGAAACAATTTACCAAGTGTTTTATTTTATTAATATACTATTAATTTTAAATAGTTGAATATTTAAGGAAAAAAATGTTTTTTTTAAGGAACTGTTTAGAAATTTACGGTTGTTTTAACAAAACAACTCAAAAAAATTAAAAACAATGTTACAAAATGGCGTAACATAAAAACGGCAATGCATTTAAAAACATTTATGGTTGATTTGGGTAGATTAGGGGCTCAGCAGTTAAAATATTTTGTATTACCCGTTACAACCGTACCGTACCTTCATATAACAGTTATAAGGCTAGGGAGCTTGTAAACTGTAAACATTTGTATTTTCAACATTGCACGTTTCAAACTTTTCAGATAAAGTCAATGTTCCCCTTAATTGAAGAAATTGGAAAAAAAATGGTAACTTATTTAAATCAATCTCCAGAAGCTGTTGGAAAAGATGGACTTGAAACCAAAGAACTAGCAGCCAAATTTACCACAGACGTTGTTGCTAGTTGTGCTTTCGGTTTAGAAGGACGAGCATTTGAAGATCCCAATTCTGAATTTAGAGAAATTGGACGAAAGTTTCTTAACCCTTCCCTTATGCTAGCTTTAACCCATCTTTGTGTAATGCTCGTACCTTCCTTAGCCAACATGCTAAACGTAAAGTAGGTAAACAATATTGCAATAGATGTTTAACTAACTAGCTTTGTTTAGATTCTTTCCTGATGAAGTTGCAAATTATTTTCGAAACATTGTCCGTCAGACACTGAAGTACAGAGAAGAAAATAACATTGTAAGGGGCGACTTCCTAGACTTAATGAAAGAGTTTAAAAACAAACTGGGAGAAGAAGAATTTAATGATGAAGATATTACAGCTCATGCAGCAGGATTTTACGCAGATGGATATGAATCGAGCTCTTTTGCGTTAAGCTACACCCTGTTTGAATTGGCAGCAAATCCTGATGTCCAAACTAAACTTAGAAAAGAGGTCGATGCTATTTTTGCTAAAAACGGAGGGAAACTCAGTTACGATAATCTGCAAGAAAATTCATACTTGGAAAATGTTTTATTGGGTACGAGAATAACCAATGACTCGATACGGATATTTTGATATAATTTAGTTTTTAGAGAGTCTTCGCAAATATCCAATAGCACCATTTTTGGGCAAGAATTGCACCAAGTCATTTAATTTACCGCCACCTTTGGGCGAAGGAAAAGGTTCGGATGTAACAGTAGAACCAGGAACGCCAGTGGTCATTTCTGCTTATGGCATTCAACGTGATCCAACGTATTATCCAAATCCAGAACGATTTGATCCAGATCGTTTTTCTGAAGAAAACCGAAGTAGTAGACCAAAGTGTACCTTTTTGTCTTTCGGGGAAGGTCCTAGAATATGTTTGGGTAATACTTTGCTTACGTAATTTTGACTATTTTCAAGGCATTTTATTATTGCAGGACAACGGTTTGGAATTACACAAGTGAAAGTTGCACTTGCCAGCGTAATTGCCAATTTTGAAGTACGGCTGAATAAGAAAACAATCGTTCCGTTGCAAATTGATCCTCAGTATTTTCTGCTAAAGGCTAAAGGTGGCATTTGGCTTAACTATTACAAGAGGAAATAATGTAAACTTTGACCCGTACAAAGTTTCTTTATAAATGTAACGCAACAATCATTTTGTGTATTTTATTATAGTGCATGTAGTATTATTTAGTTAGTTTTCTGCTATAAATTGTACGTTATAAATAAAAATTATCAAAAAAGTTAGGTAAATTATTACTTTTTTTTTGTTTATCCTTAGCAAATAATACCATGCTCTATTACAGAATTCTATCTGGTTTCAAAATCTAGTTTTATGGCTTTAAGAAAGTATAGTCGTTCTAATCGTCATTTTTGCCAAATAAGATTCTAGCCTTAGCAACAACCTTGAATTTATTGAAATTTTTTTAAATATTTCAAAAATTTAACAATTTTATGGAAATTCACAAACTTAAAATTCTCGAAGTGTTTCAAATTTATTTTAAACCACGTTCTCCAAAAATTTAACAATTGTTAATTAAAAATTCTTTGAAAATTTTGATAATGATATTCTCTAAAATTTTATAAATTATTGATATTACCAAAAATGAGTATCTGTATATAAAATACTTAATAACTTTAACAATATCTATTTATTTTAACCTTATACGTATTTCGGCATGTTTACATGCCATTGTCAAAGGTTATATGAAAGTAAACAGTTAGTGTTGTTATAGCAATAGAACTTTGTGACTTATCTTGGTAATCGTCTGCAGATGACTTGATTTCTCATTCCAAAACGTCCAGTAGAGGAGAATTTAAGAGATCAATTTGCTCTTCATTAACGGTACAGTTTTTAAATGTTTGTGAATTTCAAAAGCTTCTATTATATCTAATTTACGTTTATCATCACAAAAGTGTAAACATTTTATGGTGTTATTAGATGTCATTGAATGATTTTGTTCTAGTAAGTGTTTAGCGTAATTGGATTTATGTGGGTGTTTGTATTTGTAACAACGCACGTGTTCTTTATACCTAATATCAAAATTTCTAATTGTCTGGCCTATATAAATCATTCAATGACATCTAATAACACCATAAAATGTATGTAAATATGTTCTGTCTTCAGTATGCTTTAAATGTTAAGTTTCTCAAAAACCGTTAAAATAGTTGCAATTAAACTATTATTCTATTTGTTGTAAATTTACTCATAAATGTTGTTTTTGCTTCTTTATTATTGTTTTCCTATTTCTTCTTTAGGTCTGAATACTTCATACTTGCATTGTATTAAAGTATTTTTTTGATTTTCTGCTTCTGCTGGCTTGTCTGCATTTGAACATATTATGGTATTAGCATGCATTCAATGTTTCCGTCTCATTCTTCATTATCATTATAATGAACTATCAACACTCCTTATGATAAGATATTCAAAAATAACTAAAGTTAATATTTTTATCACAAAGTTCACATGCCAAAAATTAAACTGTACCATTTGTTGATTACATATGCATTAATCATTCTGCAGTCGTAGTTTAAATTTTCATGAGGCAACTTGCTTTGGCAATTGTCTTTTGTGTTCTAATAAAATATATTTGCTTTCTGAAAATGTGGATATTAACTCTGCTATTAGGAGTGGTGGCAGTTTGTGTTTATTTTGCCTATACCTCTGTTTATAATTATTGGAAACAGCGTGGTGTTCCGCATCCCCCTGTTTCCAAACTTTTTGGAAACGTAGGCGAAACCTTAATTTTTAAAAAATCGTTGGCGCAAATCTACGATGAAATATATCGGTGCGTCAGACGTTTGCAAATTGTACAGCTAAATATTTTAAAATTTATTTTTTAGCAAATATCCCTCTCTGCGTTATGTTGGCTTTTACAGAATTAGGCAACCAGGAATAATTATTAGAGATCCCGAATTAATCAAAGAAGTATTGGTGAAAAATTTTCATAGTTTTCAATACAATGACATTCTTGTAAATGAAGATGTTGATCCTTTAGTTACCAGAGATCCTTTTTTTACAAATGGAGAAAAATGGAAGGTAAATAGAGCTCAACAAACACCATGCTTCACTAACAATAAGGTGAGTAGTTCGCATTTACATTTTATTGGCAATCAAGCCTTCGCGTTGAATGTACTACTATTCAAATTCAATAATTATTTTCTCGTATCTTAAAGGTGTTTTCAACAAACAAATGTTTTTTTTTGGTTTCCATATTTATACTTATTTTTGATACTATACTTTCCTGCGACTTCCCAAGGTTACTAATAATTAATGTTTAATATTTTTACCAGGTAAAAGCAATGTGTCCTTCTATGGAGATGGTCAGTAAAAGATTGGTTACATACTTGGAAAAAACGAATTTGTTCTGCGTCGATGTTAAAGAATTAACAGCCAAATATGCAATAGATATTGTAGCAAGTTGCGCTTTTGGACTGGAAGCGAATTGTTTCGCGGATCCGAATTCCAAATTCAGAAAAATGAGCCAGAAAATTCTCTCCCAGTCGTTTAGTATTGCAGTGAAACATGTACTTCAATTTGTGATGCCGCCGCTTGCTAAAATTCTTAAAACAAAGTAAGTTGGCAGGAATATGCAATTATACAACATTAGCTTTTCAAAATAAATTAAAATGCCACGTTATCCTCAAAAAACACATCATAGCAGGCTTTGATCAGTGTGCGTCACTTCGTAGCTATATTCGGAAGATAACTATATATTATAAAAATATATCTAAGACGTGACCCAGGCTGGTCTGCTCGGACATGTTTTTCTTTTGTGGATTCTGCTGCGCTAAATTTGTTATTCTTAAACAATATATTATTAATATTAATACAAAATGGGTGGAAACAGTGGTATGAACACGCGTTCTAATATAACTGATAAAGATGAATCTTTTCTTCAAAAAATGGTTGAAAAAATATTATCTAATGAAACACTTATGGAAAAAATATTTTTTGATTGTGATGTACTGCTATCTACAAGAAATTTTATAGCCGAGTTAAAGAACCTTGTATATTAACAATGGTTCGTACAAACATCAGAGTAGCACATGTTAATGTCAGGTCATTGTTCCCTAAAATATCAGAATTAAAAACATTCATCCTTCAAAACAAAATTGATATATTAGCTGTATCTGACACGTGGCTTAATGCAAATATTTCAAATACTGATATGAATATTAAGGATTACTTCTTTATACGAAATGATGTCATGTTACTTTTGAACAAATTTGGTTATCTGTGAACGTCTCAAATAAAAAATTAATACTAGGTGCTCTATATAATTCTAAACAAAGGGATTATAAATTATTCCTTGATGAATTTGAAAACTCTATACACTACGTCTATGTCTTTTTCTGATAATATAATTTGCTTAGGTAATTTTAATATTGATTTTTTTTAAACCAGATCACTCTGCTACGATATACATGCAAAATATGCTAGAATCTCTTGATTTAAATCAAATTATTAATCAACCCACAAGAGTATCAAATAATTCTCAATCACTTATAGATCTTATTATTACTTCAGATAGTTCGTTAATTGCTGATAGAGGTGTAATTGATTGTCATCTAGCTGATCATGATCTTGTCTATTGTGATGTTATTACTGTTGCGCGTCCTGCGTTGCCGTCAAAGAGAACGCTCAGAAATTTAAAAAAAATTGATCTCGACTTATTTACTGTCGACCTAGCAACTTTACCGTTTCATTACATATTTCGAATCACTGATGTAAATGCAAAATTACAATTCCTAAACAATTTGATTTTACAGCTGTTTGACAAACACGCTCCTTTTAAAACTTATAAATTTACTAAACCGTACCTTCCCTGGCTAACTGACAATTTGAAGTATCTTATGTCGTTAAGAAATAAAGCTAAAGCCAAGTGTCGCAAAACCAAGCTACCGGAGCATTGGCAGTATTATAAATCATTACGTAACTTAACTAATATATCTTTAAGGAACGAAAAAAGAGCATATTTCAATCTCATATCTTCCAATCGCGACAATAGCGCTTTATGGAAAAATTTTGGTATGCTTGGTCTTGGTAAAGACAAACAAGTTAATATACCAGACAATCTGCATGATCCTAATATGATTAATGATTATTTTGTAAACGGTGTTCGTAAGGTTAACGGTGATGGACATACAGTACCTCTTGATATTTATGAACAAAACACCTACCAAAGTTTAAACTTTAACTTTTTCCCAGTAGATACCAACACTATTTTGGATATTATCAATAAAATCAAATCAACTGCATTTGGAAATGATGATATAAACATAAGTATGATAAAACTGTGCTGTCCATCTATTGTTCCTTATGTGACACATATCATTAATTCTTGTATTGTTGAAAATACTTTTCCGCAGTGCTGGAAGCATGCGATTTTCAAACCATTACCTAAAAATAAGCAACCTATTGGAATTAAAGACCTACGACCTATTAGTCTGCTTCCTGCATTGTCCAAAGTATTTGAAAAAGTTATTCGTAATCTTCTTCTTCTTCGTAGTTTAGGTTTACACCTGTTAAGGACTGGCATTTTCTTGGGACATGGAGTTCCAGCTGTCGCGCCATCTTTTACGTGGTCTGCCTGGTGGTCTGGTTGTATTTGGTTTTCCGTTTCTTGCTATTTTAGCTATCCGGTTATCTTCCATTCGCGTCACGTGTTCATTCCAGTATCTTCGTCTTTGTCGGGTCCACCTCACTACGTCTTCTATTTTACATTCTTCTCTTATGTCACTGTTCCTTATTCTGTCTAACAGTGTGTGCCCTGTCATTGTTCTTAGTACCTTCATTTCAGTTGTTCTTACTGCGTTTTTAGTTCTGGATGTGTCAGCTCTTGTCTCGGCGGCGTAAGTCATTATAGGTCTCACACATGTTTTATATATTTTTACTTTGCTATCGAGGAGCATGTCTCTATTTTTCCATATGGTATTTAGACGGTGTTCCGACAGCTTAATTGGAACGATAAAGGCATATCTATAGACGGAGAAATGTTGAACCATCTGCGTTTTGCAGACGACATCGTGATATTCAGTGAAAATAAAGAAGAATTACAAAAAATGATCGATGAGCTACAAGTAAAGTCAAAGGCAATAGGTTTAAAGATAAACATTGATAAAACAAAATATATGACGAATGATATAAGAACAAATGATAAAAATCTCACAGTACAAGACCAACAAATCAAAAAAGTAAATTCGTACATATATCTAGGACAAAAACTGGAAATTACAAAAAACAACCTAAAAGCAGAGCTAAGTAGAAGAGTATCATTAGCATGGGCCAGCTTCGGAAAACTCCAGAAAATCTTTCAGTCGAACCTGCCAAATACAATTAAATCAAAAACATTCAACCAACTTTTATTGCCTGTATTAACATACGGAACAGAGACTTGGGCAATGAATAAAAATATAATTGATAGACTAAGAAAAACTCAAAGAGCTATGGAAAGACGAATGCTTGGTGTAACCCTGGCGGATCATATCCCAAACACAGAAATTAGAAAGCGAACACAAATAACAGACGTCATATACCAAATATGCAAATTTAGATGGAATTGGGCTGGTCACATCGCCAGGATGCAAGATAACCGGTGGACTAGGCGAATTATAGAATGGAGACCACGTCAACACAGAAGAAGCATAGGACGCCCACAAACTAGGTGGACAGATGATATTAAAAGACTAGCAGGGTCCGACTGGATGAGAAAAGCAGAAGACAGATTGGAATGGAGGAGACTTGGAGAGGCTTACATCCGACGATGGATGGAATAGCTACGTGATGATGATGATGACTTACACACCCAGATATTGAGGCGGCTTTGTTTGTCTGTACCGAACTTCTGTATACAAGTCGCCTTGGCTCGTGATCTCAATACCTAGATATTTGAACTTCATAACTTGTTCGATTGGTTGGTTGTCTACGACAAGTTTACATCTTAAAGGTTCTCGGGATATTGTACGGATATGCTCATATTATATATCTCTGCTGTTAGTTTAAACGTGTGTAAGAGTCGTTGAAGATCGTTCTCAGTTTCAGAGATTATTATAGCGTCATCCGCATAGCACAATATCTTTATTTGTTCTCTACCCATTCTATATCCTTATTCGTAATCAACTCAATAATTTCATCAATGATCACAATTTTTTACCTACATTTCAATCTGGTTTTAGATCTGGCTATAGCTGTACAACTGCTTTACTCAATGTTACTAATGATATTTTGAATGCCACTGACCAGGGAAAGATCACTGCACTCGTTCTGTTAAGGCGGGTCCACATTAGTAAAAATATACGTTGTGTGTTGAATGTAGAATTCGGCACAAATATTTGCGCCGCAAATTCGCTGCAATCGCTGCTTAAATATTTACGTCATGCGCCGTGCGTCCGCGATCAACACGTGTGTGTAGTTTGTTGTCGTTGAAACAACGTGAACGTTTATTCTATTCTTTTATGAATATGAATTTAAACAAAGACGATGTTCTTCTTTTAATTCAAGAATACCGAAAACATAAGGTTTTATGGGATCCAAAGGATAAGTGGCATTTCAATAAAATTAAAAAGATCCAACGATAGTACATTCAATAACCTACTGCCACCATTGTGTTTTTTATTTTGATACAGATGTTTAATCCAATAGCGCCTGCTTTTTAATTTCTTCTCATTTTTTTTCCTTGATAAGATGGTGCATAACAATGAAAGCAGCACATTTTCTTTTCATTATGATCAATGCATCAGACATGGTAACAGTTAGTTGTTTTAACAAAGTGGAAATATTATAGTGGGATTAAAATTAACTCCTATATTTCTAAACACCAACACACAATGACAACATTCGCCAAAATCACTGCGTTCGCGAAAAATACGTCCACACTAGAACGACGTTGCGGCGCAAATCTCTTTGATGTCTTGAAAAAGACCGACAAGGAATGGATCGCGTGTGTTGAATGTTGCGAAAATTTTTGGGTGCGTTCGTATGCGGCGAACACGTCCACACTCGCATAAATTTGTAACGCACACACAAATTTGTGCCGAATGCAACATACAACGTATATTTTTACTAATGTGGACGCGCCTTTAGATTACAGTAAGGCATTTGATACAGTGAATCATAATACTTTTATTACAATTTTAAAATACTTAGGAGTTGGCCATGCTGCTACGTCGTTAATCAGAAGTTATCTATGCAATCGAACACAATCGGTTCGATTGGATAAGCAGGACTCACGTTCGCTATCGGTAACTCAGGGTGTTCCACAGGGCTCAATTTTAGGTCCCCTGTTATTTTCAATATATACATCTGTTTTCATGAAACACGTTAAATTTTCGAAAATTCATGTATACGCGGATGATACTCAGTTATACCATTCTTTTACAACTGCAAATTGGAGGAAAGCTATTGATGAGGTAAACTTGGATTTGCAATATATCTACGATGCTTCTGTTCGTCATTCGCTTAAGATTAACCCGGACAAATCTGCTGCGCTATTGTTTGGAAATAAAAGCTGCTGTCGTAATTTAAGTAATGTAATTGATATCAATATTAATAACATTAAAATCCCTTTTGTTACCAAAGCTAAAAGTCTCCGTTTAGCGCTAGACAACACTTTTCGTTATAGAGACCAAATATCTAAGTATACCTGTCAGAGTTATCTACATCTCAAGAAACTATATCCTCATAGGTCCTATTTAAACCGCGAAATTAAAAAGAATTTATGTGAAGCTTTTGTGTTATCGCAATTTAATTACTGTTCTCCGATCTACCACCCAGCACTAGATGTCATTACTGCTCAAAGAATTCAAAAGATTCAAAATGCTTGTCTGAGGTTTATATACGGCATTAGAAAATATGAACGTATATCTCACAAGCTGGCTGATGCTGGTTGGTTGACAATGCAGAATCGTAGAATATTGCAATGCCAATGTCTTTTCCATCAGATCTTAATAACAAAGAATCCTCCTTATTTATACAATAAAATTACTTTTAGGACCGATATACATAATATTTCTACTCGGTTTAGAGGCCAAATTTCACCTCCCTTTCATGTAGCAACTCTGTTTGAGCGGTCATTTTCGTTCCAGATGTATTCCATGTACAACAGTTTATCTACGGGATATAAATCTTACAGTTCTAAATTATTTAAAACAAAACTTCATACAGAACTTTTTCAGAATCAGTAGCTTGCTTTGTTTATATCGACCTACTCTGATGGGTTCAGGTGGCAGTACAGTTTTATGTGGATGGTGCCATCACAGAATACTTTAGGTTTAAATGTAACTCTAGGTGTAGGTATTTTACTTAATTATGTTTAATTTATTAATCCAAGGTTTAGGTGGTAGATCAGGGAGTAGGGTTACCCGAAACTGAATCTCGCCTTGTAAATGTGCTTCACTAGGGTTGTAAATTAAAAATTAATTTTTAATCAAGTTGTTGTTTTTTTTTTGTAATTTCCAACAACACTTTATATTACTATTTATGAGCACGTTAATAAAGATTATTATTATTATTATTACTTGGTACATCCTACTATTTACAAGTTTTTTACTATTGCAAAATTAAAATATCAATTTTATTCCAAGCACGTTTCAATGTGCAAAACAAAATTTTCTTATAAAATAGTTTTTTCGTGCTTTCAGATTTGTTCCAGACGATGCAGCCCGTTATTTTCGAAAACTTATTTCAGAGACGTTAAAATACAGAGTTGAGCACAACCTTGTTCGGTATGATTTTTTGGATACGATGGTAGAATACAAACGTAAACTTGGCGAAGACGTTTTCACAGACGAAGACGTAACCGCTCACGCCGTAGGATTTATTGATGGATTCGAAACAAGTTCGATAACTTTAACTTTTACCCTCTATGAGTTGGCTGCCAATCCTGATGTACAAGATAAACTCAAGGCAGAAATTGATGAAGTATTGGAAAAATATGATGGCGCAATCACCTACGATGCCATTCAGGAGATGGTTTACCTGGATAAAGTTGTTAACGGTAAATACAAACAACTTTACTTTGCTTAATGTTTATCTTTTTTTACATAAAACTACTGTAAATTTTAGAAAGTCTTCGTATGCATCCAGCTGGTCTTTTCTTGGGAAAAATTTGCACGAAACCTTTCACACTACCGTCTATAACAGAAAATGGCCCCGATGTTATCGTAGAACCTGGAACACCAATCGTAATACCATTGTACAGCTTACATTATGACACAAAGTATTACCCCGACCCTGAACGATTTGATCCAGAGCGTTTTTCAGAAGAAAATAATCAAGCTCGTGAAAAGTACACTTATTTACCTTTTGGTGACGGACCTCGTGTGTGTTTAGGTAAGGTAACCTAAAATAAAAGTGAAATTGATAAAAAAAATTGTTGGTTTTAGGGCAACGGTTTGCAACAACACAAGTTAAAGTTGCACTTGTCAATTTAATTTCAAATTTTGAAATTCGAGTTAACAGTAAGACAATTACACCGTTACAAATTGATCCTACTTATTTAATTTATGCTGCAAAAGGTGGTATTTGGTTAGATTTTGATAAAAGAAATAAGTAGTGGTTTGTGAAGGATGTAGAATGAAACACTTTAGCGTATTTTAGTTTATTTGACAAAATTGTGACCATTGCACGTTGTCAATCTTACTATAAAAATGGTTACTTAGTGTATGCTATATTGTAATTTAGAAGATATTTTTTTATTAAATTTTAAGTTTGTTGAATGTTATATCTATTGCTATGTCCGTTTTAATAATTTAATAAAAATGATAAAAGTAGGTTTTTATTGAACATCAGCTTTGTTCAACATGAAATCACTATTGTAATTATGTACCGAACTTTCTTTCTTATACGGGTAAGTCAATAAGGGTGCAGTTGTCTATTACCTTCATATTTTAAAATTATTTTTATTTATACAGACGGTTCCATAATTATTATAAGAGTTGCATAACAAGCATGTTTTCTTTAATAAAACGCCCTGTATGTTTTTGCATGTTCATACTCGCCTTCTAATTGTCTTTCTAAATATTTCCTGTTTTTGATTCCGTTGCGGGGTTGCTAAGTTATCTATCTTTTATAGAAAATTTTTAGCATTTGTGTAAGTGTGTATTATACACAGATGGATAAACCTCAAAACCCTCAAACGAAACATATTAATGTCGTGTAACCGGAAATGTGCTAAAAGCCACTTCAGATATATTACTCGAAACACAACAAGTGTTTTATTACTTCGATTAACCAATTACAAGTTGAATGGACCAAAATTCAAATTTTATGTAGTACACTGTTTTTCACTATAATTAGATAACTTTTAATGTATTTTTTCAAATAAAATAGGATAAAGTTAGTTAAAAGGATATGCTGATTAGTTTGCGTAAAGTATTCGCTCAATTATGTGGTTGTATTTGTATTTATTGGGGTTTGCCGTTGCAAGTTTTGTAACGTATTGCTATGTTCTTCATATATGTAGTTATACATACTGGAAGAAAAGAAAGGTTCCACATCCTCCAGTTTCTTCCTTTTTTGGAAATATAAAGGAAGCAATATTTTTAAAAAAATCAACAGAGCAAATTTACGATGAAATATACAAGTAAGTTAATTGTTGCTATCTAGCAGGATACCTAAAAAGGCTTTGTACAATTTTATTTAGGTCTTACCCGTTTCTTTCCTATGTTGGAATATATAAACTAAGGAAACAAGGAATTCTCGTAAGAGATCCCGAATTGGTTAAGGAAGTACTAATAAAAAGTTTTGGTCATTTTCATGACAATGATTTGGAAGTAGACGAAAATGCTGATCCTTTAACTAACAATCCATTTACTCTGCGAGGGGAACGTTGGAAAAATATCAAAAGTCTGATTTCGCCGCTTTTCACCAGCAAAAGGGTTAGCAACAATAAATATTTTTGAACAATTTAGAATTTTAGAATTATACAGTTCGGTTTCTATTAGATAAAATCGATGTTTTATTTGATGGATGACGTATGCAAAAAATTAGTCAAGTACCTGGAAGAAACAGATCCGGGTAAAAATGGTTTCGAAGCTAAAGATTTAGTAAGCAAATATTCAGCCGATGTTGTTGCAAACTGCGCTTTTGGTGTAGAAGCCAAATCGTTTGAAAAATCACATTCCGAATTTAAAGAAATGGCGCAAAAATTTACATCACCATCATTTTCCATTGCAAAAATAATAATAAATTCGATATTTCCACCAATGTCAAACCTTCTTAAAGTTAAGTATGTATAAAGTCAAAAATAAACAAAAATTGCAACAAAATACAAATAATACAAATGTTTTAGGGGAGTTCCAAACGACGTCGAAAAATACTTTCGAACAATAGTTTCCCAAACCCTGGAATACAGAAAAAACAGAAATATGGAAAGGAACGATTTTTTAGGCCTTCTGAACGAATTGAAAAGTAAAAATCAATTTACTGACGATGACATTACAGCTAATCTTTTAGGAATATTATTTGATGCATATGCAATAGGTTCGACTGTACTAAGTTTTGCTTTGTACGAACTAGGTGCGAACCTTGATGTTCAAAATAAATTGAAAAAAGAAATTGTTAACGTTATAGAAAAACATGGGAAATTATGTTACGACACCATTCAGGAGATGTTCTACTTGGATAAGGTTTTAAATGGTAATTGTTATGCACATATCAGTAAGCAAAAAAATTCACCTTTCCGAAAGAACAATCTGCCCCAAATTTTATACAATAGTCGTGATTTATGTACGATGCACGATGAATATAAGGCAATTAAAAATGTTGGGAACACTTTCACATTTAAAAAAAAATTAAAATAATGGCCGGCAAACATACAATCACGTGATATGCCTCGCTTGTTAAAAAAAACACTAAGCGTTTGTCGTCAATCAATGCCTCGAAACCTGTTTTAAGCTTGCGCCGTCTGCCACATTGCTGGATTGGACGTGCTGTCGCCACTGATCTACCCTTTCGTTTCTGGCCTCTCAGGTCGCCAGACCTCACACCGTGCGGCTTCTTCCTCTAAGGCTGTGCAAGAATATTGGGTATGTGCCACCCCTGCCACAAGATATTCAATAATTAAATACAGTTCAAACTTCTAGAATTTTTTGCATATCACGTCATTTTAGGCCTTTTGGCTACCTCACAGTAAACGTATGAAAGCGTTTCCAATATTTTGAATTGACCTGTATATACCTGCAGACTTTTACTTTTAATAATCATGGGAAAAATAAAACGCGAATATATACAATTAATTTACTAATAATTTCAGAGTGTTTACGTAAAAACACTGCAGTAGCCTCCTTTGGAAAATTATGTACAGAACCGTTTACATTCCCCGCCCCTAATGGAATAGGACCAGATGTTACAATAGAGCCCGGAACATTTATTATCATTCCTGTTTCAAGCATCCATAACGATCCCAAGTATTATCCCGACCCGGATCAATTCAACCCGGAAAGGTTTTCAGAGGAAATAAAGGAAACTCGCCCGAAGTGTACGTTTTTACCTTTTGGAGACGGACCTCGCATCTGCCTTGGTAAGTAGTTCTTTATAAAGTACGACATTTACTATTCAGAATGTTTGTTTTAGGGCAGCGATTTGGTGTAGCACAAGTAAAGATAGTCATTGTGCAGTTGATTTTGAATTTTGAAATAAGAGTCAATAAAAAGACTATTTTGCCCTGGGAAATTGATCCTAAATGCCACTTTCTTACTGCAAAGGGCGGTCTCTGGTTGGATTTTCATAAAAGACAGTTGAAAGACGAACTCCTAGTGTAAAGTATTTTGATGCAACTTATATTTTATTGTTTAAATATTGTGTACGATTCAAATACATACAATAAATACATTTCCGCAAAAATTACTGATTTTTTTTAAAGTAAAAAGTCAGTTTTGTTGGTAGCCAAAAAGTAATTATAATAATAGCTATAATTAATAAATATTGATTTCAACGAAGTAAAGCTAGAATTTATAAACAATTTTTTTTAAATAGGCAACCTTTCATTAATTAAACGGTGTCCGATAATAGTTATTTAAGTATAAAGGAATGTAAGGACGTAATAACATCCGAGGTAGGCGAATACGAGCTGAGGCGGAGCCGAAGCTTGTCGCCTGCCGAGGATGTTATTAGTCGATACATTCCGTGTTACTTATTAAATTTTTCACGCTACCGGCAATTTAAGTAGGCCTACAGGTAGACATTTAATCATATTTTTAAAAGTTCGTTTTGACAGCTGTCATCGGAATTATTTTTTAAAAGCTCCATTATTCTAAGTTGTCTATGTTTGTTACCATATCAACGAACAGTTAAAATCAACATTATTTTCCTAGGAATGTAAGTGACACTATTAAGTTCCGTCGTCAAGGGTAACTAGTACACGAAGGTTATCAGCCACTTACGATCCCTGTAGCTATCGATGTAAGGCCTACTTACACTGCCGGTAGCGTGAAAAACATATTTTCTTGCTCAGAATTGCTCATCATGACTGGTAGAACTAAAATTTAACGTTAGTTTTAGATGCTTTTATACTTGGTAGGGGTACTGTAAAAACCGTAAATTTAAAATTTTGAAATTTCAAAGTATATCTGAAAATCTAGCCATAAGTTTTTTTCAGTACTTTGTAGTCTTATAGAACCGAACATACGCTACAATTTGCTTTGTTTTCAATATCATAATTCCACTGTGGCACCCCTATAAATTTTTGATAAATTGATACTCCCTTAAAAAAAATTACTCAGCTTGACTTGTGGAAGCAAAATTTGATGTTAGTTTTTTATAAATTTTATATTTTGTGAGGCTATACGTCCTCTCCACCTCTATGATTTTTTGGCTAGAGAATTTAAGATTTGGTTGGCTACCGCGGAAAATCTGAATTCCAAATAATAAATTAAAAAAATTGTAAGTTTTGTAAATATGTTGTCGTTTCTGTGTAATTTTTGATTGCAATTAGTACAGTTTTATTATATTTTGTCACAATTCTTCTAAAACATTGTTTTTATTATTTTTTATTTTCATATTTCTTCTATGATGCTGTATGCCTCACAGTCTCCGATTTGTTTTTTTTTAATATTATTTACTTCTGCTCGCTTGTCTTCATCCGGGACATTTTACCTTACTAAGATATTTTCTTCTTATCTTTTATTATTTTTACAACTGTCGACATTTTTTCCGATGTGATACTAACATTCAAAAATAACCGTGAAGTAAATAGTTTAATCACAAAGTTCAGAAGCTAGTGATTAAAATGCAGAATTTGTTGATAACATTTATACAAAAATAATTAATTGTAAATAAATTATAAAAAATATATGTAGTTTGAGTTTATATTTTTATGAGGCAACTTATTGTGACAATTATGTTTTGAGTTCTAATAAAAAATATTCAGTTTATAAAAATGTGGATGTTAACTTTGCTTTTAGGAGTGGTAGCAGTTTGTATCTATTTTGTCTATACTTCTGTTTATGATTATTGGAAACAGCGTGGTGTTCCGCATCCCCCTGTTTCTAAACTTTTTGGAAACGTAGGTGAAACCTTAATTTTAAAAAAATCGTTGTCTCAAATCTACGATGAAATATATCGGTGCGTCCGACGTGTGCAAATTGTGTACAGCTAAATATTATAAAATTAATTGTTTTAGCAAATATCCCTCTCTACGTTATGTTGGCTTTTACAGAATTAGACAACCAGGAATTATTATTAGAGATCCCGAATTGATCAAAGAAGTCTTGGTGAAAAATTTTCATAGTTTTCAAGACAATGATATTCTTGTAAACGAAGATGTTGATCCGTTAGTTACAAGAGATCCTTTTTTTATAAAAGGAGAAAAATGGAAGATAGCTAGGGCTCAACAAACACCTTGCTTCACTGGTAATAAGGTAAGTTGTTTCTGTTTTCATTTTATTTTTGTTGGTCGTTCCGTCTTGGCTGTCTCTCTGTCCCTGTTAACGAGTTTTCTTATTCGTGCTCAGTGGGTAGATGCGACGAAGTAGCGCCTGCTCCTCTGAAGATATCGTTAGCGACTTTATCCCCCCAGTGCCATGTAGCCCTCGTTCCTCGTTCGATGATTTTTCTCTGAATTTAGGAAACTAGTGTGTGGCAACGGCTTTATTGGTATTATAATGTTGGAGCATATTTGCAATAATTATTTTCTGATACATTAAGGGTGCCTTTAACAACATATGTTTTTTTTATGTTTGTATATACTGAAATCTACTGTAGATTTTTATATTTATACCTATTTATGATACACCCTGTGTACTACACTTTCCTGCGCCTTTTCAAGACAAGAAAATTTGTAAAATTACTTAGCCTCTTTTAGGGTATTAATAATAAAAATTTAATATTTATAACAGGTAAAAGCAATGTGTCCTTTGATGGAAGCGGTCAGTAAAAGATTAGTTACATACTTAGAAAACAAAAAGTTTTCCTGCGTCGATGTTAAAGAATTAACGGCCAAGTATACAATCGATAGTGTAGCAACTTGCGCTTTTGGATTGGAAGCGAATTGTTTTGCAGATCCAAATTCCAAATTCAGAAGAATGAGCCAGAAAATTCTGTCCCAGTCGTTTACTACTGCGGTTAAACATGTACTTCAATTTGTGATGCCGTCGCTTGCTAAAATTCTTAAAACTAAGTAAGTTGGAAGAAACATGTTGTTAATTTTAGGATTTTATTAATTATCTGTTAATGTATGGTATAAAAAAACTATTCAAAACACGCTTTGTGTCTAAGAACCAGATTTTTTCATAGGTATAATGCTTTTTTCATGCTTTTAGGTTTGTTCCAGACGATGCAGCCCATTATTTCCGAAAACTTATTTCAGAAACATTAAAATACAGAATAGAACACAACGTTGTTCGGTATGACTTTTTGGATACGATGGTCGACTACAAACGAAAACTTGGCGAAGACATCTTCACAGACGAAGATGTAACTGCTCACGCCGTAGGATTTATAATTGATGGATTCGAAACGACTTCGATAACTTCAACTTTTGCCTTATACGAGTTGGCTGCCAATCCTGATGTACAAGATAAACTAAAAGCAGAAATTGATGAAATATTAGAAAAATATGATGGCGCAATCACCTACGATGCCATTCAGGAGATGGTTTACCTGGATAAAGTTGTTAACGGTTAATACTAACAACTTTATATTGCTTAATGTTTACTTTTTCATTTTACATAACTGACTACTGTAATTTTTAGAAAGTCTTCGTATGCATCCACCTGGCCTTTTCTTGGGAAAAATTTGCACGAAACCTTTCACACTACCATCTATAACAGAAAATGGCCCTGATGTTATCATAGAACCTGGAACACCAATCGTAGTGCCAGTGTACAGCTTACATTATGACACAAAATATTACCACGACCCTGAACGATTTGATCCAGAACGTTTTTCAGAAGAAAATAATAAAACTCGTGAAAAGTACACTTATTTACCTTTTGGTGACGGGCCTCGTGTGTGTTTAGGTAAGGTAACCTAAAATAAAAGTGAAATTGATAAAAAAAATTGTTGGTTTTAGGACAACGGTTTGCAGCCACACAAGTTAAAGTTGCACTTGTCAATTTAATTTCAAATTTTGAAATTCGAGTTAACAGTAAAACAATAACACCGTTGCAAATTGATCCTACTTATTTCATTCTTGCTGCAAAAGGTGGTATATGGTTAGATTTTCATCAAAGAAATAAATAGTGGCTCGCGAAGGCGACAGATCGACAAAACCTATACAACAGTAAAAGACCACATTTTAACAGACTCCAATAAATTTAGTTGGCGCCATCATAGTGCGATTGAAGGCGTCCGTATTGCGCCCATTAAATATTGCCAATGTTTGTGAAGAGTATTGCTTTGTTGTTATTGAAAAAATAATTAATTTTAATAAAAGTTGCTACTTATGTTAATGAAACTGAAGGTTTTTGTTTAACTCCGCCGCCTTATGTTCAATATAAAATTAAAGTTAAACTTGTTTGTAGATGGGTGAGTCAATAAGGACGCGGTAATCAAAATCTCCTTTCTATTTATTCTATGTAAAATAGGCAAAAAAATCAAATAAAAGTGGTAAGGAACCAAGAAGATCGCAGTTAGTTAAGTTATACAATGGGTTCCATACGATAAGAGTCGCATAACAAGCTCGCGACAAATTTTCGTCCTCAAAAATAAACGGATGCAAACGCCAAGGTCTGCATAATCCTAGGATGCAGAAAAAAAAATTAGTGAATACAGACACTTATTTTAGTAGAAATTTGATACAATTTTTATATTTTGGTGTTAAGCTTTATCGGCAGTAGCAGGCCTACGTTGAACAAATATTAAAATAATTAAATAAGTAAGTACATGCCGTTTAACCGCCAAAATAGCAGAAAATGTTGTTATACAAATAAAACCATTTTGGTTCAAGATTTCAAATAGTCGAAATTGTTAAGCTTTTCCGTGAAAGTAACATCACTTCTGAATCAAACTGTAGTTACACCACATTCAAGCTTTCAGACTGTTTGTTTTGTGATAACACAACACATGTTCATCCATTATCTTTCCCCTATACATTAAGTAATTGAGTCAAGTGGTAGAACCGAGTTTAGTTTTATGAAGATTTACTACTAACCAAACAAAAATTTGTGTGCGAATTGTTTGCTCAAGGGTGTACTATTATACCCAATAATCTCTTTCATCCGCGACTATACATTAGTATATGTTGAACAAACGTGTCACGTTTAACCATGTTCTATCTCTATCCTCTTGAAATCATCCGGTCGGCATTATTTTTCACCTGGTCACTACTGCAAACCCATTGCCTTAAATAACCATTTCAAGGTTTATAGACCGCCATAATGTTTATTATAATTAATGCCTAAATTATCCAGTTCTTTCCCCTAATTGTCAGATGATCTTGGGACGGGAGTTACCAAAAGTTACGTAAACCATATTCAGACATGTTTTACAAATATTATAAAATATTCAAAAAGACACTTTTACCATCTTGTTAGAAATTCGTAGGGTTTCCATATAAATCAAAACGACACAGAAATCGTAAAGTAAATAAATACTACGTAAATATAAGAATAAAGTTTATACATTTTCAAAGACGTGCACTTCGCCAAATTAAATTTTAAATTTAAAATCCCTAACAGTTGGACAACTTATTTGTTAGTTTTGGTGTTGTGGTTCCAAAAGTGTAGGTTGTTAATAATTTAATTTTGGAGTTAATATAAAAAACATTTTAGGGCGCTGGTATCGACACTGTTATTTTCCTTACGGCTGTATTTTACTGGATTTTTTATCATTTTATTCTTTCCCCGAGAGGCCAGCAGCCAGCCCATCTTCTGAACTCCTCTATCCAGAAAGACTAGGTGCGTTTATTTGGAGGTTTTCATCCCCTAGAACAATTATCTTACTGGATTATGGAGAAAGAGACCATTAACC
Organism: Ctenicera cuprea; assembly: GCA_958336395.1. Taxonomy (NCBI): domain Eukaryota; kingdom Metazoa; phylum Arthropoda; class Insecta; order Coleoptera; family Elateridae; genus Ctenicera; species Ctenicera cuprea. The sequence goes on from OY284494.1 coordinate 42,684,345, forward strand.
GATTTTCAGCAGTAATTCAAGGCAGGGCCTTTTACTGCGGTGCAATCAACGAGAATCAGAGGTTTGTTTACGAGGTTGTTACTCTTGCCTTTTTTCATGTTTCATCTGTAGTTAAAACCGGCTATATAGAAAGCAACTGCAATAGTACGGAAATGTACACAGAATCACTGACAAGATTTCGAAAAAAATGAACATCACAAGAAAGAAGAAGACAAAAGGGTCCAAAAAGCAAGCTAAATCAACATATAACGTTATGCAGGCGGCTTTGAGCACTGTACAAGAGTGGTGTGATCAGCAGTATAGTGTGTCTATTCTTGACGACAATCAACTTCCTGCCCACCTCTTCTTCAGTCTAGCAGACTTTCTGTTTCTTGCTCGCTTTGAATCCTCACTGAGAAACCTAAAACACGCTTTAATAGTAAATATGTCAGAATATGGAAACAAGTTTTTATTGGACAAGAAATACTAATATTATATAATTTATGTAATACAAAAGTAGCCACAGGGCGGCGGTGCTGGGATGAACTAATCCCCTCCAGTCATGCACTGATCTGCCTACTTTCCACCCCGCTAAGCAATGCATCGCTTGGCGTGCGCGCTCCTCAGTGTCCGTCCTCGTCTCTAGACGCTATCCTCGTCTGCATTTCTTACAAAACCTTCAAAATTTCGCTGATAGGTTTAACCTTGGTCATTGTCCTTAAATGGCCAACAAATTATTTAATACAAAACTCATCATAACTAAAGTATCGATGTAGCAATCAAGATTAGATAAAATAATTTGAATTTTAAACAATAAAAATGTTTGTTACGATAAACATTGAAATCAAGGCTAGCCAGACCGTTATCCCTGTTAAATATCACATGGTAGTGCTTTTACTTATTTAATTAATACTTTGATCGTGCATTCATCTATATGATATAAAAAAAGTAAATAATAATTTATAAATAATAGAACAGGTTAAGATTACTAGCTTCATATCTCTTATGGATCTACTGAAGAAGTTCTACGTAAGCTATGTATTTGCTAAATGGCACTGCAAAGAAACTATGGAATAACCGGATTAGTAGATCGCAAAGCGCTGGGAACTTTCAGTTCCAATTCGATCTTCGTGGCGGACGGACGCATAAACAGAACTCAGTGGCAACATTCCCGAATACGTGCACTTCAATGCACACTTACAAAAACGAGTTACGAAATTTTATACAATATTACTGGAAAATAAAACATTACTTAAGATATATGTACAAGTCAAAGCAATAATTACTCATATAAAGATTATGTCTTCAACTCTGTAAAACAAATCTCACCATAATTGTGACCAAATTAAGATTCTACCCATACCTTATTTCGGGAAACATCGTACCACAAATATTGAATAATTTTATTAGTGACCCTAAACTTTCTAAAACGGCTGTAAAATCTCGCTGGGTCGAAATTTAATTCCAAAATAGAAAACACTAAAATGCTCTGTTAGTTACACATATTAAGTTCAGTACTTATGTATGCCTTGCGTATTTCCGAATATTGCATAGTGGCGTTACTTCAAAAAAGTCGGCCCCAATGCGGGCACACATTAAGGGCCCCTCTCATACACATTTATTTGCTTTTAAATCTTCCAACAGATACTCCAATTTCGATAAGCCTATAGCTACGTTAAAAAATGTATTGATAAAATAATTTTTAAATAACCCCTCGCCGGAAGGAGAAGTTAAACATGTTTTTCAGAAACAAGTTTTCTGAATTTACGATACAAGCATAATTAAATAAAAGACGTTAGGGAAAATCGAACGCTTTTCACGTGAAGCTTTTAGCTACAAAACGGCGGTTGTTACGATTTTTGAAACATTTTGATATTAAAACAAGAACAATTTGCAAGATTAATATAAATGTTAGTGATTTAATAACTCTAAAGAAATACAATGTGACTGGGTGTGTAGGAAATGTTTGATAGAATGTTGACTGGGAGGTGAAAATTTTTTTTTTAAATTTTAAACTTCATCGATTTGGTTGCTTGTTGAACGATCTGTATTTGTATGGCATGTTGCATTTGCCCTTTACAGAGTAATTAAGGTGCGTGCAGTTTGTTTTATAGTGCTGCTTCTGTTGGGGTTACAACGGTGTCCATAAATATTTCTAAAAACATGAAAATTAGTATTTTCTAAAGTACGGGAAAGTCCAGGAAAAGTGTTCTTTATTTTTTAAACTCAAAACCTGTAATAATTTCCTAGACGATCATATCGCACGTTAAAAATGAGAGGATTTACGAGTTTAGGTATCTCTATTCCACCGACTTTAAACATCAAAATGGATCAGATTGATTATCTGTGAAGTGCGTATACTAGATTTGAGAATGATATGAGATGAGATATGATATGGTAAATTCAACTTTAATTACAATAGAATAAGCTGCGTCACTGTTATAACCAAGGACAAACTGATGTAATTTATTAACAAAATTTCAGTGCCGGAAAGGAAATACACACAATGACGCAAGTGAAATCAATTTACTACCCGCTAAAGAATCGATATGTTATCTTTGTTTGCACGTATTAATCAATTTTTATTGCGTGTAATTTTTATTAATATGTAATCCACTTTAGGCCAGGCGCGCACTTGCGATTTTCTGTCGCGCGATCATTTAGTCGCAAAAATGAAATACTTATTTTTAAGTACGAAGGCGCGCATATACGACTAAATAATTGCCGCGATTTAAAAGATGCAAGCAGCCCTATTTTTGAAGCGATGCGATTGTCGCAAATCAAAATGAGTTATATAGGACAGGAATGAACCTGCACGCACTTGCGACTATTCATCCGCAATTCAGTTGCTGTCGAACGTTCTGAAGTGTACCGTGATATATACTGAAGGAGGTTAATTATAATTTAAAAAAGTAATATAAAATGTCCGACGACGAATCTCTCGCCAGGGATGACCCTGCAGATAGTGTCTTGGACACAGAAAGAATAATTCTAGAGGTGGAAAAGAGACCATCCTATAGTATTAAAAAAATTTATTAGGATGATCTCTTAAGTCGTTATAAATTTTGTAAAATTGCCCTTTTAGCAATCTTTGACTTATCACTGGATGCACCCAATATTGCTTCTGGCGCCGTTTTCTGGCTTCCATTCGTAAAAATAAAGCTACCATAGAAGCGGTTTCAATAAAATCCATGTTGGTACTAAGATGTGGTTACGATTAATTCCCCGCAAGTGCGCGCCTAAAAAATTTAAAAATTATTATTCCGCGATTGCGATTTTTCAGTCGCGCGACAAAAAATCGCATGTGCGCGCCTGGCCTTATAATTTAAAAGATTTTTGTAATAAAGATTATATTAATGAAAGGTTTCTTTACTATGATACTCCCGGCGCTGGAAAAAATTGGAAACTGTCGAGCTCGAAATATAAATAAAAACTATTATTGTTTCTCATCACCGTTATAACCCACAGTAGCATAAGCAGCGAAAAGGTGACTCATCGTCTTTTTCGCAAAACCTGCAGAGCGGCTTTTCGACGATTCTTATTGTGTATAGGTGTTTGTTCATAGAACAGTGTCCAGTTAGGATGCATTAAGTTCTACCTACTAAACGTGAGGAGTTTTTCAGCTACATTCTTAGACAGCCCCTCAACGAAGGATTTGCAATGTCCAATGCTTGAGAGCGCTGTCCTGTACCAGCCAAGTTGGCTCTAGTACTGTGTCTAACGTCCGCGATACAGCAGAAAGAAGAGAAAAAGAGGGAGAAGGTCTGCCTCGTGTCAAACGGCCGCGACACGACTAGACTAGAAATGAAGAGGGATGGAGCAGAATGGCTCAAATATTACTCCCTCGGTATACCTCCCAGAATCGTTTGCCTCGGCGCCCTTGAATGATTTTTTCATTCTCGTGCGCTACAGTGCTTACAAATATTTTTTCGCACTAGTGTTTCAAAAGGCTATCTTTGAAAACTGTGTCAAAAACTGCCATTTTTGATACGCACGTTAAAAAAATACTTTATTTCCAATTAAAACAACATTAGTTGGAAATTTGATTTTCATTCTTCTTTCTGGTTTTGTAATAACAATATCATAATTGTATATGGTACACAAAAAAGTGCCAATTACATTGCAAATATTTTAAATCGAAGAGCATATTTGCATTACCATGTTATCTACACTCACTCTCCCAACGAGCGTTTTATCTATGATTATAAAGATCTCTTAATTAACCCACCTGTAACATTATGTTCGACACTAGAGTAGCTTATCTGGAACATTTAAAGTAGTGATAGTAAAACAACAGAATTAACAGGTACATTTATAAATAAATTCAGACAGGCTAATCTGCTACTGGCAGTCTGAAATCAAATTCTGCAAGCAACATGCAGTACATTATTGCATTCCTAGGATTTGTACTGTTAGTGGTATATCTGTTTTTTAAAAAAAGGTATGCATACTGGCAAGAAAGAGGTGTTCCCTATCCAAAACCGACGTGGATTTTTGGAAACATTGGGAAATGTATCATATTGAATACTATGATGTCGAAGATCTGCAATCGTATGTACACGTAAGTAAGATTTCCGTTTCCTTTTCGATACTTCAAGTATATATTTCATTAAAACTTACGGTTTGAGATTTAAAAAAACATGCTTTGAGGACCCAAAAAAAGTTTTTAACATTTTGTGGACTCATAGAGATAAAGATGAGCTACAAAATGGTAGTACAGAATGTTATGTGAATCGACTTTATAAATCAGCAAAAAAAATCTCTGTTTCACTGCCTTAGATGCGGCAAAGGAAGCGATTTATCCGATAATAGGAAGTAAATTTTTATAAATTAAACCGCCATATTATAACGACGAGAGATATCAAAAAACTTTTCAGCTTAATGGGACCTTCAAAATGAAATATCAATTGAGCCCTTGTTCTATTTAAGATTTTTATTTTTGAGATAATACATTTCGAATGTTCCCGCTCTTTTGAGGAAGAGAGGGGGTACAAACATTTATTTTTTGTCCTCATGTGGAACATTGTTCAAAAGTTAATTTAATGGATTTTAACGATCAGTGTCAATTTTCTTGGTACAATAGTTCTTGAGCGGTTGGGAGAAGATTTATGTAATGGCCGCTTTTTGATATAACTGGCCGCCATTTTAAAAGGGATTGAGCTAGCGATATTATCTTTAGCTGTTTTATTGTAGTTTTCAACGATTTAATGCAATTCATATAGTTTTATTTTTAAAAATAGGTTTTAAAGTTTTAATGAAGTTCGGGGGTTAATTGGGCTGTGGTGCACTTGTGAAGGCAGGTGGCATTGGTTTTACCTTTCTTGATAAGTTGGTTGTGATTTTTCATAAGTCATGCCTGCTTTAAGAAAATATATTTTTTTATTTAAAAAAACGCACTCTACAATTACGATTTCAGTGTACCACCATAAAGTATTTTTAGCGTTGATTTCAAATATCTAATAATATACAGGGGGTTCTATTTAAAAAGCAAAAGTTATATGCCGTTATGCAAAAATAGTAGGCGATGTTTAAAATTGGCACGCGGAATTTTTTGCTGTACATCTCCTCATTAAAAAAAATATTTCGATATCTTTATTAATAACGAAGTTACAAGCTGTAAAGCGATTTACAAATATTGAGGAGTTATAAGGCGCACACTCTTACTCACTCACAGACAGACATCTTTAAAAACTAGCGTTTTTTGAGTTTCTGGTTACGCAAAACATGTATTTCCGTCAAAATTAAAATCGAATCTTTTCATAAAGCCAATACTACCCAATACTGAAAGTATAGTAAAGTAAAAACGCTAGAATATTTTAAATGACCAACAGATTAATTTATATTAGTAAATATAATCTTTTTAAGAATTTTAGATAAACATTTTCTAATTTGCGTAATTTCTGTTCGTTTCCTTTTGTTTAGAAAATATCAATAGGAAAATGTTTTGATTTGACGACAATTATTTTGGAGTTTGATACAATCAAAACATCTAAGATGTACCACATCGATGTTCTTAAATCAAAAATTTTGTAAAAAGAAAATAATATAATCAATATAAGTCAAGGTATGAATAAGTAATTCAACAGGTGGGTTATTTAAACGATGAGGAAGAATAAATAAATGAACAAAGAAAATGCAGTGGTTCTCATAACACATTTTTTTAGTGACTACAAGGATTACGCATACGTTGGCCTATTCAACTTTTGGACACCAGCTGTAGTTGTACGAGACGTGGAATTGATCAAAAATGTTCTCATAAAAGACTTCAATAAATTTCACGATAACTGGCTATCTGTCAGTTATTCAGCTGATCCTATTATGGCAAAAAATCCATTTGTAATGCAAGGCGACGAATGGAAACTTGTACGAAATCATCTTACTCCACAGTACACTGGCGCCAAAGTATGTGTTTTAGTTTTTCACTTATTAATTGTTATTATTGATATATTTTTATACAGGGTGGTAATGAGTTGTATGAACAAATTTCTAGGACTTGCAAAACACAACAAAGCAAACAACTTTTGTTAATAAATGTGTGGTCAAAAGAATTTCCTTTACAAAATAGAGCCTCTTAAAGATTCTTTAAGAAGTACCTAAAAATAGGCAACTCAATTTACTACCTACTATTTGTTTCCATAACGACGGAAATTAATACAGGATAAATAGACAAGATTCCGTGTGACCTGTGCAAAATAATGCAATTTGGGTTGCCTATTTTCAGGTACTTCTTAACGAATCTTTGAATGGCTCTATTTTCTAAAGGAAACACTTTTGGCCACACATTTATTAACAAAAGTTGTTTGCTTTGTTGTGTTTTGCAAGCCCTAGAAGGTTATATCATTTATATAATTTGCACAGCTGAAAGGTATGATACCTCTAATGCAAGAAGTAAGTAAAAATATGATCAAGTACATAAAGGAACAAACAGAAGCTAAGAAATCGAACACATTTGAAAGCAAAGAACTCGCCGGAAGATTTACAGGCGACAACGTTTTAACGTGTGCCTATGGTTTAGAAGGAAAATCATTCGTAGATGAAGTTCCTGTTGCCTTCAAAATTGGAGAAGAAATAGCAAGTCCGAAGTTAAGTGTTCAGATCAAACAAACCATAGGCGTATTTTTCCCGCGGTTAAGAAGCCTTCTAAAAGTCACGTAAGATAAGCGAACTGAACATTTTAGTCACACTAAGAACATGTTTAGATTTTTAGGAAGTCCTATTCCTAAAGTATTTTGGGATATGATTTTGAATACTATACAATATCGAGAAGAAAACAATGTAGTGCGAAAGGATTACTTAGATTGGATAAAAGACTTAAAAAAATCAAAAAATGCGCCCTATGGTAAGGTTGACTTAATGGTTTTGTTATTGTCCAAAAATTGTTGAAGTAAAAATATTAATTTTGAGGTATTTTTTTTAAGAAATAAATGATGCCTATTGTGTTGCGCACGCTTTCACTTTTTTCCTGGATTCCTTTGAGACCAGTTTAATTTCTTTAACATATGCCTTGTACGAGCTAGCTTTAAATCCAGATGTTCAAAGCAAAGCCAGGACTGAGGTTGACAGAGTGCTTAAAAAATATAATGGAAGTCTGTCACATGAAGCTTTGTTGGAATTAGAATATTTGGAGAATATCATATCTGGTAGGTGGCTATAATTACGATGTTTAAGAATTATGCAATAACGAGAAATATTTTCAGTATGAGTAAAAGTATCAAAATTTTGTTTTGATGTAAACCACAAGTGCTTGTGAAAAATGTTACTTTTAATGTCATAATTGCATGTACAACATTTGCAAGTCTGTAAACATACTTAAATATTTACATATAGAAAGTTTGAGGAAACACCCAATTCTTCTCTTCCTGAGTCGGGTTTGTACAGAAGAATACAGATTTCCACCACCAGGAGGTCCTGGAACAGGAAAAGACGTCATCATAGAAAAAGGCACTCCAATATATATACCAATATATGAACTTCAGCATGATTCTCAGTATTATCCAGATCCAGAACGATTCGATCCAGATCGTTTTACCGAAGAGGTTAAGAGCACAAGACCCAAAGGTACTTTTATGGGCTTTGGAGACGGACCAAGAATTTGTTTGGGTAAGTTAATGTTAGTTAGATGTAAAAGAATGGATAAAGATTTTTTTTTATATTTTTAGGTAAAACCTATGCCATCATACAAATTAAAGTGTTTTTGGTGGCCATATTAAGCGAGTTTGAAATGAGAATGAATAGCAAGACTAAAGTTCCATATCAGCGAGATTTATTACAAGTGCTTAATGTTGCAAAAGATGGCATTTATTTGGATTTGCATAAAAGATCTTAAGTGAATGTATACGCATTTGTTCTAAGAAAAATATTTTATTGTAATTTTTAGAGCATGTTAGACAAAAGTTTGTATTTTCTCCAATGGAGTTTGAAATGAATAGTTAGTAAATGTAGTTATTTATTATAAACGTTTGTTTTTTTGAGCAATATTTGTACTTTCATGTCCTGTAAGACAGTGTTTCTTGAGCTCAACAAAAAATTTTAAACCATCTCAATAGAATTTACAAAAATAATAAATAAGGTAATCCTCGAAATTTCTAATTGCTGTTTTCTTAATTTGCATCGAGTAAATATGAAGCAAATTATTGCAATTGTGTTATACCTAAGCATAAAAATAGCTGCCGGGCAACCGCCACGAGACCTTCCTCGCATTTAAATTAATTTTTGAATTTTTTTTATACATTTTCAAAATTTTGATAATTTAATGGAAATTTAGAATATTTTAAATATTCTCGAAAAATTTCAAATATATCTTATACTGGATGATGTTATTTAAAAATTATATACTTTGTTTTCTTTAAAATTTCAAGAATTTTAAAGAAATTAAGAAAATTCTTGAGGTTTGAAAGTTTTTGAAAATTTCGAAAGTTGAGATTTTGAAGAATATGCACGTTGTAAGGTCTGAAAATATTTAAAAATTACGCGGTTTTGCCAAGGTGTCTGAGTGTGTGTCTGTCTGTCTGTGTGTATGTCTGTATACATTTTACAGCTCAGATGATTTAACTAAGAAAACCCAATATAGGTTTAATAGATTGGAATTCAAAATCAGTAAGAACAAATGACCATAGGAACGACCTCCTATTGACAAAAACCTTTTGGTCGTTTACCTGAACAGTTTAATTGAATAATTGCCAAAAAAGCAACTATTATTTTTGAAAAATCGATTTTCGGCTTTCGGCGGTTAAAACTTGTTTGCAGTTACAAAATACCATAAAACGTGATAACTTTAGCAACAAAATAAGGGGACAAAAGAGGGCTCTAATTCAATTCAAACGCAGTCAAAAAAGGAGCTCAGGTTTGTGTTATATACATATTGAATAGCTGATCTGCGCAAGCACGATTTTCCTACCAACCCCACCATCGTTTTTTTGTATTTCAAAAATGTATGGCTTTTTATTTTAAAATCGGTATTGACATGTTAAATGACCATAGGAACAACTTCGAGGAAAGAAGTATTTCGTATAGCGTATTTCATTTTGGTCGTCTACCTGATTGAAATTTACAAAAATTTTAAAAGGTTTCGAAACTGAACATTTTGATAATTTCCAAGAAGTTTTTAAAATTTTCTAAATTACGAATTTTTTTAAATTTTCATATTTTTAAACATTTTCTAAAAACTTCAAACTTTTTGAAAAATTTCAAATTGCAGAAAAATGTTTTATGGTTTCAATATTCTATAACTTCCAAAATGTCTCAAAATTTTTTAAAAATTTTCAAAATACTATAATTTACAAAATATTTAAAACAAAAATCAAAATTTCAATATAGGTGTGGAAGGTCTCGTGGCGGTTGCCCGACAGCTTGTTGTACATAATAATGAGTTTTGACAGCGTGTGTTTGTCATAACATTTCTGTTTTTTTTAAATAATAATATTTATTATTACTTCATACAACAAATAGGGGAATACACTGAACTATACTTATACTGGAACGCGCACTGGCGGTCTTTGCCATAGAAAAGAAGCGAGCCGAGAGAGATAACGCACAAGGATCATTCCTGTCCTTTTCGTACCGCTGCGCGAGGGAGAAGACAGCGGTAAAGCTGTCAAATCAAAACAAACTAACCTAATTTTAATTTAATTTTTGTATTACCAGTTGTACTTAATGTTCGCATGTATTTATGTACGTTTTATTAAACACATGTATATTCTCTTACATCCATTAAACCACCTTAATACATATTTCCCAGTGTTCAAAAACGTGAGTTCCTTTTCAAACGTTGCGACATGACAATCGACTGCTCTACGCATGCGCATACTCTCCAGAGTAGGACAGAGATGATCCTTGCGGCCCTCTCTCTCGGATCGGGCTGGCGGGCCGAGCGCGCGTTCCAGTATAAGTATAGTTCAGTGGGTGAATATATCAACCAATAACACGTAGTTTTTTAAATACTACAAAGTCCACAACACCTTGAACATGAACATGTGTGTTTACGTTTTTGAAAGGACCGTTGTTAATGTGTTTCTAATTGCGTGTAGTTAAATCCAACGCACATTTTTTTGTGATTTAATTGAATAAGTCTTACTGTAAGAAAAAATAATGTTACATAACCTTCCAACTGCAAAACAAAACATGATGTCAGTAAAATAAATATTTGTTCTGTTCGCAGTAAGTTATAATCGTGGTTTAAGTGTTTATTATCTCATAATCAGTACACCTGTGGGGTTGTAAACAGCATCTGTTGTGAAAAGAAAACGATCTAACCGAATAATTTCCATTTTCACACATTGAAGATTTGATTTTGTGAACCAGTACTGACAATCGGATAAAAGAGGTCAAAGTAGACATATGATACAGTAATATTTTTGAGACAGTGTAAAGTACCAGTATTTGCTGATAACAAACATGCTTGTGTTACTTCTGCTAAGTTTTCTTGCCTTAGGAGTGTTGTATGTGTTCTTTGTTAAAAGATATGGATACTGGAAAGAACGTGGCGTCCCTTGCCCACTACCAACCTTTATTTTTGGAAACACTGGATCAGCAATCACGTTACGTACTTCATTGACAGACATTTTCTGCAATATGTATAAGTAGGTTTGCATAAATTTTATCTTCACAAATTACGTTACAATAAAACCGTATCCTAAATACAACGTTATATAAAAATTTAATCTATTTCAATATTTTACGCAAAATAGAGGTATTCAAATTTAACTAAACTGGTGATTGTTATGAAGTGATAATTATATAAATAATGATACAAAATTTAACAATTGTAGTATTGTAATATAGAAAACAATATAAAAAATCAAGGTTACTTTGAGTACTAATATTGTAGATCCCGTACTTGCGGAATGTTATTAATTTATTGTAAATAAAACAATTCTAAACATCAATAGGGTTTCTTTATTTTAGCCTTATACGTATTATTAACATGTTGACATGTCATTATCAAAGGCAAGTTTTAAAGTAAACGGTTGGTGTTGCTATAGGAACCATAAATCTTCATAATTTGATCTTGGTTTTCTATATCTGAGTCCAGATGACTTCATTTCTCATTATAAATTTTCTCAAGTCCGGTCTTTAAAGATCATAGACAGTGCATCTGCTTTTGAACAAATCACAATCAAGTTACCATAAGGTACTTCTCGAGATATTACGTTATATTTGTTAAAAACGCTTAACTTGAATATCGGCAATTTGGGGATTGGTTTATAATAAAAAAGTTTGGTATCGGTAAAAATAAAAAATAATTTAAGGTAATTTTACATTTTTGATCGCACTGTACATTTTTTTGTAGTGATTACAAAGGATACGCCTATGTGGGATTCTTCAATCTATGGAAACCAGCACTAGTAATTCGAGACCCAGAAATTATCAAAGATGTGCTTGTAAAACAATTTAATAATTTTCACGATAATTGGATTGAAACGGAGCTTGAAGTCGATGCTCCACTTGGATATAATCCTTTTGTTCTTCGGGGAAATGCGTGGAAAAATATTCGAGCTCAGCTCACTCCACAATTTACTAGCTCTAAGGTATGTTTTTTTATTTTGCATACTGTTGTATCTGTTTAAATTATCTACTGAATTCTTTTTAGATTAAATCGATGTTTCCGCTCATTCAAAAAGGATGTCAAAACATGGTTGAATTTATTAAAAAAGAAACGGAATCTAAATCAAACAGCCTCCAAGTCAAAGATTTATGTGCCAGATTTACAGGAGACAATGTAATTAGTTGTGCTTATGGGTTAGATGGTAGATCATTCACTACAGAAAATCCCGACGCTTTCAAAATAGGAGAGCAGATATCTAGTTCAAGTAAAGTGGTACAGTTGAAACAAACCATAGGTTTTTTTTTTCCTACACTAAGGAAACTCTTCAAAACCACGTAAATTTAAATGTAAACAAAAAATTTCTATATAATTTCAATTTTTAAAAGGTTTTTAGGTGATCCTGTACCTAAAATGTTTTGGGATATTATTTTAGAAGCAATACAATATCGAGAAGAAAACAACGTAGTACGTAATGATTATTTGGATTTCCTTAAAGAATTGAAAGTAAAACCTTCAACCTGTGGTATGTGTATCTTTTGCCTTGATTACAAAAGTATTTTGCAATTTTTGATTCTAAAGAAACCCGTGATTTAATACAGCCTAAAATTCAAATTCATACCAAGAGCACTTCTTTTATATTACTTATTAGTATTATTTTTAAAAATCACATACATTCTAGACCTAACAGTTACCTACAACATTTCTATACACTGCTGACACAGCACTGCTTATTGCATCAAATCCTGAGTTGTCGCTGCAAAGCATACGTTTGTAGTTGCAAAAACCATACAAATACACGTGTAATTAGTGGCCGAAACTTTTGAAATAAAGTGACGGCCATGCAAAAAATAGAACTACTAACAAACAGAATATCCAAAGCCGATGCCGACGACGTGCGAACGTAAAGTAGCATTTAACCAAAATTGTATTTAACAAAATGTACGAAAAGATCACTTTATTCGGGTTTCTTCGGTTTTAGTAAGTTATTTTGATGAATTGATGTGATGACACCCATAAACGACTTTAATTTTTTTAACGTCAACAAACGGCAGCCAAACGGGTTAGGAATTTGAAGATTAAGTAATCAAAATAGTAGCGTAAAACTGAAGGACATGCACATTAAAGAAAATTAATAAAACTGGTTCTGCAGTTATATTCTGTTATACTGCGATAAAGAGGTACAGAAAATTTGTTTTGTAAATAAATAAAACAAAACCAAAAAAGTTGTATTCTTGTATAATACCCGGTGTACAATTACAAAAGTAGACATAGAAATCCAACGTTTATTTTTATATACAGGGTGTTAATAAAGTATACAAGTAGGGAAAGAATGGGAGTTCTGGATCCACTTCCCACTACTTGACCTACCCCCACCACTCACTCGTCAATGATCTACGTTATTAAACTCTTAACCTTAATCTTTGACCCCCGACACCAACTCTTTCACTACAGACGTTTTTGTAGTAGTCTTGAAAGCCTCGTTTACATTATTTTACAACAAATTATTATTATTAATTAACCTGAAGAAACAAAATTATATGCATTTGGATTTTTATGTTGATTTGGAAACTTGGTATGCATTTAGCACTGACATTATTACTTAGTAGCCATTTGCATTATAATGTGTTTCGTCGTTAGTTTTTAAATTCGACCCCAAACAAATGTCGAGAAAGCAAAAAACGAAACGTGTTTGTCGTCGTTTATAACCCCATATATTACTCTAAAGTGCAAGCATTAACCTTAAGGGGTCCGTAACCGTAGCGGTTTAATATCTTTCTCGCATTTCTGTTCTACGCGTTCCTGCCGGCCGTATCTAGAAAAATTTCACGTCAAAATTACTTGAGCTTGACGTTTCCGCCACAGCACGCTTGACAAAGATGGGGGCGTGGCTTAATATGCAGTAATTCCTTAACAGTTTGCTTAGCGTAGTAACTTAATAGAATAATATTTAAGATAACATTCAGAAATGTATCGTTTAAATTATTTCATTATTGGTTTTACAAGAAAATTTAAATTAACTAACTCTTATTACAAGACATATTTTTTAGATGTATCAAATGGTCTTCTAGTAGGACACGCATTCACATTTTTCTTGAATGGATTTGAAACAAGTTCTCTTACTTTTGCCTATGCACTGTTCGAGCTTTCTCAATATCCGGATGTTCAACATACAGCTAGAAAAGAAATTGAAGCGGTTTTAGAAAAATACAATGAAAAATTAACATATGAAGCTTTGCACGAGATGGAGTATGTGGACAATATTATTTTTGGTACGTACATGCAATATTAGTATTTAAGTGAATTTGAAATTACAAAACCATAAAACTGAAGTCAAATTAATTCAGTTTTAACGTATTTAGCAAAATGTGTGGGAAAAAGTTTCAGTTTAATGAGATTGTCTCAATAAATTTTTCACAATTTAATTTGAATCTTCTTTTCGACTTGTCTTCTAATGCAAACACGTAAAATTTCAGAAACATTGCGCAAACACGCCATAATTCAGTTCATAAGCCGAGTTTGTACAGAAAACTTTACATTTCCGCCTCCCAGAGGATCTGGTACAGGAAAAGACGTTGTTATAGAAAAGGGTACCCAAATATTCATTCCAGTAGTTGCAGTACACAGTGATCCCGATTTGTATCCAGATCCCGAAATATTTGATCCCGATCATTTCAGCGATAAAGCTAAAAACGCACGACCCAAGTGTAGTTTTCTGGGCTTTGGTGATGGGCCAAGAATCTGCTTAGGTACAAACCACCTATTCGTGGTCTTGAGAGTTTTCTAATCGTTGAATTTTTAGGAAGAAGATTTGCACTTGAGCAAGTTAAAATGGGTTTGGTGACGATATTGTCAAATTTTGAACTAAAGCTTAACAATAACACTAAGCTTCCTATAGAAAAGGAGAATTTACATGTGTTCAATTCGCCTAAAACCGATATATGGATAGATTTTTATCAGCATTCTTAATTTTAAAAAAAGTGGACTGTACTACGAGTATCTCTGTTGTATAGTTTTACTTTTCTTAACTGAAAATATTCCATGTACATAATAATAAATAATTGTCACACTGCTATTAATCTTTAGTTTTGGATTTACAGAAAAATTCCGAGGCCATGCGACAGCTTTTTCAGTACAAACTGTAAAATAATAGAGAACCTGTTCGACTTTGTGTAATTTCACATAATTTCTAGTAGCGATATCAGGCAAATGGATAGCAAATAGGAAAAATTTTGAAAAAGGCTTTCTACGAAAAAAAACTATTATACTGCAAATAAACTTATGCTCTGTACCAAAACATAACCCGCTCGTTAAGTGAACTAAAGTTAGGAGCATACTCCCCTACTTACAATATTTATTGGCTAAAGAAACCAAAAAGCATCTTGCATACAAACAAACTTTAAAAATTTCTAAAAGTTAATAGAATTTAGGTTACGGTTACCAGTGTTTTTTGGTTTTTCTTGATGAAAATCACAACATTAGGTGAAAAAAAAACATATTATGCAATTAAAAAAAAAATGTTAAAGTTATCACGAAAAATCCGCACTCGTTGGATCTGCAGCTCGGTTTCAACTCGCAAATGGCATAGTAATCATATCACAATTCATATATCACGTAACGCTATTTTAAACCAATCCGATGCCTAAAAATGCCTAGTTAAATTATGTCTCAGCGGTAATGGACAATTTTTAATATTATTGAAATTTTTAAGATTTACAAAATTTTTAACTTCAATTTTAAAAACGTTAAAAATAAAATTTCCCAAATAATTTAATATTTGATGTAATTTTGAAAACGTTTCAAGGATATTTAAATTAGGTTTTCAAAAATTTTTCAACTTTTGAAGTAATTTTCATAGTAATCAAAATTTTCTAAAAATTTAGAAACTAGGCAAAATTGTTTAATTTATTTAAATTGACTTGGTTCAAGAATTTCAATAAATTCAATTTCGATAAATGCGAGCAAGGTCTCGTGGCGGTTGCCCAACAGCTTTTTGAAAGTCGCGTCGTCGCTCGGCTGCGACGTTACATCGGCGAATGCCTACTTAGTAAATGTGGCCAATTTTTACAGTTTTTAAATGATTTTCTTTTCTTCTTCCACATTCTCACTTTATTTTCTGGGGGTTTCGCCAAGCTGCTATTTTACATAATTATCCGTATTTTATGAGGATTTAAACAGCGGTATCTCGGTAAAAACGCAATTTCGAAGTAATGTGTACAACAGCATTGCCTGTAGGTGCTGTGCTACCCAAAATTTTATCGCATAGTGTTTTAACATACACCGTAGTATTATTAAAAGCACGCCTCGCCTGGTTGATTACGAACTACTACCGTTGATTGACTCAATCAACGCTACTACCGAGGCCACTACGTGATAAACTTCTTAATATCAGCCTTGAATTAATTCAAAATGTTGTTTGTCACCATTCATCAGTAATATTCGCCGCCTAGAAATACAAACGAAATTTCAAATGCTTTCTATCGCAATTTCGCCACTTAAACTTAAACTTTATCTCTACGAGCTACAAACAACAAATAAAGTGTTCTAAAATAGTTATAACATCGAAGTTCTGCTGATAATTTTTATAGCACATCTTTGTTATTACTCGCGTAAACATGTTGATGTACCTCGCTGTATTTATTGTAATAGTGTACGGAATTTATTTCTGGTTAACTAAAAACAATGATTATTGGAAGAAACGAGGAGTTCCCTTTGCACAACCCCGTCTACTTGTTGGAAACATGGGTGACATGGTTATGATGAAGAAATCTAACGGCGTAGTCTTCACGGAATTATACAAGTATGATTTATTTATAATTGTGTATTTTGATGGTCAACTTAAAACTATTAATGAACATAAATTTGTTCTGATTTTGTGCTCTTTGCTCTGATAGGCAGCTAGGCACGTGAAGCATTTCAAAATCGTTCTTTTATGTAACACTATGGTAACGATATTGGTAAAATGGTAATCAAGATAAAAATCTTAAACATAAAAATATAAACCATACTTATAGCACTAACCATCGTATGTGATTTTTCTTATGTTATTAAGTGCTTATTAGAATAAGACTAAAAGACGTTTAATATTTACTCTGTGTAAATAAAGACGATTGGCCCAAAATGTTGTTATGCGAAAATATCAGAATACCCGATTTGCGCAAACGCCACCTCCGTATTACCCTAAAAATTCTCAAAAAAATTCAAATTTTGAATATAAATTGCAAATAAAATTAAAATTTTGAATATTTTTGTAATTTCCAAAAATTTTCAAAAACTCAAAAACAGGCTTTAAAACTACATTTTCTAAAATTTTCAATAATTTTTATAAATTTCAAATATATAAGAACTTATTAATTATTAAAATTTCCATAATTTTCAAATTTTTGAATTTTCTAAAAATTTTTAAATAATTTTAAAATATCAAAAAAACACTACTAAAAACCACGTCTAACTTCTGTGTCAGGTTTCGGAATTTTCTGTAAAACTTAACTAGATCTACAATTTTCGATATACCTATTAATTTAAAATTTTAGTAAAATCGATTTAGTACTTTCGCGTTTAGAGGCACACGCACGCACGCACGCACGCACGAATATTTTCACAAAATTAATACCGAAGGAATAGGAAAATAAAATGACGCGATCAAAGCTCCTGATGAAAGCACTTTGGACAATTTAACACCGAATGTTTTTACAGCCATAATAAGAAGCATCTTGCATACAAGGAAACATAGGTTTAATTGGAAAAACGGATGAAAAGTGGAGCAGGTTTTCAAAATCTCTAAAAGTGAATAGAATTTTAAGAACAATAATGTTCCACTGAAAATTTTCACACAGGTCCCAAAGAGGCTGCAGCACACAACATACTAAAACTTCCCTAAAATCCCATGTGCGCCTCATAATTTTTTGGAGCCATTTAAAAAAACGCATTTATTATATAATATATTAAGGGTATAGTCAATGATACTACACAAAATATATTCTAGACAGGGACATAAACTGAAAAAAAGTAACGGTTTTCGGTTACGGTTTTTTTTTTAAATTCTAGTGACGTTTCCGGTTACGATTTACTTACTGCTACTAACAACTTTAAATTTTGAATATAATTTCCTAACCAAATTAAATGTTTAAATATATTTTAATAATTTCCAAAAATTCTTAAAATTTCAAAAAATAAGTTTAAAATCTTCCAAATTTTCCAAAAAAAAGTTATAATTTTTACAAATTTCAAATATTTTAAAAATTTTGAAATTTATTAAAATTTCCATGATTTTCAAATTTTCGATAATTTATTAATTTCCAATATTTTGAAAATTTCAACATTTCCAAAAATTCTTTTGAACATTTCTTTAGTTTTCCCTAAAATAATTTGAACTTTCAAAATTTTTACAGAATTTTTAGTATTTTAATATTTTAAGGAATTTTCTGAAACTGCAATAAATGCGAGGAAGGTCCCGTGGCGGTTGCCCAATAGATTTTCTTATAAAACACTAACACTTTTTTCTATTTTACTTTAAAATGGCGAGCTTTACGAAGAAAGACAAATAGACACAAGCTTATTTTGAAACACACTTTGTAATGGTGTAACTATTATTTAAATTTTAATAAAGACAAAAACAATTTGGGCGATGCACTACCCCTAAACCATTCTTATTGTTTGGAAATTCTTTTCATATTTCACCAAATTATCTATCTCCTAAATTGTAAACAAATTTGATCGCTGTAACTCAAACCGTTTTGTAGTACTTGCTATTATACTGTTATTGTTTTGCAACTTTGAGGTGTTCTAACTTTTCAGGGGTGCATTTTAGGATAACAACGTTTTAGGCCAATCACCTTACTTTTTATGGAGGTGTTACCACCTAAATTTTTTTGCGGTATTAACCAGTATATCAAATTCTTTGAAAATTTTGATTAATAAACTTTTCCAGTGACTTTAAAAAGCTTCCATACGTAGGGATGTTCAATCTGAGGCAACCAGTGCTTTCAGTACACGATCCTGATATTATCAGGAAGGTTCTTGTAACTGAATTCAATAAATTTCACGATAATACCTTTGATCTAAACGAAGAGGCAGATCCTATTCTAGCAAAGAATCCCTTTTTTTTAAAGGGGGATAGATGGAAAGTCATTCGAGCTCAGCTGACTCCGCTACTGACCAACGCAAAAGTGAATAATACAACAAAAATCTTCAAACATCATTTTACTACTAATCTATTTTGTAGGTCAAAGCTATGTTTCCGCTTGTCCAAGAAGTATGCAAAAATATGGTGAAGTATCTCGAAACAGAACCAGAAGCAACTGGAAGAGATGGTCTTAATGCTAAAGAGCTTGCCCTAAAGTTTACCACTGATAATGTAGCTAGCTGTGCGTTTGGTCTTGAAGGTCGTTCTTTTGAGGATCCTAAAGCAGAATTTAGAACAATGGCTGAACAATTTTTGGATTTTAGCACGATCGTAATATTAAAATTCTTGTTAACTGTGTTATTTCCTTTCTTGACGAAAACTTTGAAAGTCTCGTAAGTACCAAAAAAAAGACGTGATTATGGATATTAAACCAATTATTTGTGCAGAACTGGAAGTAAAGAAGTATCTGATAAATTTAAGCAAATTTTGGTTCAAACTGTAAAATATCGGAAAGACAATAATGTGATACGAAATGACTTTTTGGATTCAATCATTGAACTTAAATCTAAACCGATGTCATATGGTAAAACTGATTGAACTTTGTTAATTATATATTCGTTGTAATCTATGATTTTGCAGAATACACTGATGATTATATGGTGGCTCATGCTTTAACGTTTTTCTTGGATGGGTCAGAAACAAGTGCTGTGGTCTTTAGTTTTGCCTTGTTTGAAATTGCCGCCAACCCGAACATACAAAATAGACTTCAAAAAGAAATTCAAGACATCCTGGCCAAATACAATGGACAGATTACATTTGAAGCTATTCAAGAAATGACATATTTAGATGCAGTGTTTCAAGGTAAATCCAGTCACTTTGACTACCAAAATTCTTCGTTCTTATTAGTTCCACTGCGCACCACTTTATATATAATTTATTATGTTATTAGTTTCTTTTTTATAATTTTATTATACATATTCCTACCCATTATACACACCCCACAATGTTTCTTTAGACATAATGTTGTAAATCTCCATCGTAATAATTTTCCATTAATACATTTCTCCTAAATCTGAATTTTTACAGAAACTTTACGTAAACATCCGCCAGTCATGGTAATGGGTCGTGAATGTACCGAAGACAGCAAGTTTCCTTCCTCTTCGGATAATTCTAGACAAGATCTCCTGGTGGAAAAGGGAACCCATATTTTCATACCAATACTTGGTATTCATCGAAACCCTCAACATTACCCAGATCCAGATCTTTTTGATCCCGATCGGTTTACAAAAGATGCAAAACACCCTCTGCCAAAAAATTGTTTCTTTGGTTTTGGAGATGGTCCAAGGATCTGCTTAGGTTCAATTTTCTTTTAATTTTCATGTAATAAAATATATTAACGCCCTTAATTATTTTAGGTCAAAAGTTTGCTAACGCCCAAGTCAAGGCAGCTTTAATAGCAGTTGTATCAAACTTTGAAATAAGAGTCAATAATAAAACAAAGTTACCTTTGGAAATCGATCCCAAACCGTTTTTACTTGGAGCAACCGGTGGAATTTGGTTGAATTTTCATAAAAGAAACAAAGGTGAATAGTAGAATTAAACTGATGAAAATACTTTTATACAGTTTAATTATGATCTACTTTATGAAGCAAGTATATTAGAAAATTTTTGTTAGACCTTAAATATAAAATAAAATTCAATACAGGCTGTTTCAAATTCGAGCCCCACCATGGGGATCTTGCTTATTTGAAGAGATAGAGAGTTGGTTAAATTGAGGCAAAGTTGCCAAGTTTTATGCCTAACAATAATCTGTAAAGAAATTTAAAGTAGCCACTCTGGTTTTTCAGATATCTGAAAAAAACTGAAATTTTGGATTTTTTCATATTTGGATAGTTTTCAATTCTGATTTCAACGATGTGTCACACTTTGCATTTTGTTTAAGTTTTGAGCATTTTATTACAAAAATTAACACTCTAATATGCGTGTTCGTAACTGTGTCATTCATTTGTTTTTGTAAAAAAATAACCTAACCTGCTGCCTACGCTCAAAACAAAGTTTCCTGAATTTTTCGCAAACTTAATGTATCTAAAGGTAAAAGTAAATAAGAAAATGAAAGTTGACAGTCGAAAATGAACAATGGTAACAGTTACACCAAATCTGATAAAAAATTTAAATTCAGCATAAAAAAGTGTTCTAATAATGCGTTAACTAGAAATATGTAGCATAAATGATAAATGCGTTATAGTCAAAAATAAAAAATCCAAAATTTCAGTTTTTTTCAAATATCTGAAAAACCAGAGTGGCTACTTTAAATTTCTTTACAGATTATTGTTAGGCATAAAATTTGGTAACTTTGGCTCAATTTAACCAACTCTCTATCTCTTCAAATAAGCGAGATCCCCATGGTGGGGCTCGAATTTGAAACAGCCTGCATACATATATTAGTTAAGTGCGTTTTTTTTAAATTTAGTTTTGGCCAAATAATTTTTTTTAATGATTTGTTTAGCATAAATCTAGGGTACTATTGCCTATTACATAATATACTTTGTATACATGAAAAAAAGTGAGCAATAAAATGTTTTTGTGGTTTTGTTCCTACAGGTGAAATATCTTATGATTACAGTCCGGATTTCTAGTTTAGTATTTTGCCAGTATTTAAATTAGGCAATCAATTATTAAGCAATTTTGGCACTATTCCTTAAAATGTCTAGTTGGCGCATACCTAAACTTTTTAAACGAATTATTTACGAGCTTAGAATGGTAACACATCCATATGTTTGACCTTAATCTAGCTTGTGCATGTAGTTATTATTTATTTGGTCAACTGGAATTGAAGCTTATGTGATATTAAAATAAAATAAAACAGGGTTTATAAGCGTAGCATATGAATGATTAAAACAATATTATGAAACTGCAAAAATATTTTTTTTAATTGAAAGGTAAAATAGCAACCACGAATTATTGAAAATGGAACGTGTAAATTCATTAATACAACGAGAAAATTCTACGAAAGAAAAATTTGGACTATCAACATTCATAAAGCATGGAAAACCAACGATGAATAAAGAACTTAAGAATTGCAGTACACAACAACAACTTTTTCTAAATTCCTGTCATAAACTGTAGATTGTTTTGGTGAATTTTCGGTTTTTATTTGGACAAATAAGCATTTAAAATTAACAAAAAAAAAGTGTACTCTGGCATTTTAAAACTAAGGTAAATATAACTCAGTTATCATGTTTTGTGGGTGGTACCTAATTTGCTGACCAACCATTGAATTACTTATAGGGCAATTCTAGTTGGTATATTACTATAACAACCTATATCTGACAGATACCAGACAACTACCAACTGCGTGTCTGTGTCTGTGTGCGTGTATAAACTTAAAAGGACTAAAATTTGACATAAAAGACTGGACTATATATTTCCCTAAGTATTTACCCCTGCATCTGCAGTCCAATGCTTATAATTGTGGAATATATTGCTGTGTGTTGCTAAAATACTTTTTACTCAAAGTCTACAATCATTAAAAATTCCATACAACAACACCCTGGTGGAGTATTGAAAGATAATTAAAAGAAAAATTTATAGCTTGATTAAAACCCCTCCCGCAGCTTCAACCATGTCAGCATACTTAATGTCGTAGAAGACATTATAGACATAAATATGCTTCACCGCAGAACTCTCCATCCACAGTTCGTTTCTTATCAAACATCGTAAAAGACTATTGGAAGGGGACCTCTACAATATGTCGTTTTAATACATATTGCAAAGAAGGCAATGATACTTTAGTACTTTGTGGTAAATGTGGACACTGGTGCCATATTCCCTGTTTTGTTTGCATTGTTTACATTTTATAATATTTATTTATTTAAAGAAGGGTTTAACAAATTCTCACCGTTTTAGGATAATTTGAGACATAATAGGAAGACTTTATAAGAGAAGGTAAGGCGCCACACATAACCGTGATTATGCACAAAACAAAATTGAGTTAGCTCTAGCAGCTGTATTAATGGGCATCTGAGGATGCGAGATGCTGCATAAAGATTTGAAGTGCCAAAATCTACACTGTTTAGAAAGTATCGTGGGCAAAATTCAGACAGGGCAGGACCACCACCTATGCTGAACAAACTGTAAGAGGAGAACATCGTACAAGCCTTAACATGCAGCCAGTTGCCGAATACTTTTTACAGAAATAGATTTACGTTTCTAAATTGTGTGGAGATTATGATCTCTGTGTTTAAAGAAAATTAATTGGGTTATGATTGGCTTCGTTGCTTTTTTAATAGACATAAAGTCCTTACTGTTAGGCTCTCAGAAAATGTAAAACGTCGTCGCGCTTATTTAAATACAGAAACAATAAATAAGTACTTCGATATTTCGATGACTAGGGCGTAACTAAGCGTTGTCAAGGTAATCAACTGTAAATGACATACACGATTAATTAACGGTCTAATTTTCGTTTAAGTAGGTTAACGCTGCATTTTGATTGGCATAAATAAAATAATACAGCTTTTAAATTAGAAGCAATGATGTAATTTGCAATTTTAGTAATATTGTGGCACCCTAGGGCTAGTACAATACCACCTTTATTCCGATTTGCCAAGTTTTTAAGTTCATATGCTTTAAAATCAAAATTTTCAACAAACAACTGTAGCAGCCGCCATTTCAAAGATAAAAAGTTCAATGTAAAGCGTTGGATTTGCCTTACCAGATCCGTTCTCAGATTTCCAAGTAATGCAATTTCTGAAAAACATGACACTAAAAAAGAGTGTCTAACTGATTTAATCTAACTTTCATCATTGTAATACCTTCTGTATCGCAATCTGACCACTTCAACTTCGTCCCTATAGGTTTTTCGGTGAAGCACTGACATAACAATATAGAAAGTAGGTGCTCTAAAAATAGCGATAAAAATATATAACTCTGCTGATAATTTTTAGTGTACATTATTGTGATTGATCGCATAAACATGTTGATTTACCTGGCAGCATTTATTTTAATAGTGTACGGAATTTATTTCTGGTTAACTAAAAACAATGATTATTGGAAGAAACGAAGGGTTCCCTTTGCACAACCTAGCCTACTTGTTGGAAATATGGGAGACATGGTTATGATGAAGAAATCCATTGGCGTAGCAATAACGGAGTTATATAAGTAAGATTAATTATGTTTATTTTGATTGAGAAAGTTAATTTAAAATTTCGTATCTAATAATTAATGCTTCTAAAAGTTGTTCTGGTCGCGTGTTAAATTTGTTTTCTGCTCTAGTAAGTAAGTTGAGCATCTTAAGTAGTTTTGTTTTTTTTTTCTTTCTTTGGCTATAATCCTGTTGGGTTTGCCGTTTTCTCCCTTCATATTCTTCTATCTTCCCATTCTTCCTTTTTCAGTCCTCTTTCTTGCATAGCTATTTTAATGTTTGTTTTCCAGTTAAGATTTGGTCCACTTCTTCTCCTTTTACCTACTGGAGACCATATTGTTATTTGTTTTACCCATCTATAGTCTGGCATCCGTCTTACATGCCCATACCACTGAAGTGCTCTATTTTCAAAGGTTTTTGTGATCGAGCAGGTGACTCCCACTTCCTTCAAATTTCTTCTAATTTTACTTTATCCTTTCTTGTGATTTGAAGACACCTCCTCAAGTAGTCAAGCTCTACAGTTCTTATTTTATCTCTAACTGCCATCGTAAGTGGCCACATTTCTGCCCCATACAAAACAATGTTTTCAATTATACAGTGGTATAGTCTTTTTTTGGTGTCCATACGGATTTTGTCATTTTATATTGAGCCATGTAGTGCTCCTGTTTGTTTTCCCATCCATATACGTGTAATAATATCTTTTTCACATGTATCTTTTGAGATTATAAATGATCTTAAATACTTGGAAAAGTGTACTTTTTATTGTCATTGCTCGGATTGTCACGTCCTACACACATATTCAGTTATTTGATATAATTGATCTTTAAGCCTTATTTCTCAAATTCTTCCTTTAACTTCCTCCATGACTTCCTCATCCTGCGCGAACACAACTTTGTCATCGGCAAATAGTAACGCACGGAACAGTGCGTTATTTATCCTAAAGCTTACCCCGGAGCGTTTCTTATACTATTCTTTCAGAGCTTGTTCTACATATATGTTGAAAAACAGATAAAAATATATATAAAGTCTATATATTACTATTAACAAACTTTTGCAGTGATTATAAAAACTTTCCATACGTAGGGATGTTTAATCTAAGGCAACCAGTACTTTTACTATGCCATCCAGATGTTATCAGAAACGTGCTTGTAACTGAATTCAATAAATATCACGATAGTCCCCTTGAGCTAAACGAAGAGGCAGATCCTATTCTAGCAAAGAACCCCTTTTTCTTAAGAGGGGATAGATGGAAAATCGTTCGAGGTCAGCTTACACCGCTACTGACAAACGCAAAAGTGAATAGTACAACAAAGCTGCTAACAGTACTTTACTACTGACTAATATTGTAGGTCAAAGCTATGTTTCCGCTTGTTCAAGAAGTATGCAAAAATATGGTGAAGTATCTCGAAACAGGACCAGAAGCAACTGGACAAGATGGTCTTGATGCTAAAGAACTTGCCCTAAAATTTACCACTGATAATGTAGCTAGCTGTGCGTTCGGTCTTCAAGGTCGTTCTTTTGAGGATCCTAAAGCAGAATTTAGAACAATGGTTGAACAATTTTTGCAACTTAGCACGTTCGCATTATTAAAATTCTTGTTGATTATGTTATTTCCTTTCCTGACGAAAACTTTGAAAGTCTCGTAAGTACAAAAAAAATTATAATTATGGATATTAAATCCGTTATTTCACAGAACTGGAAATAGAGAAGTATCTGATAAGTTTAAGAAAATTTTGGTTCAAACTGTAAAATACCGCAAAGACAATAATGTGATACGGAATGACTTTTTAGATTCAATCATCGAACTTAAATCCAAACCTATGCCTTTTGGTAAAATTGGTTTAGCTTTGACAATTTGTTTTATTGCATTATGTAATTTTGTAGAATACACTGATGATTATATGGTAGCTCATGCCTTAACGTTTTTCTTGGATGGATCAGAAACAAGCGCTGTGGTCTTAAGCTTCGCCTTGTTTGAAATTGCCGCCAACCCTATCATACAAAATAAACTTCAAAAAGAAATTCATGACATCCTAAATAAATACAATGGGCAGATCACATTTGAAGCTATTCAAGAAATGACATATCTAGATGCAGTTTTTCAAGGTAAACGTCTTGTTTATTTGTACTTTTTATATTTTTCTTCTTGTTGTTTCTGTGCCTCATTTCTTCTTATCTTTTGTTAAACATATTTCCAATACTTTAACAAGTTCTAATTATTTCTTGATGGTACTATTATTTGTTCTTAATATAATTTTTTGTAGAAACTCTACGGAAACATCCACCAGTCATGGTAATGACCCGCGAGTGCACAGAAGAAACCACAGTTCCTTCCGTAAATAATTCAGAACAAGATGTCAGGGTGGAAAAGGGAACCAACGTTTACATTCCAACATTGGGTATTCACCGAGACCCTCAATATTATCCTGATCCAGATCTTTTTGATCCCGATCGATTTACCAAAGATGCGAGACACCCTCTTCCAAAGAATTGTTTCTTTGGTTTTGGAGATGGTCCAAGAATCTGTTTAGGTATATAAATTTTTATTTATCCATGGTTCAAAATATAGATATATCTATAAAAATGCTTTAGGTCAAAGGTTTGCAAACGCGCAGGTCAAGGCAGGTTTGATAGCAGCTGTAGCAAACTTTGAAATAAGAATAAATAATAAAACAAAGGTACCTTTAGAAATCGATCCCAAGCTGTTCTTACTTGGAGCAACCGGTGGAATTTGGTTGAATTTTTATAAAAGGAGCAAGAATGAAGTGTAGAATAAAATAGGAAATATTTCATGGGAAAACGATTTGTTAGTTTTAATGTGTTATAGAATTACTTTAATAAAAAATAAACTTTAAAGAATTTTTAATCCTTTTTATGGAGTAATCTTACAGCAACAATATGATTTCGTTAAAATCTCTAAATGGAACATTTCCAACAAATTTATGCATTATGAATTCTCTACACCTTAAAGGTA
Source organism: Ctenicera cuprea (assembly GCA_958336395.1). Taxonomy (NCBI): domain Eukaryota; kingdom Metazoa; phylum Arthropoda; class Insecta; order Coleoptera; family Elateridae; genus Ctenicera; species Ctenicera cuprea. Next base: position 42,711,604 of record OY284494.1, read on the forward strand.
CAGAGAAAGAGTATAAATTATGCATTATTCTACATTGGAAGTACAAGCAAGTGTGTTTTGTTATCGAAATGGTGGATTATATAAAGAGGCCGTACTTCAATCTCAAGTGGAGCGTCTCGATTTAGAAAGTGTGTTGAGAATTTTTGATTATTAGTATTATTTACACATTTTGAGCAGTTGCTATCTTATACTTTTTATACATGTAGATAAGTTGAAACAAATATATCTTTAATGTCTTAAAATAGCCGTTTACTATTATTATTAGAGCAAGTCACGCCTTATTATTGTGAAAACCTTAAATACCTAATTGTTTTGAGTAGGGTTGCGTTAATTTTCTGGAATGTAGCAGTTTTTATTTTGCAAGTTTGTAATACAACTTTTAGCTACTGGCTATGCTACTGCTACAGAAAATTAAAATAAACATAAAAATCACTCACATTACGATGTTGTGGGTCTTTGGAACGCTTTCCATCAACGTGGAACCTACCTGCATTAAGTCTGCGTTATCCACTTACAAAATACACCCCCACGTTAGTTTCCTTATTTACCGATTTGCCCATCCAGCTCTTTGACCATTTTTAGTAGATTAGCATCTCTCTAATCTAGCAGATCAGCACAATAAACTACAGCAACTGCATGTTGCTAACATTAAGAACATCTGAAAATTTAAACTCGATACTACAACACTAATTTAAAAAAAATATTGTAAGAAGAGCTAATACTACCACTTTAAATTTTTAAAATATAAAGTTTTAAATTTAAAAAAAAAATTCAGATAATTTGTTTCTAATGTAATTTGAGACTACCCTGTAGATGACAAAGGAAAAAGCTCATTTGTGGTTAATGAATAAGTGCTGCTTAAAAATATTGTAGTTGGAGTCTGTTAAAATATTCTATGTATAAACAAGAGTAGTTTTTAACACTGAAGCTAATTGGTCATCAACTTTCGAATTATAGATGCTTAAGACTTTTAAATTAATTAGTTTATCAACATTTAGATTTCTTAAAAAAGCATAGTTTTAGTTGTGTCGTGGCGTTGTTAACTTGAACTCAGTTATAATTTCTGTAATATTGTAACTGTTGACACCTGGCAGAACAGCCTCCCAAAAGAAATTTAATTGCTACGCTACTGTTGACGGTTCCTGTTTAGGTATAGGCACTGACGTGACAGTTTCAGTTTTTTTGTTATTAAACGAATACCAAAAAGTAATAATATTATTTTAATTAAATATTTTTTATTAAAAAGTAACTATTTAATACATTTTTTATCTTAAAGACGTGAAATATTATCCTCTTTCGATTGGTATTATTTCCAATGTTGTAGGTCGAATTGAAAACGAGGAATTTAGAAATATGTAAAATTCAATGCTTTCAATGTCCCAGAGTGAAAATAATAATCACAGGGAATGAAAAATAATGGAAAATAATCTAAAAATATTTAGGAACATGTAACTTAAGACGCTATTAAGCATCAGAAAACAAACGTTTGTTCTTGAAAATGTACAGGGTGGTTCATAACATGCACCAGAGGTGTGAGGTTAATATTTAATTGTAAATACCTACTGGGGGTCTGAGTATTCCCTTAGCATATGAAATTAGTTCGTACAAACTTCTGCATGAGTTCTACACAGAAACGCAATAAAATCGGTCGGGAAACTCTTTCCTTACAGAGTTACAGCCTTCGGAAAAGGCATCTGTTCCCACTTTAGACAACTGTAACGAACTGTTTTAAACCCCTGTTTATCGGAGCTTTTTGATTTGATGCGTGGAACCTAACTTCAAAGTTTATGGGAACTATTTGGTCATATTAAGTAACCGTTTAGCTCTTCATGGCAACTCTATTTTACGAAAACATTAAATTATCTCGAAATGTGTTAGATTTAGCGACTTTTTATAAAAATTCCTTTTTCCATATTTTTCTTCGGGATTATAAGAAAACATTACTTATGAAATTTTACTCGCCGCACCAGTCTGTCTGTTTATAACTATAACTTAAGAATTACATTAAAATATCATATCAACGTGATGATAACCACCAATTTCTAAGGTAGTCGTTTAATGTACATTGTATATGCTGCAACTCTTTCGGTTGTTGGTTTGGCGGCCATAGTAGTTAGTTATTTTTGGTTATTTATCATATTCAGCAAGGTTAAAGACGATTTTATTTCAAGGTCAATTTTATGAAATGCATACATGAATTATGGGGGCCGATTTTTATTATTGATAAGATTAGGCAATTAATTGCGACTGACTAGAACTGACATTGAAATATCTGAAGTACAGTACTGAAATAAAACTTTGAGCATGTAATGCAAGGATGGAAGCAAAAGGAACTATAAAAACCAAAGTTTATGCTGCAAACTCGGTTTTGGTTTTGAACAAATAGGCATTAAAGTAACATTTTTAAAATATTGTATAGACCATTATATTAAAGCTCAAAAAAAAACATTCGGTTTGCCTCTATCGTACTCTGTTATAAATTTTTTGGAATTCCGCTGCTGATAAAAAATACTACCAAAAAACGTATCTAAACTTAAGTTTTAGGAAGCGGAATTTTTGAAAATATGGATAATTTTCAATAATTTTCAATAATTTTGAAAATTTTTTATATTTAAAATTATTGGAAATTGTGATAATTTTTGAAGATTTAAAGATTTTGTAAATTTAAAAACAATTTAAAAATTATTTATCAATTGTAATTTCAAAAAACTTAAAAAGAATAAAAATTTAGATATTTTTTGAAATTTTGAAATTGTTTAATATTTTAAAGATTTTTGACAATATTAGAAATTTATGGGAAATTTTCAAACTTTTTTAATTTTTAAAAAATTTTGATTTAATATTAAAAGAACAAATCACAAGAGTTTTTGTAGCTTTGAAATTTTGTAATGTTAATTTTTGAAAACATTGATTTCTGGGAAATATATAAATAAGTTTATAAAAATTTGGAATCACGAAAACATTTTTGACAACAAACACTTCCGCACCGTACGATTTATCGGTCTCCCAAGCCTATAAAAGCTGCTTATTCTTCAAAATGTTTAGGCTGAAAATGTTTACTTTTCTTTTAGGCAAAACCCGGATATCAGCTAGTAAGCCTAAAGCAAAAGAAAACTGTTGAATGATCGCATTTGCTATTTTTTTTTCAATAATATTGACAATTTCTCTGTTTTGAAATTATTGAAAACTTTGTACTGAAAATTTTACAAATTGAAAAATGAAAATTTTTGAAATTTTAGGAATCATTACAAAAGTAAAAAATTTATGAGTTCTAGAAACTTTTGGGAAAGCTTGAAAATTTTTAAAAATTAAAAATTGTGGAATATTTGATAATTTTCGATATTTTTAGAAAATTTTTGTAATGAAAATTTTTGAAAAATGTAAAAAAATTTTCAGTACTGAATTTCTGAAGAAACTTTGAAAATTTGGAAATTTCAAAAGTATTCTAAAAAATTTTAAAATTACAAATTATGAAAATTTAACATATTAAAATTATTTTTTCTGCAGCGTTTGACAAATCCTACATGATTATCACAATACCTTCCTCTAAGGTAAAAATACAAGTTTATGTTATACCTTCAAAACTAAACACTTAAAAGTTATTATCTCATACAGTCTAAAATGTTGCATGACTTGCACACATTTTTGTACATAAATGTAAATATTGTAAAACACATGTTAACACGTGTCAATGGGTTTGCCGCCTGTTGTGTGGATTATTGGAGCTAATCTAATATTTAAAATTTCACGTTCTCGCATTTTAGGGATTATGGTAAATATTGGGTTGTAGTAATTAACATAAATTGGAGAAACTTGACAGCTTTAATTAGCACAAGTGTTCAAGAAGGCTTGAGAGTGTGAGACAAAATTTTATTGATACTTCTATCCAATCAAAAATTAAAAAAGAGTGGGGCTGTAATTTTATTGGAAAAAGAAACAAGTCCAACCTCTTGGAGGATGGACATGAATTTTAATAAAAGAGTATGTTCCCTAAAGGAAGGGATCAATCTTCGAATTCTAAAAGATGACTCAGTTCGCTGAAATCTGAACGTCAGTTCGAAAGCATTATTGCTAACATTCTATTACAATATTACAAGTCTGGGTCTTGCAACTTTAAAATAAAATATTGTCTTCGTGGGTTTTGGGCTACGAAAAGCACTTTGCCAAAATCAAATAGGCTTAGGCGTAGTAGCTCATTCTTGTCGGTGTACCTGATTAGGCGTATCAAAAGCGGCGCTATTGTTCCTCTTAGGAGGGAATTAGGCGTAGCAACTGAGGCGCTATTGCAGGGAAGCCGATTTGAGTGAGTGGCGGCGCTATTTCAATATTGGTTGCGGCAAGACGCTCTTTTCACGTGTTGTTGTTACACATTTGTACGAAATCGATCGCTGTTATTGGATTAAGTTCTCTGGCGTGTTGGCAAGCGGCGCTATTGTCCTTCGGGAATTAGGCGTAACGGCCAAGGTGCTATTAGGACGAGATCTAATCAGGCTGAGAGTATTGCGTACAAATGAGTGATAGCACAATGTGTTCCTATGAAGAGCATCCAGTTACTTACGTAAACTGCACAATACTCGACATTTATAAACAGTCCCAAATAGAAGTATCAGTATGGGTAAAACTGGGGTAAATATTTAGATCGGCAACTTTACTCGATACAACTGACGGGCAAATTCTATATAGATGGTTCTAGCACTCATAACACCAATATTTGCACCACATAAATAAATAAATTCTTTAAAAGGTTTACTGTTGTTTAAATCAGCTTAAAATCTTATCCTTTTAACCTCGATAGCGACAGAGTAAATCAAACACGAGCAAATAAATAAAACACAACGTAGGTCCGACACCGACCATCGCAAGTAAATAAGTTATCAAGCATCAATACTTGATAAATTTTAAATAATACAATTAAAATTTGTAAATAAAAATATCAGCGAAACTGCACGATCACAGTAGCTGTAATGGTTTTCAAGATTTCCCATCGCACAAACTATTCTATTAATGTCCTTTTGTAATTATTAAAGTTATTTCAGTTTAAAAGTGTTTACATGCTTAAGTAAATTCAATTAAACCAAATACTTAATTTTTTTAATACATGTTTTGGTGTTTACCCAGATTCTCTGATGCAAAATAAATATACAACCCTGACCCAGTTATGATAAACTGATTTAAACTCATTAAAAATATATTTTTTAATCTCCAAACAAACAAATATCATTTGATAGAAGCAAATGTGCAAATGTGTATGTGATAATTAAACAGTTACTACAAATATTACTAGACTTGATCCAGTTACAAATTTAATGAAACATCGTTAATTAAATTCAGGCAATTTTATTTTATTTATAAATTTCTTATGAGGTGAGTTTATACAACATACAACAAATAATTTGATTATTAATAACAATTACTAAAGGTCACAAGATGGAACTTAAGTTTATCTTACACATGTTTCAAATTTCTCTTTCTAATATTTATAAATTATTTTAAAAATTGTGTTTAATTTTATTAAAAATATGAGTACTAAGTAACAGGTTATTGATTTCAGAATGGAGGTTGCAGTGCTACTACTAATAGTAATAATTACATTATTTATTTATATGTATAATACTAAATCCAGCCATCTAAGATCATTGGCTAAGAAATTGCCAGGACCACCAGCATTACCTTTCGTTGGAAATGGTTTGGAGATTGCAAGAACGGTTGAAGGTATTCAACTTAAATTAATCCTTACATAACTATTACAGTAAATATTTTTTAGGTGTTTTATATTATCTTGTCAAATCGCAGAAAAGATACGGCTGTGTTACTAGACATTGGTTAGGATTAGGATCAACAAAATTGTATACACTACTGTCTGATCCAAAAGATGTTGAGGTATTTAGAACATTAATATAACATAGTAGCAGAATCCGTGGGCTATGCCTTACGCCTTTTGTAGTGAAGTAGTTAGTGTAGCGAACCGCAGATCAAAATCCTAGTTTTATTTATTTTACACTAGTACAGCCTGCTACTTTTCACTTAAAAAGTCAAAAAGTTTCAAGTTGGAGCTTTTGTAGACTTTAATGTCCCTAAAAACATTGATTTTGCAACTATATAGCTTTGATGCTCGCGCTGTATTGGCAAGATGACGCCCAAAAACAGTTTGTTTTTGGAATATCCCGTTTGCGGTACATACCACGACAAAAATAGTTTATATAAAAAAGAAAAGAGACTATATCTTCGACAATATTTGGGTCAAGTTTGGCTTGTATTTACTAATTATTAAATTATTTATTTTTAAACATGAGCGTCCACGCACGAACAATAAAATCAAATCAGTTCATTCCATCTTATAGGTAAACTTGAAGTGGCCGTATTTATTTTACAAATTTATGATCTAAGATTGCTGGTAATTTAATTGTTCAATATCGGTTTGTCCAATTACTGCTTTTACTTGTGCATATTTCCGGATTTAATGCACACCGTTTTTCAGGAAAGTTGAATTATAGGCAAAATGCATGGGAAATAATATTTTTCCCAATTTTATGTTTCTATGATACTTTGGCTAGGAGTTTTAAATATATTATTGTTATTAGGTGTTAGTGCAGTTTTGATAAAATAGTATTTTTTTATTTATAATTAAACAAAAATTTAAAAATTAAAGAAATTTTAAATCTTATAACTATTATTAAATGACAGGGTTGTACACAGCATAACCTAAAACTTAATGTAAATTCAATGCAGGTTCATTGGAGTCTAAGATTAAAAGTGGCCTAATTTCAAATTATTTTTCTATCTATCAAACTATCAAAAAGAAAGTAGCTAAAACCACTGAAAATTCTGTTTATTTATTTAATTGGCATATTTTTAAGTAAACAAATCTTTTGCCATTATTTTCAGAACACTTTGTATCAAATAATGTTTTTATATTATTTTTTTTTATTGTAGATTCTACTTCGAGACACAAAAAACATTCGAAAATCTGATAATTATGATTTTGTAAAACCGTGGCTGGGAGAAGGCCTGATATCTTCCACAGGTATTTTTATAAATTTATTATTTTGATAATTATTTTAATTTTTAAGAAATAAAATAAAAGGTTATCTAGCTTGTTTTTTTAAGAAGAGAAAACTTTTTTATGCAGTTAATTTTAATTGGATTTGGTGTTATACCTTCTGCTGTTATAATGTGTCCAAGATATTCTAATTCTTATCTAAGAAATTCACTCTTGTCTAACTGAACATTAACATTTGCTTTTCTCAGTCGTTCAAAGACTTCTTTTAATCTGTGAAGATGTTCTTGTAAAGATGATAAAGAAATTACTATGTCATCTAAGTAAACTAGTTATTTTTGAGATGCAGTTAAAATAGTATTAATTTATCTTTCAACAGTTGCTGGGGCATTCCAAAGAGCATTCTTTTCTCTGTACTTAAACCTGGTTTTTCTTGGTCTTTCTCTTAATGTTTATTTAATAAAAGCCACTAGTAAGGCCTAAGAATGTGAAGTATTTGCATCTTCCTAAACTGTCAAGTATTGTTTCTATATTTGGTGAAGAAAATTTATCTTCAATTGTTATTATGTTTTCTATGGTCCATAACATTTCTCCATTTTTGTTGTTTCGGTACATTTCAAATGGGTGCATTGTATGGAGAGTATGATATTTTCTAATATCATTTTATTGATTTGTTTCTGAATGTGTTTGCGATGAATTTGTGGATATCTATAGGTCTTAGAAAATATAAATTCTTCGGTTTTATTTAGTATTTTATGCTTTATAAAATTTGCTGACGTAAGTCTTTGATGGTGAAATATATCTTGCTGTTTATATACTTTTTTCTCCTCTTCGTTTAGATGACGTCTATTAGGAAAGCAAAAAAAACTGTCATATTACTCACTCATGTTATCGTCTATTTAAAATACAAAGAAAAGTGGGACTCATTTATTACTTACCATCACCGTAACATTTTCAACCTACCGATATATCGAGGTATTCGTCGAAAGCCAGCTGTTGAAAAAATAGTTTGGATTGGAACAAACCTTACACGCCATTGCATTACATTACATTAGTGATTTAATAACAATTGCATTTCAGTAACGCATTAAATACTGCATAAATTTTATTTTAAGATAAGTATACCCAAATATGACACAATTTACCAAACGTAAATTCCGCGATTTTCTAACATTTATGTGCTTCTTGGTTTTAAGTTATCTAACGTTTTAAATTTTTCAGGTAATCATTGGCATACGCATCGAAAAGCCATTACACCTGCGTTTTATTTCAACATATTAGAAAGGTTTGTGGAAGTCTTTAACGAAAAAGGAAAAGTACTTATCAAAAGACTGGAAGAAAAAGTTAATCAACAGGAATTTGATATCTATCCTTATATAAACCTCTACGCACTTGATGCAATTATTGGTAAGTTGTTTTGTAATTTACTTCAATTATGATAACATTATAGGTAAAATGAATCGATAGGTACATTTAAAACGCGTAGCCATTTTTTTACATCTATTGACAGAGTTCCACTGAGCCTGTTTTGATCATTTTGTAAATAAAAAGCTATATTACTGTATAGATGTTTACAAAAATCTTAAATCTTACAAAAACTATAAAATTATAGCAAAGCCCCAATTTAAACGACCACATATGAACACTTGACACTTGCAGCGCCTTCTGTTTCTTCCCGATGTCGGTTTTCGGAACTACAGGTTACACGTACCGACGCGACGTTAAACATTATCTATAAAGCAGTGTTGTAAGTTGCAAATTATTTTGTAACTAGTCCGAGGAGCCTCTAGAATGAGTTATGTTCTGCAGGGACTTTGTATATTCGGATTTATTGACCTGACATTCACCTTACGTGTCAAATTATACAAGTCTACCAATACAATTTCGTAATTTGCTGTTTTTTTGATGAAGAACTACGTATTATGTTGACGATTTTCTCATGTCGCAAGTGAATTCCAGCAACAATTATTGACACCTTTTAAAATCACTACATTTTAGTAACGTGAACCAATCAAAATCTGCTTATACTGATAATTGTGGGTTATTGATGATTATGGTCAGTGTAATCACATAATCAGCTATAATTACTTCTTGGTAGATGAATCAAATAATAGTATATATTATTCAACGAGCGTTTAATGAACAAGAACATCTGTGAATATTCTAGACGGACAAATCAAGTCAATAGAAGTCCACTCGTAAACTGCTGGATATCCGTTTGCAAGAACTTTGGACTTCTATATGTTGTCCTGTGGCGTGATACTACTGGACAGACAGCTATTAAACATTACATGGATATATTATTTATTTTAAAATCATCATGGTATCAAACAATTGCAATCTGTTAAATACGATTATTTGCACAATAAACACAAACTATGATAAAAAAAAAAACCTCAAGAACGTGGAGAGACACCCCAAATACTTCTTTATTTTTTAATTATCGGTGCGGTATTTCGCTCTACGCAACCATTTATTGACAGCTTCCTCGCAATCTGTTTTCATATATATATACAAGGATTTCTATAGCTGTCGCTGCCTTCCTTCTCTCAACCACTGTCTCCATTCCTCTCTGTTCTCCCATTCTCCATCTTCTAGTCCTCTCCTTTCCATCGCATTGTCCACTCCATCTCTCCAGGATCTTCTAGGTCTCCCTCTTCTTCTTCTTCCCATGGGACTCCAGTCTGTAATTTTTGCTATCCATCTATTTGGGTCTGTTCTTCTAACGTGTCCATACCATACTAGTCTTTTCTCTTCGATATAGCTTAATGTATCTTTCAATCTGTTTTCATTGCTTCGTAATTTGTTATTTTAGCCGAATCTATAAAAAGAAAATTTGTTTTAAAATTACATCTTGGGTCATCCAGATTTCTGAAGAGCGATCCGAAATAAACTTAGTGAAAAGAAAACCACATGTTGCAGATTGATACACAATTTGCGTTATCTGTCATTAATTTCAGAATACTGCTATAAGAATCAACCAAAACACGCGCATATAAAATTCTGTTCGAAAATCATAGGCATTGTTACAATTCAATTTATAGCTTATTTTTACTCCTGTCAGTTAGGTGACCCGTTGTACATCTTGGTTGTTGCGCTTAGTAATTTTTGAGTTTGTAGTTTAGTTTCTTCTTACCCTTACGTTTGTTTCTTCTTATGTACGAGATTATTTACTTAATTACCTGTTTGAAGGCGTATTTTGGGATCCCGTACTGAAATTGGCGTTTTCTACCTGTCGTTAGAATTCTGTACATACATTTTTGGACGTCCTGTATGCGTGTTGGTGACCTTAGGGGAGGTTCTTTAGTTCTGTAACAAGGATTCAGTTAAAAGCCAAATTTTGATCATATTTGGACATCATTTACCTGCTTTGGTGATTACGTTGGTTTTCCTATAACTAATTCGAGCATCGTTAAGGCCATACATTTATTCTCCATTGTGTATATTTGAAATCTGTGTATGTGCTAGTTACTTGTAGCCAAATTCTCATGGATGTATTAAACTGGTGATAAATAAATTGCTGCTTGCACTTGAAAGATTTGTTTACATTTATTATAGGGTATGAATAAGTTATATAATTTCAAACGTTATTTCATTAATATAACTACTTACGTTTTGCATTGTTGGAATCACTATTGTTTACACTATGTTAGATAACATCAAGCACTTTTAAGCTAGATTAATATTGAATTTGTTCCTGTAATACCACTGCGTTTGGTATTATCATAAATTAAAGCTGTTATCGAAATAATTCAAAGAGTTATTCTCAACTTCTATTTTTTTTTTAATGTTAGAGAAATATTTTTCTTTAGGCAGTTATAAAAGTTGCAAACGATTTTATATTTACTATCGTAATATAACAGTTCGCAAGCCAAAATATGTTATTCTGTGGGCCCATATAAGACATTGGTGTATTTTAAGCGACAATTTAAATGAGTATTGACAATTTTACGTTTTACTAGTATTTCTCTGTTTAGGTAAAAATACAAATACATTGAATTATTTGGTTTTTAATTACATTTCGCTCTTATATATTTGACGAGACCATTTACCGTAACTATTATTTTTACGCTGAATTATCGACATTATTAAAAAAAAGTCTATACGTATGTTGCTGTCATATAATGACTTATTTATAAAAAGGTCAATTTTAAAAAGGAATGAATAATAGGAAGTAAACTCGCTTGCATTCGTACAAGTTTAGTTGAATATAAAAAAATATTTTTATAACAAATGTATAAAAAAGAATAGTATGAAGTATTTGTTTATATAACATGGCGCCCAACATGCGGCCTCCTTGCTCTAAGACATAGCAAATTTATACGGCGCCTAACGTGGGGCTATTACGATAGCTCCGCAGCATTAATTTTCACAACTAATCGCGGGGCCTTGAACAGCTCTACATAGCAATTGATAAAGCAATAATAATGTTGACCTCAAAACTAACGACAAAGAAAATTCACGTGTATATAAAGTCGAAATTCAAGTACGTCGACAAATACATTGACGATCTAAAAGTCGACTTGAATATATTCTCCGGCAAGAATATAGTTAAAGATTATATATGAAATTTTGTAGAATGAGAGAGTCATTGTTAAAATTTGTTAATTAATATTATCTATCAACATTTAGTGGAGTGCTTAAGAAAAATAATTCTTATAACATCCCCAGAAAAATTTTGCTTAAAAAAAAGGGGGATAACAATTAACTAAACAACAACAGGTGAGTACCTTGACAGAATATATCGAAACGTCTTTGGAACTAATAAATACGCACTAAAAAAACAGGCTCCCAATAAGCCGAACAACTTCTGCGAACCTGAATTTAATTGCTTATCTGCATTGATAAATGCAACGTACAAACGAGTCTGTGCCTTATATAATGGACGCGTAAATATATGACTTTTATAGCAGCGGAGACTCCTCACGCTAAATGATAGACTATTAAATTAAAATTTAATATTTCAGAATGGTTAAAAACTAAAAACCAAAAATAACTGCGACTAGTGCCGGAGTTAGGTTGGGGCGAGAGAGGCTTCCGGCCCAGACGTAACGCTTTAAAGGGCGCAATTTTACTGTATAATTTTTTGTGGAGCCGAAGTCTTTGTCGTTTAATAGTTGCCGACAATTAAAAAATTTTGCAGTGCGGTACCTTTGAATAAAAAATAGTAAAGGCAGCGCGTTCGTATCATTGGATAGTCGCTCATCTCTTACCTCCCCCACCATACCATTCAGACATGCGTACTTTTCTAACCCATGGGAAGTGGAATTTCACGTCTTTTACTTAATATATTTATGAAAAATCTAGAATTAATAAATTTTTATATATGAGACGGCATTAATTTCTGGATAACAAAATTAAAATTTTTTTAATAAAAGTAGCAATTTTCCGCCTCCTTTCGACGGTTTATTTGTAAAAACCACATTTATTATTTCATTTTTAAAACTTGCGCTATACCTATAATATTATTCTTCCCTTCACTTAACTCGAAGTGTTGTTTTGACACTAATCGCCTAATATTTTAAAATTCGGAAGCTGAAAAACTATTTATATGTATAACCCCTAAAACCACAGTTTACAAATTTGTCCCTTATTGATCTTAACCTTAACGTCTGCATTTTTATAAAACCCTCTAGAATACGTGTAGAGTTTCTACCTGAAAACCAACGAAATTTATTAGGTGTTAAGTGTTATTTTGACACTAATGGTTGTAAATATTTCAAGTTAAGTGTATAAAAACTGCAACCGCAAAGGGGCCGACATCGGTCTGCTTAACGCAGGTACAAAGAAACGTTTAACTTTACGATCGTGTTATTAGCTAACCACTCGAGTTTTTGCTCCTTTTTTTTATCTGGGGTGCATGCAAGCTATATTTTGGTTGAGTTGTGCTTAAATGTTTCAAAACCAATGGAAATTTTAAGCAAAATGCTTAATAAATCTAACACAAATTGAAAGTTTTGCAGAATGTTGAAGAATTTGAGTTTCAAACTAAAGCCAAATTTGATTTAAAACTTGAAATGAGTTTGTAGTTGACATCAAATTTACCATAAAATTTTCTGCAAATTAACTTAATTTTTTAGCAGACCCTCATAGCTATTACAACAGGGATTACAACAAAGGCCGCATTGGAAGGGGTTTGTTTTTATTTATCTTGTAAAATTCCAAAGTAGCAGATTTAAGCGCTCCACACGGCGAGGGATGCATGTAGTGAAATTAATGTCAACATAAATATAAATAGGGAGTACGCATTTAATTGCAGATAGCGACACGTCACTGGTGCTTAGACCGCTACTGCTGCTAGTCGTAAACCGTTTACACTAGCCGTAAACCTATATGTGGATGAAATACTAATACCTGATACCAAAATCGACTGTATCCCTGCTAAAATTCGTCAAGATAGGGAAATTCGGGCGTAAAATATTCAAACACTTTTGTATCTCCCAAATAATGAGGTTTATTATTTTATTTATCCATAACCACAAACCGACGGGGTTCGACTCTGGCGATCTAGCGGGCCAGATTTCGGATGAGCTTACTTACATTTTCAAACGCGTTTACTAAGGCCTGTTGTGTCCTAATAAATGAAGGGGTGACATTTAATCGCGCCGTTTTCAGCGTACATCAGAAGATTTAAATTTTCGTATTTCACCGAGTATTTCTACATTATCTTTGGTTTGTATTTCTCTCTGTAATTTTAAGTGTGCAAGTTCCTCATTGAAATATTCATTTAACGGCTTAAACTTCCAAACTTATCCACTCTGTCACAGCAAATTTAAAGTCGTAAAGTAAATAAACTCCTTACTCAGCGTGCACCGGTGGAAATAAATTGAATAAATTTTTTACCTAGAATTAACCGCTTTCCAAATTCATGTCCCTATCGGGACTGTTTTTTCCGAAAGTTGTAACTTTGTAAGAAAGAGGTTTATGTTCATAGAAACGTTTTGTATTGCTTTGATGCTAAAAGCTTACTCTTAAAGTTTGCACAAACTATGTTTACATTTTAAGAAAACACACAGATCGTTATGGCAACACGATTTTTCACAAAAATGCAATTATCTTGAAAACGGTTGGATTTAGAGACTTTCAACAAGAATAATTTTTGTGGGTATTTTTAGACGAAGAATAAAATTTAAGAAAATCTTTTTTTTTTTTTTTAAATTTTTGATACCAGTTCAGCACTTGTGCTATGCATGGCATTGTTAATACATAAGATGTGACTTATAATAACATTAAATCACTATTTTACACTATTTTAATGTAGTCTGATATCTGCTGCTTAATTCAGATTATAACCGATTTTAAATATCACACACTTGTTTGGGAAATATGGTTCACTTGTGTAGATCATTCATTATCGCTACTGTCACTCATCCAGATATCAACCGGTAGCTTCCTTTTTAATCTAGTGTGCAACGATCGTCTTCCTATGTTGTAATGTATTGCGCCACTACACTGATTGAGGTTGCTGTAGAACTTTTTTGAAGTTTTCGCAATAAATTGCTGAATTGTGGGGATGTCGGTTTCTCTGTGCAGTTGTGTGTTTCTAACAAACCACTGAGCATTGGTAATGATGCGTAGCACTTTGTTTTGTAGCACCTGTAGTTTATTCAGATTAGTTTTTGAAGTTGCACTCCACACGCTACTTCCGTATGTGATAATGGGTCTGATTATCGATGTATAAATTAGGGTTCCACATTGTATTTTAAGCGTAGATTTCTTGTTTAGAATTGGATATAGCATGGCCAGTCTGGCGTATGCTTCTGATAATTTTTTGTTAACATGATAACTCCACGTCAATTTTCGATCGAGATATAATCCCAGGTACCGCACCGCGCTGTCTTTCGGATTCCAGGGGATGGGATTGTTATTAATTATGATGTTTGGTGGATCTGCAGGTCGGCGAAGAGTGAAGATTTTTGATTCACACTTGTCAGCATTGATATTAATACACCATTTTGTGAGCCACTGGTTAAGCTGATCTACACTTTCTTGTAGATTGCTTGCTGCATCGTTTATGTCATGGTCTTGTGTGATAATCGCTGTATCATCCGCATACATCGCCAACTCTGCGTTAGGTGGTGTTGGTATGTCATACATAAAGATGTTAAACAAGATAGGGCCTAATATGGATCCTTGTGGAACTCCAGCATTGATGTGACAGATTGAAGATGTAGATGAGTTTATTCTCACTTGAAAGGATCTTTCTGTTAAAAATGATTTGATGATAAGTAGTAAGTATGGAGGGATGTGTATAGTTGACATTTTAAATATTAGGCCGTTCGTCCAGACACGATCAAAAGCTTGAGCCACGTCAATAAAGGTTATTAGTGTATTCATTTTGTGTTCGTAGCCTCTTTCTATTATTTCCGTAATTCGCAATGTTTGATGGTTAGTGGAGTGTGAACTTTTAAATCCAAACTGAAATTGGGGAAGAATATTGTTCTCCTCTAGAAATTTATTCAGACGGGATTGAATAATTCGTTCCAAAAGTTTGGAAACAGTTGACAGAAGAAAATCTTAAATGTGCTGTAAATATGTTTCGAGGTACGTCGAGCACCTCTCACAGAGTGGCGGCTCCTCCCAGGGGACGTAAAGTGGACGACACCCTCCCTAGTAAACACGCAAAGCAAACAGTATTGCACATAACATACTCCACATTTCTGAAACGATAATATAGTTTAAGTCTTACAACAGAAGAGCGATGTTTGTATATAAAACTGTAAGCTGGCAAAACTTCAGATATGCGTATGCGAGCGGGAAAAGTTGCTTATTCTAAAATCGAGACCGCGGCTATGTAAATAAACGAGATAAAACGTAACAAATCGCCAGCAGGGGGATTTGTCTCATAGCAGTTAATCGTTAAAATTGTTGTATTTACACAATTTGCATCTGGTAAATTTAAAGTGAATTATTGTATTTTAATTATATCGACATAAAAAAATTAATTTGTTTTGCCTACCTCCAAAAAACATCTTTATGGTATTAATCAAGTTCATTGTATCGAGTCTCTTGATTTGATAGTTTGACATTTAAAACGGAATAATATATCAAAATAAAATAATAATGGCAATAAAAACTTACAATAAAACAACTTACCTCTACAGATGTGCTAGAGCACACTAGTACTAAAATAACTAATTGCAGAGTAGATAATGTTAACTGTGTTCCACAATAGACAAGATACCTAATTGAAATGTTTTTTTGTAAAAGAATATGATCTCCAGTAAAATATAGCAACACAATCATTGCTACGAATGACTGCACTACAATTAGAAGGATCTGAATGGAATAGGCATCATTTACATTTTTGGAGATGCTAGAGAGATCATGATGGTTAATTCGAATTTTTTCAAGGCTATCCAATGTTTTATCTTGCACAAATCTTGATGGCATCCTACAATGTTCATTTATTTATATCAAATGATTATATTTTAATGGCACTTACACTTGTACTGCAGGTCGTACTTTGATTAATATTTTGTCGCATTTTTCCAATTTATTTTCTAGACCAGTATAAGCTAAAATGGTTTTGTTTAACCACTTGAATCTTTGTTTCATGCATAATAGTAAAGTACAAAATTGAAAATCGACGAAAGAGTTTATAATTGCTGGAGACACATAAGCCAAGTACAGTCCAAAATAATCAAAAGCATGCTCATTAGATGTGGAAGTTACAATTAACGATAACATTACAAACATTAAGGTGAATATGAGTGCTATTATCAGAAAAATCATGCTCTTTTGGTATTCTTTCTTTACATCAATGTGAAAATCATTACGCATAGTCAAATCAAATTTGTTAATATCATCAAACGCATTTAATATCTGAAAAGAAAGATATAAAATAATTATATTACGTTTTAATTGTATACATAAAGACAAACATATTTAAATGTGGTATAGACGTGGCTGTTTACTATTTCAAAACTAACTGAGGTGTGAATTTTTGATTAAAATCATATCACGATTGACCAAAAATGTTGTTATCCAAAAATGCTTTCCAAAAGAGTTACGTCAGTGTTAGGTAAGATACGTTTTATTTGTATCTAGTTCCAGTACTTATAAAAACGCGTATCTAGTTATACAAGATTAATTCCACGCAGCTTATCTAGAAACAGATCACCACTTTTATGCACGGGTACTTCGAGGACGTTGTTTTTGATAGAATGCCAGTAGTCCCGAAGACCGTGGAAAAGTGATGCAAAGCAGAGGGACTCTCAGTACATTCGGGGAAAAAAGTGTTTCTGGCAGTCACGCTAAGAAAACAGCTCAACATCTAGAAGCTACACTTATTTGGGAAAGGTCAAGTACCTATCTGGGAGTCATCATAGACACCAGACTGGCCTTTATACATGTGGTACATGTTACGAACAAAGCCACTAGGTCTCTTTAGGACCTGCAGGGATGTTTGGTAAAACATAGAGGCTGAAACTAAACCTTCTCTAGTATTTAGTCGTTCGGATTCGACGTTAAACTATAGGTCCCCCGTACTCCACCTTAGCGCTAAAGAGAGTACGTGACAGAGAAGAGTGCTGGAGCCCAGGAGTTGGACGTAAAGCCTGATTACGATTACAAGAGTGATTGTACCTACTCTACTTGTACCCGCATTCTTAATGTGGTGGCACAAGGCGGCACACGTTGAAAATAAAAACAGGTTAAGCAAGGTATAAAAGCTGGCTTGTCTAAGCATAACGAGTATTAACGTATTATTAGATGTTCCTCCCTTACACTTATGGGTGGAGCCGGAGGCCAGGCTGGGGACGTACCGAGTAGAGCAAATGGTTATGGGAGATACTCCGGCTACACCGGAAGTGATATCGGTGCCTTAAAACTTATAGACGAAAACCTTATCCTTCAAATGCTTCCAGATAAAATGAAAACTTGGTTTGAATTTCGAAAATCGTTTGAAGTAGTCATACCAGAACCGGACGAATGAAACGATGAGAAAGAAATCACTCACTTCAACGCAAATTCAACGCAAATGTCTGATTAACAGACGGATTAGGATTGGAAAACGACACAGGTCTGGGAATTTAGATTATTTTACAGTTCTACGTTATATAATTTATACAATCTTTAATTATTTATTTAAATAATTTTGGTGACATATATTCACTAATAATTTTGTTGTATTAAATTGATTTGGCTACAGTTTTATGTTGTGCTATTTGATTTTGTGGAATATTTTTTTATATATTTGGCACTTTTACAATCTAAACTAATAAACTCTTTTTATGGTCCAATTTTACCATCGAGAGCCACTCTATTTGCTTAAGCAACCGAGCGATTCTTGTTATTGTTACCTTTAGAGGACAAACAGAAAATTTACGTAACATATATGTATGTAACGTATGTGTGAATTTTACATCATTGTTGATAAGGACGTATTACCTTACTTTGCGTAGATGCGGCAAAATTCACAACCTATAACCACTGACTATTAAATATATTCCCAAAAAAAGACAACCAAACTAACGGCTTTATTCGATAAACAAATACAAAATCAAAGCTCACGCCACAAAACGCCCCGAACGGCATGTAGCCGTAAGGTCCCAGCCGTCCCAGCGGCAAGGAGTCGGCAAGTTATGGTTGAAAACGTTACTGCAGAACATAGGAAAATATATTACGAACATCCAATAGATGATGAAAATTCAATATTCTTTTGATGTCCATAGGTGGATGTCCATTACAAATCCACTACTCATATTTAGCAAGTCTATAGACATACGGACATAAAATGCACTTAAAACGGACAACTTATGGATATCCTTTTAAATATGCATTTACAATTGCTACAGTTCTGACGTCAATATCAAACTCATTTGAACGATCCACTTCATTCGGACAAGCCAGTGTGGTATTTGACGAACGTTGCGTATGCAGTATAAGAATTGGGGTGAAATCAAATCATAGTACCTTTCTATTTTCTTTATTTACCCAGAAAATATGTAATTTTTGAAAAACCACTTAAAGAATTCAAAATCTTTGAATGTTTAAAACTTGAAGCTATTCAGGGTGTCGAAAATACCTTGACAATGTCGCTTTATAGATATTATTTATATATACGATGTTAAATTTTAAGCCAATCTGATAACTTATATTTGCACAACTAAACACTGAGCAGACGTTAAAGTTAGAATTTTAAATACTGGTTAGTGACCACCATATAAATAAAGCTAGAAAGTTCTCATAGAGCATTCAGTTTACTACAATACCCTTTATCGTATTTTATTTTTAAGCTAATAAATAATAATAAATAAATATTTGATATAGGAAATGAATAAAAAGAATGAAACTACTCCCACAGACAGGTGGTTTGGTTAGGTACCAAACCGTGCCTTTTCAAAAACTCTCAAAAAGAACCTTTTCTTGAAAGCGTTATTTCTCTACACTGAAAGTATCAGAAACTACAATTAATTTTCTTTACAAGTACGAAAACAGAACACTTTAAAATTAATGATATAATTACTACAGATTAAAAATTTTGTGGTATAAAAGAAATAAAATAAATAACATATGAATCAACATCAATCTTGAATTCGGAGAAAAATGAAACTACTTTTTAGCTTTATGTACCTACTTTGTATATGCCGGTTTTACGATAGTCATTATCAGTGTTATTATTTTTATATCCTCAAATCCACAAGTTTGTTGACTAAATAATTAAAATTGCAGAAACAGCCATGGGTGTAAAGTACAAAGCTCAAGATGAAGGTGACTCTGACTATGTTAAAGCTATTCATCAGTAAGTAAACACTATGACTTGGCACAATTCTTATAAAAATGTATCTACTTATAAGAATATTTAATACATACAATGCAAAAATAAGCCTATAATCACATTTTAAACTACTTTTTTACTACCACATAACAGGGTGTTCAACGAGTTTGTAAATGAAGATAACTATTTGAAAATTTGTACACAGTAATTATTAGGGCCAACATACATTTCCAAAAATTTTACCTACGTAGGTTAGTTAAACAAGCGTAGCGGGAAAGTCTCAATTTTTTTTTAAATTATGATATGTTCAAAATTTTCCACAAATTTTAAAATTTTTAAACCTTTTACGAATTTAAGTTTCCAAACATTTTCATAAATTACACGAAATATTTCACAATATTCGAAATATCAAAGTTTTTCAAAAATGAGACAATAATTAATAAAAATTTGCCCCAAAACTGTTTGAGTACTGCAGGATAATAACTAAACTGTTGAGTTCAAAAATGTTGATGCACAAAAAGTCTCTTATCAGTTATCATTATCACCTACAAGGTAAATTTTTACGTTTTTGCCACACTGGATTTAAATTACAATTTATGCAATAACCTTGTTGCGTTTAAAACCATTTTCTATCAATCTCAGCAGTTCGGAAACAAAATTGTATTTAACTTTATTTTTTAATAGCAAAAAAAACGCAATTAATTTTTGAAAAATTAATGGTACCACTGGATTCTACTTGATCCAATCTACTATTGGTTTGAATATTCTTACCTATTTTTGAAACACCCTATTTTAATTTTGTTTTCTCAAATAGAGGTACCTCGATTTTCACATCCTAAATAATGTTCACCTTAGAAATGAAGATAATTTTAACATACATTTTTTCAGAATTACAGAAATTGCCCATTATCGTTCCTTTAGTTTTTTGCACCGATCCAATTTAGTATTTCCATTTACGAAATTAGGTAAACAACAAAAAGAGGTACTCGATGTTATACATGGATATTGTGAAAAAGTAAATATTTTATATAACACCACTCCAATTCGCTTGTTTGTAATTATTGCTTTAATATCTTAAAAATAGGTTATACAACAACGGAAAAACGAACTTGAAAAAAATCCAATCGTGATTGAAATCGCTGACGACAGCAGTATAGGAAAGAAGAAACGTTTAGCTTTCTTAGATTTACTTCTGATGGGACAGAAAGGTGGATCTGAATTTACAGATGCAGATATTCGTGAAGAAGTGGACACATTTATGTTTGCAGTAAGTCTATGCTAATAGGGTCGTATTCCGAGAACATTTAGACGTTTGTAATTAATAATTTTTTAGGGGCATGACACAACCTCATCAGCTATGAGCTTTTCCCTGTATTTTCTGGCACACTACCCAGACGTTCAGGTAATTATTTAAAAATAATTTTTATTAACCATCATGTCTATTTTAAAGAGATTGTATGGTTTTGAGATAATTCTTTTACTCATAACTGATCGACCAATCACTACGCCGCATTTGCCGTTTCAGCACCCATCTGAGATTTCCGATTATTTTTGATGCGCAAAATTTTAGCAGACTAATCAGTTTTCTTATTTGATAGTTGTAAAAATACAAACAAATTGACAATTTTATATATTACTTCTAAACTAATTACATCATATACCACTCCGGTGAATTGAAAACTAATCGCGGTAAATTACTCAAACTTTCTGCATAGCGAATCGTGTTTGTTTTATTTAAGAAAATTTTACATGTAAAATTTTCAAGCAAAATAAAGCACTCATTGCTGTGCAACAAGTCTTCTTAATTTATAATCCGATTTTTCTTTAATAAACTCGTTGTAGCACAGTTGATAATCTTACTACGAATCTTTATTTAATTTGAATTGTTTTAAAGAATACTTACTGATTTTTCAATTTTTAGCAAAAAGTTTACGAGGAGATAAAAGAATTGCTTGGACATACCGTTAACGATCTAACTGTGAAAGACCTACAGAGTTTAAAATACCTGGACCAATTTGTCAAAGAAGTCCTAAGAATTACGCCACCAGTTCCGATGATAAGTCGACGTTTGGAGTTCGATTTGGAACTAAGTAAGTTAAATGTGTGGGGACGGATGTCTGGAGTAACCCCGCAGGCAGTGCTTTACGTGTTTGGCTCTTTGTTTGCGCATTCCCACTTAGTAGTATCGAAATGCCAGCCAGTGGTACATTCGTTCTTTCCCGTAATGACCTGCCGTAGGGGCATCGTGGTGCTCCTGTAGGATGTACTGACGTTCCTGTGTCGGAACTACCAGTTGGGCTTTCTTACTATCTACTTCAGGCTCATAGCGGTATAGAATGCCGTTGGTCATAAGGCATTTCCCGTGGGTCCATCGGGAGTAGTCTACGGCCGATGCTTGGGGTTCCTCGAAGAAACACTCGATGTTTGTCTTAATCCTGGGGTCTTTCAGTTGTTCCTGCCGTATTTCGTTGGCGGAACGGGTTGGAAGGTCAATGGTGACTAAGCAGGCGTTGCGTTGGTCCTCGACGGAGTGGGAACAAGGTAGGCCTGAACAGGGTGTCAGCCACAACATTTACCTTTCCCGAAGTGTGCTTATACGTTATATTGTGGGACTGTAATGCCAAAGCCCATTGCTCAAGGCATCCTGTGAGTGACTTCAACGTCATCAGCCACCGAAGCGGTTAGCAGTCTGTTCTCAGTGATAAAGGGCTTCTCTCCAGGTATCCCCGGAACTTGGCCATAGCCCACACAATAGCCAAGGCTTCTCGTTCGGTGTTAGAGTAGTTTTTCTCGGCTGGGTTGAGCAGCCAGGTAGCGTACTCTGGGGTGTTTTACCGGTCTTTATCCCTGGGAGAAAACCGCACCAAGAGCATAGTTGGAGTCAGCTTGCAGAACGAATGGAAACGTCATGTACACCTGGTGGAACACGAGAGCTGTAGTGAGCAATTTCTTTAGTTGCTCGAAGGCGGTGGACTGTGTAGGTCCCCATTCCCATGTAGCTGTTTTTGTTTTGTCAGTGACGACAAGTTTTAATAATAATCTGTTTAATTGTTGCCAGTTTGGTACCTTTTCTATTGCCATGTACTCCTGTGTATACTGATACCTATATCGGCCAAAACCTATTGTGGTATCCCAGCATTATTAATTTCATGAGTTATTCCATGACCAATTTGGAGTTAACTCTCGGCATAATAAAGATTCTTCTATAGCTGTGTTGCATAACAATTGCTTGTGTGTACGTGTTTTGGTGTGTGGATTCTTCCCCTGCTGTTTTTTGGCTGAAGGTGTTATCCTGGCAGTGATTTCCCTAGGTTTCCGGACTTACATACTTTTTCCCTTTCCTCCTGCTTTAACCTGATTTTGCTATCAGGTGGCTGAGTGACTTACTTAGCACCTATGCGATGCCGGTTGTTGTCAACCTGTTAGCTTCTTAATTGCCATGTACTCCTGTGTATAGTGTATACCGGTACCTACATCAGGCAAAGCCTATTGTGACCTGCCAGCTTCACTAATTTCGTAGGGTATAGCACGACCAATTTGAAGTTAACTCTCAGCACCATCTGTCGGTCAGTTATAATGAAGATTCTTCTATATCTGTAACCTGGTCTAAGTCAGTACATGCACAGTCTTATATCATTTCCTGTTGTGAATTCGTTTCTGTGTACCAGACATCTCCGTATGATTGAGTGACAGCTTTTTTCTTGTCCCACTCATACCGTTCTGGTATAAATACTTTGAACGGTTTCCAGCAGTCGTAAAAAGTTTTCTCTTCATATGATTGCATCTGTAAGATGTTAAGGCGTTTGAAGTCTTTGCTGTGATCTCTGAGATAACAAATTGGGCATTGTTGTTATTTTTTGCTTTGCTGTAATTAATATTTAATACGAAATTCAATACACAACTAAGAAATTGTGAAAACAAATTTGAGGATATTAACAAATAATGTTTTCTAGATGACTACACGCTTCCTGCAGGAAGCGCAGCTGCAGTTTTCATATACATGTTACACAGAGACCCCCATATTTATCCAAATCCGGAAAAGTTTGATCCTTCACGATTTAATGAAGAAAATACTAAAGGTCGTCATCCTTATGCTTTTGCGCCATTCAGTGCTGGCCCAAGAAACTGTATAGGTAAGTTAAATATTAGTTTTTTTCTACTTATTTTTTAACCAAAAAGTTGTTATTAGGTCAAAAATATGCCCAGTTGGAAATAAAGTCAACCATCATCAAAGTCCTCCGTAGTTTCCGAGTACTTCCTGGTGAACCAATCGAGCGCTTGATTGCAGAAATTGTTCTTAAATCTACGAATGGTATTAGGGTTCGTCTGGAGAAGAGAATTAAGTCTTAGAATATTGTCTTAAAAATTTAATTTTAATACATCCAATGGTTACATAAATTTTAGTTTATTTACAAAATGTCGTACTAGGAATTTTTTGTGCGTAAAATTTTATAATATAATTTAATGCGTGTGACTTTGAAATCACCGTAGAGTAATTTGCGTGATTAGAATAATCCCTTCATTTGGGAAATCACACAGGATGCGTGTGTTTAGTTACATTTAGATAAGCGAAATGTAAAGAAAGCTTATTTGGACAATATTAAATTAATAAACTAATTTAGGCTCTGTAAATAACAAGAATTGCTAATTCAGTACATAGTTAAATTGTGAGCCCTATTGTTAACGTTGTTTACAGCGAAAATATAAAGACGTATGTTTGCATTTACGTATTTTAAAGCTCTTTATGTAATATAAAAGCGCGACTGCTTAAAGTTTTTATGTACTTTGATTATTGTTGTACAAGAAAGTGTTTTTGTACAGCAGCCAAGATGAAATTAAGTATCGTTTTTGTGAGTTTTGCACTAATTCTTCTGTGCACCTTTACCACAACATCTAACGCAGATAGTAAGTACTTATTATTTATTTAATTCCAAATAAATATCGACAGAATTATTGCTTTTAAAAAATTTAATAATAATGAGAGTTCATATATTTATGGTTTTAAGTACAGACGGGGCTGAAAAGAAGAAAAGCTTTATTTTATACTTTCAAATACTTTGAAAATGTTGCTTTCTCAAATCACTCCAAATATCAAACATATTTTGGATTAGTTGCTAATTACAGTTTTAATGGTATATTAAAAAAATTAATAAAGATTATGTAAAGTTGAATTGTGAATTTCTTTTAAAAATTAATTTCTTCTGAAAATTGAAAATTTACAAAAATTTGTAACTCTTGAAATTTGAAAATTTTAAATTTCTAAAATTTTTTTATATTTGGAAAACTTTTTGTGTTTTTTATAATATAAAAAATATAATATTCAAAGATTTTGAAATTTTTTCCAATTTTTAAGAATTTTCGAAAACTTGAAATTTTTGGAAACCTAAATTTTTTGGAAATTTAATTAATATTAATATTAAAAATAAATTATATGAATAAAAACGTTTTTTGAAAATTGTTAAATTTTGGAAATTTTTGAATATTCGATGATTTATGTCGTTAAACTAAAACACTTTGGTACTACCTATAAAAGTAATTGCAGTAAATTTTTTTTATTTAAAATTTATAATTCATTTAGAATATGAAAAATATACAGAGTGGTAAATTTTAAGCAAAACTATTTTATTAAATAACTATTAAAGGTGGGACGTTCATTGTTGTTTTCTAATCGGAAGCTTAATTAGCGTAGAAAGTTACACTTCTTTCTGTATTTAACTAAATCTGTAGCTCCATTAAAAATAATTTGATACATTATATACTATTTTACATAATTTCCTTTTTTTTTATTTCAGCAATCGCTTTAGAAAAGAGAGCTGCAGTATTTCCTTTCGAAAGAGCCCTTACGCAAAGAATCCAGCAAGAACTCGATTCTCTTAATGACGAACTAGCATTTCCCATTCCCCGAACCAGAGTTGCTCGACAAACGACTACAGATCCTGAAGGTGGAAGTACCGGTGGTATTACTGGTTTATTGTGGTCCGTTGTAAGAGCCTTTCTGCTGATCCCTAGAGGATTGTTGTCCGGAGTTGCTGCGATAGTAGGATTTATAGGACGTGTAGTGTTTGGTATTTCCAATGGTATAAATAATTTCCTTAACAATATTTTGACATGGCTTAGTGGTATTTAATTTGTACCTTATATGCAACAACATGTATTAAATTATTCGTATGTATTTTATTATTTATGCAAAATTCAATAAATACCAGTGCATGAATTTATTGTTTACAAATCATTCAGTGATACATTATATTGTTTTACTACATACGGTGACCAGAAGTAGGGTGTAGTAGTAGTTACATTTACGTTATTGTTTATTGTAATAAAAAGTATTTTTAGCAAACGTCGTGTACTAAAAAACAAGCCGAGTTTTGTTACTTTATTGTTCGTTTATCACATTTACATGGTATCATTGTGTGAGAAATAAAAAATTAAAAATTACCCCTAAGAAAATCTAATAGTATTTACTGAATCAGTCATCGAGTAAAACAATAATTGACAAAGTTTAAAGTATTACAATTTACTTTCGCCTTAGAACGCGTCATCATTTAGTGATTACACCCAGCATAATCAGGTACGGACCGACCTGTAGCTTGTCTGCCTTTGCAAGCATTTGCTCTAAAAGTTTGAGCCATAGTTGTTCGTGGGCCTTGCCTGCCTAAACAGCGCTGTGTGCTATTGTTTAAACTTTGGTGCAGACAAGGATTTGATCTTAATGAGTCTCGTTCGTCAGGACAAGAATACTTAGCTTATGAGAGACGCAGAGGTATTGAGCTAGTCGGGCAGAACGGCGGTGTTCTGGTTGGCTGTCACCGTTGGGCGGAGACAAATCCGGTGGAGCGTGATTGTGAGATTGATAATGCTTACGAGCCCTTAGAGGATGAACTACTGGAGTCCAAGCTTTACTAAGTCTGAAACCACCCCCTCTGTTTATGTTGTTAGGACGTTTTTTAATTTCAATTTCTTCAGGTATGATACGAGGGAAGTACTCAAATATTCTTAAAGTCCATTTTATGCCTAGTTAAGCCAAGATGTTCAGTCACCGCAGATTTTGTGATGGGTCTGTGTTTGCAATCACCTTTGTGCTCTCGCAGACCAGTTTGTCCGATGTAGTTTGACCCACAAAAGCAAGAGATGTTGTAGATCTCGGCTGTTTTTAAGCTTGATATTTGGTCTTTTGCGAATCTAAAAGCGTTTCCCAAAGTTTATTTAGTCTTAAAGACTGTCTTTATGCTGTACCTTCTAAGAACACGTCCTATCTTATCAGTAATGTCTTTACTGTAAGCTGTACCGCATTGCGAATTACTCCGTGAATTTCAATGGCTGTATAACCGTTTTGTTGTAACGACATCAAGAGATGTGCTTTCTCTTGTTGTAGATGTTACTATAGCATGGTTGGGGCACCTAATGCGAATGCTTAAAAGAAGAGCAGCCTAAACAGCCTATAAGAGTAAACTTGAAGGTCGAAGAAAAAGGGGGCAGCCAAGACAAAAATGGGTAGAAGACGCAGAGGAAGATATTAAGATGTTAAGAGTAAGAAGATAGAGAAAGAAAGCTTAGAATAAAAAAATAGTGAAAATCTGTAGTAGAGCAGGCCAAGGTTCTGTAATAGGCTGAAGTGCCAAGAAAGAAGGGGAGAAGAAGGTACAGTAAGTGACTGGTTTCTTTTACTACTTTCCTAAAGTATTTCTAGTCCGTTCTATGGTTATATAACGTTGGAGATCTTTTATGTTTATTATTGATGTACACTTAAGCGATTATAAAAAAATGATCTAAAAATAAATCGAAACAGGACTTAACTTTTAGCTACCCTTGTAGGGGGTCGCGAATTTTTTCCATGTCTGTTGGCCAGTAGGTACATAGGTTGGTATGTCAATAAATAATTCAGTTGTTTTTCTTGCATAACGGATTGGAGTAATGAAGCGTAACCCCCGTTGAAGGTGTTGAGCAGAACTAGATGTAAGTATAATCTATTTTTAATTAAATAATCTAGCAGCTAAGTTTGCCGCCGGCTTAAATCGTTTCAGCCACCTTACTTTACCAACATTGTTTGTTACTTTATTGGCTAGTTCGGTAGGATAGATTTCAAGTCTATTATGATATTTTACACAATTTTTTTTGATCACCCCTCGGATGGAAGAAAATTGCAAATCACGTCCACGACAAAATTAGGCACGTACTATATTATTCGAGCACTTTGTTTTGGAGCCTCTGCAGGATTTCAAGATTGGAGATGCTAGCAGTCCCCAATAGCTGTATGCCATACAGGCTTAACTATAGCTTTGTAGACCAATAGTTTGCTTTCTAGTGGAAGTGGTGATTTTCGCTCAATTAATCAAGACATTTTACGGAGTTTAAGGTCGAGTTGTTTCCTTTTGGTAAATATGTACTTTTGCCATGCCATACTTTGGTCTAAGTGTAAACCTAGGTATTTGGCTTTATCTTCCTGTGGTAATGGTGTTCCATTAAGGGCTACTGGTGGCCAAAAGCATGTTCTTATTGTGAAAGTCACATGTGTAGATTTATTTTCGTTGGCTTTTATCTTCCAGGTTTTTAGCCAAGTTTGGATTTTATTGAGATTGATTTTTAGATTTCTAGAAGCAGATATTAGATTTAGGTAGGATACCAGAACAGCCGTATAATCTGCACACGTCCCAACTGTAGTTAGTCTGGTTGGAAGGTCCTCCGTGTACACATACAGCAAATACAGCACAGGGCCTAAGACACTTTGCCGAGGCACTCGAGAATTGATAATGTTTAAATTGTTGTGTTTGTTTTGGTGACTAAAAAAAATCTATTACTAAAGTATGATTTGGTAATAGCGGTGTAATACGTTCCTTTTCAATTTATATCATAGGTTGTCGTGCCACATCTTGTCAAATGCCTTTCTAATATCTAAAAAAGTAGCCGAAGAATATATTTTTTTCTATAGCAACTGTTAAAACGTGCTATTATTAACTAAAATTAGAGGGAAAAGTAGCGCTTTACCATCAAGGATAGATAAAGTATTTTATTTTTTTTTCTACGCACTACAAACTCTATAGCAACCAAAAAGTTATTAAAGCCACCTACTCATTTTTTCGTGAAACTGTTTTTTCCTGACACTTTTAAATTAAATTTATCATTGATTTTTCTTCATTTTTTGGCCTTCTTTAACAATTGCTATAGAAAAAAATGTTGTATTCCACACGACGATAAAATTTCATTATCTTTTCGATGCTTATTAGCGCCTCGACGCTAAAATCGCTCTCGAAGATAAAGTGCAATTTTATCACCTTGAACAATAAATAACTATTGCCTTCTAGATCCTATTTATTTAATTCACTATCCTATGCACTTGTTCTGTTGTACAATGTTCGTTTTTGACGTCAAATTGATTCTACTCTCGTGTATGCCTATTACTCATTCGGATGAAATACGACACGAGCGTAAGCGCGTACGCTCGTAAACGCTTACGCTCGTGTCATAAACTTTATCCTCATGTATAATAGGCATCATCACACGGTCGTTGAATAATATACTATTATTCGTTTATAGTACATCAATTTTGCATTTTTTACATTTTTAACAAAAACGTCTATTTACACTTCACTAGCATATCTAATAAATTACGTTATGTATTTATGTTTTATTGTATTATTATCAAAAATTCAACAAACATAAGGTGTAATTTAAGTACAATGAATAATTCGAGGTATTTTTACAACGTTAATACGAGACTGTAAAATTTTATTCTTTCTTACACATTTAATAATCTTAAATACAGTAAAAGTATAATAACTGTTAGGTGTGTTTAAAGTTTACATCTTAGCTTTAGTTTCTAGCGTGGCAAGACATTACTGAAAATGAAGAAGGCAGTTGTGACTATAAATGTCGTTTTCTTGCTTTTGTGCATTTACTCTCATACGTCGACAGTAAGTAAGTAAAATGGTTGTTTTTGATTCATTTACCACAGTAGATATCAACAAAATTGTCAATTTTAAAAACGCACAACATCAGAAACATTTCTAACGGTTTAGCTCTGACAAATTAGATTTTAGATGTTGTTATTAATATCTCACGAATCATGCTTTTGATATTATTTTAATTTGACAATTACAACTAATATTTAAATTTTTCAACAAAGCCGCTCTGAATTTTATTACTTTTTAGTCACTTTCTATATATTTTAATTTGGTTAATTATCCAGTTTATGAGAAACAATATTTACCGAGTTTAAGCAAAATAACTTGATATTTCAGCATCAGCAACAGCGTCTGATGGAGGGGAATCTCAAATAATCGTTTTCAAAAGAGACGTTACTAGAGAAAATGAACGAAAGTTGGAAATGTTTAATGACCCAAATGTCGAAACTGCAAACGAAAATAACAGTAATGCATTGCAGACAGTTCAAAGAATAATTCTCGTCAGTCTTATTTTTATATTAAGAGCGGCAATAGTATTCGTGAGATTTATAATAGGTGTACTTAATGGAATTTTAACATTGTTACAATCTCTTATGTAAAAACTATACAGTAATATTTAAATTATCTACCTTCATTTAATTTCATACTGTTTCTTAAGTGTAATGTAATGCTAATTTACTGATTGTTAATAAATGGTAATAAATAAATATTTATTTCTATTTTTTTTTGTGTTTCTGCAGCATTATAATTTAGCTAGTACTTAGCTTTACAGTGCTTCTAGTATAGAACAAATAGAAAAAATATTGAAAAGGTATTTTTAGAAAATTTCAAAAATGCAGAAGAGTTGATGTAAAATTTTTTCCGATTACCTTATGTAAATAACCGATTTTTAAGTTAAATTTATCCTTGAAAATTCATCAAGGCAGTCTTAATTTTCCTCTGAACTGAAGGTTCTGAAGAAGTTGAACTATTCTGGATAACTAAAACCGTGGATAAAAATTATATACAATTTTTATTGTCTCTATTTATACAATTAATAAAAATTTTTATGTGTGTTTCATGTAATAAAAGCTATTAGATTGTTTCCTAACTAAATTTCAACAGTGAAACAAAATGACCCTTTTAAAATATCCGTATTGATTTTCTCCGGATATCGGCCGAACAGCTGGTCAGACGGCTAATCGAAGAGTCGATCGATGCATTCATTCACAAAATGGTTAAGTCTGTAATTTCTGTAAATACAAATATTTTGCACACACAATCAATTTGGTCACTCCGAAGAAAGTTTACCTACTGATGTTTACGTTGCGATTACTCGTCAAACGCTTATTGCAGGTGTGTGCTGTTATCTATAGAAAAAAAAATAGTTTGTTGAGTTTTTAGTGATTTTGAACAGGTAAGTAATGAAATTGCTTCCTTTACTGGCTTTAATTGACTTTGCAATTTATAATAAATCTGGTATACGATAGTCTCCAGCTCTATACAAAACACACCAGTGTAATTTTACGTTGGACGTAAAATTGACTTAACTGCTTAACATATTAAAAACAGGTGAAGCAAAAGTAACAATTACACGAAAAATTTTATATATTCACGTAAAAATTTAACCAACCTTTTCAAGCGATGCTAAAGCTAATATGTTTTGTGCAAATATCGAAAATCGTGTTGGCCCCCCTTTTGGAGGCCCTTCTAGTGCGTTAAATACGGAAAATGAATTTGCATTAATTAACCGGATATAATGAATCCAACATTAACGGAAAATAACTCATAATCCAAGAAGATAAAACAAAGTAATCATACTTTTATTTCATAGTAATTAAAACGTTTTTATGCGGCTTGTAAAAATTTGTTTGCATCTCCAAGGCTTATTGTTATAAAAAACTAATCTTGTCGAATTTATGCACCTTAAAGTTTTAAATTCTGACAATATATTACTCAACCATGAAGAACACGGTTATATTTTATTATTTTGTTTTGTTACTTTTCTGCATATCTTTCAATACGTTATACGCAAACTGTAAGTAAATACTTAAACAAATATTGAGATTGCTACAAATATTTTTGTCATGATTCAGTTTAAAATGAGAAACATTAAATTAAATTGTTATAAAATCTTGTATTTCAGCAACACCTACAGAACAACATTCGGAAATACTCATTTCTAAACGAGACGTTAGTGGACAGCTCGAGCAAGAGTTGGAGAACTCGAACTCAAATAACAGTGATGTGGAAGAATCCAGCAGTACTGTTCTCCAAACTGTACAAACATTTCTTTTACTTGCTGTTTTCCATATAATAGCAATGCTAGTGAAACTAACATATTTCATATACGGTTTACTTCTCGACGCTTTAGTATTGTTAGAATCTTTCCTGTAGTGAAAAAATGCTAATCTAGAAGTAAATTAAAAATGTTGCCTTGTATTTCACTTTTATGATATTAGAATTTCTTGATTAAATTAAGTTGATGGTTACATGTGTAATCGAAAATAATAAATCTATTTAGTAACTTTTTGATAAGTTTTTGTGCAGTCGGAAGCCCGGTTGGCACATGCACTTAACAGAGTTCTGACGCCACAACTCTGTATGAAAATGCGCTGTTCTTGCGTCAATGTGTATCTGCAGATTTCTGCTGAATTGTTGTATTGTCCTATATCTATTTAGTTGTAAAATAGAAAAAGTGTGTACAATGTACAAAACATTTATTATTTGAATAAGTGGCCTAAAACTTGTAGCCTTTCAGCCCTTCATTTTCAGCTAGTTTTGTTGGAATACGTGCTTTTTTTATTTTCTCAATATATGCACTGAACAGCAAAGCATTGATACAAGAATACATTAATGACGGTTATATTCATGTGAAAATTATAAACTTCTTATTTGTTTGCCATATTACCATTTCTCATTGTGCAGTGCAAAATATCTTTAGAGATTAGAAACTCACCCTAACCCATAGCGTTAAATATTCTCGATAACAGTGAACAAGTTAGTAGACTGAAACGTGTTAAGCCGTTAGACCTTCCTTTCCGTTTTTAAACGGAGCTAAAATTGTTATCACGAATAAATTGTAAATAATTAGTTTAAGTGAAATTCAGGTGGGAGGCGCCAAAGGGCGTCTACCCTCTCATGTTATTGTCAAAGTGATGTTCCAAACCTTGTAATGATCCGATTTGTTTATTGCTGTATTGTAGCAGATTGCAAATAAATATCTTGCAGTGAAAAAAAAAATTTCTCATTGTCAGTTATAAAACATTTTGAAGATTCTCATCCTGAAACGAAAAGATATACCAGAATCTACTTTAGAACTTAAATATGCAGCTGTCTTGAACGATTTAAATGGTATAGGAAGCTGTTTAGTCTGCAAAACGTTATGGAGAAGGCTGCAAGATACATACGGCCTTAGCCTGAAACGAGATGCAATTTTAAAGTTCTAAAGTTTCAAAGGGAATTGACAGAAACGCGGAAGAAGAGCTACGCCCAACAACAATTCGAAAATTATTATTATTTAAATAATAATTTAATCCATGGCACTCTTATAAAATTTGTATTTTCTGTAATAAAATGCTCAAAACTTAAACAAAATGCAAAGTGTAACACATCGTTGATATCAGAATCAAAAACTATTCAAATATGAAAAAATTTAAAATGCCAACTATTAGAAAAAGAAAGTTAACAGTTGAAAATGAGCAATGGCAACAGTTATACCAAATCTGATCAAAAATTTAGATTCAGCATAGTAAAATGTCTTAATAAAGCGTTAACTAGAAATATGTAATATAAAAACCAAATGAGCCGAAAACAAAAAATCCAAAATTTCAGTTTTTTCCAGTTCTTTCAGAAACTAAGCAAGATAGGTCCAATTATTAATGGACATAAAATTCCACAGCTTTTCTCTAATTTAACCATCGTCGTATCTCTTCAAATAAGCGAGATCCCCATAGTTAACACGCAATTTGTGTTCTAGTGAGTTGAGTACGAAAAACGCATTTTCAATATTTAACCGAATACAGGGTGTCCAAGATAAGGAGTGAATGAACGGTAAGAGATGGAGATTAGGTTAAATGAGAAGAACTGTTCAGCATCTCAAGTAGAAAAATCCACATTCAATTCGTACAATTTTTTCTTCATTTTCAGTACAGACTGAAAAAACTAAAATTATCAGTTTTCGTTTTTTGTGTACAATTTGGTTATTATCAAAGATAGCGCAAAGAAGTTTTGACATTATTCAGACACCTTTATACACAAATTTCGAATCTTATATTAAAATTTTTATAGGTCTTTCACTTTTCAAGATATTGACATTAACTTCGCTTTTTTAAATATGCATCAAAGGCGGCCATCTTATCATTGAATATAGCTTTTATATCTCTTTTTTTCCTTTTCTTTGATTTAAGGTTTGATTGAATTATTTTTACAAATAACGGAGTTATAAGCAAAAAACTGTTTTTTATAGTAGGCTGTGAAAAACTGTTTTCTTGTAGTAGGCTCAAAATTAACAAAAAGAAAGAAAACAAACAACAAGAGGCTGCATTTGTTTCCATTGAAGATTGATCAGTTTATCTTCCCAAATAATAAAGTTTTAAGCGAGAAATTATTTACTCATGGTAGGCTGTAATAAATGAAAAAAAAGCCACCTGAATGTTTCAGGGAATAAAACTATTAAAAATGTATGTTCGTATAACAATCAAAAGGTGTTTAACTTTTAAATACTCCTGCTAAGTAATAAAACACGAAAAGGAAGATAAATTTACTATGACAATAGACTCGTGTAAAGATGCAGATTTTTCCGAAACAAATTAAATAGTACTCTTCTCTGATTATCATACGATCATACATTTTTAATAGTTTTATTCTCTGAAACATTCAGGTGTTTTCTTTTTCATTTATTACAGCCTACCATGAGCAAATAATTTCTCGCTTAAAACTTTATTATTTGGGAAGATAAACGGATCAAACCTCAATGGAAACAAATGCAGCCGCCTGTTTTTTGTTTTCTTGTTGTTTTGTTAATGGTCAGCCTACTCAAGAAAACAGTTTTTCACAGCCTACTATTAAGAAAAAGGTTTCTTGCTTATAACTCGGTATTTGTAAAAATAAACCCATTAAACCTTATATCAGAGAAATTAGGAAATAGAGCTTTATTCAACGATGACATGGCCGCCTTTGACGCATATTTAAAAAAGCGAAGTTAATGTCAATATCTTGAAAATTGAACGACTTATAAAAATTATAATTTGAGATGAGATTCGAATTCTGTGCAAAAAGTGTCTTCATAATGTCAAAACCTCTTTAAGCTATCTTTGATAATAATCAAATTATACACACAAAACGAAAACTGCAAATTTTAGTTTTTTCAGTCTGTACTGAAAATTAAGCAAAAATTCTAGGATTTGAACGTGGATCATATTAATACTTGAGTTGCTGAATAATTCTTCTCATTTAACCGAATCTCTATCTCTTACCGTTTACGAGATCCCCATGCATGCACTCCTTGGACACTCTGTATAATAAACCAACCATTCAACGGAAAATAACTCATAATCTTAGAAAAGCATTATTAAGTACCTAAGCAGACTTTTATTTCAGAGTAATTGTAACATTTTTAATGCCGCTTGTATCATTTATTTGCATTTCCAAGACTTACTGCTATAAAAAAAACTAAACCTGTTAAATTTATACATTTGAAGTCTTAAGTTCTGACAATATATTGCACAACAATGAAGGAAACAGTTGTATTTTATAGTTTTGTTTTTCTACTTCTCTGCCTATCTTTCAATGCCTTACGTGCAAACCGTAAGTAAATATTTAAACAAATTATTAAGATTGGTGCAAATATTCTCTAAAATTGTATATTTCATTCAGTTTAAAGTAAGAGATATTAAATTTTATTTTGATAAAATTTGGAATTTCAGCAACTTCTACAGAACAACATTCAGAAATATCCATTTCTAAACGAGACGTTAGTGGACAACTCGACCAACAGTTGGAGAACTCCAAAGCACCAAATAACAGCGATGTGGAAGACACTACCAATACTGTTTTGCAAACTGTGCAGAGCGTCCTTTTAATTGCCATTACCGTAATATTAAGATCACTATTGCTACTAACAAGCCTTATAACCAGTTTACTTCTCGAAGCTTTAGTTTGGTTAGATTCTTTCCAGTAAACTTCTGTGATTGTTTACATTCTCCGTTACCATGAAAATAAGAATAAATAGCTCTGATGGAAAGGCATGAAATTCATAAAAACACTTTGTTTATCATTTATAAAATATTATCTAAATGCAAACAAAACAAACTTCGCTCTAGTTCTAGCGTTTCGGTGGCAATAAATTAGTAAAAACAGTTCTTTCTTTTTGCTTGTCTGTGTTACGCTCTACACATTTTGTTGTAAAAATTGATTTT
Organism: Ctenicera cuprea; assembly: GCA_958336395.1. Taxonomy (NCBI): domain Eukaryota; kingdom Metazoa; phylum Arthropoda; class Insecta; order Coleoptera; family Elateridae; genus Ctenicera; species Ctenicera cuprea. The sequence continues at coordinate 42,747,622 of OY284494.1, forward strand.
ATCATTGTTTTATTGTAACAATTTTTAAATTTAATTTTTACAAACTAAACAGTTGCAGCATATTGCTTTTAGCATATACAAGTTTCTAAATCTTCCAAAATGAAAACGGTTTTTTTTGTAATGGGATTTTTGTTAATATTGTGTACGAACCTAACGTGCAGTGAACGTAAGTTCTCAAACTAAACTTATTTTTAATAAACAATCATTTAATCATTTGAAATTTATATATTTGTAGGTGTAATAACTCTTTCTATGTCACACTGAAAGATTGTGTAAATTTCCAAACTTTACAGAATTGCAAGAACGGTCTGAAGTATACCTAAATCAGCCACAAAATGAAGATTTTGCTCTAGAATACTTTAAAAGCTTTTTAACAGGGCCATCTCCTCTAATAAGGGCACTTCAACCGCGAACAGCGTCTATTATAATAGGTGTAGCAAACGCAGTAGTTTCTGGAATCCTAAAAGTGTTATTGCTGCCTCTGTATATACTAAAAGGCGTTTACGTAGTTATCAAAACAGGTGTTTCCCTTATACTGCGCTTGATTATTAATGGTATTTTGTTCATTGTTGCTGTTCCTAGATTTGTATTAGATCAAATATCCGCTCTTTTGAATGCTATTCTTAGAATCATAGCAAAATTCGGTTAATGTTTTTGCCTTGCGAAATAAATATACATATTAACGTATACGTAATAATAAAATAGTTACGTAGTACTGAAGTAAATTCGAATTTATTACAGTTGAAAATATTTGTATTTGGTTACAGAAATTTAATTTAATTTTACATTTTGTCCTAATAGTTGAAAACTATTTCCATAAAAATTGTTAATACTAAATAACCATAAGAAATTGTAATATAGTTGTATATTAATCAGCTTCTTACTGTTTTTATTATTTAAATATGATTCTGTGAATTTGATAAAGCTTCAATTAAAATTTAGATATTAGATTTCATTGTTTTATTTTGCTAGTAAGCCGAAATGGCTATGGGTGTATTTTTTAAGATGCACGCCCTTGGTATCTTAGTATATTGGAAACCATAAGAGCTATAAATATGGTTAAACAGGGAAAAAGGGTAACTTTTTATACTGATTAAGATTATGTGTATGTGTGTGTATTTTGTGACACTGAACCTTAATTATTCTAAAAACGCTTAAACGAGTCAAACTAATTTGCAAGAGGAACATGTAATATGACTATTTCCGTTCGCTTATCTTCAACGGCAAAATTGGGGCAATTCTTACCCTAAAAATTTTAAATGGCGAGAGGTATCAAAAGATAGCCATTTGAAAGCCTGGTAAATTTGTTTTACAGCAGCGTTTTTAGTTTTGGATTCCGAGCATTAGCTCCCGCGAAAATGCAGTCCAAAGTTTCAGAGTAGTAAGTGTTAGAAATGAACACCACCAGCGTCCATACAGTAATAAAAGTTCTGCTTAAAGCGTCGTCGCGCATTGGTGGAGTAATTAGATGGCATTTGTTGTCGTAAATCTAGTAAAGAATTGGGTTGTGTTGCGGAAATTTTACTCTTTAAGTGACCTTACAAAAATAAATCGGGCGGAAATAAATCTGACGACCTTGAGGGCCATTCAATAGCGCCTCTTCTTCCAATCCACTGACCCGGAAACCTTCCATCCAAACACTGTCGAACAAGCAGTGCATAATGCGGAGGAGCTCCGTTCTGTTGGAATACCAAATGATCCTCGAGGAACTGATCGTCATTCTCTATAATGTCAGTTACCATTGGAACCAATGTTGTTCTGTAACCATTCCAAGTACATCCCTCCAGTCAAATTACCAGGTAACCAACGAGACGATCACCAAAAATGCCAGACCAAACATTTAATTTTAGGGGTATTAAGGACGTGTTTCGTGAAATATCTTGGGTTTCGCTGAAATATTAAAAACACGAGCTTGTATTGTATATTTCACTTTTTGTAAACCCTTTTACAACAGTCGTATATTTTACGCAGATCCATGTTCCCAAATCTTGGTTATCCCACTGTAAATTTATTTCCTCTTTTGTAAAAATAAAATCAACAATATTTTAAATTTTGAAACTATACACACAAAGGTTTTCTGAGTAAACGTGACGTCATAGGCATATATTTAATTAGGCAATTGCGTTATTCAGTTACTGCCTTATCTATAAAGCTCTAAAATTAAATTATATAAAGCGAAACGAATATCCAACGCACAGTTTTAATTCTGGTGCTGCAGATAACCTGCAAACTATAAACGATGAAACTCGTAGTAATTTATATTTTTGGTATTTTAATATTTTCTTCTTGTTACTTTCATACTGAAAGCGCAGGTAAGTGTATTAATAATTTTGAAATTAATTTTAGGTAGAATGCAGTAGTGAGATAAACTCAATTGGTTACATTTTAAAGGAAACTTGCAAATAAACACTTCGCACGTCTTAATAGTGGAACAAATGAAATATTTCACTAGTTTAGCTTTTTGTTCTGTAATAAATGTTCACCTTCTAAACTCCCAAAAGCTGCGATGATAAAATACAATACTAATTTGATTTGTCTGTTATAATCATTAAATATTGTAACAACAACATATAATTGTGGAAATGCATTGAAAAATGGGAAACTTGTAATGTTTTACATTCGACAATCACTTTCATATAATAACGGAAAGTTTATACAGATATTAAACTTTTGAAAATTTTGAAAATATTTAAAACATTTTGTAACTATAGAAATTTGAAAATATTTAAAAATTTTTTGGCCATTTTGAAAATCTTTGAAACTAAATTTTTGAAAATTTTGCAAATTTTTAAAAGATTTGAAAATTATAAAATTTTTGAATTTATTTTTGATAATTTAAAAATATTTTTGCAAACTGTTCATTTTAAAAAGGTTTAAAATCCAAAATTTTAGAAAATTTGGAAAATTGTCAAAAATTTTGTTACTGTTTAGAACTTTTGAAAAATTTTGGATATTTTGTAAATTTTAAAAAAATTCAAAAAATTTTGAAGCCGAAATTTGTACATTTTTGAAATATCGAAAAATAGTTCGAAGGAGAACACTGGGGGGAGGTAAGAAGATCGGGCTTAGGTGTGTGTTAGACAATTCCTGGAATTTAAATTTTAGCTGTCAATATGAGTAATTCCAAGAAATCCCATTATTTGCATAAGTAATGTTACCGTCATCTTTTAATTGTTAAAGATTGCAAACGCGCTTATCATAATTAAGACATTACACATCACAGAATACGCTTTTATGGCTTATTGTTTTAGGATTTCATTGTGTATGCATGGTTCAACAAACAAATACAGTAAAACCAAATTTTTAATAGTCACCATCCGCCCAATTTACATTGTGTAACCAGCTGAGGATGATAATCGTAATAAAAATAATTAGTAGTTGACTTCATAGAATTGATACGGTTGAAAAGACAATAGCTTGGGTTTTATTTATTACATAAAATGGAATTACCATTTTCAAACTACGCTGTTGCGTCGTTTTACATAAAACATTAAAAAATAAATTTTACATTTTAAGAGCAAAGTAACAAAATGTTTAGGATTTTTTGTTCTATATTTGCAGTAAGTAAAATGGAGATTATTTAGCGTCGGTGTTTATCCTTAGCAGCAAAAACGGGTGCATGATAAAGTAAATAATTTTACCCTATTTTTAAGCTGATTTCAAACAATAAAATACGTGGCATTTACCGAAAATTTTTAATATTTCAGCTGTTAGCCGTAACGATGAAGTTGCTGTTCCAAGTATTGTGGTAGAGCAAAAGGATGACCAAGACTATAAGCTACCAATTAGTTATTTAAAACAAGCAGCACCGCAACAGCCCGAGCCAGCCGTAAACGCAAATCCCGAAATATCCGTATTTTCCAAAGATTTAGAAGTGGTCGAAAATCCAGATCCAAATACAGAAGTTGGGCAAACAGATTCAAGCAATTTAATTTCATTTCTTATTTCTATAATACCGGATAGTATGCGATTGGTCTTTTGCTTTTTGGTTTATGATTTCAATGGAATGGTGAATAATGTAGCAAATATTCTAGGAAAACTTGGAGTATTTCTTGCTAAATAAAAACAATTATAGTTGCAACATATTTTTTTTAATTAAATATTTATTATTGAAATTTATTCCGGATTCTGATAGTAAAGAAACAATTACGATGTAAAAAGGTTGCTGTAGTTTAGTTAAGTAAAATTACATCACTGCTGTTACTGTGCATATAATTCTGTCAAGCGTCATAATAAAATAAAGCTGTTAGAAGGTGAAAGTAACGTAGTTACTAACAAACTTCCGAGTATTTAAACTGATAAATTGAATTAAACGTTTATTACACACAAAAATATAGAAAATATATGTATAAACAACAAAGCACAATAAAATAATAAGCTGCAAGCGTAGTAGTTGAGCGTGGACAGCTATTTCACCGCGAGAAAATATCCTAATACAAGACGGTCTGCTTTTGCTTTATGTTGATTGATTGATTGATTCTTGATCTATTGTCTGAACAGACTCGGCATTAAATTCGTTAGCGACATACGCCGCTGCTGCCCTCCTGCGGTGGTCTGGTTGGACTGCTGTTGCTTAGCCGGGCGACGCGCGACTTGTTTCGCTCGTGGTGTACTGAGCGGCCCGTATAGATAGCGCTAGTAGTATGTTACTGTATGGGTTGCGTGTTATGGGTGTAAAACGCATATTTTTGTCGTTTTATTGTTTATGCACCTTATTATACCTACAGGTCTGTACAGTCATAACAGTAAAAAAAAACAATAAAAATTTACAAAAATTTTAATAACAATTAATATATTGTTACAAACAGCAAAAGCTAACACATAACAAATCACATAAAAAAACTCCACTCAATTAAATCTCAACAGTTAGTAAAGTGCTTGAAAAAACATTCGTATGAGAACCCTAACTAGATTCATGTTTATTAGTTTTTTGAACAACTCTATTACCGTCAATTGAATATTTTGAGCGGTAGGTAGATTTCGAATATAATCTACGATATAACTTTTTCTCTTTTCGAGGACCATTCTGACGGTTTTAATAATAGGATTGGCAAGTTTAACAAGGTAGGGTGCAAAACCAGCGAGGTGTGTCAATAAATCCCTTACTGTTTTTGACAAGCTAACCAACCATTCCTGATAAGGTCTTTGTCGAGATGTTATTTCATCCAGTATCCTTTCTAGTGGATTCGAAAACTCGCTCTTGGTTAATTGTCTCTCTTCTTGAACTGTTTGTTGTAATTCATCAGAGACATCTTAAAGATAAAAGTAAAGATGCTATATACTTATGAATTAGTAAAATATATATTTAAAAAAAACAATAACAGTGATAGAAAACCTAAGTTAAAGCAGCATCGGAATGTTTTCAGTTTCGTTATGAAATGAAAACAGTTTCCCAGAAAAATATATTAAAAATATTTACAATAAATAACTGAAGAAAATTCTACATACCAAAATTTGGAGAAACTAGTAATCTTCCTCGAAACGGGATACCATAGGAAAGTCCGCAACAAAATATTACAGCAACAAAAACTATAAGTAATTTGTGGCCAGTCATTTTTAGGAATTAAGCTTACGTTTGAATATAACTTGCCAACGTAGTCGTAGAAAGAATAAAAAATCAACTTATATAGATCATAAAAACCCACCTGCCCTTTCTTTTATAACACAATCCCATTGTTGTCGTACCATAAGTATTATTAAATTTGATGTGTAGGTAAACAATAAACTGGAATTGAACTGAACTGGAAAAGATTGTTTCAAATGTAAAAAACCCAAAATGGAAGAACAAATTCGTCCACCAAAAATTGAGTAAGAGGAAGAAAATTAATCCCCCTCCCCTATTTTACAATTAAGTTGAGAACTATCACTCACGAGCAATTTAGTCTACACACAAATTATTTATCCCCTCCGTTTATTAACTAAAAAGGTACAAATTTTCGATTTTCAAAAACTTATTGAAGGTGTTACAAAGATGTTAGCAGACTGGAACACGAACAAAATTGTAGCTAATGCATAGCTTTATAAAACACAAAAATTTTAAAAAATCAGCAGCAGCCAGCAAACACCACTATTTAAATACTTTTTATTTTATTACAGACATTTCGAGTAAAATCATTTTTGTGTGCAAAAGATTCTTTATTTATTTGCCGCCAACCATTTTGTCAAGAATTGACAATCGAGTACTTTTTACAAGTTTTTTGTCTCTGATCTTTCTGTCACATGTACTGCAAAATTGAGACCTGCATATCATAGCAACAAGCGGTTTGTGCATTCTTTTTATGTTTTATATTTCTTCATGAAATACACATAAATATTTTAGAATTATATAAATAGGAGTAATAAAAATATGTATTTTTTTACAGTCTTCTGTTTATTTCTCACGAATCTTGGCTTCTGAGTTATCCAGGGTAATTCAACCTTACAAGCATCTGTGGCCTGACCTTTTCGTCTTCGTATTTCGCTGAAAACCAAGCCGCGCGAAGCCTGCAGCATAGTCAGGTCGTAGACGCTTTTTTCGACCTTTCCCAAATCTTCAGTTCAGTGGAAGAACTTGTTACAAATCACAAGTAATTATTGCGGCATACAGGATGAAAGCAAGTGATCACGGGAGGATCCTCTGGAGGAGAGAAGACTACACTGAGATCTTGCATTATTTTGGACTTTAAGAAACCTTTCAAGGATCTTAATAGCTCAGATGCCATTGGAGGTTACAATTAAAGAACTGAGAAATCATGTATCCGTTTGGTTTGCGGACGAATCCAACACGGAAAATAGTACTGCAGCCGGGATTTTTGAGGAAAGCACAGGGGATAGCATGAGCATGAACCTGAACAGACACCAGACGAAGGTTATAGTGACTATATTAATAGACGATTCTTCTCCCTGACAGATAGCCAAGCGGCTTTAACAACTCTGGAAGGCGTAGAAGTACACTCCAAAGTAGTAAAAGAATGTCTCGAAGCTGTAGTGGCAGTAGCAGAAAACTGTAGAGTAACCCTGGAGTGGGTGCCAGGACACCATGACATGAGGGGGAAATGAGAGGCTGATCTTCTGCTTTCTCTTATTATAGGCCAATGGCCTATTTAATACCCACAAATAGTGCGGGTTCTGTAAGCTCTCTTCGCACGTATGCCGGGCAGGAGACTGGCCTTACACGTCGAAAAGAGAACAAGTTCCACTAAATGGTTTACGAGTGCCAAAGATGTTAGTTTGACAACCGGGACCGACGGCTTAACATGCCCTCCGGAGCACATTTGGTTGCAGATATAGCCCTATATTGGTCACCCATCCGAGTAGGGACCAGAACGGACAGTGCTTAACTTGGAATACTGTGTGACCGGCATCCCCAGTTCTTCGCACGCAATGACGCAACCAGCTGAAGAGGAATTAGCCAAAAGGGAGGCGGAACAGACTCCCGCTTACACTGAATGGGGGCTCCTGATGCAATTGAAAATGTTCATGAAGGACCCATCTAAAGGTGAAGCGGAAAAAAGTTTTCTGTTAAGCAGGAAGTAACTGAGAATGTTAACAGGACTTCCAACAGGAGACTGTTGTCTCGGGAAACACCTCAACATCATTGCGGTGTAAGAGGATTTAACCTGCAGACTATCTGGAGAGAAAAACTAAACCTCTTTCCCACAATCTCTGCTGGGTTAAAAGACTAAGGCGGAGTTAAATTCTCAGATCCGAAAGACTTGACAGCTGCGCCCGTCAACAGCATCCTAAGCTTTGGCTTCATGGGGTAAGAAACGCGTGCAGGGTGCAATAAGCCAATAATGCCATCAGTCAGCTGTAATTAAAAAAAATTAATTCATCTGATAGCGCTAAAATGTAGTGTATTTTTTACTGCACTTGTTTTAATTAAGTTATCTTTTGCTAAAATGATAATGTCAGTGGAGCCATTATTCCGTACCTTCTATTACATTAAATATTACAGACACAAACTGCCCACCTGCAATTTCGAACTTGTAATACTGTACTGTTTGTTTTAAAAATAAATACAATAAAAAAAACTGGATTAAAATTCATCAGCAGTCGCCTCAAGCATATAACATTAATACGTTGCATAATAAGAACAACACACCGCTTACACTTACATCACGTGTCATTAAAGTGAAAACTTCATATTGCTTCAGACATTATTTTAATAATTATTTTAGGCTAGTGGGTGATACATGTTTGCAAAGTTGGTGCTATTTTTTATATTCATTATTTTTATTAACATTGAAATTTGAATGAAGGCGAAAATAACTAATTTGAAATCAACAAAGAAATTTCTGATTATATATTAACTGTAACTAATGCGTGGGTATGTATGGAAATATGTTCATACTATTAACGGCAAAATAATTAATTATTTAATAATTTAATTAGTTACTAATTTATTAAATTAAGTTTAACAGTAAAACAAGGATTAATTATAATATCATTCTACATCTACATCATTAGCGAGCGAGTAAAATAGTTTGTTTTGAAAATTTTTAGACATTAAAAAGTGTTGACTATTTCTAAATTTTCAAGAATTTTGGCAATTTTTAAAATTTTTGAAAATGTTGTTTTTCACAATTTTTAATGGCGAATCATAAAATGTACGTGCTCTGTTGCAACACTGCATATTTGTTTGTAACAAGCTCATAACGATATAATTGTTTCCACACATTCTGACGGTACGGGGCGTCGCGTCGTGCGGAAAAGCTATCCTGACGGTTTTGCCGAGATCTACGGACGGATCGTGCGGATTACATCTGAAATAGTCTATTTAGTAAAATGGTATTAGCTTGTCAGGACGCATGTGAAACGGGCTCAAGACTTTTTCAAGCTCGATGCAACTATTCATAGGGCCAGCTGCCAGAATTGAGTTAACTAAAACAAAACACATTGTTATTGTCTTAATATAAAGTCTGTTTGATTAAAGAACATTGTTGTAAATAAAAATAAGAGTACAGTTCTTATAGTTTACTGCTCGCGAGCACGTACCAAACGAAGTTTTTATTTGTTAAGTCTAACTTTTCAAATAAAAACAGAGAGCTGTTCTAGTATGTCGCATTACCGCCTCACCTTCCAACTGAGAGTGCAGGTGCGTGGCCAAAGCGCGGAAGCGGGTGCGATGCACTTTTAGCCCCCGCCTAGCACAGTCTGACAACATTATTTCACTATACTATAATTATTATCATAATTAAATTTTGAAATGTTTAAAAAAATTAATTTACTATGCAACAAACCCGATGAATTGCTTTCCTTGGTTCGGACAGAAGAACAACCTCTGTGCACATATTTCAAAACATTGTATACAAGCAGTATTTATCAACAAGTTGAAAACTATTAAGTTTACTCGTTTACGTATAATAACACGCTTTATACAGAAGCGGCAATATACGTGATTGGATTTAGTAACTCTTACTTTCTAGTAATTCGCTTTCTTTCCTCTTTCTTTTTACGTGTGTCATGCCCCTAACGCATGGTTTTGTTTAATTTAATACAATAATATGGTTTTGTTTAATGTGATATAATAATTTCAGGAATTGTATAATCAAAGGTAAAAAATAGAAGTCCAGTTTTAGAACACGCGATAAAGTGAACCTATTTTTAAAAATTGATAAAAATTGCGTCACAAAAACACGACTTCTTACCTTTTGCGACTGTGACTCACACTTTTGCTTTAGCTTTTATCAAAAGAAAACTTATAATTTGATGTATTTTTTTTGCATAATTATTAATTACGTATAAACGTACTTAAATATTTTTATGACTCATAAACAGGACCTTTACATGACAAGATAGCTACGCACATTTGTACTTTAAACATAAAACCAAAAGATGAACCATGAAGGTGAATTACTAAAATAAATAAAATTAAAATGTAAAACTTGAACATCATGGAAGAAACTAGCTAGCAATCACTAAATGCACTATACATATAATTTAGTGTAGTTGATAATGGACAATTATTTTCATGTAACCTTGATTACAGTATTGTGTTAAGCACGAAGTGACAATTTGCTACAGGAGATTAATTGAATAATATCTAGGATTCGAGTGCAAAGGTATTATTCCTACGTAACGAATATGTAAAGTAAAAAGAGACAGTAATTCTACGGTTTTGCATAAAACCGAATCGGTCATAAAATTAGTTACGTTTAGAAATTACGCTCATACGGACGGTTGAGACACGCTATCGGCTCTTGAAAACTATTACGTAAGTGGTTACTGCAGTTTTTCGCCTTTTACAGTGGTTTCATGAACATCTGTGATTGCGTGTGACTAAAAAAACTTAATAAAATGCACCGACAACTATTGCTTGTAATTGGGATGATATGGATTGGTTGTGGTTCAACTTTACCAACCCTTCAGATTCTTCCCGCGTTTACTACGGTTATTACCAAAATTACCAACAACACGATTGGTAAGTTATTTAGAATTTTTATTTCACCTTAAGGTTTTCACAGAAACATACTTTTTAGATCAAGGTCAACTCAGTGTTTTTCGCGCCTCAGATAAAATAGAAAATATTCGTTTTCTTCCAATATTATCGGTAAATTTTCTTGTAGCAAATTATTACCGTTCAAATAAACTCCTTAAATTTAATTTTTAATTCGTTTCATTTTTAGAAAATACATCCTGCGAAAGTAACGCTCAATGTAGTTCATCCAACTTGAATATTGTCTGCAAAGTTCCGTTTATTAATGCCTGGAAGTTGTTAATCAATATTCGAGATTTTGACGGAAATGCATGTTTTGAAGCTATAGGAACCCAAAAAAGTGATTTAAAAAAAAAATTTGTGCGTGAATGGGCGAGTGAGTGTGCGCTTCATAACTCCCAAACGGATACAATGCTCCGATTTCCATAAGCTTTGAAATGACGTGGAGTTATATCAAAAATTAATCGAGAAAATAAGCTTTTCCAAAAAAATCTAAATTCCTACGCTTTTATTTAATAAACGGGTAATGACAAAAAACGTCTGTTTAACTTAAATTATAAGTGATAGCAGAATAAACTTTACAACCTAGTTTTAGATACGACAATATCCTATTTTACCCATTCCACCTAATTTTTGGTAGACGATTTTTTTCTTCTATTTTTGTTTTTCTTTTAATCCCAAGAACTTTTTAAAAACAATAAAAAAATTGATTTTTTTGCTCAAAAAACAAAACTTTCTGTTTATGCCAGACCATAGCGGAGTGTTCACTATTTATAAGCCTGTTCTCTAAGCAGAGATCACAGATAGATAGATAGATGGATAGGAATGGAGTGACCTGAACAGTAGTTGGACGTTATAACGTTATATAATTAATTATAAATGTACTTTTTTAAAGACTGCGAGTAACAATATCTAAAGTATACGAAAGAACACGCGGAATGCTTCACTCATTTTAGCTTCCACTCTAGATTTCTACCTTTCCTAGCTATAGAAAGGTGTTGTGATTGGCTTCAAGCACATGAAACACATTCGATCTTTCTTCACAGATTTGCTTTGAGATTATTCGCCAATAGACTAGTTACGCCCAAGAGACAGATCGTCTCATGGCAAACCAATTCCATTTAAAATGTTTTACTAATACGTGCTTTTTAAGATTTTTGGATATCGGTTAAGCGGGCGGTAACCGGGGGGCCGGGGCGAGAACAGGGTGATAAATTTAAATATAGACAGGCTCCAAAAAAAACTAAGATTCGTATTATCCGCATATGTGGAATAGCCTAAGAGCGATCTTCTTACTACCCTCCAGTGCCCCATATATATCCGCTTACAAGTACAATAAGATTCACAACTTAATGTTTAAGTGGAGCAATATTAAAGAGGGTTAATTTTTACTCTCCCACCGAACTTTTGGCTCATGAATTTGCTGTATTGTCTCTGGTTTTCTTAATTCATTCTTTTTTTCAAAAAAGAAAACAGCGAGACATGCCTAAGGGTAGTTTCTACGCTCCAGCTCAGTAATAAGACTGGTTTCGATTTCTAAATACAATACGATATAAAGAGGCGCACTTCCGTTGTCGTTTTGTAGTTTTCCGCTGCGATCTTCCCCCGCGGACGAGAAGCACGTTATCATGGTTACCGTTGGCGCGTAAAACATTCACACAAAAATACTTTTCTAAAATACGATAAAAATAAGCAAAGACCGGACTTTTAGTCTTAGAACAGCAAAAAATTTCGTTAAAATTCAATAAGTAAACAAAAGGAATGGGCGCACTCAAATCCATTCAGTTATACGTGAAACGTACGATTTTGCAAGGTTTGTCCAACTACAACTCCAATATTTCTGCACTTAAAAATATTTTTTCAAAGTTTCATAAAATTGTTTCGTGTATTACTTTTAAAATCTCTGACCACGCATATTCTACGCTTATAAACTCCGTTAACGAATAGCTCGAGATAATAAACCAGCTGGCCAGAGGAATAATACGTATCTGAACAAGCTCCTAAAGTCAAACATGCGGGCGTAATGCTATTTTAAGCCTGTAAACAATTCGTTTAAAATTGCATATATGCGTCAACTATATATTTAAAGAAATTATGCCAGAATTTATTATTAATTGATTGCCCCATAATTTAAATACTGACTAAATACTAGACTAGAAATCCGAACACTGCAGATTAAGCAACATTTGCTAACGCATAGAAAAATCCGGGCAAAATGCTTTGCTCATTTTTATTATTATTAGGTAATGGTTACATAACTTGAAAACTTAATTTCCTCAATATTCTAAAATAATCAGTTATCATCATTTTTTACCTGACAGCAATTTAACGCTCCATTACATTCAATTTATTAATAGACTTTTTAATGTTTGCAGATTGACACTGAACATAACAGCCAGTGGAGTATAAAAACTTAATTCTGTCTTTAAATCTAGTGTTATTCCAAGTTTATACTCAATTATGACATTATTATTTATGAATTACTAAATATTCAAATTTCACGAATTATTTTCACTTAAAACTTAGCTAAGTCGATTTTAGTCTTAGATTATTTCGTAATTTCCAAACGATAAGATTTTAATTCCTGGTTTCGTTTTTAATAGTTCAGCATTATGAGAAAATGAGAAGAAGTTTCATTTTTTAGTAAAAAAAAGAGTGTTTTATGCCATTACTGTATAAAAAGGGTTGCAGTTTTAGATTTTCCGTTTCAAACGCTAATTTAGACTAAATACTTATAATAAACTGTCCACGAATAATTTTATATCAGAGCACATAATTTTAGGTTATATGTAAATTGTTAATATTTTTGTATAGAATTGCAAATAGTTACGGCAAATTTGTAAGTTACAAATATGGTTCTATTAAAACAATTGCATATTTCAATTCAACTCACACTCCTACCTATTCCATATAAGATAATCTGATAAATAACTTCGTTAGCACTGCCATTTGATAAACTTTTTTAACGAAAGCAGGCAAACAATTACGTTATGTGTCATCCTGATGGCACCTATCGGCTATCATTTATCCATAATTGACTTAGAGGTGTTTGATAATCAAAACATTCAAACACGTTAAAAGCACCAATGGTGTCACGCAAACAATATAAAACAACATGTTTATCAGTTATGCTAATTTTTGAAGCTAATCTATAACAATAACACAATAAATGATTCTTACAGGTACACGTTCTTAGCTACCGTTCTTATAATTTTAATTCATACAACAATACATAACAAGTTTTTTTTGTTTGATTTAAATTACTTCACTTAGTTATAAATAATGCATAGAAATATTTATACAGGGTGGCCCACCGAAAACGAAACAAGCGTGTTTTACGACACTAAACCTCAATTTTTCTAAAAACGCCCGGACGAGTCAAAGTAATTTGCAAGGGGGACTTGTAATATGGCTATTTCTAATCGTCTATCTTCAACCCCAAAATAAGGGCGTATTCTGCCCTAAAAATTTTAAATGACAAAAAGTATCAAAAGACATACCATTTGAAAGCCCGATGAATTTGCTTTACTGCAGTGTTTTTAGTTTCGGATTCCGAACATTAGTTTCCGATAAAATGCAGTCCAAAAAAAAACAGTACTCCTCAAAACGTCGTCGCACATTCTGGAGCATTTGTGGAGTGATTATATGGCATTCGCTGATTATACGCTGTCGTAAATCTTGTAAAAAATCGAGTTGTATTGCGTAAAGTTTACTCTTTATATGACCCCACAAAAAGAAAGCGATCGGAGATAAATCTGGCGACCTTGGAAGCCATTCAATAGCGCGCCTTCTTCCAATCTATTGACCCGGAAACCTTCGAACCAAATACTGTCGAATAAGCAGTGCATGCATAATGCTGAGGAGCTCCGTCCTGTTGGAATATCAAAATTAATGATCTTCTATGTACTTATCATCATTCTCTATAATATCAGTTGAAGGTACATGTTCTCCTTGCAAATTAATTTGACACGTCCGGGCGTTTTTAGAAAAATTGCGATTTAGTGTCACAAAACACGTCTGCTTCGTTTTCGGTGAGCCACCCTGTATGTAATAAGTGTGTATGTAAATCCTTTATTGCTGTTCCGAGTAATGTTAATCAAATAATAACAATTCTTCAAAAGATTACATTTATTAGTTGTTTGAAGTTATTTTCTTAGGTGTGTAAGTAAATTATTCAAACATTAATAATCCAACAAGGCAATCGGTTGCACTCTTACTAACGTACAGCAATAAATTTTTAATGCAAATTTGCTCAATAGCGGTTAACAATACCTGCGTCATGTTGTATTACTATATAACATAGACAACTTTGTTTTTATCTTGTTAATGACAAATAAACACAATTTCCTTGAATAATTGATATCACAAACTCCAAGCATGAATAAATGCAATTTTACAGACATTTTATTTAAATAGGACGTTTTGAATTACGCAGTTAATAACAATATATTGTAATTTTTACAGATGTACTACATGGCGTTACAGGAGTCGTTCAAGGAGGTTTAAATATGATCTCTTCAACAATATCAAGAATTATAGATGGAGCTGGATCTGTTCGAGATAAGATCATTCAGCTATTAGAGGAATTCAGAAAGTACATGCAAAAGGGCATACCAGAATTGGGTATACCTATTTTAGAGCCTTTAACTATTGATCGCATAGAAGTGAATATTTCTTCACCAAAAATAGGACAGTAAGTATTTAGGACCTATTAAGTACTACCTACTTAAAATTTTGCAATGAAAGAATATTACCTATTTCTTTATTATTACCATCGACTCAACGTATTTAGATATAAAGCAGATATTTTATGAATAATTAGGTTAATCAGGTTAACATTAAAGGATACAAGGATACGCAGCAAAAGTAGAAGTACGACGTCTATCGGAATTCAAGGTAGATTATGTACATTGGGACACCAGAAACAGACTCACTCTTAATATCACCTTTCCTCGAATTAATGTCAAGGGAAAATATGCAATTAGGGGTAAAGTTGCGAATATGGTGGATGTTTATGGACAAGGACCTTTTTGGTAAGTATCAATGTTGTAAAATAAACAGTTATGTTTTCACAGCTAAATAAAAATAACAGGCGACAGGTACTTCTGTAATATAAGCATAGGCGCCGACTTTTAATTTTTACCGTGAGAACAAAGTAGTAATATATGAATGCCTACTTGGATTTTCACAAAATAACTACAACTAAAAATGACTGTGCCTAACCAAACACAACACAATTGCCCCCGTGTCGCTCCTGTGAAATCGGCTCCTATGAATATCTTCGTTACCTCTAGCTTGTAATAATAGTTTTGTAAAACTACTTATAACTGTTTGAAATTTTAAAATAAAATAAATAACATTAAAAAATTCCATTTTTAGGTTGAAATTAAAAGGACTATCAGTTGGCACATTTTCGCAATTGAGGTACGACATACGTCACGATCCACCTTACTATGTGGAAGATATGAAAATTGGTGTAAAATTGAAGAAAATGGATGTAAGTTTAACACAAAACTTAGATAATGAACTGGTACAATAGTATATGTTTACAGAATGATTTCTCAAATCTCATGAATGGTACAGAATTAGGTAACTTATTTAACGAAGTCCTATCAAAAGTAGCTCCAGAAGCTTTAGACATGCTGTGGCCTGAATTAGGACCAGGAATATCTCGACAAGTAACTAGGGTAAGTTTTTAATATACAGTAAATTAATTGTCTACTTCACAATTCCACAGTGTGAATCTTATTTTCTAAAATTAAGATTAGAAACCTCAAACTTTTAAAAGTTGCTTACATTAAATAAAAAGAAGTTGTGGTATACAGAGGCGTAACTACTACACCGGCCACGTCCACCACCTCGAGGAACGTGCCAGAGTTAGGGGAGAGAGGCACATTTTTTTGAAAATTTCACTGTCTAAACCTATGGTTCTTTAGGGAGTTACAACTTCCTGAAGAGGGTGACTGAAGTTTAGTTTTTAATTAATATAAAGTAGATAATACATTTTGGCATAAATGGTTTATTGGTGATAGTACTACATGCACCAACGTTTAAATAAAGTTATTTAAACCAAAGACATCTCAAACAGGGACCCTGATACTCCTTTCTAAATACCTTATTTTCTGCATTCTGTTTTAACATTTTTGTTACCAAATTTTATTCAAAACAATAAAAAAGTTCCTCTAAATTAGTATCGAAAACAAAACAATTCCTTACGGAATTACAGCCTCCGGAAGTGGAAACAACTTCAACTATTCAGACTGTTTTTACTTCCGGAGGCTGTAAGTATATTTAATTACCCGCTACAAACGCGTTAGTGTATGTGTACAGTACATGAGGATATGTAGCAACTAGGTAGATTGTGGTTTATTTGTGTTAGAAAGAGAAGGAAGAAAATATTCTACTGTAGTGTGTATTGTATAACCAAGTTACGATTGCAAAGGTTGCCGTAGAACATAGAAGAATATGTTAGGAACGTCCACTAGATGTTGAAGATTCAATAATTCGATATCAATTTAATGTTTATAGATAGATATCCATTAGAAATCCACTACACATTCATAACATGTCCATAGACATACTGACATACACTAACAGTGGCTTTATTTATATATATGTACTTACCACAATGGCACAAAAAGTGTTTATAGCACAAAAAAGAATTTTACGAAGAATAGTTGGCGTACCCCGTACTTCTTCGTGCAGAAATTTGTTTGTCGATTTAGGAATCCTAACAATAACAAATATTTTTATTTTAAACACTGCAATGTTTATCTAACGGAAAAGTTTCAAACAAACTCGCACTTATCCACGACGTAAATACAAAGTATAAAAACTACTACTGAATACCCTTTTGTAATCTTGAAGTAGCAAGAAACTCCACGTACTGTTTAGGACCGAAGATTTATAACAACATTATTGGCGTCATAGAAAGTAAAGGTCAAAGCACGAAATATTTTAAACGATTTTTAAAAAAATTTTTGTTAACACTTAGCTTCTACGATCTAGACGAATTTTTTAACTTGTGTTAATTAATAATAATAATAATAATAAATTGTTTATTTCCACATATCTACAAAAAGGAATAACATTAACAAAAACAAAAAAAAAAACAAATAGTGGAAACCACAAGGATATAATTCAGTTGTAGCAGAAGCTACACTTGATCTTCCATTACACCTTGAAGAACAAAAAAAATAATATATATAAGACAAAATGCCTAAAACATATGTTGCAGACAAAACAACAAAAAAAAATTAAATCGAATTAATCTAAATTAAAGTTAAAATTAAATTTAAATTCTGTGATGGCGATGACCACGCACGAAGCATAATAACATTGGATGTTAAGAACAGAGAACAAACACTTAAGTGAAGAATTAATTATTTTGTTTAGTGAGTAAGACCTGTCGCAGTTTACGTTTAAAAAAGCTAAATGTGCCATTTTTGATTTCCTGAGAAATAAGGTTATACACTTTTGAGATGTTGTACGAGAAACCGCATTCGAACAAACTCGTACGATGTATAGGCGGAGTAATTCAACCTTTGAATCTTAGATTTAGTGAATGAACATCACTTCTGAAGGAAATTTTATTGTATAAGTAGGCAGGGCATTTTTCGAGTATAATTTTATGATAAAGACAAGCAGCCTGCAGCAATCTTCTGTTCTGCATATTAAGCCATGTTAGCTCCGAGAGCTTGTGAGATATATGATCGAACTTTCTGATGCCAAAAATCAGCCGCAAACATGAATTTTGAACTCTTTGAATTCGCTGAGCTGAGTCGACAGTTATGCAAGGACCATAAACTTGCGAGCAGTATGAGAAATGGGATAAGACTAGAGTTTCGCAAAGAAGGGTTTTGATTTTTTGCGGCAGGTAATGTCGGTGTGGATAAATTAGTTTTAGATTCAGATAAGCTTGTTTGACATAATTTGAAATTTGTGTTTTATATCTGAAAGTATTATCCATTACCAGTCCCAAGTTTCTGGCTTCATCTTTAATAGGGATCACTATGTCGTTTATAGTTAAATTCACGCAATTCTTTAAAGTTTGAACTTTTTGTGCATTGCCAAACAACAAAACAACAGACTTTAGAGGATTAATCATTAGAGAGTGTTTTAGAGAAACATCTGCAATGGTATTCAAATCTCGTTGAAAGTCCTCTAAAGCTAGTTGCTTATCATCTAAATTAAAAGAATGATATAATTGAGTGTCGTCAGCATACATATGTATTTTACAAGTTTTTACATCATCGCAAAAGGACTGTGTATAAATAGTAAATAATAGAGGACCCAGAATAGATCCTTGAGGAACTCCTTTTTTAATGGATCTAAAATTCGACGAACCGTTAGGCAACCTTACACTTTGAACTCGATCGGTTAAATAACTGCGAAATAATTCTAATGGTGGGTAACGTCTTAGTGCCGTTATGTACACATGTAGGTTTAACTTAGAAGAACTAGTTTATTATGCATATATTGTCTATTTTTGCCATTTCTGTATTATGTTGTAAACTGACTTTGTTCTATATTTACTTTGTATATGTCACTTAGTCGCTAGAAATAAAATGTTTATTTATTTATTTAAAAACATATACAAGAGACAAAAATCACGTATTTTTAAGTTTCGTATACCTTATAAAGTAATTTAAATTGTCATCAATTAATCACGTTAAGAAATAATTCAGTGTAAATAATATCTGAGTAATCTCGAACTTAACCTTTTGTCGTTGTTCAATTGCTTTAAAAAAACAATCAGTTGATGGTAATCAGATGCCTGAGGGAACACGGAAGTTGTAGTTACGTCACTGTTGTGATACCAGAAACTTCACTAAGAAATAACTCTTAGTACTTTTTGTACTTAGTATTTTTATTAATGATAATTGTTTAATGTTTTCCAGATTATTAACAACAAATTAAAGGCGTTTAAACAAGTGTCTACAAAATCACCGATTTCCCTTTGCAGGTTCTTTGGACAAATGAATAATATATCGGAAATTGTGAGATATTCAGCAGACATAACCGAGAGTTAAACCACGGTTCAAAATCACGTAAGAATGTTAACCCTGCCTAAAGATTACTTACTACAAAATAATTACCACACATTGCTTAGATTGCCAAGATTACCTCAGATTGCTCATCGATTACCTCAGATTTTCATTGACATTTTATCACATCATTCGAGACAGAATTAATGTTCCGGCACATCTCTTTTTAAACATTTTTAAAGCAAAGAAACCACCAGGAAAAATTTATACAGTGACTGGCAAAATGTTTGCAACATATGGGGACAACTTTTAGTATTAGAATTTTCCAAAAACTTATTTTTAATATCGTTTCTGCATCTCAGATAACCGGAAAATCGATACAACATACAAACATACGTGTCACGTGACTTCAGGTTTGGCGGGAAATTTCAAAAATTTTGTAAATATAAAAAATCGGTATGAAAATATTTTTTTAGTTTAAATGTGCCGCCGACTAAAAATAAGCAACTACAATTAAATCAAGTAAAATTTAAATAGAGTGAAAAAAATAGGCTATACCTATTCTGGTGCAGATATTGAAAAAAATTATATATCATTCTATTTAAAATTTTTAAATTAACCCCAAATTCCTTAAAATAGAGGGATTTTCAAAACTAGCTATTAGCCTAATAAACGGACCCCTTCCGTCTGATAAAACCATAAAAAAAGTTTGTTGCTCAATCTTTTATAGTTTTGAAGGTATCCTGTAACATCTTCAAAGATCGCCATACAAAAAATGCAAAAAACACCCTGTATATTCCTAAATCATTTTAATCTAGCTCGCCTTGGCTAGCCACTCTGCGCTTTGGCACTTGGTGACAGGGCGATAAATTAAAATTTAAAAAATAACCAAGACACAATAATTGTCCCCTGGACATCCCCAATGCCAAAAAAAGAGGACTTGTCCAGGAAAACCCAGAGGTATGGCAACCCTAATTCTGACTAAAACAGTTCTAGAAAATAAACGAACTAACACAGTTTACGTTTTTTCTTACACTTCATGTAATTAATTCAATAGTTTTAAATCAAGTGGTGTACTTCTTTTATAATAAAATAATAAAAAACAATAAACAAGTATATCATTTTCTTACTATATTAATTTAATTTTGTAATTATTTTATACAGTTTTTTAGGCCATACAACAGAAAAACAATTAGGGAACATTGGGCCACAATTCAATTTAAATATAAAAAAAGGTGGTCGTCTTCAAATTCTTTCAATACTTTTTATTAAAAATAAGCACATTTTTTTCAGATCTATCAAGTAAACACTGAGCATTATTGGGAATAAATTTACTTAGATATGTGTACCAAACAGATCTGCTAGTCAGATCTATATTACATCACAAACATGCATAATTCATCTCACAAACATGCATAATTCATGTATTATACAAAATACACATTAATATAAAATTTTTGGCATTAATTCACTACTTGTTAATACAGTATTTTCTTTATAATTAAACTATATGTATAAGTAGGATAAAGAACATGGCAGTACGTTAATAGGAAGAATATACATTACAAAAATATTCAAATACAAACTACGGTAGTAAAAAATACAATTAAACCTTAGGCTTTATACATCAGTTGATTTTGGTCCATAGATGTCTGCAGTTTCCTTTCTTTTAATACTTAACAGTACACACAATAACGCCAAACTCTATTTACAAAAATAATACATTTTGCGATAATTAAAAAACAGTTGAGGATCTACTACAAATTTTGTGATTAACAATAATTGTTGTGACAAGCAGGTAGGTATAGCACTGGTACATAATAAAATACGTAGCATTTAGGGAGTATTTAATACTGCAGTTAGGTACATTTCTTTACAATTCATCTCGTGCACGTCGCCGAGCCAACACCCTGTTCACTTCATCTACAATTTCAGATCCTACTTGCGTTGTTATTTCATGCCGATCAGTTGGTGAAATGAATAAAATTACTGTGGGATAACTTCTAACGTGTAACTTTCTACAAAATTCAACATCTCTTTCACAATCCACTTTGCCACTTTCTACTTTTCCTTTTAATTTCTAAAAATTTAAAAATACAACAAATTTAAAAGTATTCAAAGTTTTCAATGCTTTTATTTCACTTACTTGAGCTACTGTTACAAATTCAGGTTCAAAATGTGTACAATGATCACACCAAGGGGCATAAAAATCAATTATCCATGGTAAATAATTTTCATGATGTGATAATATGTCCTTGGTGAATTTTTCTGGAGTCACTTGTTTGATAGGTGATGGCAAAAAGCTCATCAACCATCGCTTCATGGATGATGTATCGAAATGTCCATTGTACATTCTGTTATAGAAAAAATTAGCTAGAACTGGTTTGTCAGGAATATTCTTAAAAAATCATATTAAAAACATTCACACACAGCAATACCTTACTACAACTAACTAATACCCCAAATCATTGCTTGTTTTATAATGTTTGTAACTGTACTATATTAGAAAGGGGGTATGTTGGAAGTTGTGAATGCTTTATTAGTATTTAATTTTATTTATGTTTTATAAAATAATAAAATTATAAAATCAATTTAACAATGGTAAAGTTTTCACAGAAATTGTTGAGAATACGAACACCTTTGTTAGTTGTTTGTTACAATTAGTTACTTTTCATTTCGTATAGTTAAGTAAAACCATTGTGTTCGGTGCATAATGAAATGACATAGTTGTTGTTCGTATTGACACACAAACAATGATGCCGTCAGGAGCAGTGTGCCCTCCCTATCAACTGGGATGCACAGTTTTATTTTAGTTACAATTTCAGAATGGTATTAAATTTTCAATTAAAAGTAAAAGAAACACAAGGGTTCCTAGAAAATTTCATCAATTTCTTATAACAAAAAATACATTTACAAAGTTAGCAACTCAGCAAGCCTAAGGATTTTGCGCAAATCAAATTATTTAGACCAAATTAAGTTGCTACAGGTTATGACTAAACTAAAACAGTTGAACTAAATATCATTACAACATTTGTTTACATACTGTTAGTTCTTGTTATTCAAATAAAACGCACAACCTAGTACTTATCAAAAAAAAAAGTTTTTCCGCCTTAAAAAAACAACGGAATAATGTTTGCGAATAAGAATGTAGGACATCGAGTACTCTCAATTTAAAAAAAAATATATTACAGTTTCGTTTGCAAACACACTTTAACATTGCACCTTTGACGGTTAACGGCAAATCAAAAATTAAGTGTCCATGTGAACATAAGTTAAGGTTAAGGCCAAATTTAATTTTTTTCTATAAGTTACACAGTAAAACAGAAAAAAAAGGCGTATCCGTTGACTCTGGCTGTATATCAATACATTAACCTGAATTCATGCAAAAGCAAATTGCTTGTTTCGCAACTAAGATCGCTGAAAACGGGACTTTCCCTAAGAATTTTGTAAATATTAATATTCTTAATATGTGCCGTATCAATACGATAAAATACAGATACGTATCAGTACATTGTTACTACGAGCCAGGTCTAGTAACAAATTTTTATACTTACGCAACTGTGTTCAAGCCTTTGCTACCTAGAGGATACAATCGAATGGTTGGATAGTTTCTAACATTTTGTGCTGTACAGAGATCTGGATTTGCCACACAATCCACTTGTGCAACTCTGATAAAATCTAAATGAGAAACCTGCAGACAAATGGTGAATTAATTGCAATTAATAGCCAGTAATTTTCCTTCTTTTTTCCGAGTTCTACAACTTACTATACAGTCCTAATCTTAAATAAAAAATAAAACTTAAATAAAAAAATATTTTCTGACCTGTTTTGCTAAAGAATGCCAGTGTGGTGATAATCTCTGACAAGGACCACACCATGGTGCAAAAAAGTCTACAATCCATAGTTCTTCTTTTGGTTTTCTGAGTAAATGGGCGAATGAACTTTCATCTAGAGGTATTACTAGAAATTTAAAACAATAAATTTAAAATTACAATAATAAAATATCTCAAATTTTAATGCCTTACCAATGGGATGAATCATATGTTCAACAAACTCAACAATACCCTGTTCATTTGGCACCCCATGGAAGTGGTGAATTTGACTACCGTTATACAGTCTTGTAGTTGGATAAGCTCTTATACCTTCATATGAACATAAATGTCCATGTAAAGTGCAATCTATTGTTCCAAACTGAATACTTTCAGGTGTGAAATGTTGACTAGCTTTTCGCAATTCTGGCATTAATTTTCTACAAGGAGGACACCATGGCGCATACCAGTCAATAAACCATGCACTACCTGTAATAAAATTTCAAATAAGGTGAAGAAGCAAGCAATTATTCTGAACCTTTGTTTTACCTTGTTTAACAATATTGTAAAATTCTGCAGGGGATAAGGCATGTAAATTAGTAGATTTACTGCTATCTCTTGCAAAAGTAACTATCTCATGCAATATGTCTCGACCATGATGTAATTCAAAGGCACCACCTACTTTTAGAACACCCCAAGCTGGATAATGGGACACATGAAGACTGGAGCAAAGCTTCGCACTTCGACCACAATGAATCAAACCTAAATTTAACATACATTTGATGTGGCTCTTAACTTAAAAGTAACAAGGAGCATATAAGGTTAAGAGATGCAGCGTAAGGCATTACCTTGAGATAGTACGAAACTCGTCTACTAGATTGCCAAATAGCAGATGAGTGGTGAATTATACTCGTCTAAGAAGGCACTTAATGGAGAAATATTACAGAATTGTCAGGCATATACAGAGTGTCCCAACGATGCAAAATTCTGTGATAACACCTTTGTTAATTGGGCTACTTGACAATTTGTGCACATTCTAACATTATTTTGGTTTATACAGAGTGTTCCATATTACAAGGGCATATCAAACTTATGTTTTTTAAATCAAACTGTATATTTTTGGATATTCTTACTGGCCGTTTAATTGTCTCTCTATAAATCTTTTGTTTTTGAAATTCCAGAATACAAGAATAACCAAAAAGCCTTCAACTTTGTATCTCTTCACCTTACACTCTGTTTGATAATAGCTTGAAAAACTAAAAAATTTTTAAATAAGTATTCAATGTTATTACCAAGATTAATATGTGGTAACCACGTTGGTAAACGCTTTAGCTGCAAATTTAATTCAGTTGCGGCACCGACATAAAAACAAATAAGCCAAGGAACGTCATCACCCAATCTCAACCGAGTTCGTGCATCCTAAAGTAAAATCATTCCTATAAATTTTCTGTTCAAAAAAAAGTACAAGGCGCCAACATACCCCAAAACCTTCCTCAGTAAGGGTTTGTGGATTTGGTAGTAAATCTAAAACTTTTTCAGTAATTTCTTTGGTATCAGAAGCTTCAATGCTGTGAATCTCAGCTGTAGTAATGGATTCATCTTTTTGATCACCATTTTCTTCTGCTTTCCAGAATATTATAGGATTTTGCCTGTGCTTTTGATGGATGCGGTCACACAAGGCTGAATTCGTTATCATTCCCACAGGGAGTAATCCATCCTGTAAACAAATCAACAAATTTGTGATTGTTAAAAAAACTAATACCAACACGAAGTACACTTACAAATATTGCAGCAAGTTTTCTTCTAGTTTCTGGTTCAGGACAGAAGTCGCCATCATCAGCACACAAAAACAATAACCATCGACGCTTACGCAACCCCTCATGATCCCAACCCTCGGGAGAAATACGCTCAACTTTTACAGTAACATGAGACAAGACATAAGATTCAAGATCTTCCACTGTACGTTCACCCACATATTTTACACCATCATACATGTTAGCCTGTAATATAATTTGTTTAGGAAAAAGTTATATTAGTTTATTTAAATTGTCCTACATCTTTATCATAGAAAAGTAATGTGGGATACGAATTAATACCAAGTTGGCGACATAATGGCCAATCTTCTACACAATTCACTGCAGCAACTCGGATAACACCTTCAAGCTCAGATGCCAATTTACGCCACGTAGGAGCTAATTCATGACAATGGTGACATTGAGCTGAGTAAAAGTTGACAAACCATATTTGGCTATCGTCTACTACATTGAGTTCTGAAAAACAAAGAGTATGAAAAAATAGTCGATATGTTACAATTATATTAAATAAAGCAGTGGCGTAACCTTAGAAAATAGGCCCTAATGCAGGCACACATTGAGGGCCCCTTCAATACCCATTTTTTTTATTTTTTATTGGCATTCATGAGGCGAGTATACAGGGTGTAACAGACCACCCACGTCGATTTTGTAACGATTGTTCAATTCACTCACTAATTAATGCAAATATTTAATATTTCTTATTTTACTCTATATGTTTTTATTAATAAAATTAATTCTTTAAATCTTCAATCTTGGGACCCAATGCAACCCCATTCGCTTAGTTACGCCACTGACTAAAACTGTATAAATAGTATAAATTTATATGTTTTCTTAATATATCAACTAAATGGAAGTAGATAAAAGATGAGTATACCAAAATCAGCCAATGTAAGTGTGACAATAACGGAATCTTCATCGTAAATGCCAAACTGATCTCGATAGTATGTATAGCTTTCGTATTCTTTTTTTCCTGTTCTCTCATCAATATCTCCAAACAGATCATAGCGTTTACGGGTATCGGGATCCTTGAGAACCTCATATGCTCTAGCAAGTTTTGCAAACTTGGCACCTGCATCTTTATCATCCTTAAAATTAAAAATTATCAATCAAGAAAAACCACAGCACAAAAATACACTCTACAAAATCTTAACTTTTTTGAATTTTTTATATATCAAGTTGTTTTCTGTACTTATTACACGAGATAGATTTTTCACTTGAAATTTCTCAATGGCCTTTAAACAAACCTTCCGAATAATCATAAGGATATGCATTGATAAGTTGCCATACTCACGGGATTCTTATCGGGATGCATTTTTACAGCTAATTTCTTGAACGCTTTTCGAATTTCTTTTACAGTTGCATCTCTTGCGATATCCAGCATCTTGTACAAATTTTCACCAGTATTTTCTTCAGTAAATGCAATCCAGGTATAAGTGGAAATAATCGTTAACAAAAGTACGAATCTCCTGGAAAAAGTGAAATACATCTTTGATCTACAGGAAATACTTTCTTTGAAAATTGGCATCAAGGTTCTTGAAAGGCCCACGCTTTTAATAAAATCTGACGTGTTCTTTTTTGCTTTGCTTTTGTAGGTTAAAAGAATTACAGCTAAAATGTTTGTTTTATAACATAAAAGGCTTACATTTTTAAAAGTATTTAAGTTGATATTATCACAGACTTGATTAGTTGTAAGTTATTTTAAGAAACACATATGTACAGAATGCCTAAATATCACAAAATTTTGATATGGGTTTATTAACCCACTCAAAATGATGAGATAACAGGCAGCCACCACAGCACATGCCCAAGAAGTCTCAACACGCGGAAGAAAACTTAACTTGTGTGTATAGGCAACACTCGAAACTTGTACATGCCCCTAAATTTCAAATGAAAATCATTCCACAATATTATTTTCCTATTAATAGAAGAGATACCTAGTAAAAATTATTTAAGTAACAGTTAACTGTATATACAATGACCTAACCGTAGATAATATCTTTTACGAATATAGTTCATTTGCTTAATTGTTTTTCTTTTTCGAAAAGGCTCTCTTTAGGAAAGCAGAAAAGATTTCTCCCAATTTTGTAAATCGCTTATTTATACATTTTTGCACTTAAAACGCTTACTTACTTTTGTAATAAAACACGTAGGTAGTACAGCATAAAAAATTGTGTTTAAGAACTCAAAAAGTGGCAAATAGAAGAATATATATATGAAGCGCATCGCCCGAACGTTCCTATACTTGAAAATTTTTTCTTATCGTTATCATATATTCAAAAGTATTTTTGTATTAATGTTTTACGCACCAACATTGACTATATCAACCCAATCATACCATCGCACCGAGAGCGTATCTGCATAGCAGTCATATTATAAGAAAATACTACATAATATAATTCTAAAACTACTATGGCAATCTATAATATAGAAAATAGTAGTATAATAAGCTTCTGAGAATCTTTCATTTGTATTAATCAGTTATTAGTAGCAACTAACTCGTAGTTTCTTGTTTGTTTCAGTGATTGATATAATATTGACCTTAGCTCATACAAAACAATATCTATAAACGATAAGAAAAGTATTAGTTTGATTATGATTAAGCTAAGCATTTCACTCTACTGCCTGCGAGTTCTACGCAGCTAAACAAGTTATAAAGCAAACGGTATGGTATTTGTATAATTTTATCATGCCATCAAAGAAATAACAATTAAATTGTAAATAAGTAATATTTTAAGCTTTTTTGAAGTTTTATATAAGCTTCCCTTTCTAAACATATTTCGGTACTTAGGTAGCTGTAGGTACTTTAGTGAAAAATATTATTTTGTGATTTTAAAAGCATACTCTTTATTTCAGAATAATGCAAGCAACATGTATACTCAGCCCCTATCAAAAGAACTTCGGGAAAAAGCAGAAAATGAATTAAACGAAATATCTAGTCAAGTTGAGGAAAACTTGGAGCATATTCGGAATTGGCTTGTTAAACAGCCTCATTTAAATGCTAGAACAGGTCATTAGTAAAAACCTTAAATTACAGTTTAAACATTTACAAATTTTATTATTTTTTAGATGATTTGTTGCTTTTAAATTTCTTGCGTGGCTGTAAGTTTAATCTTCAAAGAACCAAAGAAAAACTAGATTTTTTCTATACCATAAGATCTATAACACCGGAATGTTTCGAAAACAGAGATCCATTTTTGCCTGAAATACAAGAATTTTTAAAACAAGGGTGAATTTGCGTTTTGTTTAAAATAGAACAATTTTAAAGTTTTCGTTTTTAGCATTTTACTGCCCTTGGAATCAACTGATAATCCTATAATACTAGTTCGATGGAAAAATTTTGAGAAAAAAAAACTTAATTTTAAAACTTTCGTAAAAGTTTGTTTCATGGTTTTTGATATTACATTAAACGAAAATAATTCTTATATAATAACTGGTATTCAAGTAATCAATGATTTCGATGGTTTTCCTATAAACTTTCTTCACGACCTCACTCCGTCACTCTGTAAAAATATGTTTCTAACTGCACAAAAAGCTTATCCTTTAAGGATAAAAGGAACTTACGTTATCAACGCTATATCCTATTTTAAAGTGATTTTAAGCTTCTGCAAACCTTTCATAGGCAAAAAATTGCGCGAGAGGGTACGTAATCTCTGTTTAATATTTTATTTGCATTTAACTACGGCCACGGAAACCTTCGATCTAGGGCCGATTTTTCTATATAATCACCTAATCGTTATATTGTTATTGAATGTGGTTACATAAATTGCTCAATGTACCGGTTCTGTTAACCTAATAACTTTTTATTAAAAAACACCGTCACGTTTTAGGGAAACTAGGTTTTAATCAAAACCTTCAAAATTAAAACTAGTACAAAAGCATGTATATAGAGTATACACTTTAAAATTATTTTCAATTATACTAGGGGGTTTCATATAAGAATGGCATATCAAACTTAAGTTTTTTTTATTAAAACACCAAGTTGTTCTACTTTTTTTGAAAAATGTGACATCGATTTTAATACAAAAAACTCGATGTAAAAAGACCATATATCAAATATAGAATATTCGTTACTCTAAAGAAATTAAGTATTTGTAGATGCATATTTACAACAAGAATGAACTTAGCAAATTATATAAACATATTCCTCAATCTGCTCTACCAGATCAATATGGAGGTGAAGCTGGTTCTATAGACGAAATACAGGGTAGGTAATTATATACATTGCACGAGAGAATAAGAAAGTGTTGCCTAGCAGAGAGTGTTAGTTTGGCTTCATACATGATCTAAATCTAACACTCGTTGCTACGCAACAACTGGTCATAGTTTTTAGCCCGGATACCAATACCGCCGAGAAGAATTTTTATTCGCGAATAAATTTAAGCAAATTATTTAATTTGTTGGTTTTAAAAATAATATTAATTTGACAGTTCGATGTATTACTCGCATGAAATAATCCAATCATGTGAATTGAAAAAATTACTCAAACTTCCTGTTTAGCAACGAGTGTTAGATTCGCCAAACCCAACACTCGCTGCTAGGCATTTTTCATTAATTTTGCCTGTATAATTTTGATTTGACTCGTTGTAATATAACTATTGATAAAATTTTGTACGTTAAAAATCTATTCTAGTAGATGCTAATACGGCAGTAATTGGTTCATTTATTATGAGTAATATAATCATCTACATGTTAATCAGTCTAAAATTTGCGGAGATTCTATTATAGTAATATTACACAATGATGATAAAATAATACATTTTTAGATAAATTAAAAAAGAAGATAGAGAGTTATCGCAATTGGTT
Source organism: Ctenicera cuprea (assembly GCA_958336395.1). NCBI lineage: Eukaryota > Metazoa > Arthropoda > Insecta > Coleoptera > Elateridae > Ctenicera > Ctenicera cuprea. The sequence continues at coordinate 42,777,452 of OY284494.1, forward strand.
TTTGGAAGATTCACGTTATCGTTGCGATGAAAGTAAAAGACCAGTCAAACCGAAAACAAGTGCTGACATGTACGGGATAGAAGACAATTTTCGAAAATTAGAAATTGACTAAAGATCACTTAATTATTTCTTTTGTGTACTAATATTGTTAATTGTTTATTTGAAAGTTCAAAAGCCCTATTCTACTTTTGCTTCATTTCACAACTGTATATTTTCTGCAATTTTAAAAATAAAGATCGTATTATATAATATATAATTTTTAGGTATCTCAAAGCTATTTTATATCAACGTTCTCATCTCTAATCACGAAATGATGAAGAAGTATCTCTTTGCAATTGTAAATTATTAATAATAAAGCCAGGGACCTTGTTAAAATAAAAATGTAAAAATATCTATTCGGCTGTGACATTCAAGAGGAAATGCACTATGCAGTGGAAAAATACTACACTGTTAAATTTTACGTGAGCGTGAGCGTGGTCGTGGGTGTGATCGTAGGTGTGGTCGTAAGCATGAGCGTAGTCGTATGCCTAGGTATAACTAAAATTTGTGAAACCAAACAGTTTTTTTACGATCCGGAACCGGAGACAGAAGTTAGACATGCTTTTTGGTAGCATTTTGCCCAGAAAACGATATTTTTTTAATATAAAGACGGAACCTGATAGAATACCTTTGGTCAAAGCGAATGTTTTTTTTTGAATTTTTTATTTTTAGAATGATGTTTTTAGCACCGTATTACTCAAAAACAGGTGAACAGATCAAATTTAAAAATTTTATTGTTATAGCCCTGTAAAGGCACAATCTTACTGTGCACAAAAAAATTCAAAAAGATATAAACTGTTAAGTGAAAAATGGTATAAAGTGAAAATGGCCACACGGTTTTTTAAAACTTTGTAAACTCGTAGAGCTTGAGATGAGCTACAGTTTGGTTCGTGTCTCAGCTCGCTAATTCCTTTGTGACGCCTCCTATGAATTTTTGAAAATCGATAACCTATGCCTTCCTTTTTAATAAATGAAAAACGATAAAAATTTTCCGTTTAAGCTAAATTGCTCATAAGTAACAGTAGAATAAGATCAACAACTTTATTTTTATATTAGGTACAGTGTTATTTATGAAGGCTAATTTTCCCTCTCCTCTATTTTTGGCGAAAAAGTTTGTCTATGCGTTTTTCGTATTTTGTGAACTCCAAGAAATATTTTTGCAAAGAACTGAAACATTGAATTTAAAAAAATTCTGTTGGAACCTAATCAGCATAGGAACAGCGATGAAACGTATTAGTGCGCAAGGTAGATACCGAAACACGTAGTGCGTAAGAGATGAACGAACCTACCCTGAAATTGCTTCTTCCTCTTTAAGTGCCGTCTCCTCTAAGAAGGTTGCAATTGCTACTGAAATTGCTACTCAGGTAGTATGGTTAGTTTTACGTGTCCTTCTAACAATGGCGGATTAGCAGGAGTTTATATTTAAATACCCTACAACTGAAAACAGCGATTGCAACAGTGGAAGAGCGGTCACAGTGCCGCCAAAAGAATACATTTGGCGGTGTTTATGTTTTGAGAGAGTGACCCTGAATAAGTACGCACTAGTTGGAAGGGTTTGGTCATAAAGGAAAATATTATAAGAATTGCGACATTGGATTCATTCTAGATTGAAATCTTGTGAGAATAGTTCGTTGTTTCAGTTCTACTATTCTTGTATTTTCTAGTGGTCAATATAATTATTAATAGAACTTGGTGTTCCTATTAGTTCTTAATTAATTCTTTCCTTGTTGTGATAAGATATATAAAAACAACTGTTTTGTAGAAAAGCACAAGGCAGTCCAGGCGAAGAGCGTCGTTCATTGTTCAAAATAATCTGTTATTCTTATTAGTGCTAATCAACTTTTAATCTCTTGTCTGTTTCTACGATGGTGGTGATATAAAATTGACTTTAGCTCCTGCAAAATCAGCATGCAAATAAATGATAAGAAAAGTATTAATTTTATTATTTTACTCTACTGCGTCTCAAAAGGTATGGTATTTGTATTAAAATATGTATTATTTCAACATGCTATCAGGGAAACTAATTAAATTTAATATAAACTTTTAGACTTGCTTGAAGCTTGATATAAACTTGAATTTATAAATATATTTGCTGACTGCAGCAAAGAAAATACTAAGAAAGTAGTTGTACCTACTTAATTAAAAAATTATTTTATTTTTAAAGGCATACTCTTACATTTCAAAATAATTCAAGCAACATGTATATTACGACCTTATCAAGAGAACTTCAAGAAAAGGCAGAAAAAGAACTAAATGAAATACCTAGTCAAACAGAGTCAAATTTGGAGCAAATTCGTAACTGGCTTACCAAACAGCCTCATTTGAATGCTAGAACAGGTAATAACATTTTTAAATTATATTTTGAACATGTACAAAGTATACATTTTCAGATGATTTGCTGCTGTTAAATTTCTTGCGTGGTTGTAAATTTAATCTTCAAAAAACCAAAGAAAAATTAGACTTTTTCTATACGATAAGATCAATAACACCGGAATTTTTCCAAAACAGGGACCCAATTTTGCCTGAAATGCAAGAATTTTTCAAACGAGAGTAAACGTGCAATTTGTTAAAAATCGAAACAATTTTAAAATTGTTGTTTTTAGCATTTTACTGCCCTTGGAATCAATGGATAATCCTACAGTACTAGTTCGATGGAAACATTTTGAGAAAAAAAAAGTTAATATTCAAACTTTCCTAAAAACGTGTTTCATGGTTTTTGATATTATATTAAACGAAAATAATTCTTATATAATAACTGGTCTTCAAGTAATCAATGATTTCGATGGTTTTTCTATAACCTCTCTTCAAGACCTTACCCCGTCACTTTGTAAGAAAATGTTTGTGACTGCACAAAAGGCTTATCCTTTAAGGATAAAAGGGATTCACATTATCAACCCTATGTCATATTTTAAAGTGGTTTTAAACTTCTACAAACCTTTCATGAGCAAAAAATTACGCAGCAGGGTACGTATTGACTGTTTAATATTTTATTTGCAATTAACCACGGAATATTTTCTATAGTATAGAGTTTTTACAACAACACTTCACAGCAACAAATTTATCAAAAAATCTGTATTAATCGTTGTATTATGTATGAATATTTTTAGATAAATCGCTTAATGTACCTATTCTGATATCTACCACAACTTTTTATTAAGAAATATTGTTGCATTTTAGGCGTACTAAGTTTGAAGCAAAAACCTTTAAAAATAAAAAGTAAAAGCTAACGCATGTGTGCAGGTCTAAACAAATGTAGAATGTGCTTGTAACCGGTTTAATTAGCAGTAATAACTAGTAAACCTACAGTAAAAACTGCAAGAAATTTAGAACTAAGTAAAATAGGTTCGATTTTACTATTATAGTTATTATAATAATGTATTTTTGAGCAGAGCCTTCGGCTTTGTTCTAGAACTGACCCTAGGTTGCTAACATTTATCAGTACTTATAATGTTTGATAATACATGTTATGCACAACGTTTGAACTTGGTACATTAGACTTAAAATATATGAAAACAAGTTACATGGAAAAGTTGAAATACAAAAGTAAACGATGAATAATTAGACAGCCAATGGAAGGTTACATTACAGGGTATAAATACAGATTATAATTTGTCATATATTTACGTTGACAAAGATAATGATTAAATGTAATAATAATAAGTAATAAAATGTTAATAATATATTAATAAATGCAATAACCTATTATATATACAATTACGCGAATGTGACAACTAATTTTAAATTTATATATTTCTTAATACTTTAATACCTACAGAAATATTTTTTAGGTGCATGTTTATAACAAGAATGAACTGGGCAAATTATATAAACATATTCCTAAATCAGCTCTACCAGATCAATATGGAGGTAATGCTGGATCCATATACGAAATACAAGGTAGGTAATTATAAATTCTTTCAACAGTTATGCAAATTTGAAAATATCCGGCCAAACTACCACACACACGCACGCACGCACTCTTACACGATACAAGAAGCTCTGCAATCGCTGTCACATTTGACATTTTGTTGTGTTGATTTGAATGTTTAAACTTATTTTGAACCTAAAAATGATCTAATGGCAGAAATATTTCGCACAAAATTAATACCCTTGAGAAGACGAAACATATAGTGAGGTGCAGCGGTCGATCGTCATTGCTGGCTTTTCATAGTCGTGTCGGTACTTTAGTATACTTACTGGCTTCATAAAACTAGTTTTAGACATATTCAAAGGCGTCTTTAAGTAAGCATACTTCAATCTATTGTTTTTAGGTTTGTTTTTGCCCGGATATTTTCCAATAGCACCGAGAAGAATTTTTATTCGCCAATAAATTTAAGCAAACCACTCATTTGTTTAAGTTTTCGGTTTTTAAAACAAAATTAACTTGACAGTTCTATATATTGCTCATAAAATAATCAAATCATGTAAATTCGAAAATTACTGCCTAGCAACGAGTGGTAGTTTTGCCATTCTCTCATGAATTTTACACGGATCTTTTTTAATTCACTCGTGGTATAACTGTTGATTAAATTTTGTACATCAAAAATACATTCTAGTGCCTGCTAATATGGCAAATCTGACGTAGCAGTTAGTCCATATATTATGAGTAACATAATCATCTACATTTTAATTATTCTAATATTTCTAATTGAAATGTGTTTAGATAAATTGAAAAAGAAGATAGAGAGTTATCGCGGCTGGTTTTTAGAAGATTCACGTTATCGTTGCGATGAAAATAAAAGACCAGTCAAACCGAAAACCAGTGCCGCCATGTACGGAATAGTAGACAATTTTCGAAAATTAGAAGTTGACTAAAGATCACTTGATAATTTCTTCTGGGTACTATTATTGTATTATTCTTGTTTGTTTAATTGAAAGCTTAAAAGCTCTATCCTACCTTTGCTTTATTTCACAACTGTATATTTTCTAGAATTTTAAAAATAAAGATCGGATTATTTAATATTTACTTTTTATATTTTACAAAGCTATTTTATATCACCGTTCTCGTCACTAACAAAATACTAAGCTCAGAATACGACCAACAAATTGAGACTAATCTGAATTTAAAACCCGAGTTTTGTGTTTTTGTTGGAGGTAGTTGGTCTAAAGCCTGTTTTCCTATGTAGTTTTGTCTCTTGAATAAGAATTTAGCGGGTTCCACTCAAAAAAAAAGATTGTATATCCAAAGGTTAATCTCACGACAAGCACATTTAAATCAAAAATTAAAAAAGTGGTTTCGGAATTAAATCAATGCCTATATTGTATTAACCCTTCACGATGAAAATAGAATCATCTAATCTAATCAATGACAGGACAAGACGGTTGCCTCGAGCGAGCTCCCGAATTTTATAGGCGCACCATCGTGAACAAAGTGAGTCTAGGTCACAACCCTCAAATTCTAAACAAATTTACATATTATCTACAGACTACAAACGTTTAACACCTTTAAACAATTTTCAAAAGTTTTTAAACATTTTTGTAAAAATTTAAAATTTTGAGGGTTGAATGTTTTTATCTTGAATCAACAGCACATAAAATTCTCTATATTTTTATAAATTTAAGCCATATAATCAAAAATGTAGAAAAAAATTATTTGTTGTTGAATAAATAAATATAAATGAGCAACTGTGAGAAAATTCAAAACCCTTTATTTCTCACAAGAACTTTTGTACTCTAAATGTACATTTCGACTGCTAAGCAGTCATCATCAGTAGAAAAAATACAAAAAGGAGAACTACAGCGAAAACTGAAATCACAGTTACGGTGCAGAAACGTCCCTATTGCTTGGTAAGTCAATGCGTGAGTTCTGACTTACCAAGCAATAGGGACGTTTCTGCACCGTAACTGTGATTTCAGTTTTCGCTGTAGTTCTCCTTTTTGTATTTTTTCTACTGATGATGACTGCTTAGAAGTCGAAATGTACATTTAGAGTACAAAAGTTCTTGTGAGAACTAAAGGGTTTTGAATTTTCTTTATTTGTTGTTGAATTTTACATTCTTTAAATTCATTTAAACAATGAACAAGCGTAAAAGTTAGAAAAAAGGCTGATAGAAATGTTTAATATTTTTTTTTTGCGAGATGTTTTTTAAAAGTATTACGAAACATAAAAATAGAGAACTTTTTGCACAAATGATTTAAACAATTGTTAATTAAAAATAATGTAAATTTCAACAAAAAATATTTTTTTACAACTTTGATTATATGAAATTCAATAAACTTGTTAATTACAAATTGCTTATAACAAAAATAATTTTTTTTTTTGAAATTGTTATAATAATCGTTTTGTGCAATGAATTTAGGTGACATCAAGTTTTTAGAATAAAAAAACATTTTCAATTAGAGAAAGGAATTTATTATTATTTTTTAATATAGCACTTCGAAAAATTGAAAGTTATTTCTGTCGTCAGGAGCGAATACCAAAACTTTCAATTTCTTTTATTGTTTTTTTGGTCGGTATTTCAAATCTACCGTTTCTTTTATAGTACAAGCAAAATGTTATATAAAAACTGCGAAGTAAACACAAAAGAAAAGTAGGCAGTTTAGTCAAAACAAAACTTTTTGTTAAATGCAGGGTTATGCCAAAACATTCACAAAAAATATGCATTTAAAAAATCGGAAACAGAACGAACATGTCAACTTACCAACACTGTTATAAACCCTTTTGAAAAACAGGTTTTAATATTTCCCAATAATGTGAATACGTGAACCATATTTTCGAATTTTTTGACAAATTCCGAAACCTAAAAATTTTTTTTAACGTAATAGTTAAACAACATTCTTCTGTAATATTCACGGCTGAAGTAAAAAATTAACTACCGTTCCTAGTTTTGAAAGTCATCAGAAATCCCAGGAAACATTACAGTTTGATAGTTGGATTTGAGAACTTTCGATATTTTGCATTTAGAACCCAACGCCAGTTAACGAAGTGTCTGCAGGAGCCTTCGAGCTAAAGTGAAGAGAAAGTATAAATGTCTGATCTATAAAATTACGCCCTGTCACGTGCTTATAATGACTTTTGCACGAATTGCACCTAGGCTTATTTTTCACAAAGCTGAAAATTACAAATTGTATTATTACGGTCCTGCGCATTCAAATTTCACTACAACTAAAAATTCTAACAAATCTAAATGTAGATATCAATAAATTTAAAATGGTGGTGAACTTGAATAATGGATTAGAGTAAGTTTTTAGAATTGCATTTTCAACTTAACCCCTCCCCTGGAGTTCGATGGTAATAATAATGTCAAAAATTACGCTCTAGTACGTGGATGACGTTGGTACGTTATGACTTTGATCTAATTTTAATATACCTGAAACACACATGTAAAACTTAAAATTCTACAAGTACGGCAAAAAAAATGCACATTTGTTGTTAAGAAAGTTTTAAAAAAAATGGCAGACTGCCAATCGATCACAGTGCCTGTATATGGAGGTGTTCTAAATTTTACCTATCCATAACCCCCCAAATTTTGGAAACGGCGGACGTTCGAGGAGCCTGGATCTCCAGCGTGCGGCTACAAAGTCGGGGGCTTTGCGGCAACGCGAGATCATCCATGGCTACAGGATCGACCACGTGACGTGACGCCACTTACTGAGCAGATCTGCCTAGATGCAAACTAAAGCGATCAATGTTCAGTTGTGCCATCACAGACACACACCTCCAAACGAATGTAGTTTCTCGCTTTGCTTATATACCAACCAAACGAACTACACATTATTCGAGAGATATGCGTTGCAATATATTTTTTGTGATTGAATTGGTTGTCGCATTATATTTCCTTACTACTAAACTGAGGCAAATATAATTTTAAATTTAAATACTAACATTATAAATATTAATCACATTTTCATACAGAGATAAATCAGAAATTGATGAAATTTTACTTGTATGCTTTGTCCCACTACTTTGGTAAACCACGAATCAAACTTCGACCTATATTTCTTGCACAGTATGTGTCATCAGCATGATTACCTGTAATAAAACTCGGCAAAAACATTTTTTTATTCGATTAACAAAAGTTTTCTAATAATACAACAATTAAAAATGAATTATAATTAACTATTAAGCGACTTTTATTTCAACCTAATGAATTATTAGTGTTAAGTTTAACTGCTTATACAACCGTTAGTACAATGGTGTAAGGCGGAATGTCTATCTTGCAGGCGCTGTTTTAAAGAAAATTAGCACTAAATCGAATATTAGACATCATCGAACATTTTTATTATTTTAGTAATAGTGATATTGATCTTTCAGTTGATACGTTTATTAATGTAATCAATTACAGACTTTTTTTGTATCTCTACACACAACAATTATATTTGTTACTGATGAATAATTTTTTTTGGTTAATCTTATACTTCTTTTAAAACATTACTTACACCATCTACTTTAGAAGACAGAATAGTTCTAAAGTAGTTTTTAAGGATTTAGTTGAGGTAGTACGTAAGGTAGTAAGCACAATGGGCCCGGCAAAGTGGCCTAAGTGGAATAACATATACCTATTGTGGGTGTTAGTTTCTCTTCTGACAACCACTACATATCGATTTTTAAATTAATTCAAATTATATAAAATGGTAGAAGAATGACACATAAGCTGGTAACAACTCTAGAAGGGCACAGATGTTAATGCTTTAATTTAATCCGGATTAAAATATGTACAGTCTGTATTTTTCAAAGTTTTTGAAACACCTTGACTACCCTTACGAGAATATTTTTTGCGTTTACAACTACAATAAATGAGAGGAGAGGAAACTTTTGTACATTTTTACTCTAATTAAATTTTGCTCAATTTAATTTTGGTTGTTTATTTTTAGTAGACACGTTTAAATAAAAGAAATAAACTCGTAATGGTTTGTTTGCATGTAAAACATGTAAAAGTTGCATGAGTAGCTTTTTGTTGGTTTCTAAACGTAAGTTTACAATAACAAATACGCAACTTGACAAGTAATAAAAGCATATCAAATTTTATTTTAATCCGTTGCGGATTCTTTTAAAGTATTCACGACAAAACTGTTTTTATGGGCTACCATTCGGGTAAAAACCGAAATTTTGGAAAACATGAAAATGCGGGTACACTAATTTTCGGTAAGAAACATACCTTTTATTTATATACAGAATGTTTCTATTCTGTATATAAATTGGAATTGATAACTAACATTAACCATACGCAATAATGCTTCATTAACAGTTAAAAAATTAAGAAGTTTCTAACTTTTAGGTGTTGTATTCTTGCATTTAGTTCGTTAAATAGGTTGAATTTGAATAATTAAAGACATTTATTTAGAGAATATCAAAAAGTTTAAATGGATTGTTATTAAACGGTATTAAACGGCTTTTTTAAGAAGTATCAAAATATTTAGCAATTATGGTAACAAACTACCAATAAATTCAACAGAATGTCCTTGAACTTTCACATTAGATAATTATTTTAAGAAATGTACTTATGTGTTTATCAATAACCCAATAAACAAGCATCGCGATTTAAATTTTCTGGCAACCGCAACTGACTTCCGTTATTTGATACTATTGAGTAGGTACTGTTAATATTTTAGTCTGTGTATGTGGTTAGTTTTGTTCTTAACATATATAGTAAAATAAAGGTAATTTTTTCTAGTTTTAAATAGTAAATTAATCAACAATTATTTTGCTATAATTTATAAAACAACGAATGTGCTTTGAAATAATCGACTACTTATACGTATATATTTTGTTGTTGATGTTCTGTGCATACAGTACATGTTTCTGTTTTAAATTGTGCAAATTAGCAGTCTCATTAGTGAGCTCATTCTATTGCAGTTGAATGAACGTACCATTGTTTAAATTTGCGAAGGTACAACTAAAGAGGAAATAATACGTATGATGCGTGAAATCATGCCCAGTCTGTTTTTACATCATTTTAATACCATGTTTTAGCAAGTGACAGTGTTAGTCTAATTAAAACTAATTTTAAAATTCACTAAGTTTTGCTAGGTTTTGTTTAAAATGTAAGAGTCCAATTACAAAACAAATAAACAGAATTAGTAAAATTATGCAGTAATTAATTAACAGCTTATAATAGTGTTGACAATATAAAACATTTTTTGTTTTAGTTACTTGTACCAAGCGCTGCTCTGTAATGATGATGAAGTACTTAACAGAAGTGTTTTTGCTATTTTTTTTAATAATTGCAGAAAATCAAGCTGATGAGGGTAAGTACTTTAATAACAAATCGGATAATAAAAATTAAAATATACGCTATTGGTAATTAGTTTATGGAATAATTATTTCGGCTTGTAATATGAGAAACTTTATTTAAGCTATACAATTATTTTGGGTAATCGTACACAGATAAATTTCAAGGTATGAATTTTGACACTAATTTAGTACCTACCTAAAGTTGCATTTATTGCAACGTGAAAATATAAGAATATAATATGTTTTGTAACATTTACACTATATTTAGAACAAGCATTCTGAACTTATTGTTTTTATTACACGTAAAAATAAGCGGAACTAGTTTTTTACTCGGTGCATTGTTATTACACTAACACCTTTCGCTAATTAACACCGTTCAAACGAAATAAATGCTAAGAGGAAAAAGAAAAGTTTTATTATTTTACAACTAACATTATTTAAATACAAAGTTCAAGTACATTTCGACTGCTAAACAGTAATCATATATAGAAATCGAAAAGAGGCGAATGACAACGAATCTGAAAATTACAGCAACAAAGTAGAAACGTCCTTCAAGCATGGCGAATAGGAAATCACAAATTGCCGATGGGCGGATCTGAATTTATAGTTTCGGGATTTCTGCCCTCTTGCCGTGCGTTAAATTAATGTAACGAATAAATTGAAATCAAATTTAAGTCTTGACTTAAAATATGTTTTAAATTTATAGAAAAATCTGCTTTCCCATGCGTCGAGTTTCTGCTGTTTTTTTTTACAGATTTTAGGAGTTCTAAATCAAACAGTAGGTAAAATAGGATGTTCTGAATCTAAAATGTGTGCTGCTATCAAAACTCGGATTAATTTTCAAAATCTTCCAAATACTTTGTTTCTGAAATTTAACGCATGGCGGGAAGGAAGGAATCCCGAAACTATAAATTATAAATTTAAATCTACCTATCGGCAGTTTATGATTTCTTATTCACCAGGCTTAAGAGGCGTTTCTACTTAGTTGCTGTAATTTTCACATTCGTTGTCGTTTTTTTTAATTCTACTGATGATGACTGCTAAGCAGGCGAAATGTACATTTGAGTACAAAAAAGTTCTGGTGATGATGTCAAGTATTTACAGCTAGTTAGTATAAATAATTACTAAATGTATTTCTTTGTTGAACAGAGACAACTTATACCCCAAAAAATATTTGCATTCGGCTAACTACCAATACCACCGCACTATTACAATGGGTTGAACCGGTTACTCTTCGTTCAGAAATTATGGTAAGTACCTATTTCCATAGTAGTTCACGCAAAAACCGGAATTTACACCGTGACGTAGTAAATTAAGTGATCTAAAAATTATTTCTTACGATACATAACCGGTCATGAAAACCGTTCACTAGTTATTCAACATGGCGGATGTAAATATCATCTGTACCGCGTATTTTAAGTAAATTTCTTGTTAATGTAGGCGCCAAATCGTCCGAAATTTTACGCAAACGCAGCTGACAGTTTGAAAAACTTACATTCAAAAAGGCACAGGTATTTAAATGAGTTGAGCGTTTTAAAAATGGTCGTGAGACTGTTTATGGAAATCCAGGATGAGTACATTTAAGTGCAACGAGTCATCATTACTGCTGTCATATAAAACGTGTTAAAGCTTTAATCAATGAAAATCACAACCTAACTGCCTCTGAAATAGTGGAGGAAACCAACATGTTTAATGACTCTTTTTGCAGTTGAAGCTATTTTCCTCGATTATCACGAGCAGTCTTACGGTCATTTAAAAAACGGTTAACACAAATAGTTGTGTATTCTGAAGTGTATTTTCCTGAAACTGTGAGCTGGGTCTGCGCAACATTTGAACCGGTTTGATTCCTTAACTAACGAGAAATTAAATTATCACTCGTTATTGCATGGTACTATTGACATTTACATCCGCCACGTTAAATAATTAAACGGTTTCTATGACAATGGTTATATATTAATTTCAGTTCAGAGTAGAATTGCACGCAGCACTAAATTCACTTGGGTTTTGGTGTGAACTACCTTCGTACATTTATTTTGCCATAAAAATAGTCTTTTATAGCAAAGCCATTAATAAAAAGCATTGAATAATAGATATGAGTTCTTAACCAACATTTTTCTTCTTATTCTACACTAACCTTTTTTAATTTCAGGGTTATAAAATTTATTACACAACAGATCCTAAACTCCCTCTTCAAGACTGGAATTCGCTAATCATAGGAAACCAACCTTTAACGACAATTAGAAATATTGAATTAAATCAGATTTATACTTTTCGGATACAAGTTAAAAGTTTAGGATTAGAAGGACCAGGACCATTAAGCGACTTGTATAATTTTCGAATGTTGAACAGTAAGTGAACTACTTATAGGACAACATCACAGGACTTTCCTCGCAAAAACCCCGCCCGTTGTCTTTTGTCCACGTTTCTCGTCATTCTCTGATTCAGTTTGATTATATTTTCACTTTCTATAGTAAAAAAAAAGACGTTTATAAAATTAACCCTCTCCCCCCTACTGTATTGTTTAATTTATCAACTAATTTATCAACAACGGGTGATAATTTGTCAAATTAGTTTTTTAGGCGAATACAATAATAATATTTGGTATACTGTACCGCCAAGAAAGGTAACAATTAGTTAACGGAAAAGGTAAAAGAAGACATACCCTTGACGGTCAAAATTTTTGACGTCGATTTTGTGGCGAATACCTTCCTCGTAGGTAAGCTATGAATAAGGCCTAAAAAGGCAATATTTAGCCGAAATTCAAAATTATGATTGAAGCTATTTTTGCCAACTGTTGACTACCTAATATATTAGGTCCGTAATTTAAATCTCGTAGGAAATTAGAGTTTTGAGCAAAATACTTTCAATTTTAATTTGCAGGAACCAGATCATGTTATGACCAGCCAGAATCAAATCAAATAAAAACCCTAAATGTACTAAGAGCTGCAGCTACCTCTTACGACAACGTCGAAGTATGGTGGAATTTTGAATACGACCCTCATCATATAACTGGTTTTAAAATATTCTATAGTTTGAACGATGCAAACCAGTGGTTCAATAAAACAGTGGGGCTTACACAATCAGCAGAGTTAACAAATTTAAAAGAAGCTGCTACATACAGAATTGCTCTGGCTGCAATAACCACATCGGGATTGGAACATTATCCTCAAGAAACCACTGTTAAAGTACAACCGGAAGAAGTACCATTAGATGTAAAGATTTTCGATATTACGTCTGACTCCATTATTCTTGATTGGTCGCCTCCACCGCGTCTAAACCCTATTAAATATAAAATTTCTTATGACGCCGTTAAAGATTTTGTTGATTCAGGAGGTATTAGACAGCATTATCGGTACGAAAGGGTTGAAGAAATTGTTGGTGGTAGTTTAAGATCCTACGCCCTTCTGAATTTGAAACCACATACTAATTACAACATAAACATAAGTGCTATACCCGTAGATTATTCTTATCGTCCTTCCGCTAGAGTAACTGCACGAACGGAAATGGCAGCTCCAGGAGCGATGCCAAAACCCGAACTTTACGGTATCATCAATGGGGGTAACGTGCAACTTTTGTTGCCTCAAGCTTCAGAAGAATATGGCCCCATTAGCTTTTATTATGTGGTCGTAGTTCCTGAAACTGACGTAGACGTTGATTTACCTTCGAGTATATATTCAACGGAAGAACTTCTTGAAAACGAATGGGAAGACGGAGAAGACATAAACGCGCCGTACATTGCTGCTAAATTTTCTGCTAAAATACCATACGCTTTTATTTTGGGAGCTGGAGATCAAGGTGGATTTAAAAATCATAAGTTAGATAGTAGGAAAAGGTATAGAGTGTTTGTTCGTGCCGTTGTGATGACGCCACAAGAAGATTTATTTACTGACAGTCCTTTTTCGGATTATATATCATTAACTAATGGTAGGCAAAAGCCTAAGACAAAACCTGCTCACAATGTAATTTATTGAAAAAAGCCTTAAGTTGTGTGTCGTGTCACAACGAAACTGTTTAGGTTCTGAAAGATTTATTCTAATGTAAGTACTTATTTGTTGCATTTCCAATAAAGTATCTAAACATAATTAAATATTGAAACATGTAAGTTTTGTAAAACCATGAAATTTTCAGGGGAGCTTAGACCTTGGAGAAGGTACTGTTCTGAACGTAAATACGATTTTGTCACACTTCTATTTATTTAAATTTTTGTAAATTCCAACAAAATAAAAAACAAACTTACTTGAAAACGTTTTTTATTTAAAGTAAAAGAAAAAAGACAAAAAAAGTCAAAATTATCAGCTTGTTTAATGGAAGATTTCCAGAAATTTATTGCAAATAATTGAAGTACTTTTCATAAATATTTAACTATTAAAAATTAATAGTTTATTAATAAAATAAAACACTTGGTAATTGTTTCACAATTTGTTGGATTTTATTTACTCGACTCGAGTTTCAACCATTTCGGTTATCTTCAGGAGTTTACAAATAAAACTAAAACTATTTAAAAACTAAAGTATTTTTTGCTCTGTTTCGTTTTTGTTTGTTAGCATACACAAATCGGCCCCACTACAATCTGATCAAACAGTTGCTGGTTGTCTTCTTAATTATTATAAAGGGGATCCCAGCCACTGAGCCCCCCCCCGTACGCACCTACGTCGGCTATATGTAGTCTGGTTTACAGATGGATCGAAGACGGAAGAAAGTTACGGTGCATGCGTCTACGAAGGTAAACGGACGGCAAAGTATTCGATTTCTCTCGGCAGATTCGCAACAGTTTTCAGTCAAAGACTTTTGCCATCTCAGCCTGGGTTCAAGAATACTTCCACAAGACACAGAGTTTACTGCAAGTACTATCTATAAGTGTACTGATAGCCAAGCAGCCATGAAAGCTCTTGGATCTGTCATGATCAAATAAATGTTGGTTAAGAACTGTCGTAACGCCGTATACAGACTTGGCTCATTATAACTGGCTTAAGCTGCTTTGAATGCCTAAACGCAAAGAAGCCGATGCCTTTGTCAAAATTGGCTTATAGCAACCCTGTTCGGTTCAGAGTCAGCCTTTCGAGTCTACACGCCTACTGCAAGGCAGGAGCTCGAGAATTGGACTTGGTCCTAGTTTAATATCAGCAGACTTTGCATCCAAGATTGCGCCAGTCGAAGCTTCTCATTCAAGAATTTTCACCAAGGCGTTTCAAAGAACTCCTAGGTTTAAGAAGGAAATTATTAGAATCATAGTGGGTGTTTCAATAGGTCGTGATCTTTTTAACAAACCTCGATACTATGGTAGCGGTCGCTAACTCCAAGTGTAGGTTCTGTGGAGAAGAAAAGCAATCTTTTCTTCTTCTTTCAACCTATTACACCTTGGCAACTTCTTTCCAAAGCCAGAGGAATCACAGATTATCAGAAAGTTGCTAACCTTAAGTCTGGGCGCATGAAATAGCGCTGTTAAAAAGTTTTTTTAACTGGTCTTTTAAAAAACTGGTTTTGAACCATTTCAAACCGGTCTAACAATACATATCTAAAGAACCGGTCTCAAAAAACGGCCTTAAAAACCGGTTTAAAAAGAACGGTCTGAAAAAACTGGTTTGGAAAATCGGTTTGAGAAAACCAGTCAGAAAATACCAGTCTGATAAACCGGCCTGAAACACCCGATTTGAAAAATCGGTATGAAAAAAACGACCTCAAAAACCGGTCTGAAAAACTGGTCTGATAAACCGTCCTGAAAAACCGCTTTGAAAAACCGATATGAAAATACCAGTTTAAAATGGCCCGGCCGGTCAGAAAACACCGGCCAGTTTAACCGGTCTGAAAAAAGTTGTCTGAAAAAAAAACGGTCTAAATAAACCAATCTGAAACTACTTGCCCGAAAAATCTTGTCTTGCAACCGGTCTGAAAACCGGTCTCAGTTACACCAGTTTTAATGTAATCAATATTTTTTTTCATACGCTGTTATAGATAAGAAGTATTAAATTTAAGTAATAATAATTAAATTTATTATTATTTAAAAGCAAATTCCTCTGATCTATATCGCTATATGAGAACAATTGCTGAATTGAATAGTGCTTACGTCAAAATTAGTTTAATGAACGCATTACGACCGGTGTTTTAGAGGAGTTTATTTTTTTTCAAACCGGGTTTTTAAACTTTTTTTTTCAGACGGGTTATTTCAAACTGATTTTTAGACCGGTTGTTTCGGTCCGGTTTTTTAGACTTTTAAAAAAAAATTCGTAGCTGACGGTTTCCGTACAAACATTGACCAGTTAACCGGTGAACCGTAACCAGTCGGCAGCACCAGTATAAAGGCAATCCTTAAAATAACGGTGGATGTATAATGGGCCAATCGCCGTATAAATAAATCAATGTATCTGTCTTAATTTTGTAAGAGACTTGTATTTTAATAACTGTTGCGAGTGTAACCGACTGCTGTAACGAGTTAGAACATAACGCAGCCGAACATACAAGGAGCATTTTGATCTTACCCAGTAACTGTTGGGGCTAGAACGTTTATGTAAAATATTTTACATTAAATTAACTTGTGAAAATCCAAGTGAAGTGCATTGTCAATTTTTTTCTGAGAGGAGAAATTAGAAAAAAACTTTTCCTTGCAAGCCATATTTTAAGATGAAGTTCTGATTGATTAATTACACAGTTTTGCAGGTTTTGGTTGGTCAATTTTCATTCTACCTCTTTTTTTAAATTTTTTATTGTATACCTTCTTAGAAAAAATTACCTAAAACATATATGTTAAACAATTTGTATGTTTATTTATGTAACAATATGGTTATATGACAAGTGCCTATTTTTGAAATTTTATTTAGTATTTTTTTGTATTGCACCTGACAACCTACAGTAATTACTGGTTACAGCCCCATGTAAACACAAATTCAATTCGTTATCTAACATTTACGTCCGTGACAGTTATAAATTATTCAAAAACATTTTAGGCTTTAGCATTAAACTCGTCTCAAACGTCGTTTTCATGCAACGTAACAAAATGAAATCGTTTGCAACTGGTGAAATGTTTAAATGTAGCAATATTTATGAAGTGCTAAACCCTCTTTTTTACGTAAGTAAAATATTTGGTTTAGCACCCTTCGGTTTAAATTGCGACCGTTATGTAAAGTCCAAGATAAATTTGTTTTGGAGCATCATCTTTGTATCATTTCTTTATATTTACACTTTCATTTCTTTACAAAATCGACCTCCACTTGAAGCTGCAATAATTTCTGTAGTCAGCGAGATCATAGATTCACATTTGGGTCATATTGGAATGTGCTGTGAAGTTATCTTTGAATGCATCTTCTCTAACGAAGTAAGTTTTTTAAAAAAGATCTAACATTTTTAAATTTTTTTTATATTTAATATTCAAAGTTAGTTATTGTAGCAGCGGTTAACAGAAAAATATGGATCGATGTCTGCATATGATGAGAAAATCATTAAACTTAGTGCACAGGTTTATTAGATCATTTTAAGTGATTTGGCAGTGCCCTTTAGTAAGACTTCTAGAACCCAAAATGGCGGCTATTTTTCAAAATGGCGGGTTAATTATAAGCAACGGTTATTTATCGTTCAATAATAAACTAATGTCGATTTCTGCTATGTCTTTGACAAGTAAGCCAAAAAAACATTAATATTATGCAGTGGCGTACCATAAAGTTTCTTCGAGAGCAAAGAAGGGTTTATATTTAATATTCGTTATGGTTTTATGTCGTTTTGTAATATAACATGATAAAATATCATGGAATTTCGTACAGGTGTTTCTTGAGCCATTTTAAAGCAATTCACCATAAAAACAAAATAGCGGCTGGCTTTTTCTTTAAATGGCGGTTTAAAAAAAGACAATGATATTATTTGTTATACGATTTTAATAGGATTGATGTCGATATCTATTCATTTTTAGACAAAGAAGTAAAAAGAATTTAATATAATACAGTGGTGTATCGTAAAGATTGTTGGGGAGCTAAAAAACAACTTATATTTTATATTATTTCTAGTTTCATGTCCTTTTATAATCATAACATTCTGTTTTTATGCCAATTACTTCATTTAAAACTATAAATAATATAAAATATAAACTGATATTTTACTTCTTTGTCCATAAAATATTCATAAATCGACAACAACCTTATTAAAATCGTATAATACATAAATATTACTGCGTTTTATTAATCTGCCGATTTAAATAAATTTAATAACCGTCATTTTGGCTCTGGCAAAATGGCACTGCATGTTAAGTTGCTTAAAATGGCATAAGAAACCTCCGTACCAAATTCTATATTATCCATGTTATAATTATAAGGAGACGTACAACCATAAAAAACATTAAATATAAATCCCTTGTCGACTCCCAATAATCTTTATGCTACGCCACTGCATAAAATTAATGTACTTTTTAGATTTCTTGTCCAAGATATATTAGAAATCGAAATCAATATTATTAAAATTGGACAATAAATAACCATTGCTCATAATTTATTCGCCATTTTAAAAAATAGTCCCCATTTTGGCTCCTAACAATCTGACTGCGGTTCAAATCGCTTTAAATAACTTTAAGAATCTCTGCACTAAATTCTATGCTTTTCCCAGTAAATGCAGACTATATTTGATTAAGCGCTGCTACTATTACCAGTAATTTTTTCATTCTATGTATTTCTATGTTATTTTCAGATTTTAATTTCAATTCAAGAAATTAATACCTTTGACCAAAACATTCAGTATGGTTTTCAAATCGACTTACAGAGAGAACATCAAAAAAGCAAGATGTATTTATTTTTAGCTCTTTCAGCTACCTTAATATTACTTTTAATATCTCTTCTGTTAACAATAAAAAGTGTCATAAGAGTTGTAACTTTAAACATTTTTGGTCAGATTTTACTTTATATAGGACCGCCTTTGATCAATACTTTCGTAGAATTTCAATTTTGTGCTATAATTTTATGTGTCAAACGAAGATTTAATTGGTTAAATCAAATAATCATGGGAACTTCTAGAAATTTACAATTTGATCTTAGCATACGACCAACATCGCAAGTGTAAGTATTTGTATATTTTATTTGTTTAATTTAAACATTTAATTGACGATCTCGTCAATGTTCAACATTTTTTCTGAGTAATTTACTTTATAGTGTGGCATCCGGATTTATGCAAGACAAGGCTGTGTATACTTTTGAAAAGATGAGGGAAAAACATCACGCGTTGTGTACGATTGCCAAGAGAATAAATAAATCGTTTTCAGTACAAATACTATTTTTCGTGCTGCAAGATTTTATAACAATTATGTTGGCATTATTTTACTCTGGCAAACATCTAATTACTGTTGATATTATATCTGCGCAATACCTGTTGTATGCTGCAAATCAGATGTTTTTATCTATTTTAAAAATTTTTGTATTAGTGAAAACATGTTCAAGTACAGTTGCAGAGGTGAGTAGTATATTTTTAAGACATGTATTGTACAGGGTGGGTTATTTTCGCTGCAAACGCGGGGTATCCTTCAGTGCCAGAACAAAACTGGTTGCACGTTCTTCAACATTTTTTCGAGACAAATTTAATGGTAAAAACTGAAATCACATATCTTCTGTTGTTTTCCAGTTATTGGCCGTTTTTGCAAAGAGTTATTGTAGCTCTGTTATTTGAAGAGATATAGAGAAACCGTAAACATTTTTTTGGTGGGCGATCAAGTATGCCTTGAAAATAGGATAAATTACAACGAAACTGACAAACCCAACACTACAACAGATGTTTTAAATCCATAGTATTTTAATATGTGGCTGGGCACCTACAGACCTGTTTTGTGGCCGGCTCGATCGTCCGACCTGACACCACTAAATTTTGTTGTCTAGAATTATATTAACTTTTTTCGCTGTCATTTGTTTTTAATCTAATAGAAAAATATAAACATTTTAATAGTTTCCATTTATAATTTGAGGTTTGGAATATATCTCGAAAACAATTGAATGTAGAAAATATTTGGTTGGTGTTGTTGGGGCTACAGCAAAAATGGCCAATAACTAGAAAACAAAAGACGATATTTGATTTCAACCTACACCATTGAATTTCTCTTGAGAAAATGTTCCGAGAACATGCTATCAGTTTTGCTCTGATGGTGATGGATAGATACTCCGCGATTACATCGAAAACGTCTCACCCTGTACAGTGTACCCACAACGTAAGAAAAACATAACGTTATCGATTAAATAACTTAGTACTACTACAAGGGTTCGTATTTGCACCCATTGCAGGCTCAAAGAACGGGATATCTTATTCATAATGCCATATCAAAGCCAAATCAATGCAAAGAAGAGTTGGAGCTGCAGGTAATTAAACATTTAAGTAATAATTTTTCTAGTCATCTCATATACATATATGATGACCGTAACATACATGAATCACTGCACTGGAACGAGACATAGAAAACTAGGGCATATCCAAATAAAGATGACAATAATGGACAAGACGCAAAATAGATGTAAGGAGAGAAACAAGAAGAATTCACGGAAGGAATCGAAAAGTCGACCAAGAATCACCAAGAAGCTGATATAGAGGGGGAAGCAAAATAACACTAAGAGAGAATAAGAAAGAGAAAAGAAATGCCCACTATTATCATGGTAACGTACTCAAACCCCCCATTGATGCGCAACTTACCTACTACCTGGTGTTACAACAGCGAGCATATTAACGGTTTCCATCGCCCCAACCGATCTTAAACCATCAGTAAAATTTTGTAACCTAGGTTTGACATAAACGTCGTCTCCATGTCAGATGATAATGAGTTATCTTTTTCATAAAAACTAAAAAAATCAAACTTTTCGTTTTTATTTCATGAGTGGCGATTTTTTGATTTCAATTGCTCTTGGGTTTTTATAAGCGTCCATCAAGAACAACAAATAAAAACATGCGTAGGTATGTGCCTAAACTTGTTCTTCAAGGACTTTCTGAAGGATAGGTCAACCCTGTTTGCTTAAATCCTATTTTAAGTTCTAATTCACTTCAATTAAAAAAAGAAAATAACTTTAATTCGTATTTACTTCTATTGCATTTTTGCAGGTATCTTTTTTTACCTTGCAACTTTTCCATGAAAACTTGGAATTTACAGCATGCCGGATTTTTCCTATTAACGAAGGGTTATTATTATCAGTAAGTAATTCTATTTATTCCAATTATCTTTAATTTTATTTATTGTGTTTTGTAGATTGTTGGAGCAATTACAACATACTTGGTGATTGTGGTGCAATTTGAGTTGGGAGGTTACTTTCAGTAATATTGAAGCTACATTTTAAAGTTTAATTAACCTAATAAAATGATATTGGCAAAAGAATTTATATTTGCACATGTAATAAAAATATAAACATAAACTGTTAGTTTGTTTTAGTTAATTAATCTTGTTTATTATACCATCGAGAGGCGAAGAAGCGTCACACATCAGAAATAACGAAAAGATTCAAAACAACTATGGTAATTGTTTTCTGTATCGATCTCTGCAAATTATTTAGACTTAATCAATCTAGGTTGAATAAAAATTTGAATTTTTGTAATAACAAACTAGAATTGCTTGTGAATAAAAATTTTTTTTATTTGCTGAGGTACCTTTGGCGTGGATAGTGGTTTGCATGTATTAAAACTTTGTGACGCTCTTTCTATGTTGCGGCTTATACGTACAACCTCATTGAAATGCTTCGGCGTCAGATTTTATAGGAGAGTTTACCCTCCGGTTGAACTTTATTGGGCGAGGGCTTTTCTCTAGTAAAACTGAACTTTGTGGTGGAGGTCCTTCCCAGTATGACTTCACTTTTTGGTGACGACTCTTCCCTAATTTGGCATCTCTTTTTGAGGATGGCTTTTCCTCAGTATGTCTGCACGTTCCCTCGTACCTACTTGAAGAACTGCGTACCTACAGTGAAGATGAAGGTGAAGGTGAATAGTTTTACTTACCGCAACCATTTGTGATAGAGTAATGTTAATAAGAAAATAACCTAGCAAACGATAGCACGTAAAATACAAAAGCAAATTTCAAACTGTAGCAAACGGCAGCAATCAATATACAGCTGCTAACGGTAGCAAATAGTATACATATAAAATGTTGTATTGCATAAAATATGCTTGGAGCACATAGTTAATTTAATCACTCTCTAATGAATTCTACCGACTCAAAACGTTACTAAAATTTCCGTCTATAAAACAACCTCCCCTCCCTGTTAGCTTTTAAATCACACGGTATCTCGGCACAAAATTTGATGTGCTAAACGAGGGTAAATACTACTTTTTAACGTATATTTAAATTTTTTATCTTTCAAAATGGCGGTTAGGCGCTATTAAAAAAACAAATAAATTGCAAATGGAGATCGAATGACACCTCACTTAAAACGCCTTTTAACTCTGCGTCTGATCTTAGTGTTTCAAAACTCAATATTTATCCAGAACGAAATGGCGGCTCTTAAACTAACAAAATATCTCAATTTGAAATCATTTTGGTTTTTAATTTAGTAGGATATTTTTTCATTTGTTTTGCTGTCGTTGAGAAGCTAATATTATTTCAGGTAGCTGGAAACACTTTTGAAAACGTTATGTTTCAAGCACCGCCTCATTTTTATAGCCCTGTTATTGACTTCCTAAATGATAGAAGGAGTCTCGTGAAATGACCGGCACGCTCCCCGAATTAAACTCTTAGATTTTTTGCTTTGGCGATATCTGAAATCTTTAGCGTACAGAATCCTCCTAGAAACAATTAAAACACTGAATCAGCGCTTAACACAAGCTTGCAGAAATATCACTCCAGAAGCTTATGGAAAAGAAAGAGAGGAATTTTATAACAGACTTTTCATGTGCTAAGAAGTCAATGGTAAACATGTCATTTTGTTCTGGATGAATATTTTTTTCTTTAACATTAGAATCAGACGCAGAATTAAAAGACCTTTTAAATGAGGTGTCACTCGATTGCTCTTTTCGTTAATTTTTTTTTCAAAATGGTGCCAGCCGCTATTTTGCAAGATACAAAATTTAAATATATGCTTAAAGTTAGAATTTAACGTTCCATTAAAACACACAAAATTTTGTGTCGAACTATAAAGTCGTTAAAAAGTTAACGGGGGTGGGGGAGAGACGGTACTTTATAGACATACTGTATCTGTAATCGTTTTTATTCAATTAATTTAAAACTGTATTTACACATATAACAAGAAATCAAAAGCAGGTATTTAGATTTTTTTAGTTAAGGAGCCACATTATAACAGAATAATTTAAAAGAATTTGCGTATTTTAAGAATGAACTTTAACATTTAATTTGTCAAACGTTTATTTTTATCAGTGACAAGCATCGGTGATTTAATACGAACAGGTAAATTTAGAATTGAACTATTTAACAATATTTGTGTATAATTTGTTTATATTAGAACTTGAAGTAAAAGTACATAATACAGGCAGACATGTTTAAACCTAAGAACTTGTACGCTGTCCTCAAACCTGTATTTTACGGCTCCAAAATTTTTGGCTTGGCACCATTTAAAATTAACAGTGATTATTTCGAAAAATCCAAAATTAATATACTGTTTAATACATTTTTTACGGTTGTTATCGTTATTTACACCATGATGTTCTTGGGAAAACCACCATTGCTGTCAGATTTTACAAGAGTACCTTCAATCGTAAATTCGTACTTAAGCCCATTCAATATGATTTGTGATATCATTTTTGAATGCATTTTCTCTAATAAGGTAACAAACAAGTTTTCATATGTAAATAAAACTTAAAGCATAGTTTTTTAGATTCTGAAAATTATTTATGATATCAATACGTTTGACAAAAAAACTCAAAGTTTTCTTGAAGTCAACTTGAAAAAAGAATATTTAAAGAGCATGATTTACTTAACACTCAGTATAGTAATAACATTCATTTATGTAATTTTATTAATTTGTTTTACGGCGGTGGTATATTTGAACATTTCCGTTTATTATTTTCTGAAAATCACTCTTATTTACGTTGCCCCTGCAACGGTGAATGCGTTTATGATTTTACAATGTTGTACTTTAATTTTGATAATGAAACAAAGATTTGGATGGCTAAACAAACAATTGCTGAGAGTTTCCAAAACTTTCTTGCATTGCTTGGATGAAAGTAAACGAACACTTTGTGTTCCAATAGTGGGAAAAGATTTACAACTTGATCAACAAAAGTAAGTTAAAATGAAGGCCCTGGATAGCATCCCTACAGTCGGGGTACTAACCGACTTTGTTAAAGCTACGATAACGTTAATTCTGAATTCATGCAAGTATTGCATTTAGACAACTTAATTTTGTTGTTATTGGCTGTCAGTGGGCCGACCATGTGTACATAGTTGCGCGATAATAGTTTGCGCCTTTGAGCGTGCGGTCATTTCATTAAAAACATCCCAGGAAGCAGAAAGTAGCGTTCTACAATAAAAATTATTAATAAAAACCGACGAACTCTTAAAAAAATCAGTGGAATTAAAAACAAGAGTTTATTCCTGTTGGGGTTTGATCTGGTGGCTACCTATGCCGCGCCATACGCATACTTCTCAATTGAGCTATCCGGTTTTGTACAGGAAATCCTACAACATGAAATATAAATATATGCGACTGTCGTAGCTTTAACCAAATCGGTTAGTGCCCCGACTGTCGCGCTTGTGTAAGAACACCGTCTAAAAATATACATTTCATATCGTTTTTACGTTTCAGTGCTATCTCTAAGAAAACTTCATACATTGTTGAAACAATAAGACTAAAGCATTACAAGTTATGTAGAATCTGTTATAATATCAACACTGTTTATTCGATACAAATACTTCTTATGGTGTTCAAAAATTTTGTAACACTGATCGGCGCATGTCTTTATTACGGAATAAACTTGATGAATAACCAGCATATTAACACGGAGAACATGATTTATTCGATTATTCAACTGAGTTTACCAATTGTGCAAATTGTTGCTTTAGTTACTGCTTGTTCTAGTACTTCAACAGAGGTAAGTGTAATATTATACAGAGTTGTGCAAAAGTATGGAACAATGCAAATATCTTTTATACAGCAACCGCGATCTTGACAAAATTTTTTACATGAAGGTCCCAATATACGGCGGATGCAATGAAGGCATTGGCGGTTTAAAGACTTCCGGTTTAGCCGGAAATAACATCAACTTTTTTATTTTAAATAGAACACTTTGTATATTTTTTGACATATCGATAGAACTCTTTTTTTGCGAGTTCGGTGATATAAGGTTTCATGTCTTTATTTTTAATAATTCTAGAGATATTGAACAATAATGTTTCGTAATTGTTATCTGGCAGCTCATGATTCTTTTGTTTTCATGAGCTGCTAAATAACAATTACGAAATATTCTTGTTCAATATCTCTAGAATTATTAAAAATAAAAGCATGAAATTTTATATCACTGAACTCGCGAAAAAGAGTTCTACCGATATATTAAAAAATATACAGAATGTTCTATTCAAAATAAAAAGTTGATATCATTTCCTAAACCGGAAGTCCTTTTTAACCGCCGATACTTTCATTGTATATCGGAACCTTCATGTAGCAAATTTTGTCAAAATCGCGGTTGCCGTATTAAAGATATTTGTATTGTTCCGTACTTTTGCACAACCCTGTATGTACATTCTGTATACCATATGGTTTGGGCCTCCAAGAACTTCAAAAAAGTAGCTTTTAAAAGAGAAGTCTGTCTGTGGGTAGGTGGTTAGGTGTATACGAGCGTGTGTGCGCTTAATAACTCCCGAACAGATGGGCTGATATTATTATTCGTATTGTGGTAATTGATGGTATTTGGTAAAGTATATTCGTAGAATTCAGTTATGCAACACATCTAACAATTATAAAATCTTTGAAAAATAGCTTTTACAGTGCGATGGGGAAGCATGGCGATTTTACATGGCGTCTTTTGTATTCAAAATATAAAAAACTTTAATACGAAATTTGTCTAGTAGAATAACAGCTTAAAGTATGAAGTTTTGAAATAGATTAAAGTGACAAACTGTTTGCGTCTTTTGCTTTTATTAAAAAATCTATATTGTTTACATTTTAGGCTCAAAAGACAGGATCTCTTCTCCATTACATAACAACAGCTCAAGATCGTGTTGACGAAGATCTAAAGTTAGAGGTGATTGTTTGTTTTTAACCGAGATTCGAATTTTTTCATTGTAGTCGATTTAATATTAATACATACAATTTTTAGGTGAACCTCTTTTCCCTGATGCTTCTACATCAAAAAGTGGAATTTACAGCCTGCAAAATTTTTGTTGTAGATGAAGGTTTGCTTCTAACAGTTACGTTCAAAATATTTATTATAATTATACTGTTTATTTGAAATGTTTTTATAATTACAGATTGTTGGGGCAGTTTCAACATATTTGGTAATAGTTATACAGTTTCAGATTGGTAATGCCAATAGAGTTACAACACCAAGTGGATAATAACTTTTATGTAATGCTTTGGTATTCCTTAACGTTAAATGTCATAATCAGTAGACAGTCAATAATTTGTGCAGTTATTCATTGTAGTTAATTGTAAATAAAAATTATATACAGGGTGTGCCACGAGAAATACACATTATTGTCTTCTCGAAAACTAACAGTCAAGAAGTCAGTAAAATGTAGGTACTTGAGAAAATATTTTAATTTCGTCTTTGTATTAGGCTCCTTCCATTTCTTGGTGGTCTCTCTGGAAGTCGTTTTTCTCTTGGCTTTTGATTAATCGATCAGGACCGGGTCTGCCGACATGTGTATTTCACGCTTTTTGACGTTTTTTGATAAACTTGTGGATATTTTTTATTCGGCATTGGGTTCGTTTTTAGCTGAACAAGGGTAACATTTTATTTTAAATAAATAAAACATTAATTAATTAATTTTGTAAATAATGGAGTAAAATAAATATATGTTAAGAAGTTTTAATCATATATTATTTCAAATGTAGCCGTAGCAATCGAATCTTGGCACGAAGCTACCCAAGTTGAGTGTGTTTTTAAAATAAAAGAGTTTTCAATTTACAATTATTGTTTTTTTATGACATTTTAGACTGCTTAAACTTAAATCCTAGAGAGTTGCATAACTAAAACTTGAATTTGTTACGTTAATAAGCAACAACGATGTCGAGGTGTGTTCACGAAAAGTAAAACACACTGTATAAAAAATGACATTTGCAATAAAACGCTTTTAATAAAAAAAATTCGCATGTAAAAGCGGGAGGAAACGTTCACTTTGTTTACTTTCGATCAAGAAATGAGGGCCGAAAAATCTACTTTCCAACAAGATCGACAAAGAAATATTTTTTATGCCACCTTATTTAAGTAAATAGCACGCACTATGACAATTATCAAATATCAGACTTATAAAATTTGAATTGTTTTGAATTTTGAATTTACTTTATATTCAAATACGATACCTGCAACATTTTAACAACCAATACTGTAAATGTTGTTAAAAATAATGAATGAATGAAGCTTCGGCAGCTCCGTCTGAGAAAGTCTATTTCAACTGCAGTTATTCTACATACAGTTTGTAATAACCCTCTTGGAATTTCATTGAGAGTATAAAGTTGCTTAAAATTTAAGTATTTACCTATTTAAAAAGAATTGAATTTGTAACCGGATTGCCAACCCATGCAACTTTTTTAGAACCTGAATCGTTTTGAGAATTTTACAAGTGTTGGACTGAGCTAGACCGATGTAGGTTCCGTTTAAATGGTCAAAATAAAAAAGTAAACATGAGCCGATTACAGCCTTCTCGTAATTTTAGAGAATCGAAAATTCATTCCCTATTATATAAAAACGAGAAACAAGAAAACATTTTTTTTATGCTGAATTACTCATGAGTGACAAAAAATCTTTGTCCTAAAACACAAAAATTCAAATTTTTTTTAATAAAAAAGATAATAATGAAGTAGCACAAGTCCACAGGCATAGACTAACAGGGTACTGGCGTACGCTTGCTAACGAAGCCGCTACAGCGGCAGTATCAATGCTATCTTGCAAGCACTGTTCGTGCGCAAAACGTTGATACAAAATGTGCTAAAACAGTTTCTAAGGTATAGGAGTCTAAGCGAAGTGATTCGCCTATTTTATATGTTTCATTTGGCATTAATAGCTTTTATGCTGAAATTTTTATTTAGTTTAGACTTCTGATCAGTGTTAATATGTATATCCGGTATTGTGTATTATGTGGTTAATTCGGCACTGCCTGCATTTTATTGATTGGTCAAAATCTGAGTAACTGAACTTGATCTTGTAATTTCTATTGAGTTAACCCGCACTTTATTGAATTAATGTATTTTTGATTTATGATCATAAATATAGCTTAATGCTTAACCAACACAATCGAAAATCGTGTTTCCTTGCTCGTGACATTTGTCCATTATTAATAAAGCTCAAACGCATTAACTCGGACTACAATTCTTTGATATTCTTAACATAAAATCGTACAAATGTAAACGTAAAAATGCTGAATCCTAGCAGTTTTTATTCAGTTCTTACACCAATGTATTACACCACAAAATTTGTGGGACTAACGCCCTTCAGTGTAAATAGTGATAATTGTAAAAGTTCTAAAACTGATCTGCGTTGGAGTATATTTTTTATGCTTTTTTTCAACATATATGCGTTTACTGGAATCGATTACAGTTTTGGAATTAATTATGAATTCATTGCAGTAGTAACAGGTTTTTTGGATGTCTACTTAGGACAGGCAACTATGTGGAGTGGAATACTGTGCGGATGTATATTTCGAAATGATGTAAGGAAAAAAATATTCAGTCGAAAATTAATAACGGTTATTTAATGCTCATATTGATTTCGACCAATGTTTGAGTTCAGATAGCTGAGTTAACAAAAATTTGTGTTTAAGAACCTTGATTTTTAGTAGAGTGCAAAGCGAACTCTATCTTGACTGTTGTGGGATATGAGAGGTAAGAAGCTGTGACCTTGAAAAAAATGTTTCTTGTGCCTTAAGAATTCAAACTTTGCAAGTTGTTAATAAATTGTTTTGTACAAAAGAGCGTTAGACAATATTTTTGAGTTAGAGTTATAGCGAGTAATTTTTATATTACAAATGCTGTAACAAAAATTTTTTTAAATTCTGTGTCCCTGTTATTTAAAAAAATATTACATTTGTGAAAACACAGGCATCTGCAGAGATAAAAATTTTTAAATGCGTTTTTCTCCCTTTGAACATACACAATATTCTAATTATTTTCAAGCTTTTTGCCGTTAACACTGTCATATCTGCTAAAGTAATGCGGCTACAGAAAACAGTATTGGTGATAAGTTGTAGCTTGATTCGAACCGATTTTGATGATGTAAATGGCATAGTTTTGCAAAGGATAATGATCACACATAAAATATAAATAAATAAAACTGCAAATAAATCGAACGTACAAGATGGCTGCTATCGCATGTTTGAGTCACGAGTTCTCGCTTCTTACCTCTTGCTTTCATCATGTACTAGTTGGTATCGGGCAGCGGACGAGTGACACGTTTATTTTAATATTATTGGAGTTAGCAGTTCTATCTCTAAGTCTGCTGCCTGATGCCAACTAACACTCTACTAAAGTGTTAGCGCGGATGAACGTAGTAAGGAAAAAAAGGCGAAAACTCGTGACTCACATATGCGGTAGCAGCCATCCTCTAGACTCGTGAAATAACGTAAAAATATTTAAAATTTTGTGTCAGTTCGACGCGAGAAAATCGTATTTCAAAAATTGTAGCTTCGTGAGGGGTTGTGCATTTTCACAAATGTAATATTGTTTTAAAAATAGAAATGCCACAGAAACCTTTTGAAATTTTTGCCACAGGTGTGTGTAATATTGAAATTTCTCGCTGTATCTCTAACTCAAAAATTTTGTCTAATACCTTTTTACACAGGATGTTTTTTTGACAACTTGCAGATTTTGAATCGATAAGACATGGGGAACATTTTTTGTAAGGTCGTAGCTTCGTCAAACTCTTTTTTCGGCTGCAAGCACTATACTATTTAGAATAAAATAGCTCTTGGTGTATGCAGAACCGTACCAGCAAAATATTGAATTAAAAATTTTTTTATGTACTATTTCGCTTTGTATATACCCACAACATTCTGCTGAACTTAGTTAGCTCTCCTAAACTTAAAGTTTTGTAGGGTTAACTAACTAGAAGTACTTAAACAATATCTTTTACAAATTTGAAATTACCAATTGTATACAATTTTATTTTTTTTAGATAATAACCGTTTTGCAAGATATTAAAATCTTCGACAAGAACATGCAAAATTGTCTCCACATCAATCTAAAGGAAGAATATAGAAAAAGCAAAATTTATTCAATTTTAGGATTGTTAGTTACATTAACAATTTCAGCAGCGGCTCTTACGTTTACAACCATTGGTAGCACATATCTGTTCAAATTTGAATTATTTGGAGAGTATGTTTGTTACACGGGTCCTTACCTTGTTAGCGTTTTTGTTGATTTACAATTTTGCACGTTACTTCTATGCCTGAAACAAAGGTTTAGGTGGTTAAACCAGAAAATAATAGCCGTGTCTAGAAATTTAGAAATTCATTTACAGAAATGTGATAATATTTTGGTAAATAATAAAAGAGCTAGTCAAATACGACCTACAACATATGCGTAAGTAAAAATTTAATTTAATTCCAAACATTACTTTAAAAACATGTTTTATATCTAACATTAAACAGCGGCATTTTAGGGTGGCAACTGGTTTTGTTCAAGACAGAGCCTTACATTTCATCGAAAAAATAAAAACAAACCATTATAAACTTTGCTCGATTGGCAAGATATTAAATAAATCGTATTCGGTGCAAATTCTTCTTATTATACTACAGAATTTTATAACAATTGTTGCATCTCTGTATTATTCCGGAAAATACGTCCTCATTGATAATATAGTTCCAGTGGATTACCTTATTTATTCTGGATTACAGCTGATTTTGGCCACAGGACAAATTTTAGCTTTGGTGGTTAGTTGCTCCATTACATCTTTGGAAGTAATGTATTTTCCTTATATTATTTATACGTCATGACTTCACCATTTCAATGATTTTAGGCTAGAAAAATGGGTGTTCTAATTCATAAAATAACGCCAATAAATGGAAAAATCGAAAATAAATGCAAAGAAGAGATGCAATTGGAGGTATCAAGATAATTTAACAAATCCCTCTCTTGCAATAAACTTGGTTTCTGAAAAAGAATATAAAAGAAATTCATACTGATTTTATTTCTAATTAATTTTCTTGTTAACTTTTCAGATAACATTTTTTGCTCTGCAACTAGTTCATCACAATGTAGAATTTACAGCATGCAAAATTTTTATAATTAATGAAACGTTAATTTTTTCAGTAAGTGCACAAACATGTATGGTTATTATTGTTAATTAAACTGGCTGAATTGTAGATTGTTGGAGCAATTACGACTTACTTGGTCATAGTTATACAGTTTGAAGTTTCAAATCTTCAGCACAGTGGAAATAACACTAAAGTTTAAAAAAAGTTTTACGCAAACTTGTGTAAGTGAATATTAATGTAATATCAACTAAATTTTAATGTTCTCTGTAACTTGTATTGTTATAATAAAATATTATTCTAATAATTCATCTCACATTTTATTTCCCACCCTTTCCTTAGTGAGAAAAAAATAAGAGAAGGAGAACTATTTGAAAACCCACAGCCACAGAACGATGGGTATTAAATAAAGAATGGAAAAAGCTGCTGTGGACGTTAACAAAGAATCCCAGACGAACGAATAGCAAAAAGGGCGTACGAAGCCAGAACACAAGGGAAATAAAGTCAAAAACGACCAAGTTAAAAGTGGTCCGAAGACGTGATGATTACAGTATCAGAAATAGTAGTAGAATGAAATGAGCTTAAGAGAACCCAACAGTAGTAGTACGCAGACACATCTCAACGCCGCCGCAAGCCTTACACCTAACGGTAGAAAGGCTTAGGATTAAGTAAGTAAGTAAGAAACTCAGGACGTTGCTATGGTTTAGTAGGTGCCGAACCATCGGAAGCTGCTGTTTCCATTTTCGAAAAGCTATTGAATCGTGCAATATACAACGCGAACTTGGCACGGCATGACTGGTTGCGTTGAGACCACGCGCTGCCGCTCAAATGTTAGGTACCCATACTGAGGGCTAGCAACCCCCCCCCTCGTGAAATCACTAACCCAGTTTTTCGCGGTCCCAATTAAGGTCAACCTTGAACCACTCCAAGGAGAAGTGGACGTACCAAGTAGAAATCACATAGTGACCGTTATAACGCCGACAATACAAAATTTACCTATTATTATGGCTGATTGCTTAGAGAATTTATTATTAATCAATACAAGAGCAATTTGTAATTACGTTATATACATAACGTTGACATATAATTAACGTCAATAAAGTCAACATATAAGAGCTTAATTTTTACCTTTGATTTATGTGCATACAATAATAATTTATTAAAGAGTTATCAATTATTGTTGGTAAATGATTTTTAATTTTAGCTTATTCTTGATTTATAATCAAAAAACGTTAAATCAACATACAAGCAAATTGAATTTTGGTGACATTTTTGCATTATTAATAAACCTTGTGTATTCACACTTCAACCTGGCCTACCTACAAATTCGTATTAAAAAATGCTAGGAGCGTAAAAATATGTCTAAACCTATCACTATTTATTCAATTTTATACCCCATGTACTACACCACCAAAATATTAGGCTTAACGCCATTCGGTATAGATAGCAAAAATTATAAAAAAACCAACAGAGATTTGTTTTGGAGCATATCTCTAATGCTTTTTCTCAGTGTTTACGGCATAACAGGAGTCCAAACATCGGGGATCGATTCTGAAATAATTGCAGAAGTTACTGCTATGTTAGATGCTCTCTTAGGCCATGCAGGAATGTGCTGTGGAATTCTCTTTGGATGCATTTTTCGAGATGATGTAAGCATGCAAAGTTTAATATTTTTATAAAATTTCAAAACGTTCATATTCTTACTTGCCTTAGTTCCGTTTCAGATATTAACCTCATTGCAGGAAATTACAATCTTCGATAAAGAAATGCAAATTTGCCTTCATGTAAATGTAAAACAGGAATGTCTCAAGGACAAAAGAAAAGCAATGTTTGGACTAATAATTACAATTATTTTTGGATCAGTTGTTTTTGGTTTTGCTGTATACGGCACTGAATATTTACTTACATTCGAGTTATTTGGAGAGTTAATTAATTATAGCGCTCCTTACTTGCTCAACACTTTTGTGGATTTGCACATTTGCACCTTGTTGTTCTGTTTGAAGCAAAGGTTTGGCTGGTTAAACAAAAAAATAATTGAAATTTCCAGAAAACTAAAAAATAATTTACAAGAGTGTGATGGTATATTTTTGTGTGACGCTCAGAAGAAAAGCACACGGGCTGTGACACACGCGTAAGTAAAATTAGTTAACAAATTAGAACAAGAATTGACATGTAAGTCGGCGCAAAGGGAACCACAATTTTTACTATTTCGTAGGGAAGTACTGACGTCAAGAAAATATTCTATTTCGAGATTATAAGGAAAATATATGTTTTAGAGCTCCAGGTGCACTAAAAAGTGGTTTTTAAAACTGTTTGTGGGTGCAAAATGGAAAGTGATGCTAGATCACAATTAATTGGTAGTTTTTAAAACGTCTGTCTGTGAGTGGGTGGGTGGGTATGTGGATATGTGTGTGGTGATCAGATTTCGATGAGTTTTAGAATCTGAAGGAATATCAAAAATTCACCAACAAAATAAGCCTTTAAAAAAATCCGAAACCGGACGCGGAAGTTAGACATGCATTGTTAATATCATTTTTTTAATTTTACAAATTTAAAAACGGAATTCAATAGAAGAATTTAAAGTAAATCTAACGCTTTTTTTAGAACATTTCTAGAATAAAAATGCGGCCGCTACGATTTTTGGAAAATTTTGATTTTAGCGCCTTGTTACTCAAAAACAGGTAGAAAGATCGTGTTCAAATATTTTACCGTAATGGCTCTACAGAGACATAATGTTACTATGCACAAAATTTTTTGAAAATTTAATAAGGTATTTTTTTTTTAATTAACAGTTTATTTACAATCTGCCATACTACATCGAGGCATTCACTAACTGGTATGACTATTTACAAGAAAAAAAAATTAGTCCTATTATAATTTCATTGGTATTGGAGCTTGAACTTCGAAGATACTCCTCAAAATCTATTTTTTTAACCGACTTTTTAGTGTTTCCGTATTTCATCTTCCGTTTCAACTATAGCCGTCGTTTCCTCATTCGAGAAGCATCCTTACTAGGTCTACCCATCACTTAAAATTGTGAAATAATTAACTTTTAAAAAAAAAGAAAACCGACTTCAAATAAAAACACAAAAGTGACATAAGTTAACTAAAAAGCAAAAAATAAATGTTTTTTATACAACAGTTTAATACTTATTTGTTGTTCCGTTTAATGTAATTAAGAAATTGTTGTTTATTATATAATTATTAATTGTTTTATAATTTTTAAGTCGGTGCCAAGTAAAACATAAAAATTCGAATCTAATTTGTTATTGCAGCAAGGTATATAATTTTTATGTTTTACTTGGCACCGACTCAAAAATTATAAAACAATTAATAATTATATAATAAACAACAATTTCTTAATTACATTAAACGGAACAACAAATACGTATTAAACTGTTGTATAAAAAACATTTATTTTTTGCTTTTTAGTTAACTTATGTTACTTTTGTGTTTTTATTTGAAGTCAGTTTTCTTTTTTTTTTTTAAAAGTTAATTATTTTTGTAAGGCCTTCTGTGAATTTTTGAAAATTAGTTTTTTAACGCCTATTTACTCAAAAACAAGGGATCAAATCAGGATGTAGTACAAAATGTTTCAAGTTACTAGAAGTTTTAGAACGACTAAAAGTGTGAAGTGAAAAGAATATCAAAATTTTGAGTTTTTCAAAAATATACCTACTGGTTAAAAACTGGCCACGGAATGTTATTTAAATTTTGTAAATTTATGGAGGTATATTTCAGGTTTGTGGCCTAGTCCACTAACATTTTTGTGACATTTCTATTACATTTTTGAAAATTCCAAATCCCATATTTAATAAACGGAAATCGATAAAAAATGTCTGTTTATGCTAAATTGCTCAAGAGTGACAGTAAAATAAACTTCTGTATAACTTTTTATACGAAAATATACATGGAGGGGAGGGAGTAAATTTTCTCTTCTTACCCAATGTTTGGTGGACAAACTTGTCCTTTCGTTTTTGGGTTTCTTCTATCTTAAGGAATCATTATCCAAAATTTAAAACAATTTTTCTTACAAAAATTGGTGTAATATTAATTTACTTTACAATATCACGCGCCCTATAAAAAAAGCAAAGGTTTGCACAATCGAATCTGTTGTCAAATTAGTATTAAAAAGAATAATAACGGTTAAAACGGATTTCCAGGGTTGTTATGCCATACAAACTACGAAAAACTCTGATAGTGCACAAATTTTTGCGCAATTTTTACAACAATGAGTCACAGCAGAGATATGAGTAATACAATAAAAGCACCGATAACATAAAAATCTAAAATATTAACATTACATTAATTGTATTATTTTAGAGTGGCAGCTGGTTTTATTCAAGACAAGGCACTGTATTTTATCGAGAAGATAAGAGCAAACCATTATCGATTATGTACAATTACTAAAACTCTAAATAAAGCGTATTCTGTTCAAATGCTAATTATTGTAATGCAAAGTTTTATAACAATAATTGTGTCATTGTATTATTCCGGAAAGTACATTTTCATCGACAATCACGTTACAGTGCAATATTTGGTTTATGCTGGAGTACAGTTGAGTTCATCTTTTGGCCTATTATTAGCTCTAGTATACTTTTGTTCTATTACAACTAATGAGGTAAGATTAATTTCTACTAAGCTAACAACGATATCATTAATTTATTAATTTAACTCGTATTCATACCGTATTTCAGGCTAAGAAAACAGGAATTCTTATTCACAAATTAACATCATTTAGAGGAAAGGAAGAAATGAAATGCAAAGAAGAGCTACGGTTAGAGGTAAGCCAAAAACAGTAGAAATACTATTAAATTTTAAGTTGATTATACAGAGTGATTCAAAATTTATAACAAACTACGGGAGGTTATTTTAAAAATAAAATCTCCGGAAATGCACCCTTTTAGAGATACAACGCTACGTTTTCATTCATATCAGCACAATGAATTGAAATATTTGATATCGTGTAAATATTCTACTACTGATCTACATTTTCACTTGTTTTTGTTTGAATTCATTAACCAAGGGGGCAGAATATTTTCTGGGGGTGCTTGACATGTATCTTAAGGTATTTTTGTGTATATTCAAGATTTTATAAACGTGTTTTGCGTGTCAAAATACCCATACAAAGTACTGTTGTTAAAAGTCACCAAATCAAACGGTTTATGAAAAATCGAATTGTCATGAAAGTCTGAGAACGTGCAAGTAGTATGCTGAGTAAAAACTTTACTCTTAAAATGACCCAAGAAATCACTTCCTAGAGTTTGTCGCTGGAATTCTGAATCTCTCTGTATAAATAATCTAAGTATGGATTTTTGCAGGTAACCTTCTTTTCTCTGCAGCTTCTACACCACAATGTACAAATTACAGCATGTAAAATTTTTTTAATTAATGAATCTTTAATTTTTTCAGTAAGTGTAGTCAGACTTTTTGGAATTATATCAATATCTTACTCGTTTTGTCATTTTTTAGATAGTTGGGGCAATAACAACATACATGATAATAGTTACGCAGTTTGAAGCAGGAAACATTAAATAAAAAAATCTCACTCTTCGCAAGCTTAACAGAAGCGAACAGCAGAAGTACCTATGGACGCCTGTAAGAAGTAATGCGAATCAACTAATAAATATTCCTTTATATCAGATATAATCTGAGTGTTTTCTTTAGTCAACCGGTAGCTGAGTATTCTCACATGTAATTGGTATATCTTGAAGGTAGGAAAGTATAAGGTATACAAGCAGATATTAAACCTCATTTTACCATATCCGTCTCTATTTTTTACCTTATTTGATATACAGAGTATAGCTAGAATAAGGTATTGGTACTGTAAAAATTTCAGCATATGAGATTTTGACGAAAATGCACACTTTTTTCGGGTCCAACAATACCGAAACACTAAGTTTCGTCACCATGGTGTCTGTGCGCGTGCGTTTGCGTAAAGTGCAGTATTTCTCTCTTCAGTCGGCTCAGTGACGGTTAGGACTGGTCGGCTACTGACAGCCTAAAAACATATATTAATTCTTTTTAGTATTGATCTGTCCCGGATCCTGCCGTAAGTAAAAGTCATACCCGATGAAAGACATCCGTAAGCACAACATGTGTGTTGCCCGCAGAATCTGATATGGGACAGATTAAGTCCAATTATACACATAAACTCTTGACATTAAATTTTGCTTATTCTTACCTAACTATAGAGGCCCACTGTACCAACGAATATGCGCCTTATATAAGAGACGCGTGATTATTTAGTTTATAGTAACAGAGATCCCTTACCACTAAAAGATGAGGCAGATGTAAGACATCCGGGTTTAATATAGGTATGTAGATAGTGGAACCCTTGCGCTTCTTTTTTTGTTTTTCATTAATTAACAATAAATAAGCGATTAAAGTAAGTAGCGGGGGGCCGTGAATCAAATTTCTAGTCATATTTAGCCTAATCTAGATATGGAATCCGGATTCCTTCCTTCTATCTCAACTGTGACGACGCATTCAGTAGCATGTCTTGCATCTCGATACACCATATTTATTACGTTAGCGGTTTCGATGCTTTTGTAAACGTCACGTAGGGTAATTGGGGTAACAAAGCTGCGTTAACGGCAAAAAGTATTACTTACGTCACTATATCTCTTTTAATAAATTTTCTAGTAGTTATTTGTAAAGAAAAGCGTGGGGCGAGAACCGCAAGCTCTGCTAGTTATATAATTTAATTTGCGACTGCTTTCTGAAATGCCAGCGTTTCTTTTGTTATTACTTCGAATATCTGAGAAGTGGAAGTGACGTCAACACACCTAAAATAAAATAAAATCAGTATAGACGCAAGTAAATCAAAGCTGCTGTATTTAAAACAACTCAGCAAATATAGCTTGTAATGTTTATGTATTATTATTCAATATCTATTCACCAATTTATACTTCTCGAAAACTAACCACATCATTTTTTTTATTGTATTGGCTAACAGAGCTGGAAATGGGCAACAGTTTGGTTTTAGTTCGAATACTATAATTTCTGTAACGCCTTCCATAAATTTTTGAAAATATGAAATTAGTGTCTTTTTATTTAATACACCTACAATTTTTTTTACAAAATATAAAAAATTTATTTCACTAAAAAATTAAGTACAGTATGACTCACAGCCGCATTGTTCCCCAGTTTATTGCCGTACGCTCCCGCTAGAGTAGCAAAACTGATGCGATCTTATAGTCACCATTGACGTGTTAAACGCTGACACAAAAGCAAAGTGCTTTTATTAGTTTTAGTTTCACAATTCTATAAAATTAATTAACACAAAAAACAGCATTTTTTAAACTTCAATATCCTTTATATTTACACAAATATATATTTTAAAGTAGTTTCAAACTTCGTAATCGTAGCATCATCACCTCTACACTACAAAGTAGAAGAGGACGGATTTTGTATGTATGTAATAATATCATTAACGGTTAAGTAACAAAGTTGAAATTCTTTTTACTCTATATAATAAAAAAATCGTATGGTATGCATTTATTTTTCTATTACACTAACAGGGTGTAATTGAGGGTTTAAAAATTGTTTAACATAGATAGATAATTGTAACAATAAACTTTTAAAAGACAGGTTATTAAAAGCGTTAAAAAGAACGTTTCAGTTGCATTCCTCCTATTGTCCTCCGCAATATCCAGACATTTCCCACAGGGAGCACGGTTTATGACAACATTCACTGGCAACTCCAGATGTGCGTTTCCGAAATTCAACTGGAATAATAGATTTTGCTCTTTGTTTTGAACGGAAAGGAAACGTTAAAAGGGTTTCATCGGGATATTCCATGGAGTCGAGGTCTTCATGGTCTTGACTGCTTAATTCGTTTCCTAGGGAAAAAAGTGAGGCAATAATTGCGTAACCCCCCAAAAAACTTAAGATAGACATACTGTTCATATTCCGTTTTTGTTTGGAATTATATACACCCTCGCACACCATTGACAACATGTCAGATAAATGAGGACCACAGAATTTTCCCGTCGAAGCTTTCATTTCTTGTTCTGTCATTTCAAACTGTAGGGTAACGGTCATCATTGTCGCTAACAGAACGAAGATCAAGTAATGTTGCATCTAAAATTTACAAAAACAGCGTTAATTTGTGGCTTTTCAACAGTTAGCGTTTGTGCTTGAAAATGTTTTATAAGGAAATCCCAATTTCCAAGCATTGTAAAAACGAACACACGTTTTTGAATAGCAAAACATTAATTTTTAATTCAAAAAGGTAATTTAACAAAATTGTACTTACTTTTGATGGTGTTGTGGTGTGAAAGCAACGATGGATAATGTGGCTTTTCTAGACAAACTTTCTCCTTATATACTCCACGGGGAATATTCTTGTAAACGCAAGTCTAATCAGGCGAAAAGATTTTAACACAATCCTACACTTTGTACTATGAATACATTATGAAGGCGTTCAGGGGCGTCCAGACATTAAAAATTAAGGGAAAACATAAATCCTGATATTTATTCTGTTACAAATCAATCAGATATTTGCAGTTTTAGTTTGTTGGTTGGTTTGATTCAAAGTTTAATCTTTCCAGGTAGTTGTAGTTAAATAAATAAAATTTAGTGTTCGCAAGATCTACTTGATGTAATTTATTGATTTTATCACACAACTTTACAACAGAACGTTCTTTTTCCTTTACTTAAAAGGAACTATTTTCCCTAAATTCTGTAAATTCGGTTAAATAATTAGTAACATAAAAATTAAAATTAAAAATTTTAGCACGTGTTTAGTTTCATAATAACTTTTTGGTTTATTTTGTTGTCTTAAGATCCCGACCTGTTTTATTAGATGGTGGCAGAAACTAATGTCTTTGGACGGGCCCCATTTGCATATTCTATTCATAGGAGTAACTGTAAGATTTTGTTAAACTAACCTATTTGCACTTCACTGCACATACGTACTGTGAAAGCTCCTGCCAGCTTATGCCCGCACAACACTGTTTAAAATAGAGCTAATATTCGAGTTAGAAAAATTAAAAACCGTATTGTCGATTTAACCAGAGTTCTGAAATTACACACAGAGTTTTTAATATTTTTACAGAAAAGAAAAAAATCGCAAATTTTTTACATATTAAGCATGTAAAAGTTAAAATTTATTCAGCAGAATAAATGGCTCATCTTATGATATTTTAAGACATCAATAAAAATAAATAAAATATGTCTTAATCTCAAAAGTAGTAAAGTAATAACTGAAACGAACAGAACCGGTGGGCTACGCTCCCCGATTTCTTCTAACTCCATATCCGCCGCTCGCCGCTCCGAATGTTTCCACCGCTGCTGAGTCGGTCTCGAAAATGAGAGCTGCCCCCAAATGTAAAATCCGCGAAGAAAACGCAAAACCCTTGGAAAAAACGCAACAAAAAAAAATGAAAAAAGCTCGGGACAACAGCTGCATAGAAAAATTCGGAGAAAGAACAACTTCCATTAAATCACAGCCCCTGAAAAATTTCTTTGCAAAAAAGCGGGAAAAAAGCTAGTTACACTTATCACTCGTCCTCATTTACAATAAAGTTATTTAACGGATATCAAAGCTTCGCATGGCCCCAAATTACCCTACCTGATTTTAACGGAAATATCGTAACCTTCAAACATAATAAATACCTAAGCCGTTTCGAGATGTAAGACATGTTACTGAATGGGTCGTCAAGAAAAAGGGAGTTTCTACTACACCATATAGAACAGTTTTGTAGTAAACACTTTCTAATAATAAGCGGAACCTGTGGGTTATGCTCTACGCATTTTTGAATAATAATAAATAAGCTATCACTATCACAATTTACTTTCGGTTTAGGCCGCGTCGTCATTTGGGAACTACACCCAGCATAATCAGGTAAGTACCGACCTGTAGGTTGTCTGCCTTTACAAGCATTTGCTCTAGAAGTTTGAGCAATATTTGTGTGCTTATATTATTTAAACCTTGG
The DNA here is from genome assembly GCA_958336395.1 of Ctenicera cuprea. NCBI lineage: Eukaryota > Metazoa > Arthropoda > Insecta > Coleoptera > Elateridae > Ctenicera > Ctenicera cuprea. The sequence continues at coordinate 42,818,892 of OY284494.1, forward strand.
GGCGGACAAGGATTTGATCTTAATGTATCTTGTTTGACAGGACAATATTACTTAATCGGCTTATGCCTGTTAGCTGACGTTTCACAAGACAATGTAGCTTGCATCTTTGAATAAAGCACTATGCATTTTCAAAAAGCAATTGTTGGACTAATTGTTTGAATAATAATTTTTCGCTGCGGCAATTGTTTGAAACAACATGAAGTATGCTGCTATATATTTTACAACAAAGAGTTGGTCTTACTTCCGGTAAAACTGGAAGTGTTGGTGTATTGTATATAGAGTAAATTTAAAGGTTTTTGGGTACCATTAACTTTTGCAAAAATTATTATTAATTTTATTAATTATTATTAAAAATAAATTATAGCTTGGGAAGTCTAATCTAAACCAGCTATTATATAATTATGAAATTTTTGTATGATACCTTCATTGTATTTCCTAAGAAAATTATTTTGTAGAGCAGTTGTATATACCTAAAAATCAATACATAACTAAGTCTTTCAATTAAAGTAATTTTGTTACAAGAAAATAATATTTAGCGTACACACTGTAACGATGACAAGCATTTTCATTAAATAATTACAGGGACATTTCATATTTTCGTTTGTGAACTAAACGACCGCTGAAAAATCGTAGCTATAAATAATACGTACTTTTGATCATTAAACCAAATCTTTGTTATTCTTTCAATTAAGTTACTCAACTACTATCAAATGAAATATCCAATAAGTTTACACATGTATTCTTATCAGCGACAAACATCAATTATTTACCTCCTTCCACGATTAAACGTTCAGTAAACTTCAACCTACATGTTCTATCATGTTTGAGGCAAATAATTTTTATACCGCTCTATCACCTGTGTTTCATGTAACTAAAATTTTTGGTTTGGCACCATTTCAAATTAATAGCGAGTGTTACGAAAAATCTAAAAAAAGTATGATTTGGAGTGTGGTTTTTATGTTTTCCAACTTTATTTATGCCATGGTTTATTTGAAAGAACATCCAATATTTGGTTCATCGGTCCTGACGAAGATTCCAGCATATGTTAATTCGTATTTAAGTCCACTGAGCATGTTTTTGTATATCTTGTTTGGATTCATTCATTCTTCTAAGGTAAAAGCTTTATTAAATAATAAATTTAAAATTTTGAAAAGGTGGTTTTCAGATTTTGAAGGTATTGCAAGCTGTTAATACATTCGATAAAGAAATGCAGACTTTTCTGCTTATAAATCTCAAGAAAGAATATCAAAAAAGCAAAATGTATCTCATGTTGGGGATTTTAAGCCATGTTATTCATTTATCGTCGTCAATTTTATTCACGATCTTAATTACTACGTACAGTTCATTGGAGTACTTTTTTGAGTCATTACTTCTTTTTATGATTCCTACGATTTGTAATGCTTTTGTGGGTCTGCAATGTTGTGCCCTTATCTTATCTCTGAAGCAGAGATTTCGTTGGTTAAATCGAAGAATCGATGCAGTTTCTAAAAATCTTGCAAACAATTTACAAGAGCATGACAATTTAAAAGATGAGAAACGACTTGAAAAGCCTGTGTAGGTATTTTTCGTATACTGTGCTGAAGACCAGAAAAATAACCTCTTGCTAAGCAGGTGGTGATAAAATTAGAATAAATTCATTGGATTAAAAAACGACACTAGGCTCACCTCTTTTATTTTCTTCATAGATCAATATAATAAAATAATATTTTGGAAAGTTGTACGACGGCTACTTCAATTATTGTTTACTTCCAGTTTGACCGGAAGTAACCCCAACTTTCTTATTTCAAAGGGAACACTCTGTATATTTTTAGATTTTTGAAATCGAGATCAAATTCTGAGTATAATAGTGTACTTAATTGTTTTCTTGACCGATCGAAGGTTTTTAATTACAATTAACTGTTTCGAGTTATGAGTGCCATGACGTGTATTAAATTATTTCCTTAAAAAAATTTAAAATTCATATTTGTGAATCTACAACGAATTTCTGTTGTTGCTAGGAACGTCACGAGTTGCCTCGTATCAACACAACTTAGTTGGTCAATAAAAAACAGACACAAAAAATAATTTACGAGGGGAATTGGTTAGAATATTCCGCTAGCAAAATATTAATATACTTAGGTGGTATAATTGTTTGTTACTTACTAACATACAAACGCGTTATTTAGTTATTAAATGCAAGAATAAAATTTTTTGACGTGTTGCTATGGTTATACAGCACCGATAACAACGCAGTTAACTAAAAAGTATTATCGCGGCTAGTCCATTTGGTCAAGAGCCTGAAAATAAACGGACTGCCATTGGCTGGTACAATGCGAGTGGAATATTTAATAGTAATACCACATCGGTTAAACGCCGATAATTTGTTGCAGATACGAAAAGAGTGCAAATTTGACAAACAATAAAAACAGGAAATTAGAATTAATTAAACGAGAAAAAATCAAAAGCTTGAGTGGTATTCAACAACATTATTGTTAGAATACAAAATTAAACCAATGGGGAACTTTGTTTGTCGTCGTTTATTAGCGTAACCATGAAATAACAAGAGCGTAACTAGGCGTTGTCAAGGGAATCAACTGTAAATAACTGAAAATGTGTTGTTGCTTGTAAACATGATTCCGAAGGAGAAGTGATGTTGCCTTGTATCAACACGATTGATTTCGTCAATAAAAGAAAAATTTTAATTTACGAATGGAATTTTACAGAATATTCCACGAACTAAAAAATCAATTTACTTATTATAATTATTTGATATGTACTAACGCGTTATTTATTAATTAACGCAAATATCAAAACATTTTGTTGACGTATTGCTATGGTTATACAACGCAGGTAACGCCGGAACTTCTTAAAAAAGTATTATCGCGATTACTCTAGGCGTGATTAGCTAAGAGCCTAAAAATAAACGATTGCCATTGGTTGTTACAATGTGAGTGGAATATTCAACAGCAATACCCCATGTAAATTTAAAATTATCAATAATTCAGTCGGTTCATTGAAGACGAAATTGTGTTGTTGCTAGAAAGTCCGAGTCCGAGGAACAAGTGCATTAACACAATTGAGATCGTTAATGAAGGACAGAATTATAGATAATTTTTAATTCACAGAATATCTTTCAATGGCCGTACACAGCTTATGTACAGAAACGGTGTTATAACAGCTGCTTGCTATATTGAGGAAGTTTTAACAGAAGCTGTTGTTGCATTTTCACCTTTTATTTGCGCCGTTTTTATTTTAATGCGGGGAAATAGCAAGACCACACGTCGCAGGAATTTGACTCACTATCTGAACGGTCGGTATTAACACTCTAGACTAGCCAGCATGTAGCCCTGACTTAAATCTTATAGAGCACCTATAGAATGAGATTTGACAAAAAATACGACGACGACCAGCAATTCTGGAAACTCGTGTAGAACTGCAAGTTGCACTTTGTAAAGAATATGATAACATACCGTAAGAATTCATCCAAAATGTATTGCGTTAAATGCCAGAAGGGAAAATACGCCTTTTTAAAAACACTCTGCCGTAAAACTAATGGAAAACATACAAAACCCTACCCTACCTGGAATTTTTCAAATAGATATTAAATTCCAGTCTACTTGTTCTAATTTTATCTCTACCGCTAAGCAAAAAGTAATGCATGACCTTGCGTAAAAAAAGTATTATGTTATCAAATTTACAACGTTTACATAACGTTAGCTGTTATTTATGTGATCCTAAACGGTTTGAATTTCTTTTTAGAGCGTTATTTAATACAGCTGCTGTAATTGAAAAGATTAGAGTGCAGCACCATTTTCTGTGCCTACTCTGTGATAAAGTCAATAGAGCGTATTCTGTACAAATTCTTTTAATAGTGCTTAAAAATTTTGTAACTATAATTACGGGTCTATTTTATCTTGGAAGGTATTTAATTTATTTTGCTGGGCATGTTAACACAGAATATCTAATATATTGCTGCATTCAATTAAGTTTAGCTGTGGTGCAACTTCTTGTTTTGTCTATTGTATGCTCCAGTACATCGAGCGAGGTAAGAATAGTTTTTGAAGATTGTAAGAGGTTTCAAGTTGTATTAAAAGAATTCTGTTATTTTAGGCTCAAAAAACGGGATCTCTCATTCATGGTACCATGGCATTTTCCTATAAGCAGAAGGATGAATTAAAACTACAGGTGAAAGGTTTTGATATGTAAATATTATTAAGTATTACTTAAATTTCAATTATATTTCTTCTATTTGTCTTATACGGAATGTCTGCTAAAATGTGTCTCAAAAATACAGCGATGATTCTACCCTTAAAAATAAAGAAAATAAGTTAGTAAACGTATATTCGCGAACCAACCCCTCTCGAGATACAACCCGTTTATTAAAAAAATAAACCAGATACGTACAATTCACTTTGCAAAAAAAAGTTCAAAGTGTCCTCTATTGACCTCTATGTAAGCATTAACTCGCATTATTGACCGTCACACGTTCAAAAAATGGGCGAAACAGATCGTTGGTACTTTCCCATACTTTTTACGTTTTAAATATGCTCGCGTCAGGAAGTGATGGAAATTTACATCTAATCTAGCCGGTAAAAGCCCGCTGCACACTCAAGGCGTTGGTTACGTTTATGTTCGAGCGCCAATAACTGAGTAACTAACAAAAATTAAAGCAAGAAAAAAAATAAAAAAATAATAACGCCCCAGCGTGGATTTGAACTTGCGACAGCCTGTGCAATACGATATCCTGTACCGTCTAAAGCATAGCGCTATAACTTAGGCTAGCTGCATACGACAGAAGTACGGCAGCCGAACGCGTCTTACATTTGATTAGATGCGGTTCGGACATTCGATAGTGTGTCACCTAAATTCTCTTGTGGATTCTTGTCTGCTCAAACATGAATGTTATGAAAATTAACAGTGGATTACGAATTGTTTTACGCTTAGTACCATCGCCATCGGCGGCTTTGTGTTCCCCTAAACGCCGATCGAGACAAATGAACGTTTTATCACAAGGGATTCAACGATCAGAAAGTTTCCTGGTAAAGAGGCATTGCCATATGCAGGACCGTAACGTCCCATCTTTAACCGTTAAACAGTTGCAAGATACTTAAACCCTTTTGAATAAATAATGAACAATACTAGTTTTAGTTAAGGCGTACTGTTGATACGCGACTTACGAAATGTACCTACTTTAACACTAACGTTCGTTTACTTTTTTTTTAATTAAAGCGCTGAATGTTAAAACGGTTTGGTTTGGCGTACACATGTTTACTAATCCTTTTTTTCCTCATACTCTGAGACTTATTATTTTCCAGGTATCCTTTTTCTCTCTTCAGCTTTTGCACCAGCAGGTAGAATTTACGGCATGTAGAATTTTTGTTGTTAATGAAAGTTTGCTTCTCACTGTAAGTAATTAATATGTGTAAGTAGTTCTATTTCAAATATTTTATTTTTAGATCGTTGGAGCAGTTTCAACATACTTAGTAATTATTATACAGTTTCAGCTGCAGGACCACAGGCCGCCAAAGACTTAGTAATGATACATCCAAGTAATTTTAAGTGTGCTAATAACGTGCCTATTTGATTTAAAATGTACAATACGTTATCAATCGATTGTATAAGTAGAAGTAGAGCGGAAAGTAAACTGTTGAGGTACAAAACAATTGAAAGTTTTTCGCATGGCACCTTGAATAATAATAGTTATTTAAGTAACAAAGAATGTAAAGACGCAATAACATTCGAGGTAGGTAAATACGAGCCGAGACGAAGCCGAGGCTTGTGGCCTGCCGAGAATGTTAATAGTCGATACATTCCGTGTTACTTATTAAATTTTTCACGCTACAGGTAGAAATTTAATCATATTTTTAAAAGTTCGTTTTGACTGCTGTCATCGGAATTATTTTTTAAAAGCCCCATTATTCTAAGTTGCCTATGCTTGTTACCATATCAACGAACAGTTAAAATCAACATTTTAGTATTCTGTTTGAAATAAAATATTGGAATCTGTACCTTGTTGCTTTAATTATTATCCTAGGAATGTAAATGACACTATTAAGTTCCGTAGTCAGGGGCAAAATGTAAACGAATGTTATTGGCCATTTTCATCTTTTGTAGCTATGGATGTATCGTCTATTTACCTTGGCTGTAGCGTGAAAAATAAATTAAGCGTTAGTGTTTACCCGCTTATCAATGTGGCCGAGCGGTGAGATGCCATTCATTGGACATACATTTTATATGTCCGTCTTTATTGTTTTGATCGTTTTACTACATTCTATACATTACATCTTCTTCGTTATCTGTATTGCGTCCTTGATCTCGTCGCCTTAACACTTGTCTTGAGTCGTACGGTTATTTAGTTTATATTTTGGGTATCTGCTCTTGTTTACATTGAAGTCGCATCAATATTTTATAGACTAATATATTTAAATGGTGGGTTGACACCCAGCATTCACATATACACTGAAGTGAGATTAAAAGTATACTTGGGAGGGAGGCAGTCGACAAACGCACCAAGAAAAGAAAACTCTGGGACGATCTTATCGAAAATGTGGGTGTGCCTGCCATCCACACTTTTTCTATGCCATAGCTCCTTAAAGAGTAGCCACAAGACAGTCCTTATAAATTATTTCAGTATTAGATCGAGGATATGGTAATGCATAGGATCGACTCTACGAATACCCTGTAAAACTAAGACACATCCCAAGTAGCACACAATATATATCCAATATCTATCCAAGGTTTATTTTATGTTCTACATTGGCTCAACATTTTATCGTGCATCTTATATCTAATATATAATGGATAACTATTGGAAATACAAGGTATATTTTGAAATATTGGCAAACTGTTGAAACTACCTGGGACAGGCAACATTGGTATCCCAGGGTAAAACCAATATGTAACCAATGTATGGAATCCCGCAATAAAACCATGTTGGGTAACCAAATATTGGCAAACTGTTAAAACTACCTGGGACAAGCAACATTGGTATCCCAGGGTAAAACCAATATGTAACCAATGTATGGGATCCCGCTATAAAACCATGTTGGGTAACCAATGTAAAACAGTTACATAACCAACAAGCCATTTACAATATAAACTTGCAAAGGTAAAATCTATATATAACCAATGTATGGAATCCCGCAATAAAACTATATTGGTTAACCAATATAAAACAGATATATAATCAACAAACTATTGGCAATATAACCTTACAATACTCTGCCAATAACGAACAAGTAAATGTAATACTAGCAGTTGCCAATATTGCCTGCCATTATAAAGCCAATATATTTTACCATTGAACAAGGTTTGTAATTAAAATTATAATGGCAAGGCGATATAAAGACAATAAGAAACCAATAAACACTAGTTGAGATACTGCTAACATTTGAAATTAACCTAAAACCAATATTTTTTGATAAACTTAACGTTAAATGTAAATAAAAACCTTTCACTTTTAAATTTTTAATTTCAGTCAGCACTGCATTTATTAAAAAAAATGTTATTCTGTTTACTATTACTAAAGACAGGATCCTGCTTAGTTAGGCAAATTGTTTTTTTTACAAATAGGAAATTTAAAGCATACTCTATTTAAAACCCCGTTAAGAGTATATTTACATTTAATCAAAATTTTATTTTGTATTTTTGAAGTTTTTGAACTTTATAGCACTTTATCTGGGTTTTGTTGTTTGGCTTTTTTTGTGCAAACATTTTTTTATAATTTATTTTCCAATCATACTGTTTTCTATAATTTAATTTTTGTAAGAAATTCCAAAACAAGCAAATAATGTGTAAAACTTTTGAAATAAATTCAATTACAAACCACTGAAAAGTTCACCAGTCTTTAAATCCTTATTATTCTGACGTAAGAATAATATTAGCGACCGAACAAGTATTCTAACATATATACAAATTAAGGTCAATTTCGCATATTCTAGAGATGGCTACGGCAAATAGAAAGTTTTATGACATCATTCGTGAATCCCTCTTTATGGAATGTTTAAAAACTGATAAGAACAGTATAATTATCTGCGTATGTCATTTTTACCTATTTAATTCTCTGGGGTGTTTTTTTAAATAACATTTTTGCTTTTTTGGTTTCTTTTTTGTCACTTTCTTGCTTTTTTACGTATGTTTTTATACTTTAATTTCTTGTCTGTTTTTAAGGATATATTTGGATGTTAACAGCTATAATAAAACAAGTATCCGTTTATGGTTATAATTCCCATATATTATTTTATAGAAAAATACTAATTATAATATTTTACTAAAATTTTCGGTTTGTGTTGTTGTTTTCAATGTACATAGATAAATCAAAAAATTGGACAAAATATTTTTTACTTTACTTTGATAAAGGTTGACACATGCCATCTTTAATATATTTAGCATTCAGAGTAAATGTACAAAAAGTAGTACCACCGATTAAATTACACGCTATAACTCAGTTACACAAATATCTGTGCGTCATAATATGCAAACAACGAAAACACCTTTTGAATAGATATTTCTAAGAAATGAGTAATACCAAGGGCTGCAAGCAAACAAATTTGTCTTGGAAAAATTTACCAACGGACTAGAGTTTGTATTGCTTCCAGTGGCGTTACCACAGGTTAAAATTAAACATATATTCTACAATTTATTATTTTACTTATTAGAATTGTTCAACTTACTAATTCAGTACGGTTAATATAAAAATAAAACGATTATCTCAATTGTTTTATTATACTCTAATAAATTGTAATATTTGTTTTATTATTTTGTAATTAATTTGTACTGGTATTAGGAACCATGACATTACTAGAAGATATTTTTTGAATCAAGAGATTCAGAGAATCTAGGAAATAGTATCCGAAGAAAACCACAGAAAGTTCACGGGAAAATAGTTCTCTGAACAAAAATCTGGAAAACAGTTCCCGGAAAAAAATTCCCATAAAAGTTTCAGAAAAAAACTATGACATGGACAGAAATTTATTAAACATAGAATAAGTTTATCCTTTGTCGAGATACAAAATTAATTTGTATTTTTAAATTGCAATGATTGTGAGCTCTAGCGTATTTTTTGATTTTATTATGCAACTTGATTGCTAATTCAAAACCAGTTGATGTGCTCATTTATTTAGTCATAAAACCTAAATATTGTAGGCAATAGATACAATTTCCGTTGTATTTTATACACAAAAAACGAAATAACCGATTCCACCTAACCCATATGATCATTTCGAACATTTCAGAAGTTTTAGGGGGCTTGCACATCAAACAATTTTTTTGGAGATTTATTTCCGAAGACCTTTTTCTGAGTACTTTTTTTCCTGAGTCTTTTTTTTTCCTGGAGATTTTTTATTCGGGGACTTTTCGTGGAACTTTTTTCTAGACTTTTGTTCTGAAGCACTTTTTTTCGCATCCTCTAAAGAAAAAAAACGCCTCGACAAAAATAAACAGCACTATTAAATTAGTATTGCAGAAAAAACAATGTGAGGTTCATAGCATCCTCATAAAAATTGGTTGCATAAAAAAGGGTGGCTTAGCATTTCTGGAACAGAACTTTATAAAAATGACTAGCACAAAACAACTTAAAAAATCTAAAAATTTTTAGCAAATAAGTGAATTTGTATTTTTTTAAATTGCAAATGTTTCTTGGGCTCTGTAACAGTACTACTGCCGACGCCACTGTTACATAATCCTTTTGCAAGAAAGGGTACATATATTGCTACCTGCGCTTTTATTCTACTGATAAATCGAGTTGGGGGTAGTGAGTTTCCTTCAGTTAGCGACACAAGTTAGAGTTAAATTATCTATTGCTTCAGTGTTAGTTTAAACAAAAAGTTTCGTTGAGCAACGTTTAAAATCATTTTCTTAGTTTAGTTTCAGTTTAAGCTAGTTAGTTAGTTAGTTAAGTGTTCTTTTGATATTTTAGTACAAGTTAATTAGTTTAGTTAGTTAGCTACTTAAGTGTTTTGACTGAAATTGTGTAAAGTGTTAACAGCTTATTATTACAAGTAAGTATAAACTATATATAGTGTATTTGTTATTGCCACTTTATGCATAATTCATTTTAGGTGTTTTCCTATTTAAGTAACAGCACTAATTTAAAAAATAACTTCTTTTTTCTATTTACAGAAGCAATTCGTAAACGATTCCCGAGTATTACGGATACGGAATTCTTAGGAAGGGTGGGAACCTTTTTGTGCACCGCAAAGGATCGCGATGGGGGACGTAAAAGGAGGAAAACTGAAAACGCCGAGGTGGACAATAATTTATAAAATATATTAATTTTTTTTATATTTAATATTTTTAAAATAAATTATTGAATTATTATTTGCATTTTTGCTAGTTTACATACAACAGTTAATGCGTAATGTAATTGTTTAATTCTAAATAAACTTTAGAGGCGCATTCACATAATTCTTTTAGAAACCATATATGTATTTCATTCAAAAACTTATATCTAACCCCATCAAAGAAACTATCAGAAGGAGAAACAGCAAATGCTGAATTCAAAGACGTGAAAAATATACCTACTCTTATTTAAAAACGTATAAAAAATTAAATATACAAAATTTTTAAGGTTATTTTTTATATAGCTGATACTTACATTGTAACATTATAAGTTGAAGCTTACTCGCACTTATAGGATGTGGCATGGGAGATGCACATCGTTTGTACTTCGAAAACTAGAAGAGCTACGAAGTCGGTTAAATGAGCAAAAAATATCAGTTTTTGGGCTGATTACGATGCTGCAATTAAAAAAACACAACTAAACGCTAGTTCCTAAAAATAGTATTTTTGCATATTTCGATGGAAAGTTAAATTGTTTATAAAAAAGTTCAAACTACTAGCCTAAATTTGAAAATAAAGTTATAAGCAATTTTCTACATTAATAATAATAGCAATAATCATTGAATAATGCATAATCTTTATATCCTATAATAACACGGTTTTTGGTAGAAAATTACTTATAACTTTTTTATTTTCAAAGTGATTGGTTGTGCTTATTAACTTTTTTATAGAAAATTTACTAAATATGCAAAAATATACAGAATGTTAAAAAAAAATAAAAAAATATTTATAAAAATATCTCTAAAACTAGACATTTAATTGGTTTTTTAATTACCGCTTCATAATCAGCGAAAAAAAAACTGTAAATCTTTGCTAATTTAAACGACTTCGTAGCTCTTTAGTTTTCGAGATACCAATGGTGTGCATCTCCCGTGACACACGCATATAGGAAAACTACGCAGAAAATAATGCACCAATATTAACGACCAATAAGCATCCAACAATAATATTTTATATTGGGCACGTAATGCCAACCAATAACCAATTAATATTTACACCCAAGATTGGACCATGTCTGTTATACAATAAGTAGCCAATGTCAGTATTTGATGTTGGACATATGTTGGTTGTCAATATATAACCAACAAGAGTGACCAACAAGAAACCAATAAACTTTTCAGATATCTTACCTTGCTAGATTTCACATATTGGCTAAACGTTGGCTGCCAATATGTAACCAACAAGAGTGACCAACAAGGAACCAATAAACTTTTCAGATATCTTACCTTGCTAGATTTCACATATTGGCTAAACCTTGGCTGCCAATGTGTAACCAAAAAGAGTAACCAACAAGGGACCAATAAACTATTCAGATATCTTACCTTACTAGACTTCGCATATTGGTTAAACCTTGGTAGCCAATATATATCCACTATAAACAAGCGTTACATTTCAGATATATCACCCATATAACGGAGCCAATATTGGCCCAACTTTAGTGTGCTACTTGGGATGTTCCACTTTGATTGCAATTCTAGCCTCCTTGACTCTAAGCCAGACTAGGGCTCCGTATATGCCTAATAACGGCTGTATACAGCCACAAGGTAGTTCTGGGAAAAAGTTACCGAGATACTGCCTAAAGGTTATGCATGCTTTTTGGGTTTACCCCAAATCAGCTGTTTGTCAAAAATGGCTCCCACGTTGCCTGATAGATTGAAGGTAGTACCACGGTTTGTCTTGTGAATTGTACCATTTCTGTCTTTGAAGGGTGGACGGACAGAGAACATTACACCAGTCTTCTATTATTCGAAGAGCCGTCGAATATTTTTTGGAGAAATTCAGTAAAGACGGCTAATAGTGTTCAGAGTACTTTGTTTTGTTTAACAGCTTTAAAAGCTTTCAAACTAATTTAATCTACAATTACATTGTACAACTCTAAATCTACTGCTACTAAAATTATATAAAAAGTTTAGCGAGTTTTCTAATTTCAGAGTAGAAAAAAGATAAGTTTGTAGACATAGCTTCTCCATAGTGTCAATTGTGAATTATTAATAAATCCTTGTGTATGCTCAAACATTGTCAACTGTCTCTATATAAGCACTACTTTAAGAAAAACTCAGAAGCAACTATGTTTAGACCTAATAATTTTTTCTCCGTTCTAACGCCAATGTTTTACATAACAAAAATATTCGGTTTAACACCATTCAAAATAACCTCCAACAAGTTTGAAAAATCTACACTAAATTTATTTTACAGCATAATTCTCATGCTTACTTTACAAGCATATACAATTATAACTTATACTAAAATGCCAAATGTCATGGATGGAATTATAGATAACGTGATCAGTGTATTAGACACATCTTCAAGTCAAGCTGGAATGTTTTGCGAAATTTTCTGCCAATGCATATTTGTAAATGATGTAAGGATAGTATGTTAATCTTGTTCACACCATAGATGTAATTGGTTTCATAACATGTAATTAAAAATAGTCAGTAAATTAAAGTATAATCATTTTCCATTGTAAAAGATTGCAGAAAAATTCTTGATTTTCAGATATTAATTGCACTGGAAGAAATTAATACTTTTGATAAGAACATTCAACTTGGTTTTCAAATTGATCTGAAAAAAGAGTATCGAAAAAGTAAATTGTATTTGGTACAAGGACTTTTGGTCACTTTAACTTTCGCAACAGTATCTATATCACTTACAGCCATTGTTACCGATGATGAGAGCACCGTTGACTACTTTGGGGAGTTTGTTATATTCACAGCTCCAGCAATGTTAAATACTTTTGTAGATTTTCAAATTTGTGTTTTACTGTTATGCCTAAAACGACGCTTTGGTTGGTTAAATGAAAAAATTATAACAATATCTAAAAATCTAGACGACAATTTACAAGGTTCCAAGAACGTATTTACTACTATTACAAGAAATCGAATGCAGTTCTGTATACCTGCGTAAGTAAGTTTGTTAGTTAAACCACTATTAAAAAAAGTTGCACAACTATTTAATTTCAAATCTTTTTTTTAGGATAACCACCAGTTTCAAACACGAAAATGCAGTGTGTTGCATTGAGAAAATTAGAAGAAAACATTTCCTACTGTGTAAAATTAGTAAAAAACTGAACAGGGTATATTCCGTTCAAATTCTTCTTATAGTGTTACAAAATTTTGTAACAGTAACTGCTGCAGCATATTATGCTGGAAAGCATATGCTTATGGATAGAGTCGTTCCAGTTGATTATATTGTTTACACTATTGTTCAATTATGTTTAGCTGTTGCACAAACTCTTGCTTTGGTATATGTTTGTTCTAATACTACAGCAGAGGTAAGAGTACCTTTTTTCTATTAATTCATTTAATATAATTACTTTACTTGATTTAGTTATTATATTTTCTAAGCAAACAATCGAATTAATCAGTTTATTAATAAAAATCAAAAATTTTAAATTGACATAAATCACTAAAACCAAGTAAACGCTAACATTCTGCACAATTTACAATTTCCTTTATATCAACAAATTATTTTAGGCTCAAAAAACAGGAATTATTATTCACGCTATAAAATTATTAAATGGGAAAGTAGAAAGTACGTGGAAAGAAGAACTGCAGATAGAGGTAATTACATTTAATACAAATCGACAGGTAAATCGATTAGCAAAAAGCCGCATACCGACATCTATTTTATTCACAATTTGAAGGTTGCAGTTAGGAATCCGAATAGGTTGCTACAGTTTCAGCACTGATTTTTTATTGAAATGTGACCTAAAGGAGAGTTGTGCTGATCCTTGTTTGTATGTTCGAAATTGCAATTAAAAAAATTACTGGTCTTGTTATACGTTGATGATAGTTTGATAGCAGCTTCAAGTGAAAAAGATGCTAACCTTGTAGCAGAAATCTGACCTCGGTCATCAGATTTATGATCCTGAGTCACCAATTGAACTCGGGGGGTTTTTGCTGCCGGCGATCGGTTATTAGCGAAGTAGCGATTGGGATAGTCATATGCTTAATGTTTTTGTATTTTGTTAAACTAATATAGACGTATTTACTTTACCAAATTATTCATATTGTAGTTAAAGTTAAAGTGCCTTCTAACAAGTCATGAGTGGGATAAACCCTTAAAAAAACGAAAATACTTTTGTTTAGGCCTATTTGACTTTGTGAACGGTGATTAGTGTAAGATGGAAAAGAAAAGAAAGCGTCCCTCAAGATCACCTTCTACGGGATCCTCTGCCTCAAGTCCCCGACTACGCCGCCCCTTCTCATACAAGACTCGCAAGAAAAGATAAAAGAGCTCGAAAGGCAATTCCTTCAAGAAGTAGTGAGTACCAAGACACGATATAATGTTGTTGACAAGGCTGTTATACCCATTTATGAACCGAGTTATAATAGCAATGAAAGTGCCGCCGATTAAGCGCGCAAACTAGATGAATTAATAGATTTTCATGAATGTGATGACACGACCGCTGCAAAGCTCACTACTAGTTGTTTACGCGGAAACGCGAGAAAATGGCACGACTCTTTGCAAAAAGCACGTTTTGGATGGAACGAGTTACAGACTTTGTTGACCCAAAGCTTTCCAGCTCTTTTACGATTTGGTAAACTACTAGTTGAAGCAGCAAATTATTGCCCAAGTCCGAGGAGCGAGGACTTTCTCTACTCGAATTGCACTTTGTGGTGGAAGTTTTTCCCCTCTATATCTGCCAAACAAAACTAACTTCTAAAATCAAATAGATATCAGGTGACTATTCCTAGGTGTGGCTGTCTACCTTTTACACATTTAGACGCATTTAGAAGCAATAATTAAAAAAAAATAGGGACGGCGTATACCAATACATAAAATCGTGTTTTTCTCCATATCGCACGAAATGTAAGCACAAACTTTCGCCATAACACGGCAGTGGCATAAGCACAAAAAGTGTTGAAAAAAGGCCGTCTCGTTTTTACCACTAGCAGGCACTTGGCACACTGATAACTTGAACGTTTTTAGACTCTATGCTTTGTTTTGCATAATATCTTTCACAACCTCTAGAAAAAGAGTAAAGTAAACTTGTCGTGCCGACTAACCAAATGCGCTATGCTTTGTCTTGGTATCCCAAATGAGAAATACTATACTATACAGTACTATACTATAAAAAACACAGATTTTCGGAATTTTTGGGAAAATATTGCTTGGGATTAAAAACCTCCAAAAACTAAGCAGCACATTTTTTCGCCAAAAATTGGGAAAGAGGGCAAAAATTAGCCTATTGTAGTAATAGTTAAATTTTATATTAATTTCTTGTTACAGATAACCTTCTTTTCATTGCAACTTCTCCATTATAACGTAGAGTTTACAGCCTGTGGAGTTTTTGTGATTAATGAAACTTTGCTCTTCTCAGTGAGTACACATATTGTTTTAAAAATAAAATATGATTGTAACAAAATCGATATTTTTTTAAATTTTGTTTTACAGATGGTTGGTGCCCTTGCAACTTATTTGATAATTGTTATACAATTTGATACATCTGCTACAACGGGTTTTGTTTAAACAAATTATGTTTCAAAATAGTTTCTAGCTATTCAAAGAATGTAAACTCCGGATCACCAAAAATAAAATGTGAATTATCTCCTCAATTTGTATTGTAGCTATTATGATTGAAAGGAATAATAGATCATGTAAAAAACAAATAAATGAATTTTCTATAAGCTCGTGGGTCCCCAAAAATAAAATAAAAACTTTTGAAAAAATCAGTCGTTAAGCTAACATGGGATAATTGCATCTCCCAAGAAATAAAAATTATATAAAATTCTGGCAAATTAAAGGACAGGCTGACGTTCATACATTTTTATCTCATAGATCAGAAAAATAAACTTCTGGCAAATAATTCGTAAATTGAAATGGTATGATTTCAAAATAACGAAATTTGGTCAAATAATCTTTTTAATTCAAATAGGATAATTTCTTCTCCCAAGTCAAGTAAACGTAAAATTTTGGAATAATGTTGGCTAAGCTCAGGTCGGGTTCTTTCATTAAGAATGTTCCAGCTGGAAGAGTAAGTAAGGATTCAATTGAATAAATTGTGGACAAACCTTTGGGTTTTAAACCCGTTGAAATTGGAAGTTGGATGTTGATGTCATTTAAAGCGCCATCAGCACGTCTTTAAGAAATTGAGACAACAAAACAAGTCTGGTGGTTTTTGATTGTTGTTTTTAACTGTACAAAAAGATGTAGCTCTCTATGTTAAAATTGCGTTTTATTAGGTAACAAACATTTTTACATCTTACACTTGACAATGTTAATATATAGAATACGTTTGTGTTGTTATTCAATAAAGCTGTTAAACAACCCCCTCTTCAAACTGTAGAACTATTATTAAATATGCTACGACAGCCTCGGCAACCTGCACAAACAATATAAAATTATATTCAATTGGAAATTTATGATAAATAAAATAAATACTTACCCAAACTATTAACGATTCATTTATTACAAACATATTGCATGCCGTAAATTCTACATTATGATGTAAAAGTTGAAAAGAAAAAAACGCTATCTGTAAAATAAGTTATTAATTAATATTGTCACCGATGCCCACTAGCTCAAAGTGTGACATATTTCGATAAAAAATTCACCTCTAATCTTAGCTCGTCTTTAAATTTATGTTCGTTTTGGCCACGCAATATTTTTATTTTATGAATGAGCACCCCTGTTTGTTGAGCCTAAAATTACAAGGGATATTTAGGCCAAATTCAAATTTTCAGAACACTATGTTGATATAACGAGTAGAGTTAAAATTAAATGAAACAGGAAATTGTACCTCGGCAGCCGTGGTAGCACATACAGTCACCAACACAAGAAGTTGTGCAACAGCTGAAATCAACAGTACTCCACCATATAGCAACCAACCCAGTGGAATTTTGTGGTTAACAATAATATATTTTCCGGTGTAATACAACGATACAATTGTTGTTATTAAATTTTGAAGTACAATAAGTAGGATCTGTATAGAACAAGCCTTATTTATCGTTTTGCTAATGTCGCACAATTGATAATGATTTGTTCTTATCTTCTCTATCAAATACAAAGCTCTATCTTGAAGAAAACCCGCTGCTGCTCTAAAATGTTTAGAAAATTATTTAATTATGCCCGATTATTTAATTTTTACTTACAAATTTGTTACAGGCCTAGTCCGAGTTTCACTTCCAGTGCAAAGTAGTATGCTTTCACATACCTGTAAATTCATGGCAACATCAACCAGTTTTTTATTTAACCAACCAAAACGCTGTTTTAAACATAAGAGTAAAGTACAAAACTGCAACTCTACAAAAGTGCCAATCAGGTACGGAAATGTGTCGCTAATAAATCTTCCAAACAATTCTATCGTCAAAAGACTTCTAACAATAGTGGTAATACAAGCAAAAGCCAGAACTGACCAAGTCATTACAATAAAAAGCCCGAGTACTAAATAAATTTTGCTCTTTCGATATTCTTTCTTCAGGTCGACGTGCAGAACAGGTTGCATATTCTCGTCAAAAACTTTTATTTGTTGCAATGCTGATAATATCTAAAAAAATCGCCAAATTTGCATTTCTAGCACAAAAAAATATGTAAATAGTTTGTTTTTGTAGAAAATTTAGACGTTTAAAATTACTACACTTACATCATTTCGAAAAATGCATCCGAAGAGAATTCCGAACAACATTTGAGAGTTTCCTAAGTATGCATCTAAAATAACAGTTACATCTGCAATTATTTGATTACCAATGTTTAAAGTTTGTATTGATGCAGATGCATAAATATTAATAAAAAGCATAAAAAATATACTCCAGAATAAATGCATTTTGGAATTTTCACAATTTTGATTGTTTATTTTAAAAGGGGTTAAACCAAATAATTTGGTAATGCAATACATTGGAGTTAGAACGGAATAGAAACTTAAAGGATTAAACATTGCTACAACTTTTGTAAGTCGACTGCTTCAGTGTATATAGTAGGAATAGTACCAATCCAATAGGTTATTTTTCGCTTTTACTAAACAGAGCTTGCTGTAAATCAAAATAATTTACATACCGCGTGAAGTTATCCACCGCTCTAACAATTTTAAATATATGTATTTGACTGTCTTCGTGAAGGGTGTTTTCCTAACGTTTTGAATCTATAATAGTTCCCTTGAATGATTATTTGTCACGGAATTTATTCTAACAGTGATGATTTGTTATATTATAGTTATTACCAGAGGAAACAAAAAAGAAACGAAATACCTGATAGTTTTTATAATAATACATGCTTATTCAACGCTTCTCCAAAAACAATCGTTTTTGCAGTATACTTGGGGACTAGAAGATTGGCTACAGTATTGGAACACTTGTGACAGTTTTTAATCCAAATTTCTCCCTCTTCTTCCGGTTTTATGAGTCATAACAGTCTCTTCCATTCTCCTTGTTGTATATTTCTTTTTCCCATTGCTGATTGTTTTCCTTCATACCAGATTTTTGTTGGCCTTCCCCGTTTTCTCCTTTCCGGTGGAATCCATTCCATTGTCATTTTCGTATTCTTTCTTCTTCCATTCTTTGGACGTGTCCGAACCATATTAATTGCCTTCGTTCAGTTTCCTCGACTATATCAATGTTGATTCCCATTATTTCCTTTATCGTGTCGTTTTTCATTCTTTAGATTTTTGATACCCCTGCTGCTCTTCTCAAGAAATCCATTTTTATTACCAAATTTTAGTTTTTAATTGTTTGCTGTCCGATATGCATTACCTTTCTTCTTTCAGAATAATATTTTAATTAATTATTTAATATTATTCGATAAATTTGCTAATTTCACTAATAAATACATATTTTGCGATTTTACCTATAAATTTGTTTAATGATGTTTGACACGAGGCAGATCGTCTTTTTCTTTTTTTTACGCTAGTATGTCGCGGCCGTTTGACACGATTCAGATTTTTTTTCTTGATTTCAGACTGTCGCGGACGTTAGACACGAGGCAGTATTTTTCTCTCTCTTGTATCAGTATTCCGTATTCCGTGTTCCGTTTGTGCGATATACCTGTGTTACCCGTTGATTTTACAATTTATTAACGTTTGCACCAGAACGGTTCATTGTTGCTTAGTTAGTTATCTGCTACTGTTTGCTACCGTAGACTACTGTATCGTAATTGCTACCGTAGGCTACCGTATCTTATCCGCTACTATTTGCTACCGTAGACTACTGTATCTTAATTGCTACCGTAGGCTACCGTATCTTATCCGCTATCATAGTGCTACCGTAGTGCTACCGCATGCTACCAAATTTTTTTCTACCGTATTTTAAATGCTACCGGATTGTTACCATATTGCAACCGTATCGCTTCCGTATATTGTTTGCCCCATATTAATTTCATATTTCGTTTTTGTTTATATTTTGCTTAGCTTGGCTTTTCTGAAAAGTGCAGTCACACTGGGGAAAAGCAGATACGGTTACGTTAGCGTTTTGGTTGGTATAATGCGATAAAGGCATGGTTTAGTTAAGGCTATAAATCGATACTATACAAACCTTTGTTTTATAACTAATGCGAAGACGCTGTAAAATAGTAAATACGATTGATTGCATACACTTTCCTGCTAAATAAACGAAGTTATTTGCTATTTTTATTACTTTTCATAAAGCATTTATTGGATTTTGCTTTTTACATGACTTTATAGCATTTTAACTCCTAATACCTATTTTACAGTGCTTGTTACAGTTAGAAGACTTTGGTTTGCTACAAGTACTATATTCTAATAAATGTATCATTGTTATATCGTACACTAAACTATTCTTTTCTACTCTACTTAAAAAAAATACGTTTCATCTTTACATACAATAAAATTTAATACACATTCTTGTTTTCGTTCAGTCGCCAACTTCAAACTGCAGTACTATTACTAAATATGCGGTAACTGCTTCGGTGATCTGTATTTAAAAACATATTTGTTTAGAAAAAAAGCACTAATGTTGTAATAAACATTTACCCTAAGTATCAATGTTTCATCTATTATAAACATTTCGCATGCCGTAAATTGTACGTTATGATGCAGGAGTTGGAATGAAAAAAACGCTATCTGCAAAATTCAATCGTTCGTTCTAAGACACTTTGACAAGAATTAATTTACCTCTAATCGTAGCGTTTCTGTACAATCATCTTCTCTCTGTCTATGCAATATTTTTATTCTATGAATGAGAACTCCCGTTTTTTGAGCCTGTAAATAAGGAAAATTATTTTAATTAACAAAATATTAAAACAAAAAATCGTACCTCAGCAGCTGTAGTACCGCAAGTACTGACCAATACCAACAGTTGCACAATGGCGCCAGCTACCAGTACCGCACCATAAGCAAGAAAACCCGCCGGAAATATTTTGACACTAACAATAACCTTGCCCGTGTAATACAACGCTACTATTATTGTTATAAACGTTTGAAGTACGGTTAGTAGAACTTGCATGGAATAAGCTTTGTTTATTGTTTGGCTAAAGCTGCATAATTGATAATGACTAGCTCTGATCTTTTCAATAAAATACAAAGTTCTATCCTGAATAAACAAAGTTGATATTCTGAAATTTTATTGAAGCTACTTTTAACTGCCTAAATACCAAAGTACTACTTACAAATGAGTTGAAAGATGGCCTTGGTTTTTACATATCTGTAACCTTTTTTCCAAACTATTGGAAATTTCAATAATTTTATTATTTAACCATCTAAACCTCTGCCTTAAGCAGAAGAGTAATGTACAGAATTGTAATTCTATCAAAGTACTAATCAAGTACGGAAATGTGTCGCTCAAAAATCTTCCAAAAGTTTTGAGCGTAAAGTAATGTCTGTTAACATAGGCAATATAAGCAAAAGATATTACTGACCAGCACATTACAATTGAAAGCCATAACACTAAATATATTTTGCTTTTTCGATATTTTTTCTCTAGATCAATGTGAAGGAAAAGTTGCATATGTTCATCAAAAACTTTGATTTGTTGCAATACTTTTAATATCTGAAACAGACATAAGATATAATGTTTACTCTCAATTGCCGGTAGTACAGATAAAGAGAAATTTTATGTTTTTGTAAAAATTCAGTTTATTTAAAATTCACCGTCTTACATCATTTCGAAAAATGCACCCAAAGAGAATCCCGAACGACATCTGCGCAATTCCTAGGTATACATCCAAAATGTTAGTTACTTCTGAAATTATTTCATTCCCAACGCCTGTGGCCTTGATTGATGCAAATGTAAAAAAACTAAGAAAAATCGCACAGGATATACTCCAGAGCAAATGAAATTTAGAATTTTCAAAAAATTTTCCAGTGATCTTAAACGGTGTTAAGCCACATAATTTTGTGGCGTAGTACATGGGTGTTAAAACTGAATAAAACGTTGTGGTATTAAACATTTTTAAACTTGCAATAAGTGTTTTCAGAGATGACTACGTGTTGTACAGAGAACTAAAATAAGAATACAGAGGTGGTGTCAAAAATTGAATTTAATTTACCTCGTAGTGTTTGTACAGACTTTGTTATAAGTAAAAATATTGAAAAATCCGTGAAATTTGCCATTATTATAATAACGTTGAAAATACAATATTTATTGCATTTTTTATGAAGCATGTGGTGTGAATTTAAAAACTATAATAGGTAGCTTCTGTTTTCGTTAAAGCTTGTGTGTAACAATTTAACGACTGCTGTATTGTAGGTATTTTGTAAACAAAAAAGTACAAAAATATTTGATAACATAATAATACATTACGAACTTATTGAACGCTTCTTCAAAATCAATATTTTCACTGACACACATACCTAAAATCGAAAATGATTTTCTGGTCATACTTAACGATGGTAAGACCAATTGTGACTAGTGTGGTGAACAGAAACTAAAGAAAGTACAGCGCAACACGAGTTGCTAAAAGTGTAGCTGCTGGCTTGTATGGTGCCATGCCCACATGCCCAACAGCAGCAATGGAAGCTATGCTAAACCTTTTTTCTTTGCACCGACAGGTAAGAAAGAATGCTATGTTAAGTGCCTTCAGATTTTAACTAAATAAGAAATTTAAATCAAGAGAACTAATTGGTTGTTTAAAAATTCTAAATGAATATCAGCAAGACCTTCTCTCCAAACCAACTCATATATTAAAACCAGTTAGGTTCCACTGTGGGCAATCGTTTAAAGTGGTTATTCAAGACCGCCAACTGTGAAGCTCGGGAGAACCAAAACTAGATAAAGGATCAATCGTTTACTATACGGATGGATCCAAAACAATCACTAGCGCTGGTATTGGTATTTAAGAGCCGGGAGTGAGGCTGTCCAAAGCCTTGGCTCACATTAATACAATTTTTTAAGCAAAAATTTATGCTATAGATATCAGCGCTCAAATATGTTTAAGAAAAGGCTATGGCCGAGCCCGAATCTATATCCTATCAGACAGTCAAGCAGCACTTAAGGCTCTGAGTTTTTACACTTTAAAATCTGTGAATTGTTTGGCAACATTTACAAAAACGTAAATCAACTCGCAAGTAACAACACGGTAACATTGATGTGGGTACCAGGCCATGAAGGCATCACTGGGAATGCGCCTTGCCAAAACAGAGTCGGTGTCTCATTTCATTGGTCCGGAACTCTTCTGCGGCGTAGCAAAAAGGCACTCAATAACCGAGGTCAATACGTGGGAAGTCTTAAAAGACCTCGCATTGCTGCAACGTCACAGGCTTAAGGCAGACGAAAAAATTTATATTTGACTCGCCAAACGGAGCACGCGAATTGATTCAACTCGGCAAACAGCAGGGATCTAACAAGTTTTTTAACTGGACACTGCTCTCTGAGATATCATTTTGATATAATGAACAAAGCTAAGAACAGCCCATGTCGATTATGTAAAAATTCGATTAAAACAGCGGAACATATTCTCTGCAACTGCAAAATTATAACACGCCAAAAGTTCCAATAACTCGAAAAGTCGTATGCAACACCTAAATAAGTGAACAAAACAGCTCCGACAAATATCTTAAAGTTTGCGAAAAGCTTAGGCCTTGAGAGTTATTGTTAGGTTAAAAGGGTTTCACAAAAGATCTAAATAGGTCAAAGTGATAAAAGACGACATCGACAAAATCACCGGAATACAGTGGATGGGAGATACAACAGATCGTGAAAAATGGAAGCAGATAGGGGAGGCGTTCGTCCAACGATGGAACATCATACGCTGATTTACGATGATTATGATGATAAAAGAGACAATAATTTTTGTCTAAACGACCAATTTACAATTTGTTATATCTCGGTTAATATCTGTACTTCAGTGATTATTCTTTAGTTGGCTCTCTTCTTGTTTTATTTAGTTACCTTGGTTTCATATCTTATTTATTAGTTTAAAATAATTGTATCCACATTCAAGTTCATATTATATTTGCTTCCTCTAAAGTATTTTATTTTAATGATCTACCACAAACAACTACCACATTTACACTAGTGCTATTACTCACTCACGTGAACTGACGTCTTCATAGCGCATCCTACTATCTAACTTGAACATGACATAACTATTTTCGTTTTGTGTTAATATCACACAATTCAAAATCCACTTACAGTGCAAACGCGCTTAGAAGTTTCACTTAAAAATTGCGTGCTTGGCACGCATTTCTTTTTTTTTTAATAACACTTATGTTGTTTAACATTATAACAAGGTTGGGAACGCAAAGTGAGAAGTGTTTTTTGTGCTGCGGTATTGCCACACATCACTGAGCTGTTAAGTGCACCACTGCACTGATAACAAGAAAAAATTAAGATAGCTAAAAACTGGTACGTCTGTCTCGGGCAAAGACTCATTTGCTTATATTGTGTTCAACTAAAGGTTGACTTTTCACAAGCACTATACAACAATGTGTCTGCATTTTAGATAAATTGGATCGATAGACACAAATCAAATAAAATTTCAACGTTTATTAGAAATAACAGTAGGTACCCATGTTGGATACTATTTTCCATTCATAAAATTACGAAACATTTTAGCATGTCATAAAAAATAAAACAAAATACTAATGACATTTTGATCTAAACAACAGAAGTTTCTTCGATGCCATCTTTAATTAGAAATCTGTTGAAATTGCAGCAAAAAAAGGTGTAATAAGTAATATTTACAATTCCTTTTATTACATTACACAAATATTCTTACATGTTACAGTTGACAACACTAGAAACTAGAAACAGCTTTTGCTTTTATGAATAAAGCTTTTACCCATTTACAGGTTGAAACGACAGAAATATTAATAAATATGCTGCAACAGTTTCGACAACCTACACATATAACATCAAACATAAACAATTAGATATTAACGATAAATCAAACAAACACTTACCCAGGATATCAACTTTTTATTTATTACAAACACGTTACGTGCCGTAAATTCTACATTATGATGTAAAAGTTGAAAAGATAAGAAAGCTACCTGCAAAATAAATTATTAGTTGTTATTAGTGCCAATGACCAAACTCTAAATTTTTAAATATTTCAATAATGAATTTACCTCTAGTCTTATCTTTTCTTTACACCTATGTTCGTTGCGACCATACAATAATTTTGTTTTTTATGGATAAGAACTCCCATTCTTCTACCCTAAAATTGAGATTATCTTTTAAGATTTAAATAAAATTAAAAAAATAGAATAAATTATCAAACAAAAATTCGTACCTCGGCAGCCGTGGTAGCACATACAATCACCAATACCAAAAGTTGTCCAACAGCTGAAGTCAACCATACTCCACTATAAAGCAAAAGCTCTAGTGAAATTCTGTAGTTAAGAATGATATATCCAATATAATACAACGTTGAAGTTATTGATATAAAATTCTGTAGCAGAATAAGTAGGATTTGTATAGAAAAAGCTTTATTTAATGTTTCGCTTATAGTGCATAGTTCATAATGATTAGTTCTGATTTTCTCTATCAGGTGTAAAGCTCTATCTTGAATAACATCAGCTTCCATTCTAAAATTTGGTTAGCATCTGATTTTGTTTACATATTTAATTTTTACTTACGAATATGTTAGTAGTCGTGCCCGATTTTCATTCCTTGCACAAAGAAGTGTGCTTTCACATACCTCTAATTTTTTTTCAACTTTTTTGAAACTTCAACTATTTTATTGTTTAACCAACTAAAGCACTGTTTTAAGCATAAAAATAAAGTGCAAAACTGCAACTCTACACAAGTGGCTATCATATACGGAAATGTGTAAAGAATAAATCTCCCAAATGAATCTATCGTCAACAGACTATGAATACAATAGGTAATATAAGCAAAATCCACAAATGACCAAGCTATTACAATTGAGAGCCCTCGTGCGGCACAAATTACGCTCTTTCGATATACCTTTTTTAGGTCGATGTGTAAAACAACTTGCATATTCTCGTCTAATTTTTTTATTTGCTGCAATGCAGTTAATATCTGTAAAAGACAACGAATTGATCGTTTTGTTATCTTAGTAGATAAAAAAACAATAAAAATTCTTTTCTCGTTTTTGTGGTAATTTAAGTAATTTACAATTGCTACACTTACATCATTTCGAAAAATGCATTCGAAGAGAAATCCGAACAACATTTGAGAGATTCCTAAGTATGCATCTAATACAATAGTTATTCTTGTAATCGTGAATGGTGGCACTAATATCGACGCATAAATATTAATGAAAAGCATGAAAAATATACTCCAGAATAAATAGTGGTGTAAATATTGGTGTTAAAACAAAA
Organism: Ctenicera cuprea; assembly: GCA_958336395.1. Lineage (NCBI taxonomy): Eukaryota > Metazoa > Arthropoda > Insecta > Coleoptera > Elateridae > Ctenicera > Ctenicera cuprea. The sequence continues at coordinate 42,844,885 of OY284494.1, forward strand.
TAGAAACTTGTAGGATTGAACATCATCAACCCTAAAATTATGAATACTGTGTTTGTCGTAAACGCGTATGCGATTGTAAAACGATTGCACCAATATGTTAGCCAGAAACGGTAAAAATCGAGTAGCTTATTATAAAATTTGCCATAAATAAAAATAATAAAAAATATTATGTGAAGTTAACTACTTTATAATAATTTTATATTAAATATTTATCATAAATTTTTCTTCATAAAGTAAGTTTTTCTAACTTTTTTAAATTCGTTCAAGTTGTTGCAACTAATGGTAGTTGGTAGTTGGATATCTATTGCGAATGAAACAATGCACAAAATACGTACTACCTGATGGTTTTATAATTATAGATGTTTGTTTATTTAACGCATAGAACGTTTAGAATAGACTTAAACTAGTGGTGGTAAATCTGCTATATTTTATACTCGGTTTATACACTACTCAAAAAAATTAAAGTAACAAATATATTTTGCTTTTCATCTGCACTAGTTGCATTATTTTGAAATTAAAAGGACTATCAGAAAAGACTATTTTCCAACATAAGGCCCGGAATTTCACGCCAGAACCTTACTGGGAATTTTTTATACAACTGCAAAGTCGAATTGTATTAAATCTGTTACGCTTTCGCAACTTTTGACCCCCAAGATCAATCAGGAAATATTAATCTACATAGCATTAGACGTTTTTTGCAATATATCAAGGAGTTTCAAATTTTCACATAAATTCAATTTCTTTTGAATATTTTCGGCTGTTTAAAATTTCGAGATAACTTAGCCGAATCGATTCCGATCTTTATCAAATGTAGAGCATCATACTGATCGTGATCAACATTCCATCGGCAGAACTACAGTGTGGTGCTTGAAAATAATTTCAGTAGCGAAACTTTGTAAATCGTTAATTCCGGAACGCACCCGTTCTTTAAAAATCGGGAACTGCTCCAATCTTCACCAAACTTAAAATGTTAAGTAGTTATTTGAAATCAAGAACCGCTTTTCACAACGGTGCTGTATTTCAATGCTAGTTTGAATATTATTGTGAAAAATATGTCCGCTAGTAATAATATCCAGAAAGTTTAGAATTCTGAAATTGTTTTAAATTGAGCTTTCAACTTGATTACTGCTTTTTATAAAAATGCTTAAAACGGTATTTTGATAGACCTCGGTGTCGAACTTTGGCAGCCGAATTACCGACCGAAATCCTGCAAACATGCCACCTTCTCGTAAGAAGCGATTTTATCCAGTACCGTCCGCGAACAATAAGATTCTAATGGCGACCTTGCTGTTTGCAACTGTTCATTTTTGAGGGCGAAAATACATCGCACGCCTCATAAATATTCGTAAAAAATAAATTGAGTATGGGAAGGAACTTCAATTAGTGCCTATAGTTTGAAGTGCTGCCACTGCTCGTACAGTAAAGTTAACTTAATAAATGTAGCCAACAAAGCATATTAAAATTTCTTATTTTCTGATTTGTTGGAACGGGTCCGCGATTTACACTTTTTAATATGAGATCGTCCTAACCCAGCGAAATAGAAATAAACAGACTTGCTCGATTCATACTGAATATGAAGTCTTTAAATTTTATTTTACTATTATGAAATATTAGCGTTACACAAAGCACAACTTATAAAAATTAAATCAAATTTTAATTAGAGTACTTACGCAGTTGCTCATATTGCTAAATCTAGTAAACAGGTATATTATTGTTATTATAATATAATAATTAAATGTACACCGCAACTTAATAAAATACCGGCATGCTTTGTCCGCGATTAAGCCAGCGGATGTAACTTAAAAGTGCGACATCAGCTCGGTATTTTATTTGTTTACTGAATATTCACTACGACCATGTTGTAAGTGCTGTTCCGATTCTAAATATTGTCGTAGTGAATGTAGTATATATAGATTTCAAGACTGTTTATTGTGTCCGCATGAATAATTATCTGTTTGCCCAATTACTGCTTTAGCTCTTCATATCTTAAGGATTACTTCAGTAATACGCTGAAAAAGAGAGAAAGGCTCCGAATTTATTACACTTTTAGATATTTAAACACTGCGTTGTTATAATATATAATTGTTGATCGAGCCAATAATCAATAAAAAAAAGAATATCAGACCATTTGAACGCTAGTTCGTTATTTTCTCAAAATATGTACTAGAAAATTTCGTAAACAATAAAAACAAGATGATAAATAATTAAACAAAGCTTTGTTGCAGCAATCTTTCAGAACATCGCGACAAGTGCTACGATTTATAGATTTTACGTTCTCATTAGTGGCAACTCTGAATTTTTCGTCACATGTCAAACGTATTAAAAGCTTTAATCACATATTCAACATTGCATTCAATGCAGTAAAGACGTACAATTATTAAGCAATGTGTCAAACTCACAGTTTATATTCAGTTTTGATGCCCATGTATTATATCACAAAAATATTCGGTTTAACGCCATTCAAAATAACCAGCAGGTGTTTTAAGAAATCTAAAATAAATGCCCTATGGAGTGTATTGCTTACAATATTTCTTCATATCTACACGATTGTAGTAATACACAAAATGCCCGACATAAAGATTGGATTTATGGAAATAGTAACCAGTGAATTAGATAAATATGCAAGCCAACTTGGAATGTGTGGTGGAATTTTAGGCGGATACTTTTTCTCAAATTATGTAAGAACGAAGTTGCGAAATATTGCAACAATGACTACTAGGCCAAACGACAAGGCGAAAAAATCGCCAAAAAGTGTAGAAACATGTTGGCGAAACTTTAATGGCTTTAAACTCTTCATTTGGGTGTCATTACAGACATTTGAAATCTAGACGCTTTAACGCGAAAAACTCTAATTGGTAATTCCATTGGGATGAAATCGCAACAAAATGAGGTTGGTCCTCCAAAAATGAGAAAGGCAAGGGGTGCCTACTTCAAAATAGACACGCTCGCAAATGAACATTAGATTCGTATTCTACGCATATCGAATAGCCGATCTGCGCAAAAGTGATCTCCCCAACTATCTAAATTTTCTAAAATATTCAAATATTTTTTAAATTTCATTCATCTTTTACCAAATATTAAATATGATTAAAATTTCCTAAGATTTTTAAATGTTGCAACATTTTTAAAAGGTTTTGAAAATTCTTAGTTTTTAAACTTTTAAAATTTAAAATTTATTTATAAAATTTAGAATATTTTCAGTACATTTCATAAAAGTTTTTATTTTGAAAAATTTTGAAAAATTTTTATATTAATTTATAAAAAAATATTTTTAAACACGGTATAATAACTATCTATGTAACAACTATTTTGATTATTATTGCACGAATGTGAACCTTGCACGTGAGCCGCTAGGCGAGTATTGTAATCACATGTGTGAAATAATCACCCGTTTTTCTCACATGTTGCATACAATATTTTTTAAACTTCCGTTCGAATAAGTACAAAAGTGCATTTGAATTATGAATTTTTGATATTTTCATGACACTTATAAATCAATTAAAAAAATCAAGATTGCCTAGGCGTGTTTTCACCGAATGATCTCATTATTTCCCTGAGTGAAATAATGGAGTTCACTACCTAACTTAAATCAGTGAAATAAGGTGAGTTTTACCTTACGGAAGTAAAAAAAATATATTTTAAATATTTTGAGAATTTTAAGTTTTCTATATTTCCATAAAATCGTCAAAAGCTTCGAGATATTATGAAAACTTTCAAAAATTCCAATAGATGCGAGGAAGATTCCGTGGCGGTTGCCCGCCAGCTTTTTTTTTGGCGTAAAGTGCTGTCTAATTTGTCTTAGCTACCGCAGCTGTTAAATTTTGCTGACATTTCTTAACATTTTCTATTATTACCCGAAACTTCTAAAATTTGAAAAGATGTCATGCATTTACAAGAAACTTATTAATTTACATTTTTTAAACCATGAACAGTCACCACAACGAGTAAAAAGTAGAATTTGGTTAGTGAAAATCGATATTTTCTGCACTTTTCAAAAATTGCGCAACTTCGCGCCGTTACTGCTCTGAAAGTTGAAGTTCGACAAAACAATGGGTCAACCTTTTTTTGTGAAGAATTTTACTAGCTTTAATTTTATATAAGACTATTTTTGCCGTAGAACCAAGAGAAAACGCTTTATTGCAGAAAAACCTTTTCTGCATCATTAAACCATTAAATCTTTGCAAACATTTTTTTACACCCGAGCCTGACCTATACCGCAACATAATTTTTTTTTCAGATACTCACTGCTCTTCAAGGAATGAACTCTTTTGACCAAAACATGAAAGTTACTTTTCAAATCGATCTGCAAAAGGAATATCATAAAACCACAATGTATTTACTAGGGGGTTTGCTAACTACTGTAAGTTTAGCGTTAATATTCGTTTCTGCTACAATTATTAGTGCAACTGGTGCAATGTGGACGGATAATTACGTGGGAGAATTACTTCTGTATATAGCACCAACAGTAATAAATACCTTTGTGATTGTACAATTTTGTACTTTACTGTTATGTTTAAAACAGAGATTTGGGTGGATAAATCACACCATTGATAATGTTACAGAAAATTTGAAAAATAATTTGCGGGAATGCCATAATTTATTTAATACTGTAAAGAGAAGAAATCGAATACGTCCTGCTACACATGCGTGAGTATAAAGTTACAAAAAAAGTGACAACCAAAATTTATGGTATATTTCTAGGGTTGCGACTGGACTTATGCAAGATAAAGCTTTTCATGCCTTTGAAAAAATAAGAGAAAGGCATTTTGATCTTTGTGTAATTGGAAATAAAATCAGTAACGCCTATTCTGTGCAATGCCTTCTTATTGTTTTACAAAACTTTATTACAATAGCTGCAGCATCATATTATAGTGGAAAACATATCATTATAGATACAGTAATACCAGTGGAATATATTACTTACAGCTTCATTCAGCTTAGTTTGTCCGTAGTGCAAATTCTTGCCTTAGTACTGGTTTGTTCTGTTACCAAAAGAGAAGTAACATTTTTATGATTTAATTTTCTAATTATTGTATTTGTAACCAATCAAGATTTCAGGCTGAGAAAATAGCTGTTCTTATGCACAAGGTTAAATTGTTAGATGAAAAAGTAGCAAGCAAATGGACGGAAGAGTTGAGGTTAGAGGTAATATGGTAGAAACGTAAGGTGATGTTGCATACAGCACATTTACATTAATTTTGCAGATAACCATATTTTCCTTACAACTTCTTCATCACAATGTAAAATTTACAGCATGCAGAGTTTTTGTGATTGATGAAAAACTACTATTCTCGGTATGTAAGCTATATTAAAAACGGTTACCAAAAATGTTAAAATTTTCTACTCATTGCAAATTTACCAACATCTTTATTTCTCTTTAACAATTTTTTAATTCATTTTTTTACACAGATTGTTGGAGCAATTACGACATATTTAATAATAGTCGTACAGTTTGATTTAGGAAAAACTGTTTCAAATAACACTAAAACGTTGGTATAAAAATACGACGGAATTCATTCTGATCAATGTGTGTTTGTAATTTAAAGAACACATAATGAAGCAGACTAACACAAATGTCTACAGAAAAATTTAACTTGCTGCATTTTAAAGTACAAATTTTGTTGTAAATATCCGGTTTATAAAATTGTTTAAATTATTAGAAACATATAATTGCTGTAAAGATGGTAAATAGAAACATAGTTTGATATTATTGTTTTATCAATTACTGGCAACCTGTTGAACCTATTTATATATTACATCTGAATCCTTTCCACCTGCCTCAATTTTAAATGGTAAGGGACCTCTACTACTACAACCCACATACTTACTGTCCGCACCGTATGGCCGCTTCAGTAAAAGAGATTTTGCAATCAATTGTAAGAGATTTATTAGTTAATGATACCGTACGCAAATCGCAATCGCTGTGCGTAAGCCCCGTTTTACGGATAAAAAAACAAGCGATTACCAAATGTGCATTGATTACAAATGTTTGAATAAAATAACAGTCAAAGATAAATATCCGTTACCATTAATATGCGACCAGATAGTTCATTGGGAAAGATATGGCCTTTTCTGTACATTGGATTTAACATCTGGTTATTAGTAAGTTCATATAGCTGCCGACTCTTTTTCTAAGATAGATTTTGTTACATTTAGTTCTCGTTATGAACTTTTGCGCATGCCTTTTGGTTTGGCCAATGCGCCGGCAGTCTTTTAGCGATTAGTAAAGAACGTTTTAGGAAACCTGACAAACGATATTCCATTTACCTGCATAGATGATATAATTAATCATTTCAAATGTAGACACAGATTAAGGGTTAGAACGTCTTGAGTTTTGCAAGTATTGGGCAAAAACAATTTGGTTTTAGACCTATCCAAATGTGTTTTTGTTTTCGAAAACAAATTGACTACCTGAGCAAAACAACTTGTCCAATATTGGCTAGTGCATTGGGTTTTGGTGGTGTCTTATTGCAAAACCATAATGAAACCAAGAAAGTAGTTGCATATTATAGTAAACACACCAGTTTTAAACAAAAACTATTCCACTCCTACGAGTTAGAAACGTCACCAGTGGTGCCGTCATTGCGACATTTTCGTGTTTACCTTACTAGGTATGGAATTTAAAGTCATAACCGATTGTAATGTATTACGATTGGTGTTTACAAAAAAATATTTGCTACCGAGGGTCGGCAGGCAGGTGGTGGTACAGGACTTCACTTTTCAAGTCGAATACCGACCAGGGTGCAAGTTGAGTCGCGCGTACCATATAGATATCACGGAGGCAGACAGGTTACTAACCGCGCAACTACAAGATGATAAGATTTCTGATATTAAAAAAGTGCTAGCAGGAGTCAAGATTCGTGACTCGAAGTCGCCTTTTAATAATTACGAATTAAAAGAAGGTAAAGTGTACAGAAAAATGAATTGTACTTTTAGTGAAAATAGAAGTGTCACCCCCCATTGCAAGGCACGCCCAATTTCAGAAAATGGTAGGAGATTTCGGACTATTGTTGCGGCAGACAAAATAAAACCCTGAATCTGCTTGGATAAAGGTAAAATATTTGTAGTGGTAAATGTGAGCGATACATCAATTAACAGATTGACATTTTTTTGTTTCGCAGTTTTAATGAACAGTTTTATCAACTTTATGCTGTATTGGGTAGGTATCGGTTTAACTGCGGTAGTGCGACAGAACGTAAACGCACAAATCAAAACGCAAATAATTTCGATTATTTTTGTATAAAACAATAATATGTTAATCCCATAACTAGAAACAAGAAATTTCCAGTAGTTCTAAACAAAAAATATACCAGCGAGAAATCATCAAAACTAGAATTTCAAGACGATACAAATCAAAACAAGGTATCAATTATCTTACAACGATTTTAAAACATCACGTAACCAGCTTCAGTTTAAGCTGCAAAACGAACCTCAACGATTTAAAAAAAAAGTTAATTTATCTTTTAATAGCTGTATTATATCAACAGACTGCTACAAATACAAATACAAATAATACTCTATAAATATTAAATGGCGCCTAATTATAATGTACTTCAACATACGTAAAATAACATAGAAACAGATAATCCATTATTTGTAATTACAGTGTTTCGTTTTACTAAAAGCCGCTTTACATACAAAGTTCTTGGTAAATCGCTTCAATTTTATTATGCTTCATAGTCTCGTGATTTATTGCCAGAAGGTATTAAAATAACGCAAGTGGAAATCATAATTTGTTATTTGTGACGCATCTGCATTATTCATAAGGTTTCTACGGTCACACGTTAACTACATGTAACAGTAACACAGTAATCAAGTATTACAAATACGACATAACGTTGCAGCAATGTTTAATCCTGAAAGTTTTTATGCAGTTATATTGCCAGTGTACTATACCACCAAAATATTTGGTTTGACTCCTTTTACAATAAATAGTAGAAATTGTGAAAATTCTTTCAGTGACCTGTTCTGGAGCATATTCTTTATGCTGTTTATCAACATTTATGCGTTCACCAGCCTTGAAACGTCAGGCATTGATTCTGAAATAATTGCAAAAGTGACCGATGTTTTAGATACTTATGTAGGTCAAGGAGGAATGTGTTGCGGGATTCTCTTTGGATGCATATTCCGAAATGATGTAAGAATGTAAACATACTTATAAAGCTTTAACAAGAACATTTACCATACGGGGTTTGATTGAATTAATTTTAAGCCCAAAAAATCCCATTAACATAGATCCGACTCGAAAAAGTTATAGCCGTATAAGGGAAAAAAATACGGGAATTTTTTAAATAACGCTTTTTTAAGCAATAAAAGTTTGCATCCAGGGGCGGATTTACCACTAGTCTGAGTAGGCTGGAGCCTAGGACGGCAAATTTTTGCGGGCGGAAAGTTTTGCGACAACAATGAAGGAGGAATGATCTCGCCGTACTTGGGATTCAGTCTGATTTACTGCGAACGATCAATTATGATTCTATAATCGACTTTTTTGCCAAGCTGAAGGCCAGACGGGTGGTAGTGTAAACGGTAAAAATACACTTACTATTTACTATTTTACATGTACGGTAAGGGCGGCAATTTTTGCCAAGCCTAGGGCGGCTAATGTGGTAAATCCGCCCCTGTTTTCATCTCATTTTCAGTTAAAGTGTGGGGTGGTATCATTGAAAACCAGCTTATTGGACCCCATGATTTCAATGGTCGTCGTACAGAGAATCAGAAGTGGCTTCTTATAGAAGATGTCCCACTATCAACGCAAACAGAGCACGAATGTATATGCAAGAAATCATTTTCAACATTATGTGTCAGAGGATTTCAATCGTCACTATCCAAATCGTTGAATCAGTCAAGGGGGCGCACAGGTCTGGCCAGTACGATTCCCCGACTTAAATCTGCTCGATTAATAGTTTTAGGGACACATAAAGACGATTATTTCTTATTTCTAGAAATTATTCATATTTTTCTAGTAAACTACTTACTTTTTTTAAAGATTTTGATTTTAGGTATTTACTTAAAACAAATTTCAGCAATATTTGTTTTATTGGGTATTATACAAACTACTAATCTGGTCCTTTTAGAGCGGGTTTAGGCGGCATATTCTCCTGACCAACAGATAGTGTGTAGCTACTTTTATAACTTGATTGCTGATATTTAAATTGAAATAGATAGTCCACTCTTCCTGATGGTGACAAATTTAACTATAGTTATAATTTATGTGCGATATCGTACGTATAAGCTAGAGGAGTGTTCAAGTTTAACAGGAATTTTTTCATAAAAAAAGATATTAAAATGTTACAAGAACTATATTTCTTTTCGTTGAGATACATTTGCGCCATCGATCTGGAAGGTTTGCTTTGGCGGAAGGAACTATGAGCTATTTCTAACCTGAAACGCTTTCATCGTGACGCTGTCCGGAATTCGGCTATGCTTCTCTGGTTGATGAGGCCGGTGACTTGGTTGATAAAGGTTGGCGCTGCATAGAGTGTCTCACTTAACAAGAGAAAGGGGGTGAATACCCAACTTAAATGTTGTTCCACCCCCGACAAAAAGAACGCACCTCAAAATCCTAGCGAGGCTGACAATCGAGATCTAATCTTGCAGACGTCGTCCGCGGGACCGAGGTGCAACAAGTACCACCTACATGTCGGAGGAACAGCATCGCTTTTACCCCTAATTAGGGTGTAGAGCTGTATTCTCGTCGGTCGGAGATGCACGTAGCCGGAGAAACCCAGGGGTGCGATGTTAAAGGTCCTCTCCGTGACCGAAACGCACGACTCACTTAGTGACGATTATCGAATCGACATGATTGGGGGAATATCCACATCTGACGCATACCAGAGTGAAGAAGAGATGGTTGTGGGTTATTACCCCGTTGAAGATTCTTGTGTCGGTGACACGAACCAGATGTTTTGGACTGGTGGAGTAGATAGGAGTTGTTCTACTTCTTCGGTTACATTACTTGCGTGTCCTCAGTACACTATCGGGTTGGATGTAAAGTTTTCCTCTAGGTGTCTCGCGAAGAGTGCTGCCTTTTCTGCTGAGTCGTACACTAGTTCCTGGGGGGTTTTTAGTAGGTAGATCAGCGTTTTTTTCCTGACAAGTGCGGTGTTGATTTTTTAAATGTTGGAATTGTTTTCAGATGGGGTTTTAATATAACCGCTCCTGTTTAAATTTTAAAACTCCTCGTAAGCTAAGGTTTTTAATTTTAACTGCTTCTTCTTTGTTTAGATGTTGGCTGCATTGCAAGATATTAAAGCCTTTGACAAAAATATGCAATTTTACCTGCACACGGACTTGAAGAGTGAGTACCGAAAAGGAACAATTAATGTAACTATACGGCTGGTAGCTGCAGTAATACTTGCAGCTCTAACTTTTAGTTATACGACGTATTATAACATGGATGTTATCACGTTCGAACTTTTTGGGGAGTTTGTTGGATACACAGCTCCATACTTGATTGTTGCTTTTGTAGATTTGCAATTCTGCACGTTGCTTTTTTGTCTAAAACAAAGATTTAGTTGGTTAAATAAGAAAGTAGTTGAAGTGACAGAAAAATTACTATGCAGCTTAGAAGCATGTGACAGGTTACTACTTAGTACTGCAAGAAAAAATCGATTACGACCTGCGACACATGCGTACGTATAAAATCTTAAATCTTCCAAATCTTACAATTTTTACATATTCCATTCTCAAGAGAAGCTTATATTGCGGCTTACACAGAAAGACAAAACACTGAGTAACATATAGTCTGCATTTAATAGGAAAAACATAAAATTTGGTGCAAAAGGTTCTTTAGATCATTTTAAGCGATATGACCCGCAGTGCCTTTGTGCCAGACCCTTAGGAGCCAAAATGGCGACTATTGTTCGTTGGTGAGTTATTTATGAGCAATGGTTATTTCTTGTTCAACTTTTATAAGATTGTTTTCGATTTCTGCTATATCAAGGACAAGAAAGCCAAAAAATACATTATTTTTATGCAGAGGCGTACCATAAAAGCTCTTGAGGGAAGGGGGTAATGATAAAATATTATGGAATAATGGATATGCAGTGCCATTTTGACAGAGTCAAAATGGCGGCTATTTTTTAAAATGGCAGTTTAAGAAAATGCAATAATATTTATTTATTATACGATTATAAAAAGGTTGATGTCGATTTCTGATCATTTTTAAACAAAGAAGTAAAATATCAGTTTATATTCCATAACATTTATAGTTTTATGTCGTTTCCCCTTAATTTTTCAAAATTATTAACCTTGTTCTAGGTATTCTAAGCTAACAAGAATTTAGTTTAACTTTTGTTAGAAAAATAGAAAACGATTAGGTACGTAGGTATCTTTTGTTACTATTTACACGTAAACTATAAATAATATAAAATATAAACTGCTTTTTTGCTCCCCAAAAACCTTTATGATACGCCATTGCATAAAATTAATTTTTTCCACTTATTTGTCTAACAAGGGCCAGAAATCGACACCAATCTTATTAAAATTGGGCAATAAATAACCATTGCACATAATTAACCCGCCATTTTGAAAAATAGCCGCCGTTTTGGCTCCTAGGGGTCTGCCTAAAGGGCACTGCGAATCAAATCGCTTAAAATAATCTAAAGCAAGCTATTGACATATGTTAAAATTTTTCTTCACTAGTTATATTTTAGGGTAGCGAGTGGTTTGGTTCAAGATAGAGCACTTTATTATATCGAAAAAATAAGAACTAATCATTATAAATTGTGTAGTATCAGCAAAGTAATAAATAAGGCTTATTCTGTACAAATTCTCTTCGTTGTATTGCAAAGCTTTATTACCATAGTTGTCTCATTATACTACTCCGGAAAATTTGTTATTATTGATAATACAATTCCAGTGCAGTATCTTATTTATTCTGGAGTACAAATTACAAATGCGATTGGACAACTTGTGTTTTTGGTGCTAACTTGCTCTTCTACCGCTGCTGAGGTAAGAGAATGTCCCGTAATATTTTAAGTAATTGTATTCGCTTAACCCTACGTACACTCGAAATTTTAAGGTAGCGTAACGATTTATTAACAAGAACTAGAAGAACTCGTGGGCTGCGCCCCCGCTTTTTGTAACTTCATACCAAGCGCACGCGTAATTTAATTTCAACAGATTAATAATTTTCAGGCTAAGCTAATGGGAGTTTTGATTCACAAAATAGTAGCACTAACAGGCAAAGGGAAGAATAAATGTAAAGAAGAATTACAGTTAGAGGTAAATTAGAATAATAATAATTAAAACTTAAATAGTACTAAAAATTTAACTAAGTGATGTCTAAATACCCTTAAAAAATATTTAAATTTTAATTTTTTCAGGTAACGTTATTCTCCTTACAACTGCTCCATCACAATGTAGAATTTACAGCTTGTAAAATTTTCGTGATAAATGAACCTTTCATTTTTTCAGTAAGTATACAATTTTTATAATGCACAGTGTAAGTACATCTACTTATGTTTTCTTCTAGATTGTTGGTGCTATTATGTCGTACTTACTAATAGTTATACAGTTTGAAGCCGCAAATTTACTGTTTAATGGCGGCAGTGAAACTAACTTATAGTAATACTATTTATTGTACTAAGAAACGTTTAATAAATACAATAAATGCTTTTAATGCTTTAATTCTGAAACAAAAATTACCTCATTAAACATATTCTAATCGCTTCACATTAGAAAATGTTTCTAGACATAATCAAAACATTTAATAGAGTAACTGACAGAGAGTGTGTAAACAGACTATCAAAGCTGCTCGATATCCCGCACTGCGAAGGATACAATTTGGAGAAATAACTATATGAACACGGATAGCAAGACCAAAATCATCTGAACATGCGTTAAGTCAATTATGACATTGAAACAAGAGCAGGCTCCAGAAGAACAAAAAATCTACTGTGAATGAACGATATACAAATATTAATTTTCACAGCAAGCGATATATTCATTTCTGGTCGGATTAAGTTCCACTTAATCATCTGGCTTACTTACCCACAGTAAAACAAGAACAAGCTACCACCAGTATGACATAATATAGCGAGCCCTAGCCCCCCAGTTCGGTTTCTTTCCAATTTTTTTTCTTAGCTAATTATATAATTATTGTTTTACTTTTCTCCTATCTTCCGTCGGTACTATAGCATTTTTTTCCTTATTTCAGTAATTTACTACGTCGGCGTCGTTTGTTGATGATGTAATCTATTTTTTTTTAATTATCGCTATCCCACTTTAATCTTGTGCTAGTCTTATTTTCATTGCGACTTTTACAATGAAATGATCAGTGTCACTGGCTGCTTCACACTTCGTGCATCGATAATGATGTTAGAGTATCTTTCGTATATAAATATATGACGTATTTGGCTTCTTAGCTTCGAGAAACGCAGTAAGAATTAAAATAATCAGACAGATATGTGACGTCACTATTAAGGCGACTATTACAGTAAACCTGGTTATGTTTAACTTGGCGACGCCTAGCAAGAGCCCTAATCCGCAAGATGCCTGTTCGGGTTGAGTTAAATTACTCTCAATCAGGGCGCGTGCTCAAGTTAACGACGGTTTAACGAGGACATGCTAACAGTCATTGTTGCAAGCCCTACGTCCCCCTACTGGTCAGAGAGAAATCACCTAAATCTCTACTGATTCTGGAGATCAGTACCTGAGCGGAAACGCAGCTCACCCGTCGAACCGCACCAAAACGACCCTAGCGTGCATAGGTTTACCACTGCCACCACGTGTCCTACCAAGACGAGCTCGAACTTGGTTTCCATGGCATGAGTTGAAAAACCACTGGTTGAAATTTGCGGAACAGCGAAATCTGCTCTTACTAGTTGGGCTACTCTCAGTCTCAGTCGGGTGTGCCACGCAATTTAATAGCAGGCGTGAGCAAGCAACAATTAATGTAACTTTTAAACTCTCCAAAAAGAGGTAAACGTATCAAGTTGTAAACATTGAAGTGATCATTACAACGCCGGCGCCGCAAAACTTGTCTTTATTCACGCCTCTTACCTAAGTGAGGATCTTTGACCATCCTGCCGGATATGTGATGTGTAGGATATTCCGGGATGGACAAGAAACTAAAGAAGCATGTAGAAATAACATGTTCAGTGAACGGACAAAAACAGAATACCAAAGCATTACAAAATTCTCGCAAAAATCCAGACCACCGCATCCTCGAGATTACCGAAAAGATGGAAAAAAGGCTAGACATCGTAATGACGGTAACAGGCTTTAAAATTATTGGAAACAGATCAAACACCTAAGCAGAAGAAGAAGAACAAAAGGAAAAACAAGAAACAGTACAAAATGAAAAATAATGAAGAACTTGCTAATTGTAGGTAGTTTCACTAATTTATAAATGACTGTTTTGTCACGAATGTTACCAAAAAGTTAGATAAATGTTCACTTATAGTGAAAAAATTCCATTCTAAAATTTTTAATTACATGTTTTGAACCTCTAAGAACACAAATGTAAAGAAAATAAAGGTTGTCTGGGATTTAAACTGGAGCCGCTAGAATACCTTCACGCCTTTACCTTAAAACTAAGTCGTAGTTTAAATTTTTTTGCTATTATCTGAGTTGATTGAGTCAAGTTTGATAACCGACATTTATCATGCACGTTTAAAAATAAAAACAAAATTTAAAAATAATTTAGAATAAATGCTGACTTGTGAAATGTTTAAAATGTTAAATATAAGCAATTGCGACAACATTTTAACTATGATAATAGCTTCGCGATTAGCAAACTGATCATCGACATGCAGGTCTTGTTTCATAGGCGACCGCAAATTAAGTTTTTTTTTATCGCTCTGTACTCTACATAGTTTTATTAAAACATAAACCAACACGATTTACCGCACAGAAAAGCAGGCGATAATTTGTGCAAGAGACAGGAAAGAATTGAGAAATTTTTGCGGATTTAAGATCCCAAATCCTCAACACCGTCAGGTACAAGAGGGAAACGGATAAGTAAGTAAGCAACTAAAACAATAGGAATGTACAACGGGTCACCTAACTACCAAGAGTAAAATTAGCTAAAATTTGAACTGTAACAATGTGCGAAAACTCAACATAAAATATGTATAAATCTGTAGACTGCATTTGCGGTTGCGAAGTACAAAAGGCTTTATTTTGTTTTATATGTCTAATAATAGATTTTGAAGTGTCTTTTCCTGCAAAGCAGGCTTGTGTCGTCCACCCATATTAAATGTTCACGAGTCGCTACTGCTTTGAACGCTTTGTAAATACACCAACTCTACAAACTAACTATAAGTAACGTAGAAAAAAATATTCTCGTTAATAACAATTCTGAATGTCGTTGTAACTATAATGGAAACCAAGGTTAATAAATCTACGGTAAAGAATATATCAAAGTTTGCTGATCAAATATACTACCTCTACAATAAGTTATGCCATGTGTGATGTTATTCTGTGGACAAGGTAATAATTGATTTTATTCATGCATATTTTATTATATTGTTTCTTGTAGTTATTTATTTATTGCTATTAGCTTTCTGTGTGCTTGGGAATTACCAACATTATACAAATTTAATAACATCAACAATAATAATTTTATACCACGTACAATAACGAAAATCTGTGCATAACTAACATGGTTAGAACATATAGCTGGAACCCAGTTGCAACTTATAAATAATAAATTACTTCTGCAAGACTGCATATATGTTAATGTTACTTACCGCATATTCGTCAGCAATAAAAAATTGTGTAAAAAGTCTATAAATGTGCAACGTGTGTACACGGCAGCTACGTATTATAAAACTATTACTCAAGACTATGGAGTATAAAAAGCACCGAACAACAAAATTGCGGTGATGTAAAATAAGATTCAGACTCATAAAACTGTGCCTGAAAACCTCAAAAATTCAACAATTAAATAGAACTCATCTAAACCCTATTTGACAACTATTTCCGACAATGTTTAAAACAAAAAAATAAAATATTAATGATTAAATATTATGCAAAGTAAAAATTACATTTAATAGTTTATTGTAAAGGAATAGCAACAATGTTTCGACCCGAAAATATTTACTCGGTCTTAACGCCAATGTATTACATTACCAAAATAGTTGGTCTTGCACCTTTTAGCGTACGCAGTCAATGTTTTAAAAAGTCTTTAATGCATTTATTTTGGAGTATTTTTGTTTTGCTGTTTTTGAATATTTACACTGTCGCTTCGCTAAGTAAAAGAAAATTTTCTCATAACCAGGAAGTTATTTCAAAAGTAACTGACATGTTAGATTTAATTTTAAGCCAGTTAGCTATGATTTGTGGCATTTTATGTGGATGTACTTCATTAAACAAGGTAAGCTAACTAATCAAACCTAAATACTGTTTAAAACTTTAAACTGAGATGTGAATGTAAAAATCATAACGATTATTGTTGTCCAAAAACGCTTTCCATAAGTGTTACAGCCCATCAAAGTTCCTGGTGAAGAATCGCAATTACTTCAGAACGGTCAAACTTGGTAGGACTTTTTAGACTTACTCTAGAAATAATTTGATGCATTATGAACAAAATTGGCCTTATAATGACAGTCCCGTTCCCTCTAAAAAGCCCAGGATGTCTACAATTCAGGTATTGTTGATAAGCATTTCGAGTTTCATTTCTGGTCCCTCAAAGTGCTTCTATCTGCAGACCGATAGTTTTTCGCAGTGACATTTTCCTCTTCACAGAACCTACAAAGCAGGCAGTGTTTGTTTAAACAGCAGTGTCCTGTAAGAACTGTTGTTGCATGCATTATTTTCTCTCTTCCAAAGTTAAGAAATTTTTTAGTCGTTTTCTTGGATGGCCCCCCGATGAAATATTTTGATTACCTCATACCTAGGTGTTCTAACCACTACTTGTAATGATTGTTTCCTGGTCTGCTCCCTTGCAGTGCTATAAGCAATACTGCTGGTTGGGTCTGGGCCTATCAGCTGTTTTGCCCCACCGGCTCTTGCTCCATGGTGTCTTGGTACCCACATCAGGCATAGCTTGCTGTGGTTTCTCAATTTTACTAGTTTTCTGTGGCATTCTAAAGCCAATTCCGAATTGAATTGGAAGGAAAGACATCAGCGTTTTTAGCACCGCCTGGCTGTCTTGAAGAAAAGTCAGTGAGAAACGTTCTAGAGGCAGCTCTCCTACGCGAGACTGACATAGTCGAAGAGATAGCTGGTAACCAGGTTCACGAAAAATTCATATAGCAAAGAACCGCGAGCAGTTGGCGAACAATAGTTTCAGAGTGACTACCTCTGGCCACGCCCCTGGCAACGGTACGGATTGAGAAAAAAGAGAGCTGTAACATGATCTGCGCAAAGGTGATAATTGTTGTGATTTTAGCCTAAGAACACTGTGGCAAAGCGTCCCAAGTTTCTGCTGATTGATAGCATTGCGCGGCCTGGTTTTGTAAATTCCCAGACCTGTGTCGTTTTCCAATCTTAATCCGTCTGTAAATCAGACATTTGCGTTGAAGTGAGTGATTTCTTTCTCATCGTTTCATTTGTCCGGTTCTGGTATTGCTACTTCAAACAATTTTCGAAATTCAAACAAAGTTTCCATTTTATCTGGCGGCATTAAAGGATGAAGTTTTTGTCTATAAGTCTAAAGGCACCGATATCACTTCCGGTGTAGCCGGAGTATCTCCCATAACCATTTGCTTTAGCCGGTACGACCCCAGCCTGGCCTCCGCCTCCATCCATAAGTGTAAGGAAGGAATATCTAAAAATACGTCTAACGTGGCTGTCTGAGTACTCGACATTGCTTTTGTTATGCCTAGACAAGCCAGCTTTTGTATCTTGCTTAACCTGTTTTTATTTTCAACGTGTGCCGCCTTGTGCCACCATATTGAGAATGGGTACAAGTAGAGTAGGTAGAGTATCACTCTTGTAATCGTAATCAGCCTTTACGTCCCACTCCTGGCTCCGGCAGTCCTTTAGGGGGACCTATAGTTTAACGTCGAATCCGAACGACTAAATACTAGAGAAGGTTTAGTTTCAGCCTCCATGTTTTGCCAAACATCTCTGCAGGTCCAAAATGACCTAGTGGCTTTGTTCGTAACATATACCACATGTATAAAAGCCAGTCTGGTGTCTATGACGACTCCCAGATACTTGACCTTTCCCGAATAACTGCAGCTCTTTGATATTGAGCTTTGTTCTTTACGTGACTCCCAGAAGCACGTGTTTTCCCGAATGCACTGAGAGTCCCTCTGCTTTGCATCACCTTTCCACGGTCTTCAGGGCTACTTGCATTCTGTTAAAAACAACGTCCTCGAAGTTCCCATGGATAAAAATGGTGATACCACCCACATATCTGGAATTGGAAGGTTATCATAAAGATATTGGCGCTTATTTTAAAGTTTATTGTCAATTCTTTTTATGGTCTAATTTTACCATCTACGTCTACCTCATTTGCTCAAGCAGTCGAGTGACCATCATTATTGTTATCTCCATACGACCAATCCAAACATTATGTAACAAATGTATCTACCTAACAGCCCCAAATTTAGCCAAATTTCGTTAAAAATAATATGATCGTGTTTTTTATGTACCTACCCTTACATTATTTGTCAAAGCGCAATTTTTTTGGTACATTGAATTTGTATCTAAGAATAAGTCAAATACATTTTAAAGTATTTTGTATCTGTATCTAGACAGTCTGCGTGGAATTAATCCTGTATCAGTAACGAAATACCCGTTTCTATAAGTACTGGAGCTATTTACAAATAAACGTATCTTACCTAACACTGACGTAACTCTTCTGGAAAGTATTTTTAGATAACAACATTTTTGGTCAATCGTCATAATTTTAATCAAAAATTGACATCTCACTTATTTTTAAAATATTTAGTAAACAGCCACGCCTATACCACATTTGTTATGTTTGTCTTTATGTAAAAAATTAAAACTTAAGATAAATATTTTATATCTTTCTTTTCAGATATTAAATGCGTTTGATGATATTAACAAATTTGATTTGACTATGCGTAATGATTTTCACATCGATGTAAAGAAAGAATACCAAAAGAGCATGATTTTTCTGATAATAGCACTCATATTCACCTTAATGTTTGTAATGTTATCGTTAGTTGTTACTTCCATATCTAACGAGCATGCTTTTGATTATTTTGGACTGTACTTGGCTTATGTGTCTCCAGCAATTATAAACTCTTTCGTCGATTTTCAATTTTGTACTTTACTATTATGCATGAAACAAAGATTCAAGTGGTTAAACAAAACCATTTTAGCTTATACTGGTCTAGAAAATAAATTGGAAAAATGCGACAAAATAATAATCAAAATACGACCTGCAGTACAAGTGTAAGTGCCAATAAAATATAATCATTTGATATAAATAAATGAACATTGTAGGATGCCATCAAGATTTGTGCAAGATAAAACATTGGATAGTCTTGAAAAAATACGAATTAACCATCATGATCTCTCTAGCATCTCCAAAAATGTAAATGATGCCTATTCCATTCAGATCCTTCTAATTGTAGTGCAGTCATTCGTAGCAATGATTGT
The DNA here is from genome assembly GCA_958336395.1 of Ctenicera cuprea. Lineage (NCBI taxonomy): Eukaryota > Metazoa > Arthropoda > Insecta > Coleoptera > Elateridae > Ctenicera > Ctenicera cuprea. Next base: position 42,864,409 of record OY284494.1, read on the forward strand.
GTTGCTGTATTTTACTGGAGATCATATTCTTTTACAAAAAAACATTTCAATTAGGTATCTTGTCTATTGTGGAACACAGTTAACATTATCTACTCTGCAATTAGTTATTTTAGTACTAGTGTGCTCTAGCACATCTGTAGAGGTAAGTTGTTTTATTGTAAGTTTCTATTGCCATTATTATTTTATTTTGATATATTATTCCGTTTTAAATGTCAAACTATCAAATCAAGAGACTCGATACAATGAACTTGATTAATACCATAAAGGTGTTTTTTGGAGGTAGGCGAAACAAATTAATTTTTTTATGTGAATATAATTAAAATACAATAATTCACTTTAAATTTGCTAGATGCAAATTGTGTAAATACAACAATTTTAACGATTAACTGCTATGGGACAAATCCCCCTGCTGGCAATTTGTTACGTTTTATCTCGTTTATTTACATAGCCGCGGTCTCGCTTTTAGAATAAGCAGCTTTTCACGCTCGCATACGCATGTATCTGAAGTTTTGCCAGCGTACAGTTCTATATACAAACATCGCTCTTCTGTTGTAAGAGTTAAACAATATTATCGTTTCAGAAATGTGGCGTATGTTATGTGCAATACTGTTTGCTTTGCGTGTTTGCTAGGGAGGGTATCGTCCACGTTACGTCCCTTGGGAGGAGCCGCCACTCTGTGAAAGGTGCTCGACGTACCTCGAAACATATTTACAGCACACTTAAGATTTTCTTAAATTTTATTCTTCGTCTAAAAATACCCAGAAAAATTACTCTTGTTGAAAGTGTCTAAATCCAACCGTTTTCAAGATAATTGCATTTTTGTGAAAAATCGTGTTGCCATAACGATCTGTGTGTTTTCTTAAACGTTTCTACGAACATAAACCTCTTTCTTACAAAGTTACAGCTTTTGGAAAAAAACAGTCCCGATAGAGACATGAATTTAGAAAGCGGTTAATTCTAGTTAAAAAATTTATTCGATTTATTTCCACCGGTGCACGCTGAGTAAGGAGTTTATTTACTTTACGACTTTAAATTTGCAGTGACAGAGTGGATAAGTTTGGAAGTTTGAGCCGTTAAATGAATATTTCAATGAGGAATTTGCACACTTCAAATTACAGAGAGAAATACAAACAAAAGATACTGTAGAAATACTCGGTGAAATACGAAAATTTAAATCTTCTGATGTGCGCTAAAAACGGCGCGATTAAATGTTACCCCTTCATTTATTAGGACACAACAGGCCTTAGAAAACGCGTTTGAAAACGTAAGTAAACTTATCCGAAATCTGGCCCGCTAGATCGCCAGAGTTGAACCCCGTCGGTTTGTGGTTATGGATAAATAAAATAATAAACCGTTGTAATTGATCTCGTTGCAAATGCTATTCATAGTCTACATTCAAGCATATGTGGTCAAAATGGGCTTTCATTTCAAGTTCCATAAGTGTGCAAACTGAAACCTGAATATTTGGGAGATACAAAAGTGTTTGAATGTTTTACGCCCGTATTTCTCTGTCTTGACGAATTTTAGCAGGGATTACAGTGGATTTTGGTATCAGGTGTTAGTGTTTCATCCACATTAGTTTACGGCCAGTGTAAACGGTTTACGACTAGCAGCAGTAGCGGTCTAAGCACCAGTGACGTGTCGCTATCTGCAATTAAATGCGTACTCCCTATTTATATTTATGTTGACATTAATTTCACTACATGCATCCCTCGCCGTGTGGAGCGCTATTAAATCTGCTACTTTGGAATTTTACTAGATAAATAAAAACAAACCCCTTCGAATGCGGCCTTTGTTGTAACCCCTGTTGTAATAGCTATGAGGGTCTGCTAAAAAATTAAGTTAATTTGCAGAAAATTTTATGGTAAATTTGATGTCAACTACAAACTCATTTCAAGTTTTGAATCAAATTTGGCTTTAGTTTGAAACTCAAATCGTTCAAAATTCTGTAAAACTTTCAATGTGTGTTAGATTTATTAAGCATTTTGCTTAAAATTCCCATTGGTTTTGAAACATTTAAGCACAACTCAAACAAAATATAACTTGCACGCACCCCAGGCAAAAAAGAAGCAAAAACTCGAGGGGTTAGCTAATAATACGATCGTAAAGTTAAACGTTTCTTTGTACCTGCGTTTGGCGATAAGCAGACCGATATCGGCCCCTTTGCGGTTGCAGTTTTTAACTTGAAATTTTACAATCATTAGTGTCAAAATAAAACTTAACACCTAATAAATTTCGTTGGTTTTCAGGTAGAAACTCTACACGTGTTCTAGAGGGTTTTATATAAATGCAGACGTTAAGGTTAAGATCAATAAGGGACAAATTTGTAAACTGTGGTTTTAGGGGTTATAAATATAAATAGTTTTTCAGCTTCCGAATTTTAAAATATTAAGCGATTAGTGTCAAAACAACACTTATCACCTTATGAAGTGTTCGAGTTAAGTGAAGGGAAAAATAATATTATATAGCCCAAGTTTTAAAAATAAAATAATAAATTTAGTTTTTAAAAATAAACGTCGAAATAAGAGGAACAATTGCTACTTTTATTAAAAAAAAATTTATTTTGTTATCCAGACATTAATGCCGTCTCATATATAAAAATTTATTAATTCTAGATTTTTTATAAATATATTAGGTGAAAGCCGTGAAATTTGACTTCCCATAGGTTAGAAAAACACGCATGTCTGAATGGTATGGGGGGGGAGGTAAGAGTCGAGCGACTATCCAATGATACGAACGTGCTGCTTTTACTATTTCCTATTCAAAGGTTCACTGCAAAATTTTGTAATTGTCGGCAACTATCAAACAACAAAGACTTCGGCTCCAAAAAATTATACAGTAAAATTGCGCCCTTTAAAGCGTTACGTCTGGGCCGGAAGCCTCTCTCGCCCCAAGCTAATTCCGGCACTAGTCGCAGTTATTTTTGGTTTTTAGTTTTTAACCATTCTGTAATATTAAATTTTAATTTAATAGTCTATCATTTAGCGTGAGAAGTCTCCGCTGCTATAAAAGCCATATATTTACGCGTCCATTATATAAGGCACAGACTCGTTTGTACGTTGCATTTATCAATGCAGATAAGGAATTAAATTCAGGTTCGCAGAAGTTGTTCGGCTTATTGGGAGCCTGTTTTTTTAGTGCGTATTTATTAGTTCCAAAGACGTTTCGATATACTCACCTGTTAATGGGAAAAAACGCTAAGTTTAATTAATTGTAATCCCCCCTTTTTTTGCACCAAAATTTTTCTGGGGATGTTATAAGAATTATTTTTCTTAAGCACTCCACTAAATGTTGATATATAATATTAAATAACAAATTTCAACAATGACTCTCTCATTCTACAAAATTTCATTTATAATCTTTAACTACATTCTTGCCGGAGAAGATATTCAAGTCGACTTTTAGATCGTCAATGTATTTGTCGACGTACTTGAATTTCGACTTTATATACACGTGCATTTTCCTTCTTCTATCGCAAATTTAAATTTTCGCTAGGGCGTTACGTTTTTCTAATTCCTTTTTTTTTCGTTAATTTTTGTTAAAACAATTTTATTCAATTATTTATTGGGGCGAGAATATTTAAAACGTAAAAAATATAGAATTACAAAGCAAAAGTAATAACTGTTTTAGATGGTTTTTAAACTCTACTGTTGCCAGTAGGGAAACAACAATTTAATTTCTCAGAATGTAATAAACACAACCAAAATCTATATTATTTTTGCAATACAATTTTTAAGTTACTGCCTATATTTCAAGGGATTTACTTATACACAAAAAAAAATGTTATAGGCCCAAGCAACTGGAATTCTTATCCACAAAGCAATGTCTGCAAATGAAGATAACTATAAAGACGATATGCAATTAGAGGTAAATTTAGCTCAAAATGATGAATTTAATTGTTTTGTTATTTATCAGTTGCAATAACAAATTTGTCAAAAATTTGTTCAAATTATTGTTTTTCTCTTTTAGAAAAAATAGGTTTTTCTTGTTTGCCCAGGTTAAATAAACTTTAAATTATACCGATTTTGTCAACAATAACGAAAACGTTCTTATTATTTTATGTTTTTCAAGCATTACCTAATTTTACTAAACCACCCACCAAATAAATCTAACAGATAATTTGTAGGTAGCATTATTTTCATTACAACTACTACATCATAAAGTGGAATTCACAGCATGTAACATGTTTGTAATCAACGAAAGTTTGCTGTTTTCAGTAAGTTTAAAACTGATTAAAATACGGATGTTGTTGGCATACTAAAATTAACTTTTATTTTAGATTATTGGAGCAGTTACCGCCTACTTAATAATAGTAGTTCAGTTTCAACTTGGAACTGTTCAACAGAAATAATTGCACTAATTTCTGAATTTGTAATCCTTACCTTACATAATTCAGTTTTATCAAATATGATGTTCTAAAGATACAGCTGTTATTAAAAGATAATCACATGTTCCTATTTATTTAAAACCAATTTGTCATTCAAACAGAGACGTAAATGACAACCTTAACAGGAAGAAGCAAATAAAAAAATTCTATGTAGGTAATAAAGAAAATCGACAATATTGAATCTTTCATGAATTCTAGCAGCTGACAACTTAAATACAGCTCACATTCTATAACAGTCCCACAAAATAACAAGATATCGCAATGTTTCGACCCAAAAACTTTTACTCGGTTTTGACACCAATGTATTATGCAACGAAAATATTCGGTTTGGCACCTTTCAACGTTAACAGTAGGTGTTTTACAAGATCTAAAATAAATGTGTTTTGGAGCTTCTGTCTTATGATATTTCTTAACACTTATACAAGTATTGGTTTGAACGCACGCCCACCTGGTGCATACGATCAAAAATTTATAGCAAAAGTCGCAGATCTTTCAGCTGCATATTTAACACAATTAAGTTTGTGCTTTGGAATTCTTTTTGCTTGCATCTTTCTAAACACGGTAAGAATTTGTGCTGAAATAATGGTAAAACAATAAGAATTAAAATCTAAAGGTTAGAGTGTCAGGCTCTAGAGCTAGATTCCCAACGGCAGTAGGTTCGAATTCTTTACACAAGCCCGGCGTGTCCATGGACGTGTTGTATGTTGGGTTGCATGTCTTTTCGGGGTGGGACATGTTAGACCGGTGAATAGCGTTAAGTGCGCTGAGCCCCGGTAAAAGGTTGGGGCGAGAATATTAGAGCTGTGTTTACGCACAATCCTGTCATTCTTTTAAAAGACAAAAAAGTCTGTTAAAATGTATTACGTAAATGTATTATACAAAGCGTACCAAAAAAAAATTAAATGTATTGTTTCTAGGTATTAAAATCCATTAAGGAAATAAACAAATTTGACAAATACGCCCACGTTAATTTTGGAATTGATCTGATGAAAGAGTACAGAAATAGCAAAATTTGTATAATCGTATCACTTTTAATTACCACAATTTATATAACGTTGGTTGTTGGGCTAAGTGCTTGGCCTACGCTCGATATTTTCAACTTATCGTTTGTTGGTGAATTCATGGCTTATGTCGCTCCTGAAGTGATTAACACGTTTGTCGAATTTCAGTTCTGTGCATTAATTTTAAGCTTAAAACAGAGATTTGCTTGGTTAAATAACACGATTATTCTTGTGTCCCAAAGCTTAAATAGTAAATTACAAGAATGCGATAATATATTTTCTGTTACCACCAAGGAAAGTGAAAAACGACCAACAACACATATGTAAGTTAAATTTTGTATGAGCAGCTCTGTAGTTTTGTTAATGAACTGGTGTGTTTTTTAGAGTAGCGACTGGATTTTTGCAGGACCGCGCAATGGAAATCATTGAAAAAATAAGACTAAAACACCATGACCTTTGCACAGTTTGTAAAAATATTAACCAAGCTTATTCGGTGCAAATACTTCTTATTGTAATAACAACATTTATAACTATAATAGTATTGGTATATTACGCAGGAAAGCACCTTCTTTTGGATTCTTATGTACCTGTCGATTATTTATTTTATTGCTTTATTCAAATAAGCTTAGCTATTGCACAAGTTGTTGCATTGGTTGTGGTATGTTCCAAAACGACCGTGGAGGTAATAGGCACTAGACGTTGAGGAATGTATTAAGCCTAACTATTGCAACGTTTCAGGCTCACAAGACAGGAATTCTTATACATAATGCCATATCGCTACAGCAACAATATAGCTGCAAAGACGATTTGCAACTAGGAGTAAGTAACATTCATGTTTCCACGTATTCCTAGTACCTAAATAGGAATCTTATGTGGTCGTGCTTTTCGACAATAACATATGAAGGCGACAAATATTCAAAATTAGACAAAATTCCCAATGTTTCTTTCAATTCATTTAGCCCATTTTAGAACATATTGTCACGAAGCAGAAAAGACTTTTAAACTATTTTGCAAATATTCGTTATGTAACATTTTTAATAAAATGTAGTTTTGTACAAAATTACAGCCTTATCAAAAAAAGTCAGCTATAAAATTCTTTATGGATCGTTAACATGACTCGATATTTACGACGACAAGCGGATCAAGCGTGTGTTAATGATCCATGAATGCACCATGTGATGGGTAGGGTTTTAGCAACTCTTTATAAACAAGCGCGAGTCTAAATTGAGTCATTTTTAACTTAAGTCTGAGCCTGGTCCAACAATCACCATCTGCTTCGTGACTTCATCGTTCCCCTGGAGGGGTGCCCCTTATGGGTTACCTTTCCAGGAGCTTTTTAGGTAAGTTAAAGTTACAGAACAATAATAACTCAGAGTATAAGTTAACCACGAGCACACAGACACTTGTTTTTGTAGATCACAAAAGCACGTGTCGTTGTTTTACTTTAAACATAAGCAAATGCGAGCAACAATGAGTGCGACAAAGAAGGCAGATAATGGGCGGGTCAAGTGGGAATTTACGTATCCATGGATACTTTTAAATTTAATTTATACAATTCACATACACATTTTAAATTTAAAAGTATCAACGAATGCTTGAATTCCCACAACCTTCCTTGCCGCACTCGTTATTTGCTCATGTTTCCAGTAAAACAGTGAGCAACCTTTTAAGACTTTAGAACATCCAATTGATGCAATTTTGAGCGCAGAAAAATAAATATTTTACGAATTATCTAATACTTTACAATTATATTGAACCATCCACGATGCACTTCCGACACCTTCTAGTGCACCCCAACCCCTAAAAAATGTAATTTTGTTTTTCATAGTTCAGGATAAAAAGTCAAACGCTGTACCGTATAATTGCTGCATTTGCTGTTAAAAAAATAAATATACAATTTAAAAAAAGAAAATTCCTAATAAAAACATGTCCTCATTCTACCACTGTGACAGTTTATTTTAATTAATTTTTGTAGCAGAAAAATATTGTAATATTTTATAAAATGCTTAAGTTTATATAAGTTTATAACTACAAGTTTTACACAAACAAATTGGCGTTTTTCACGCACTAAAATTAGTATTAAATTAATTTTTCAGATATCTTCCTTTTCATTACAACTACTACATCAAAATGTGGAATTTACTGCTTGCAGAATATTTGTCATTGATGAGGGTCTGTTAGTATCGGTAAGTTCACACCATACCATATATTATTATATTATTGTATAAGTAGTATTTTTTTGTTCGCCTGTATGAAAATTTTAAATTAATAATTATAAAAGTTCAAGGTTACGATATCACTTTAGCTGCATGGGATAAAATTAGTATCAGTATTTAAATATTTCAAATTTATTAATTTTATTCATGGTTTTGAACGTTAAATAAACAAAAGTCAGTATTTTAGTATCCTTATTATTTAATTTAAATAAACTCTTAAATAATGGTTATACTTATAAGTCATAATAAACTAATTTTTGATTTTTGCAGATTATTGGAGCAGTTACAACGTATTTGGTGATAGTAATTCAATTTGAAGTTGCAGAGCATAGAAAGAAGTAAAACGTATATCAACGATTTATAAATGTAGCACCACGTTCAACAAGCAGTAAATAGCATCTTTTTTAATAGTAATGACATTTTATTTCGCTAATGGAAACTACAATGACACAAATTATTTTTTTTTTAATTATCCCTTTTTTAAATAAATTCTAAATAAAGTTAGCTGAAATATACATATTAATAATATTGTTGAAGTAAAATAAAGTATTGTATTCATAAATCGAGGTGTACGTAGCTTGACAATAACTTTGATCTTTTGGTGTTGGACCTTATCCCATATTTCCTTGATTCTAATCCGTTTTTTCAATAACTTTATCTTGACAAATCTTAAATACGACGTAGATAACGTCTTTTGCCTTGGAAACTGTGGCATAATATAACAAACAATGATAGCATGTATATATTAAAGGCGTTAAGTGTTTAATGTTTAAAATATAAAAATTGATCTTTGTAAGCTGTATGTAAGTGCTATAATCGTATATACAATTATACATTCCGTCAGTTAATTTTTCCGTGCAAGAAAAGAGCAGAGAGCACTTTTCTGTTTTCTTAACAAACACATAATTCAAAGTCTGTCTAAACACTTACCTTTACTTTCAATCCCGTAATGTTTAGACTAGAAATCCACAGCTAGTAAACTGTTACGGTTGCAGCATTGCAGGCCAATATTAATTATTGTGCGGTCTAAAAAACACTGTACACATCTACTCTACTTTAATAAGTTACATGGAAAATAGTGTAAGTAATAGTAAGAGTCAGTTATAGATGGATACGCACTACTCTTCAACGTTAAGGAGCTGATCTACATCAATATTGGAGATAATAAATACAACAAACAATTGTTTTTGCTGTGGTTTAGGTACGTTTAGATATGGGTTTTTCTGAATTAGTGCGATTTGTATTCTAGAATTATTATAATTCATGACGCACGAGCATCGCCATACTGGTATCTACATTATACGTATACATAACTTCATCTTTAACTTAATTAATTTAAATATATTTTATTTATTTTGAAATGTTTCTCATGATTATCGATTTAATAAAAAAGCAAACAATGAAAGTTGCAAACAAATATTACACGCGTCTACAACAGTGACAATACCTACTGAATTTTTAATAAAAGTAAACAGACACGGCTTGCACATAAAGTAAACCTCAACTTTTTCAAGCAAAAAATAAAAATCTTTATTCACGTTACAATGTTTCGACCTAACAATTTCTATTCTGTTTTAACGCCAATTTATTACACTATCAAATTATTTGGTTTGGCGCCTTTTAATGTAAATAGAAACCGCTTTAAATCGAGTAAAATAAACATAATGTGGAGTTTAATGGTCATGATGTTCCTTAATTCTTATACCAGTTTAGGATTAAGCAGACGACCTGAATATTCTGAACAATTTATTTCTAAAGTTGTTGACGTTGCTTCTGCATATTTAACCCAGCTGAGTATGTTTTGCGGAATACTTTTCGGATGTATCTTTAGAAACAAAGTGAGAGAAATAAATTGCTAAATTGTGATAAAATTTCAACAAGTTGTCACAAAATAATTTATGTATTTTTCAGGTATTAAATGCAATTGATGATATCAACCTATTTGATCGAAAAACAAACAAAAATCTTAGCATCAATTTAACGAAAGAGTACAGAAAAAGCAAGATTTACATAACAATTCTGCTATTGGTTGCCATAATTTGTACAGGCACTGCTGCTGCCTTTGCAGCTATTGATGGTACCAATTTATTGACTCTAAAGCTTTCTGGAGAGTTCCTGGCTTACGTAGCTCCTGAAACCATTAGCAGCTTTGTCGAATTCGAATTTTGCGCATTAGTACTTTGTTTAAAGCAGCGGTTTGGGTGGTTAAATAAAAAAATACTAAATATCACTAATAGTTTAGAAAAAAAGTTATGCGAGTATGACAATTTGTTTTCCATTCATATAAAAAAGAAACGATTTAGACCTGCAACACATTTGTAAGTACAACATTTTTTCTGATTCACAAACTTCTGACAACAATTGTAGAAAATAATTTTAATATGCTATTATTGTGAATACGAAATATTTAACTTATGTGCGTTTTTTAGAGTGTCTACTGGATTTATACAAGATCGAGCTTTGAATATCATTGAAAACCTTCGACTAAGGCATCACAATTTGTGCACGATTAGTCGAAACTTAAACCAAGCTTTTTCGGTTCAGATTCTTTTCGTTATAATACAAACATTCATTACAATTATTGTTTTATTCTATTATGCTGGAATACATATACGCGAAGACCACCAATTACCACAAAGTTACATACTTCATTGTTTTGCTCAAATTACTTTGGCTCTCCTACAAGTTGTGATTTTAGTAAAAGTCTGTTCCAGTACTGCGTTGGAAGTAAGAATCGTCAATTTTCTTATTAAATTCGAATTGTTACAAACCTAAAGGTCTTATTTTGCTAATATTAATGATTCAGTTTGGTCATTATTAGCAAGCAAATAAAAGACAGTATCAAGCGGTAGCATACGGTAGCAATTAAGATACAGTAACTAATTATATCAAACGTTTGCAACTAACTAAGTAACAATGGGAAAGAGAAAGAATAAAAAGGCAAGGCAGTGAAAGAGGAAAGAAGGGAGAAAGGAAGAGAGGGAAGGAAACGGGAGGGAGGGAGAGAGGAATAGAGGGAAAGGAATAAAAAGAAAAGCATAAAAGAGAAAGGGGGAGAGAGATGCAGGAAAAGAAGGTAAGAGTAAAAGAGAAAGGAAAAACGGAGGAGAGGGAAGAGAAGAAAGAGGGAGTGAGAAAGAGAGGAAGAGAGAGGGGAAGAGAGAGAAAGAAAACTGGACTGGGGACTTGAAGTTGAAATGGTGAACTGTGCTTGCTACGGTCTGCTTTGTGCTTTTAAAACCTACCCGCATGCATAGTTAAATTAAATATTTCAATTCCTACTCTAGTTAATGCACGCGTTAAACCCACTCGCTTGCATCTCCGCGGCCACATCAGAATCACGTGTAAAATTAAATTACATGTTACGGTACACTTAACTTAAGCAAATTCAAAAATAAATGTGCATGATTACAGGGTAAACAAACGATGCGTGTTACAATAGTATTTCTTTAGATGACAGTATTTTCCGACGTCGAAAAATCTACATTTGTGACGTTACAAATTAATTTATCAACATTTATTGACGCCAAAATTGAATTATCGACGTCGCCTTTTTAATTCCCACATTAAAAGTTTGGTTTTCAGTCCTCAAAAAATCAATTTTTGAGGTTAAAAATGAAACTTTGAAGTCAAAAAATAAATTATAGACATATTAAAATAATTTCTTAATGTTCAAAAACCATAATAAACACCAAATATTATTTATTGACGTCACAATTTTTTTTTGTAATTAATAAAATCCAATAAAGTTTTTTGACGTTTAAATGTTTAATAAAGTGTGAAACGACGTTTCATAGTTAACACACTGTATATCAAAAAAAAATTTTTTACTAACGCTTTGTGACATTAAAAACCAGTTCTAGCTGTATACATCGTTTTTAGTGCAATTTGCCAATACTTGATTTATTATACTTGCACCATTTACAAAATTGGTTACAGGCTCGTGAAACGGCAATCCTTATTCACAATACAGTTTCACTAAAACTGAAGAATAAATGCAAAGAAGACTTGCAATACGCAGTAAGTAGCACTTTATAGTTTTTGTATATTACTCATGCTATACAGGGAGGAATAAAACTAAGCTTTCTTTCAACATTTTTTGATTTCGTTATTCTTCTTCCACGCGCAAGCGCATAGACACGCACACGCAAGCGCAAAAAAGGGGAAATGTTAAAAATCAATCGTTTTATGTTATGGACCTTAAAAAATACATGAGTAGTTATAATACAAGTAGGTATGGCCTCACCAAAGCCACCCCTACCGCTTTTCTTGCCACATGACTAGGCCCCGCCTCCTTGATCAATGAGCATGCAGGATTGTTCACAATGACCTCATCACACTATCCCGTATACGTTAATTTTTAAACCGGTGCCGTTCAAAAGTTGTTCAAAAGATGTTAAAAAGCCGTTAACAGACTAGTTGATTTTAAACAGACCCGTTCGTTTTTAAACTGGTGCCGTTCAAAAACCGTTTAAAGCTGTTTAGTTGTATAAAAAAGATGCTACATAGGTCTAATACAATTATGCTATTTTAAAGCGTTTCTCCCCTCCGCAAGTCTTGCTCCTCAATTTGTCTGAGTTAGAATAATCACTAAATGCATAAGCTTCCACAACATTTAGAAGACAATGTATGTACAAAGTCTTATTGTAGTAAAGTAATGAGGCACTACACTCCATTGCTGAGTTGGACCTCCAATGCGGTGGGTAAGGGTCATCGATCATCGCTTCCGATACCCAGCCGTCGCACACTTTTTATCGTGTACCGGGATGGTGTAGAGCGGCCATCTTGAAAATTTAAATTTCTTGCGCTTCTTGCTTTAAACTTAAAAAAAGGAGTGGAGAATCTTTCATTCTCATTGGTTGAGAAGACGGAACCTAGTCATGTGGTAGAAGAAGTAGTGGGAGGTGGCCTTGGCTAGGCTATCCATACCTTCGCCCAAGATGACTGGAAGGTATGGTGTTGTCACTCGAGTTTGATATGGGCGTCACGAAATGTTTTGCGGAGAGATGGCGCAGTAGGTACTAAAAAGACGTTTGCGCGTCAAATTTGAAATCCGCACGCAATGCTATTCTAACCTGACTTTGTTCATACTGTGATATTATACTGTCATAATTCAAGAATTATAAGAACATTATAGTGACAACTATTCTCGATCATATTTTCCTATAATTCATTATTTATTGCAATATTGAAAAGGTTAATATTTAATATAGCCTGAAAATTTATATCTTCACACTGATTATCACTGTAGTTATTCAACTTCGGGAAAACGATTGTTAATGCGAGGAGGCGGTAAAACTTGGTTATGATTTTCTTGGGAAATTCGAAAAAAAACAGATTTCAATGCACTCAGTTTTGAGATCGATAAGACTCCAAAAGGCTTATTGCAAAGCAAAAATACGAAGAAAAAAAAATCGAAAACAAAATTGGTTCTGAAAGCAATTTGATGCGCCCGATTTGATGTTTATTATGTGCATGGGTCACGGTGGAATGCTACAGTTTATGTAGTTATAGAATGGGATGACTGTAAGGCATTGTAATTTAAAAAGAAACATGAAAAAAAATTGATAATTGACCCATATGAATCATACTTTATTGCTTACTCTACATATTTCCTTAAACACTATAGAGTACTAATTTTTATTGCAATTATTTAGTGAAAGTAGGCAATAGCAGTAGTAAAGTATAAAGATGTAATCGAATTAGAAGACAACGAAGTAACTGCGCAATTTTATCGTAGAATTAATGCAGTGCTTTAATGTCATTTCGGTTAATAGTTGCCTACGAGGGTACCATCTACCTGCACATATTATAATTGTGTAACATACAAACCGCATAAGCACAAAATGATAAACGTAATTTAAAACATTAAAAATAGAACAGAAACAAAAATCAGTACATAATAATACATTAAAATTGTACTGTATTGACAAAATCTATGCGGACAGTCACTCTAGACATAGTGCATCTCTTTAATATTATAATTAGTAATAAAAACAAGTATTTTAAGTACTTCAAAAGTTTATTATTTACTTGTGTGCGGATAGCGATTATTTTACAAAATTTCAGAAGGGCTCCTGCCTATTATACAGATCACAATAAACATTGTATAATATTCATCTCAAACCTAAGATTTAAATATCAAAGGGTAGCTTGTATAAACCAGGATTAAAACACATTAAATACGTAAAAAAACATGAAAACATTAAAATCTACATTAACTAATTTAGTACTTTTTTAGCATGTTAACTTAAGCACTAGACAAGCATTCCAATAACATATACTTGATATAAACATAAATTCATTAAAAAAATCTTTTAAATTATAAAATAATTAATGCGTTTTGCAAGTCTGCAAAAAATTATAATTAAACCATAAACCATACATGACTGCATGTCTGTACGCTTTGAATAAATACAAATGCAGCTTTCACTGAACAAGTAGTCACTATTATATTTGTCGTTGTCCTACTATGATGGCACGTCGACAAGCAGTATTGGGTAAGATACTTTTTATTTGTATCTAGATACAGATACAGGTACTTTTAAAAAAGTGTATCTAGTTACAGATACAAGATACATTTTGCTAAGTGTATCTAGATACAGATACAAGATACTTTTAAATGTATCTAGATCCTTCTCAGATACAAATTAGATACCACATTAAAAAATTACATTTCCAGAAATGAAAACGCGCATAAACCATGATAATATTAATTAATAGTTTAAATGAAAAAATTCATTACACACCTTAAGATGTTTGATAAAGTTTCCACTTGAAGTTACATCACCCTGAATCTTTAAGGGGCAGTTTCGACACTGTGTGACAACCTTACTATCACAACGCGACACTATCTTAAAAAACTCGCCATCCAGTATCCCTGGCACTTCCAAAAAGGCACTTTCGTTATCATTCATTCTTCTAATTGGAATCACAAGGTATAACTAGCAGACTAGCACAAGAATTGATTCTGGACTTGTCCACTACTTCTATTTAAACTGAGGACAGTTCAAGTTTTGTCAAGACAAGCCTACCGCACTGGTTATGAGATTTACTTGGAAATTCCCAATATCCAAAACAGCAAGGACGGTTATTGTATTGCCACAATGGGTAAATGTATACATAAAACCTTAAGCTTCTTACAGTTCTTATCCCCTGAAAATGGGGATGTTTGAATATTTATTACCATTACCTATCTTAAGACGTATTTGGGTTTTTCTGCAAAAGTGATTAATGCTAAAATTTAAATGTCCAAATATGTCCTAAATTTTAAATTGAAGAAATGTTTTAATAAACTTCGAAAACTACATAAAATAAATTATAATTCTAATTAAGAATGTATCTAGGATCTTTTATTGTTTAATAAAAAAAGATACCGCTTAATAGGATCTAGATACAGATACAAGATACAATTTTATAAACGTATCTAGATACAGATACTAGATACTTGAACAGTATCTAGATCCAGTATCTAGATACATGTATCTAGATACTACCCAACACTGTCGACAAGGTAATCATAACACAGGGTTCTCGACCTGGTAATTCTGCCACTGGGATGGTGACATACCAGTTGCAGTTGAGGAATCAACGCATATTTTTGTGGTTATATGTGGCGATGCACACAGGATGATTGATAATATGTTGGGATGTACTTTCAGTACAGATTAAGAATCTGAAAATAATAAAAAGTTCCTATAAATATGTGCCCAAAAACTCTTCATTACCGGGCAAGTTGCAGTCTACAGAAGTGGGAACAGTATTCTCTTCCATAGATTTAATTTCATAAGCAGCTTTTATGGACACATGTTTATAGAATTTACTCTCAAAGTTTTGTGTAAACTATTCTATTCTATCGTATTAAGAAAACACTTATTAGACCTTCATGGCAATTTAATTTTTGAAAAGCATATTATTTCGAAAATTGTTAGATTTAGAAATTTTCAACATGAGAACATGTTTTTGGGCAATTTTGTATGGAGAATAATAATGCTCACATATGAAATTTTAAAATTTGAGTGCAATTACTGCAAAAGTTATCTACAAAAAGTGATTAGCCTGGTTTATTTTCAAGAAACTGTAACCCTATAATGAAGGGTTTTCAGGCCCATGTTTATGAGAATTCTTTCGATTATATTTAGATTCTGAATCTATCCTGAAAATTCGTTCCACATGTTATGAATCACACTGTATACAGCAAGTGCCACCTAACCTTGCAAATTTTAGTGGGCTTTGATTCGGCTACTTCCGCTTTGTTTCGTCGGTAGTCGTAACTTAAACTAGCTCTAATTGGCCGTTGGACAGTGTGGTACACTCTACTAAAAAGTGAAAGTCAATTTATTTATGGTTTACGAATAATTGTGGATTTTTTGACAAATTAAAAGGCCGTACGCCATAAGGTTAGAAACAGTTTGCTTTGAGAAGGGATTAACGATAATTTAGGTTACGTATAAAAAATACAGCAAAGAAACTAGAAATGTAATAAAAAACCTTGCTTTTGCTTGAGAGTGTAACGGCTTCTCGCCTTTTAAACTTATCGTCATTTTTTTTGCAAGGTTAAATGGCACTTGCTGTACCATTGCTTTGACAAACGAAAATTGTGCAGACTTCATTTAAATGAAGTAAAGGGGCTCTTTTAACTTTTCCTTTATTCGTGTTGTTATGAATCCTAAAAAATATTGCAATCATTATGAGAAACATAATTAAATAGATATACCTAACTATTTAGAAATTGTAGTTAATTTAGCATTAGTGTAATGTTAAATTAAACCAGCTTTTTCCATTGTAACATGTAGCTGCCTAATAAAATACAAAGGATGTTGATTGTTTAAATTACAGCAAAAGGAAATTTTTATATGCTGTGATTATTATCAACAGTGATCGGAAGTACAATTCTTTTAACTGCCTGAAAATAATTAATTTAAGTATTTCTCAACTTCTTAACTGTGTTTTTACTAGTTAATTGTTATTCTACATACATATTTGATTAAAATTAAAACAGTACTTACTCCTCTTTAATTTTCTGCTGGTAGTCTGTCTTTTTACTAAGCTGAAGCTTCTACTAAATTGAGTTTTGTGAATTACATTGGTGTGTTAATTAATAAATCACCGAAGTATGCTTTTATTCGTTATTATTTTACTTTTTGAAGGAATCGAATTGTCTCGTCAACTGTCAGAACATTTCAGGAGGATTAGGTTAAAATTCACGGACGCTGCAGAGAAATCTACCGTCACTGCTGCCCTCTCGCGGCAATACATTTGTGGGTCCCTCGCAAAACAATGTAAATATTAAAAAGTGAAAACACCAATATATATATATATTAGCTATCCATGCATCTTGCCTTCGCCTTAAGCACATTACGTATACTACTGCAATCATGTGTAACTGGTTATTTGGCGATTTGCACTGATTAATGCTTATACGTTTTTAATAGTGTGAGGTAAGTCTGCGTAAAATTTTGCCGGTTTAATACTTTTATTAATGTGAAATCAAATTATAATGCGCTATTTCACGGCACAGTTGAGGTTTACATCAATTATGTTGTATAACAAGTAAACGGCTTCTAAGACAACTGTTATGTGTGGTTTTCTGTTTAGAGTAGGGTACGTTCAGTAGCGTGCTTAACAAATAATTGCATGAGACACTAAACTTAGGTACATGTGAGTACGTAAATTACGGTTTTTATGTGAATTGCCCTTGGACTTGTAGCAAGGAAGATAACAATACGGTCAGCTTCGTTGTTTAATCGCTACAACTTAAATAAAAGTGTTCAATTAATATTATTTTCTAAAAGGTAACATATAAAAAATATAACAAAAAAAATTTAAAAAATATAATGTTTTTTAGACTTATCTGTTGAATTAATTATATATAATTAAGTACATTTTTCAGATAGCGTCGTTTTCGTTACAATTACTTCATCAAAATGTGGAATTTAAAGCATGTGATATATTTGTAATTAATGAAACTCTGTAAGCTAACTACACCAACAAAATTATTCTCTAAAAATAAGGAATAACCTTTTTTAGTTTTTTGGAACAATTACCGCATATTTAGTGATCGTAATTCAGTTTGAGCTAAGCGAAGACGTTAGAAATGTATCAGAAACTTGAATGTACTTATTATATTTGTCATCTAATCGTCTAATCGCACTAAATGTATTAAGTACTTATAAAATAATAAAACATTATATTGTAAAAAGCTTGGGTTTATTAGAAGCGAGTATTGCTGTACAAGGTGGCCCACGTAAAATGGCGACCCATACCTTAGGATTACATATTCCATTGCAACTGATACGATAAAAGGAAACTGGAGACGGACAACACTAGATGGTAAAAAGGGAACTTGAACCTGTTATACGAACTATTTAAAAATGACAGGCTCTTTAATGCAATTAATTTACAAAATGAATACAGAAGGAAATACAGAAATGAAATCAAATAATTTAAAATAAGAAATAATAACTTAATGATTGAGAAATCAACCAACAGCTCCAAAGCTATGGGGGACATAATAAATTTCAAACGTTCTAAATAGCAAGCAAGAGACAGTACTTGCAAGATACCGTCATAAAGGATCCACCAATTTTTGAACCAGGTGGCTGACAGAGGATCCTATATACAGCATGTGTAAAAGTATGCCCAACGTAAACGGTGCTGTTTTCAAATTCATAAAAATTTCTAGTGTAAAAGTATAAAAGTATACTACATCCTATTGACGTATGTAAAATTCTATGTAATCACAAACACTAATAAATCATTTTGTTGTAAATTTAACATTGTTCAAAAATTTGCAACGTTTTTATGGGTGTAATTGACGTAGTTTATAGCTCATTTAGTTTGTTGCATTCCATCTAAAAATTAAGGAAGGTAACAACAATTTACATAATTTTTACATGAATACAAAACTGTTATCGAAAAATAATTAGCGATTTCTTCAAAATTGGTATATTATATTTATTTGAATGTTTGAAGTATTCTTTTTCTTTAGGCAGTTACAAGACCTTCAAACGATTTGATATATTTATTAACGTATTAATACAATGTCGCAGGTTGTTATTTTTTTATAAGCTTATACAAAACATTGGTTTATTTGAACGACAAGTGTTTGGTCATAGTCAATTTATGATATATTTTCGCGCTCTGCTAGTATTTTTCTGTTTAGGGAAAAACAAATATATTTTATTATTTTATTTGTAATTACATTTTGCGTGCTTTTATGTGATGATATAATTTAACGTAACTATTATACAATTATTTTTACTCTGAATTATCGACATTGTATTTTACGTTTCTAACATCTATATAATTAATAATTATTTAATGGATTTTGCTTACATTTATTCAGCAATAATTTTCGTATATTGATTTGATTTGGCTAAAAAGTTTTATGTTGTGCTATTTAATTTTATTGAATATTGACTACTCTATTGGTTACGAATACAATCCATTGGCTTATCTAATAAATCTCTTAATGCCATTAGTTATTGTTCTTGTTTATTTTGATGTTGTGTCTGATAAAATTAATACCTTTATACAAATCAGGTAAAGTCACAGGAATTAAGTTATTGCCATGCGAATTTTGGCGCTTATTTAAAAATTCATTATTAACTCTTTTTATGGTCAAATTTTACCATCGAGACCCACCCTATTTGCACAAGCAGCAGAGTGGTTTTTATTATTGTTACCTTCATAGGACCAATAGAAAATTTATGTAACCACCTCTGATTTAACCCTCAGACAATTTTGAAAATATCTAGCGTATATATTTCTGTGTTATTTACAATAAATATATATTTAGTAGCGTCACTTTCAAGACTTGCTGCTCTGATGAACTGTTTTACTATTCCAAGCTTTATATGAAGGGGTGGTAACAATACTTTTTCTTTTTGAACAGAGGATTGTTAAGGACATTGTGTGGACCAGAAATTAATGCCATTCTCTTCTGATATAATGTTGACCATGTGCTCTACTATCGCATAAACAGAGAAAGCAATAATACTTAGTATATTCACCTTGTAGTCTAACTAGGAAGTAGGAAACCTAAACTTTTGAAAGACTTGCCCAGAATTAACAACCTCTTCCATTTATTTAGTGAAATTCTGACCTATTCTACCAAACAGAAAATTGTTATTTAAAGAACATAAGCATATAATAAATAAAATTTAAAGCAATTCTCATTGCCATTGAAAAAGTCCCATTACAAAACTCGCCACAGGTCGAGGAGGTAAAGCCACCACGATCTATCGAGAGCAAATAAGACTGAGAATAAGAAGTATATTTTCCTTAGTATTTCGACTTTCTTATTAAGAGTTATTAATTTCAACGTTATACAAAATATTCATAACAGAAATGCGAAAAAAATAGTATAACGTGAAGAAATTTACATTTAGGTGCTTTTAGGAATAAAGACATATCAGCATTCAACAGAACGTTTAAAATCCCATTGGTACATAATTTGTTAACCATTATAAACACATCAAAAAGAACAGAGTTTGATGTGTAAGTCGATATAAAATAGGTTTAGAAAATTCAACAACATTTTTAATATATGTCAATATAATGAAACTAATTAATTTTAAATGCTGAATACAGGAAATACGTCAAAACTGTAATAATTAGAGTTGCATTAATTATTATTAATAAAACGTCAATTCCAGTTTATTCAAAGTAGTTTTGACCGATTTGCTTGGTTGACAACTATTGGATAAATTAAAGAATAGGAAATAACGAACTAATAAGTAAACAAAAATCCAATTACAAATGTCCACACCTGGTCAACTGTGTCAAGTATAAATTATTAATAAAAGCTTTGATCACTTACAACACATGTAAATAAAATTAAAATTTTCATATTTGTGTTTAACAAATAGCAAGCAACAATGTTCAGACCTAAGAATTTGTACGCACTTCTGGCACCAATGTATTATGTCACCAAAATAGTTGGTTTAACTCCTTTTTGCATAAGCAGCAAGGGCTTTAAAAGAAATAAAATCAATCTATTTTGGAGTATAATTTTCATGCTTTTTATCACTGTCTACGTCAGCTCCGGCTTTAGCAACCAACTTGATCTTAAAGTAGGATTTATAACAAAAGTGATCGCTATTTTAGATGTGTACCTAAACCAAGTGGGTGTGTGTTGTGGAATTCTTTTTGGATGCATTTTCGTAAACGAAGTAAGATGTTAAAATAATTCATGAAAAATAAAAACAATATTATAGGATTTTGAAAATAATTCAGTTGAACTGCTAAACCAAGCAGGTGTATGTTCTTTTTTAACCAATTACAGGTTAAAAATGTTTATGGTTTCACTTCAAGCAATTTACTTTCAGATTTTAAGTGTTATTCGAGATATTAACAAATTTGATCTTCAAATGTGTTCTACATTTCACACAAACTTGGAACATGAATATCGAAAAAGTAGTATCTTCATAACATTGGGACTTATCGGCACAACTACTTATATATTGCTATCCTGCAGTACCACAGCTATAGCTGCTAAGGAATTTATTTCTGTGGAATTTATTAAACAATTCATAGGATTCGTATCTCCTGCTATAATTAACACTTTTGTAGATTTTCAATTTTGTACCTTA
This sequence comes from Ctenicera cuprea, assembly GCA_958336395.1. Classification (NCBI taxonomy): domain Eukaryota; kingdom Metazoa; phylum Arthropoda; class Insecta; order Coleoptera; family Elateridae; genus Ctenicera; species Ctenicera cuprea. The sequence goes on from OY284494.1 coordinate 42,885,608, forward strand.
GTGTTGTGCTTGAAACAAAGATTAAGATGGTTAAATCAAAATTTACTTGCTGTTTCGATAAAATTAGAGAAAAATTTGCAGGAATGTAACAACATATTTGTTGTCAAAACTAAAGAGATGAGAGTTCGACCAACAACACATATGTAAGTCTAATCTCATAGTTTTCATAGTAGATATAAATGTATGACGTGATACAACTAACTCTGTAGTAATAGTCGCCCAACCTTACTAAAACAATTTATAATAATGCATACATGGCTTTTTGGCAGTCTCGCAGGACTCTAGGTAAATCCTGAGGACTCTCTCAGAATTACCATTTGGCTGTAAATTGCCGTGGCTAGGTCCATGCTATGTTAAAGGAGCACTTGTCTAGTGTCCCAGGGTCAGACGAGCTACGACAGCAACTAAACTAAGGGTACATACAGAAAGAAAGCAGGTTACCTGCTTACTGGTGACCGGCGCTGATCGGTGCCGATAATGTGACAATGTTGTTAGACGTGGCTGAACAGAAAAGAAGCAGGTTGTAACTTGTTCGTACTTGCAGTCAGCGCCGACAATTTTACCGGAATGAACTTTCAATTATCGGCAAGTAGGTTTCGGATAAATATCGTATGAATTTGTTCGAATATGAATATCGATGTGTTAATTGCAGCAGTTTTTAAAAAATCTGCTATATGGGACAAACGAGTAAAGTCCCATAGTAATAGAAATATAGTGGAAAAGTGCTGGCAAAACATTAGCAAGGAAATGGGTGTAAATGGTAAGTAATAAGACTTTTATAAAAAAACTGTACTTATGTATACGAGTATATATGTGTTTTATTGTGTAAGAAAGTAATTACAATTAACTATATACTAATACCTTCTTGAACTTCTAACTCCAAAATGCTAAAGAACTGGCAGGTACCCGTTTTTATTCTGTGCGGACACCAGCGAAATAGGAGCTGACTTATCGGCACCGGTTACCAGTAAGCAGGTAACCTGCTTTCTTTCTGTATTTACCCTAAGGCACGTGCAACGCCTCGCTTGTCGTAGTTCTACAGGTGCGTATACGCTCAACACCCACGGCTGTCTTAGAGATGAGCTTATGCCTTCTACCATTTGATCTTTTTGTGAAAGAAGTAGCTGTGAGGACTGCTTTGAAGCTGCGCTATAAGGGGCTGTGGCACACAGCAGGTAAGAGAGGCAGATAAACCCGCATCCTGGTAGAGGCAATCGTCACGACCCCTCTTATGAAAGCTATGGTAAACTACCTCCCTCCACAATATGCTTTTAATAAACACTTTATCATATGAACATATCCATCGTTACCGACGGAACTAAAACAGAACATAGAACGGGTGCCGGAATTTTCTCCGATAACCTAAACCTACACCAAAGAATACCAGTAGGTAAAATTGCCACTTTCCTCGTAGAATTACCCGCCCAGTTCTCCATAATCCCAATTAAGGTAAACCTTAAACCTCTCCCAAGAGAGGTGGACGTACCAAATTGAAATCACCAAAGTGACCGTTACAACGCCGACCCCGCAGAAGGTATCTTTGTTCACGCCTTTCACCTAAATGAGGGTCTTTGGCCGTCCCTACAAGGGTACCTAGCACCTTAGAAGCAGCGCGTTCTCTGTAACGCCCACTATCAAAGTGTCGACCCAGAGGGTTTGTGCTTATGTACACCTGACGCTGTTAAGGTACCGGTCATATAAGACCAGCTACCGACTAATCTGGGCGGTGCGTATTCAACCAGTACTTGGATTGCAAGTAGCCTAAACTGGTAGGAGTAGCACTGTGCTTGCTCCAAAAAGTCTAACCAGTGATTTCTTTGACTGGTACCGCGTGGAAATAGCAGCCTCGTCTTGGTCACGGTGTAGAATTCGTGGTGGCAGTGGTAAGACTATCCAGGCTAGGGCCGTCTTGATGCAGTTTGACGGGTGAGCTGCGCTTTCAGTTCGGGCACTGATCTGCAAATTTAGTAGAGATTTAAGTGACCTCCCCTGACCAGTGGGGACTTCGGGCTCGTAGCCTGATGCCAAGACTGGTAGGTTGTTCTCGTTGAACAGTTGTTAACTTGAACAGGCACACTGGTTGAGCGTATCTCAACTCGGTCCAAAGAGGAACGTGGGAGATAAGGTTCGCGCTAGGTGCCGCCACGTAAAACTAAAGAGGCAATAACTGCAATGGCTACCTCACATTGGATTTATGTTCCATTATTATTCCGTTATTATCTCTCGAATGGTATATAGTAGTATTAATGGCCAACGTGCACACAACGAAACCTTTCCGTCTGGTTTCATTTATACCCGTTACATTCGCTTCAAGCATTCCCATTTCTTTTACCAAATTTGCTGAATTTAAAGCTTTGCTGGTACCCTACAATATTCTTGTATTTTTTTTTTGTTTCGAATGATTTAAAATATTTTATTATTTTTAGAGTGGCCGGTGGCATTATACAGGATAAGATCATTAATATTATCAAAAAAGTTAGAACAAGACATTACGACCTATGTTCTATTAGCAAACGCATAAACAGAGCATATTCTGTTCAAATTCTTCTCATAGTAGTGCAATCCTTCATAACAATAATTGCATCATTGCTTTATGCTGGTCAACATATTTTTCTTGACAGTCACCTTTCAGTAGAATATCTATTTTATTCCGCAGTTCAGTTGAATTCAGCTATCATGCAAGTTGTTATTCTGGTAATAGTTTGCTCTAGCACGTCGGCAGAGGTAAGAAATTTTTTAATATCACATCATTGTATTTGCAAGCGTACGTGGTCTTATGTTTGAGCAAAACAAGGTCTTGTGGAGGCGTGGAGTATTGTCTAATATCCGTTTTCGTCGCAGGCTCGTAAAACAGGAATTCTTATACATAACGCAATATCCTTTAAACTAGAAAACAAGTGTAAAGAGGATTTACAATCTGAGGTAACAACTAACATACCTACGTTAAATGAAGATGTTGCTACATAAACTTATTGAAATTACCTTAAATAAATAATAGCAACAATCATTTAACTTTGTGTCGAGCATTGCTCTATTTTGCAATTTACGCAGTAACTTTACTTTACAGATCACGTCTTTTTCACTGCAACTTCTACAGCATAATATAGAATTTACAGCATGTAGGATTTTTGCTGTTAACGAAAATTTACTGTTTTCAGTAAGTTGAAAACTTGCATTCAATTAATTTGTACACTGTTTCATATTTGTTTTTTTGTAGATTGTTGGAGCAATAACAACATATCTGGTAATAGTGATTCAGTTTGAATTAGTGGACACAAATAAATAAAAATTAATTTCTTAATACATCACACATCAGCATTTAAAACTATTTAAGAATATGAAAAATGTGCATAAACCGTAGATACTTTCAATAAACGATGTATAACATTAAAACAGCTGCTGCACCCTGTTGGAATAATCGCACGACCATGAGATTCGTTTCACATGCGACTGATGGTCGGTGATGTTGGTCAGTTCTGACTGTCAGGGCTATCTTTCACATGGCACATGAGTTCTCTAAGGGATCAAAGCACGTACACTACGTAATTCGATGCGCAGCAGCAGATTTCTACGTCGTATTAAATCACTAGCGGGCGTCGCGCCGGGCAGGAAACGGAAAGGTCTTGCGGTTTCTATCTAAGATTGCGGTGCTCTGAAAAAAACTAGCGGTGTTGCAAGGCTGGGAAAACAACCGGGGTTATTTATATAACAGCTCTGGAAAATCTGGGTGCAGTAGAACTTTGTCTGTGTAAGATCGTTAGCTTACTTGTGCTCGATACAGTAGCAGTTATTTTTAATAGTTTTAGTTTTTGGGACGTTTTTAATCCTGAAAACTAATTGCGACCGTTAGCTTGCACTCAATCCAGTAGCAGCTGTTTTACTAGTTTGAGATTTTTAAACCGTTACCTTCGGTTCGATGCTTTTTTGACCGTCGTGTCGTCGCATAGCATAATAAACAACAATTTACAGACGTGACCGTTGTAGCAGGAACCGTTGTCTGTTGCCTAGTGACGTACAAAGCAAACAAACCTACATGTTTGCAATCTCTTTTGTATTAACTAATTTTTATATGGCCATGGAGGAATGTGAGTTAAAAATGGTCCAGAGCAGAGTTTATGGATCATGTCAATGTCTATGGTAGCCACTTCTTCGTATGCCTGATGTTCAGGTCTCTATTTTTGTAACTTTCCACGACCGACCACAAGTCGCATGTGAAACGAGCCTTAAATAATACCTTTACAGGTAATTTTTCAATCTACAAGCAACATTTTCCATGCCCTTAAACGAACACCTGACTTTGAAATAACAGTTATGAAGATTATTTCTATGTTTCACAGGGATTTGATAAAAACAAATTTTAATTCTATTAGAATGTTAGAGAACTGTTATGTAATTTTACAATAAAATGCTTCAACGCCATTTCAAATTATTGACCCATGCAGAATGCATTCAAAACAAAATGCATTCAAACTGCAATTTCATAAAAGCTATCGGGCAATCGCCACGAGACCTCATTGAACGAAATTTTTGAAAATTTTTTAAATATTTTAAAATTTTGACAATTTTATGGAAATATGAAGTATTTTTAAAATACTCAAAAACATTTCAAATATATTTTATAACAGATGGATTTCTTAAAGACCGCTGTGAGTAAACATCAATTACGTTATTTGTCCGTTATACTTTAAAATGTCCTAGTTTTGTTAATGTAAATCGGTTTTTACTATCTTCCAACAGTATAATTTTAGGATCTTGTATATTTACGCGCATTGATTTTCTTAATGATATACAATGTTAGTGACTGATGTATAAAAACACTTATTTGCTCAAGAAAATATCTATATTGAAATCTATTGAATGTTACAGCGTATTAGAAATGACACTAAATTATTCAAAATATAATAAATACGAGTCCAGCGAATGCAAACAAAACGCGATTCCAGAAACATTAAACTTGTAAACTGTTTACAAACGATTGTAAGTAAATTCTGTTCAATAATTCACCATTCAAAGCAATAAGGTTTGTTTCAAAAGAACAACACTGAGTCTTGCGTTAGATTTTGCTTATAGTTTCCATAATGCTTAAGGGAGACAACGTGTACTCTATTCTGAAGCTACAACTTTTCATCGTAAAAGTACTTGGACTCGCACCTTTTAATATCAGCAATAATGGTCCAGAAGAATCCAAGTTAGCATTATTTTGGACAATTGTTGTGATGGTAATATTGACGGGTTTCTCATTATTTACCCTTCTTTCACGAGGACATACAGAATATGGATTAATTATGAAAATTGGAGATGCTATGTCTGTCTACTTAAATATAATAAGTATGTGCTGCGTTTTGATTTATAGCTGCATCTACAGAAAAACTGTAAGTTTTTACTACCTAAAATTTAATACCACTAATACAAAATTGTTGTTTTTGCAGATGATTGATGAAATTAAAAAGCTATTTTACATAGACAGAGAATTACAAAAATTCAATTTCATTGCTGACATACATCAATCGTACAACAAAAGTAAGACGTGGGTAATCTTGGGCACAGCATTGCTGACGATTTACCTGATTGCTTTTCTAATTTGCAATTTTGTTACCTATGGATCCAAATTTACCGCCGAATTCATTGGCAATGTAGTTGCATACGTATTTCCTAGTGTTGTAAACACTACCATGGAAATGCAATTTTGCACCATGGTCTTGCTTTTGAGAAGAAGATTTTGTTGGTTGAATAATAAAATTTTGGAAGTTGGCGAGATGTTGAAAACACCACAGAATTGTACCAAAGAACATCCAGTAAAGTTAATAAACGGCAAGTAAGTTTACTTCATCCATTATAAAATGCTGAACATGTGAACCAAGTATGAACGATGTTTTTTTAATGTGTTCTTCTATTCACTACCATTTAGCGCGTTTCGTTTCTTGAACACTGTTTACATGTAATAATAACAAAACATTTTTAGGATTAGCACCAAGTACACCCATCAAGATCAAATTTCCCTTCTGATAGGGCAAGCAAAAGTTAGTCATCAACGACTTTGTACTATCAGCAAGCACATTAACAAAGCATTTTCCGTTCAAATTTTGTTCTTAATTGTGACAACATTTCTTAACAGCGTAATGACGTTGTTTTACTGGGCTGTAAAAAGTACTTTAACTATGAAAGGTGAACTGTCATACGCAGATAAAATTTATATGAGCAACGGATTTGCCTTGGCCATTGTTCAACTAATTTTTATAGTACTCGTATGTTCTGCGACAGCTTCAGAGGTAAGTTAAATCTACACTCACAATTATATTTTATTTGCAGTAAACTTGGTCTCTCAATCACAGTTACTATAACAACTTTTTAGTTATTGATTTTCTTTGATAATTCCGTTTTATTGTTGTTACTTCTACCCCGTTTTATTATTTACGTCGTCATCGTAAGAGTCTCAGCATTGTCATGACGAAAGATTTTCTTCTGGTATATGAGTACCAATGGTTTAAAAGTTTACGCTATTCTTTAAACCTAGACTATAGCTGTGCATGCAAACAACTGCTTGGAACTATTTGCTACTATACAATACTGCTTACCATGTAACACTATTGAAAATTTGCTAAAAGTTATTTATTATAGAGAGACCAAATTATATTATTAATATCACGACATCGCTTAAAAAATGCAGCACCTTTCTACACAAGTAACTAAAGACCAGATACGTATTTCGACAGCAAAGCTATCACCATCAGTGGTAAACTGACACACAGTGTCAGTGTTTACCACTAATGATGATAGCTTTGCTGTCGAAATACGTATCTGGTCTTTAATTACTTGTGTGAGAGGGCGCTGTATTTTTACAGGTTGTTGTTATTCCACAGTTAGTGTTTTTAGTTCATCAAGACATCCAACAATGAATACAACCAGAAATTCAGAAATATTCAAAAAGGGCAATAAACAAAATAAGTTATTTAAATCATACAAAAAGTTTGTGATATTCTCTACTCGCAAACGTTTGTCTCTCAGCGCCCCGATAGGCAGCGGTTTGCTCAGTCGCACATAATAACTGCAGCGGGGGTTGATTGGGTATGTGGATCCCGCATAGGCCACCCTACTTTGGCTACTTCTTAGAACGAGTGAAGTAGTGTCGGAAGAAGGGGACTAAGAAGTTGGGGTACCGGAGTTTTCGAGATTATTTAAGCTTCTGGACTCGTGAAAGGCAACCTAAATAGTTAAACAAAGTGCTCGGGTCCAAACTGAAGTAGGTTTCTTTTTAGAGTATGCGTACCTTAGGTTCACGTTGCTTATCGTCCCCGGAGCGGGCTCGGCATCTGAATCCGACTTCCGCGTGGCTCTATCTAGAGGACTCTAAAGCCGAGGTTGAAGAAAGTGGTTTTCGGTTGTATTTAGTCAAAATGATCTTGGTGAATAAAAGGGTTATTTACGAGTGACAACGACATTCCATTCCAATAGGCTGGATGTAGTGTGCAGCAAATCTACCGCTATGATAGCGGTTTCGGAGACTCAAAGAAGAGCTGGTGAGTAGTTGTCTTTCCAAGGACCGGAAACTAGTGCTCGATTTGGAGTTCAGTTTTAGACTAGAAGCTTTTGCTCAATCTTGAAAACTAATTGCTTCTTTTGTGTAAACGCTAGTATATTACACACAAATATCTGACACACAAACACAACGTTTTCGGGGCGAGCTTTATAATTTTTCTTATTACGCAAAAAGTAGAATGCCGTGAAACATACCACGGTCATAGTACAGAGGGGAGCAAAGAAGGAGAAATAGAATAAAAGCTTAAGAAAAAAAGAAATATAAAGAAGGAGAGAGAAATAAAGACGTGAAGATACACCGCCCGGAAGGCGAGCAAAATCCGGACGATTCCTACAGTCTGATTTGTAGTTATGCAAGACCACGACCACCAACGCTGATTGGCTATGAACGAAACCAATAGACTAAAGCTTCTCATTATTTTTCGGAATACCTAGCGTGCGGATTTAAAGCTATTGTGGCAATAGGTCACTGGCGCCGAACTTGTGATTTTATGTCACGTGGAACAAGAAGTAGCATTTACGATCAGACATCATCAGTTGGCGGTGCGTAAAATGTCAAGAGACATAAACTGTTTATTCTCGGCAATAGCATACAAAAATACGGCGGAAAAGGCATACTGGGCACTTATTATGAGACAAGAATCTAATCATCTCCTACAACAAGCTTACACTATGCATGGAGATGAAAAAAAAAATAGAGAAACCGTGTTACACCTGCATAACTGCACTGGAACGAGACATATACATTTCGGGCATACTTAAACAAAGATGGAAAGAATAGGCTAACAGCACAAACAGAAAATAATGATGGCATTATACAGGATGGTTTTGTATTAATTTTGACGTTACCTACTTACATATTAAAGAGATGGATATTAGATACATAAATAACGCTCGCTACAGTACTTAAACTAGTAGCTTACTACCTGATATTGCTGCAGCGGTGTCTGGTGTTATGCATCATAGACACGTCAACGTTCTACATAACCTAAACCGACCTCAACCTATTACTGAAATGCCCACCTACTAACATGGGATGGGTCAAGCGTAATCCAGAATTATCAGAAATACTGGCTACATGGCAGATATGATGATGATTGCCATAAGGGTCCCTATGTCGTGCTTGGGCATTGCCATGATGTTTATTACACTAACTACATTTTTATTCCGTTTTCCTTCATTGTCCAATATTGTTTTTTTAATAAGAAGTATCTGTTTTAAACATTTGTTAGTAGAAACTACGGCAGAGCTGGTTATTAATTTAAAATAAGTTCTACATTAAGATGAATTTTGCTAGTTTTGTGAGTAAATGGGACAAGTAAATAAATCAACTACATTCATATCAGTTTACTGTTAAGGGAATGATTAATAACAAGCTGTAATTGTAGAAAATATTCAATATGAGGTTATTATAATAGAATTATTACGTAGTACCTATCTCTGTTTAATAATTCACACATTAAAAACGTAGTAACGGTGTTGTTTGAACATGAAACAGGTAAATATCGTTTTTCAAGTCTCACTTTTCATGGCAGCCATCGCTTTTAACTATGCTTAGAACCAGCAATAATTTCTATTCTGCTATAAAACCACTGTTTTACTCGACAAAAATTTTTGGTTTGGTTCCATTTAAAATAGATGAAAATGGACCGCAAGAATCTATGCTCAGTTTCTTTTGGACTCTTTTTGTAACGTTTTTATTGTCTAGTCTTTCCGTTCATGGCATAATTGGACGTAAAACTAAAACTTTTGGATTGATCATGAAAATATGGGATATTTGTAATGTATACATACATCTAATAACGATGTTCGTTATATTTGTCTGTAGCTACATTTCGCGAAAGAAAGTAAGTGAAATTTTTCGTCTAACAACGAAAATAATAATTAGTATCAATGATCGTACTAAAAATGTATTTATGCTTTTAGATAATGAATTCTATTAAAGATATTTCTTATGTTGACAAAGAAATAGGTAGCATTGGTGTTGGTTTAAATATAGAACGTTTATATAAAAGAAGTAAAATGTGGATGATATTTACAGGCTTTTTGATAATCGCGTTTCTTCTAACACTTTTGTTTCTTGATGGTATAAGTTTTTATAATGAGTTATCTATTGAATTTATTAGCGATGTTGCGGCATACACGAGTCCACTGCTTGTTAAGCCTATCATGGAACTGCAATTTTGTACTTTAGTTCTGCTCTTATGGCAAAGATTTTCATGGTTAAATTTTGAAATTGTGCAAGTTGGAAAATATTTAAAACAGTCTAAAACATTTAATGATGATGTGAATGATTACAAGTACAAAGTCAAGTAAGTTATTTATTATTGAAACGAAAGTAATATCAACATTACAAACTGCTCTTCTCACCTGTTAAAATTCAATGTTAAATTCTTTCAGAAATGAAATGTACGGCAACGTTTCTCTAACGATGCGAAGAATAAAAGCGATTCACAATCAACTCTGCAAGATTAGTGGAAACATTAATAAAGCATATGCAGTTCAAATTTTGCTTTTGGTGCTAACTTCGTTTTTAGTCGTTGTTATGACAGTCTTTTACTGGTCGCTTGAAACCGGTGAAACCTTACCAGAAACATTCATAGTTTATAACTATGGTGTAATTTTATCATCTTGCCTTGAAGTTGTTGCTTTGGCCGTTTGTTGTTCTCTTACAGTTGAAGAGGTATATTTAAACATATTAAGTTAGTAAAACTCAACAACGTTTGCAGGTTTGAAGTATTTTATTTTGAAAACATAATTATATGTTAATAACACTTAACATGAATAAACAGAACAACATTCAACAAATAGATGAATTTAATAGTTATTTAAGTGTCAAGGAATGTAAGGACGTAATAATATCCGAGGTAGGCGAATACGAGCTGAGGCGGAGCCGAAGCTTGTCGCCTGCCGAGGATGTTATTAGTCGATACATTTCGTGTTACTTATTAAATTTTTCACGCTACCGGCAATGTAAGTAGGCCTACAGGTAGAAATTTAATCATATTTTTAAAAGTTCGTTTTGACAGCTGTCATCGGAATTATTTTTTAAAAGCTCCATTATTCTAAGTTGTCTGTGCTTGTTACCATATCAACGAACAGTTAAAATCAACATTATTTTCCTAGGGATGTAAGTGACACTATTAAGTTCCGTCGTCAAGGGTAACTAGTACACGAATGTTATCAGCCATTTACGATCCCTGTAGCTATGGATGTAAGGCCTACTTACATTGCCGGTAGCGTGAAAAAATGTTTAGAAAAAATAAAAAACAAAATGAACAAATAATTAATAAGAACGAACAACAAATTACGTGGGTTCCTATAAAACAAAACGGAGGAAGTAGAACCATCTTTGGTCTTTTGTGGCGATGTCATCGTTGTAGTCTCTTAGGGCCCTGATAAGTAAGTTGTCGTAGTCTTGTATAGTCTCGTAGAGCTTGGTCGCGGAGTCCTGGAGGAATTCCCTAATCGTTGGAAGCTGGGCGTCTTGATTGAGTTGTATGTTTCTTACTAACCAGGGAGCGTCGAAAACTAGTAGCGTCTTGTTTTAGATCGTCTGGAGCTTCTTCATGTGATGGAAGTTTGTGGCGTAACCCCACACTGTGGCTGGGTATGTCATGATGGGTCTACTGATGGTTTGTAGATGCTGCGTCTGTTGAATAGTGAAAAAGGCTGATGTAGCTGTTTTGGCGCGGTTAGTGCAGGTAGTGACGTGGCGGCCGCAGGTGAGCAAGGTGTGTTCATAGTGACTTGGTTTCGCTCTTTCACGAGATCTGTCTGTCCAAGATGTCTACGTACTAGTATGACTATTGGCGTCGCTAACTGAAAAGGATAGCGGTGCTCTTCTTGGGGTTGATTTTAATCCTCCAGGTTCGAGTGCTCCAACTCCGTCTGTAGTATTCTGCTGATGAGCCTTGTGCTGAAGGAGCTTACTAAAATTACAGTATCTCGGCGTAGAGTGCTGTCCAGGTGTCTGGCGTGTTGGAGAGGTCCCGCACGTAGATGCTGAAAAAAAGCCGGAGATAGGACAGATCCTAGCAGAACCCTTGCGGCAAGGCTTCGTTGTCCTGATCTTGTTTCGTTCAGCTTGATGCGGAAGGTTCTTCTCACTATAAACTAAGCTATTAGCTACGTCATGGCTGAGGAGATGTTGGCTTCCATCATCTTGTGCAGTAGTTTTTGGTACCAAACCATGTCAAATGCTTTTGACACGCCCAGGAAGATAGCGCTTGTGGACTCTTGTTGAATTCTTCGGTGACGTATTTAACTACCCTCAGGATCTGGTGGACGGTGGAGTGACTGGAGCGGAATCCAAACTGCGTCTTGAATGGCGTAGGTGTCGTCGATGTCGGTTCTAAGTCTCTTGAAGATGACGACTTCTGCTATTTTCCCCATCGTTGGAAGTAGGCCGATCGGACGCTAGTTCTGTAGGAAGGTGTTGGGTTGTACTGACTTGGAAAGAACAATAACGTCGGCACACTTCTACTTGAAAAGGAAGGAGTGCAATCGCCGCATGGCGTTAATGATGGCGGTTAATGCAAGAAGGCGTTTTCGGGGCAGCGCCTGAAGGGTCTTGTTGCCGATGGTGTCGGGTCCTGGCGCCATTCTGGATTTCGTCTTCCGGAATAGCTAATAGATCTCGTTTGGTGTGACTGGGAGTAAGGGCTATATGGGTCTTCTTGCCGAAAGCGTCTTTTGGGACCGATGTGATCGATATCTGCGTTGGCGCAGTCCGGGCTGCCCTGGCGTTCGAGGTTTTCGGCAAAAACCTCGACCTTTTCTGCGTCCGTGTAAGCTATGCCGTTGGTTCCGAAGATGGACGGGGTTGGTGTTGTCTTGTTTCGTAGTACCTTGGTCGTACTCTACAGGGAGTTGTCTTTGGACTTCGGCCTTAACCGCTACTCTACCGCCCACTCCACGTAATATTTAAAACTTACTATTTTGTTTAAACTTGATAACGTTAATAGTGCGTTAGCCGTCCGTGCGCGTCTGGCGGTTCTCTGTTGGACCCCTATTTGTAGGTCGCTGGATCAAAATTATAAATTTTTGTCAGTTTGGGACACTGGTACACTAATTACTTTTTGTTTATAATGTCCAAACGGATCCAGAGTAGCAAAAAACCGAACGAAAGGCGTATTTTATTGGGCCATTTTTCGACAGACGCTATTTAGTGTTACAAAAATTCGGCTTCTTTAAGCCCATACGATACAAACAAAAATGAGGCGTAATTTGTTAGGTTACACAATGTACTTTCTATATTTAAATAGACAGACAAAAATCTCTGGCCCACTAGTCAAATAGACACCGTATAATGAGGCAACCTGCACGATTTTTCCAACAGATAGACGGCGGCGAATTACGGTTTTAATACCCTTTAAGGTTAAGGTATATTATAACTTTTTATAAACAGACAATAATATCTCGACTTCTTATATAATAAATAATAAAAAAGCACAAAAAAATTTATGCAGCGATATATACCACAAATTCAATTCATTTATTGAATCGACTTGAATATCTTGTCGATGACTTTATACTAATAACAATTGCCATTTTCCTGGCCGTAACTCAGCGTGCTAGCAATTTTGCAAAGCTTTTATAGATATTTATTGTTTTAATGTTTACTAATTTTCTATAGGCAAAACGAACTGGATCTTTAATTCATGATATCATGCCTCCCAATGAAATTTTACCTAATAGGAGAGCATTACAACTTCAGGTAAGACTATTTCAAATATTCTACTAAATTGCACAATTTCCGGAATTCCAGTACCTATGTTTTGTTCTAAATTACCACTACGTTCGTTCAACTAAGTTCTAAAAAATCGAATTATATTTATTTTCTAAAACCTCTTGTATTTTTAGCTTTCATCATTTTCGTTGCAACTTGCACAATATAACGTAGAATTTAACGCATGTGGAGTGTTTCCTATTAACGAGACGCTAATATACTCAGTAAGTATTTTCTGTTAAAGACAATACTCGTATTTACCTAAAGGCTTTCCTGCTTTATTTTCAGATTGTTGGAGCTGCATCGGCATATTTGGTAATTGTTATACAATTTGAACTTTCAAATCGTTCTGGTAATCATACCGTGCACGATTCCACATAAATAGCTACCAATTTCACTAATAAGTGGTACACGAAAATAGTTACACTTTGGAGTTCTTTATTAAGACGATTTCTTTAAATATTCTATTTTTCTTCTATCACACTTAAACATAATTAATACAAAATTATATGTATAGTACAAAATATATTAATTAACAGAAATGTAAGAACTTTCAAAAAATAAACGTAATGTTAATTAATTATATAGTGTTTGACGTTTTACATACTACATTAGATAACATAACCTACAATTTTCACTCTTGTTGCAATTATACAAACAAATAATATACCAAATGTGTTTACTTCTATCGAATAGTATCTTGCTCCGCTGTACAAAGAAATTTGGGCCTAGGTAATGCACGCGCAAATAAGTGAATTGTAGTAATGGGGGCCCCTGACCACCAAAAGTTAAAACAGGTGTAAGAAATTCAGATTTAATATGTTGAAAATAATCAACAATAAAATTCTTGTTTAAGTTTTCAAATTAGGTTCTTACACATAGTCCATAACGTATCGAGTACTTCAGCGTCTTTTTTAACACTTTTAAATTTTACAATCTCTTACGGTATCCCTAACAGCAAAATGTTATGTAAACGTGTACCTACGTTTTAGTAATAGTTTTGAGATATTTAAAAAAATATTGAACAGTCAAATATTTACAATACATTGATTAAGCAAAAGGTAAATATTATTATTAATATCTAACATGTACTAAATGTCGTCTGGTTAAACAAACCTTTTAAGACATTTGTGCAATAACAACATTAGTTAAACCTAAACACGAAACATGTCAATAAGGTCACTGAATAATTTATAAATTCTAAGTTAGCCGTCGTAGGAGGCTCTTATATTTCACTGAAACATAAGTGAATAACCATGTTTAACCCAAAAACTGTTCAATCGTCTCTAAAACCATTATTTTATTTTACCAAATTGTTCGGTTTATCTCCATTTAGTATCAATGGCAATCGTTATGAAAATTCAGTATTTAATGTACTGTACAGCCTCTGCGGGATGATTGCTCTTGGGAGTTATTCGTTTTTCTCTGTTAATTATAAAGCATCTCATGCGGCAATTATAACAAAAATAACGAATGCTCTACATATTCATTTATGTATCCTCAGTATGTGTACTGCATTACTTTTTGGGTGTATGCGCCGTAAGGAAGTAAGAGTGGTTAAATAAACTTGGTTATTATAAATTATTTAAAAAAAACATTTTAGATTATAGAAGTGATAAACAGTTTGTCAGAAATGGACAAAAAACTAAAAGTACTCAATTTAAATGTTAATATAAAAGAAAAGTATAGAAAAGACATGATATACTTAACCACGGCTTTGTTTCTCACCACACTTTATATCACAGCAATAATTTTTCTCGACGTCGTAACTTTTTTGAAAACCGCAGATGTAATTGGAATTGGTGAACTCGTAGCCTACAACTCACCATTTATTACAATTTTCGTAGAGTTTCAATTTTGTACTTTAGTTCTACTATTAAATCAACGATTTTTATGGATTAACGACAAAATGATCGAGGTTGGTAAAGATATTAACGAATGTATGAATCCGCACAAAAAACACAATTGTGCAATCAAGGTAAATGGAACCATAACTGACACGTAAGTAGCAAAATACCAATAATCCTGTGATGCCTTTTTAGGTAAAAAAAACACATTTTTTTTATGGGCAAAGCTATTCGCACTGCACTGCGGTGGCGGCTTGGGGGGTGAAGCCAATGAAACGCCGCTGTACCTGTAATAATTTGTGAAAAACGAGTTTATTGATTACAAAAATATTTATCTATAAAACTATATAAATTCATTAGCAACAAAATTTTTCTACCGATCACTATCATAAAAATTGCAACGTCCGGGTGCGCCACTACATTAACAGCCGACCAACACCACTACATAGTGAACAGCAAGTAAAGCGATTATGAAGACTTCCTTTATCGTTGCACTAAATTACGTGTCACCATGACAACGTATCCCACCCGCACGTACTACTGCTTCATGCAGCTCGTGATTTAATACCCGTGGACTACGCCTCCCGCTTCATTTTTGGTAACTCCAAATGTTCCCTCCGCTGAGTCGGTCTCAGAATTGACAGCCGCTTCCGAAAAGAAAATTACGTGGCAAAAATAAAAAAAAACGAAAAACAGACCCCGAAAAGAAACCTGAAAGAAAGTCCAAAAATTAGTTTCGTAAAAAAATGGAAAGACAGGAAAAACCCCGTAAAATGATCAGGAAAAACTTCTATCATAGACCCAGAAAAATTGTTTAAAGAAAACGCGGAACAAAATTAGTTAAACTTATTAATTTTTTACAGTTCTAGGGGATTGCCTTCAAAGAGGTTTTAAAATGTTTTTGCAACTAATAAATACGCGGGAAAAAATCCTGTTAGATTTTTGCATTTAAATATAATTACAAAATAAAATTCGCTTTTATTCACAGAAATCGTTTGGCAAAGAAAAACACATATCTTTTTCGGGGAAAGCAACAATACTCCAGCAGATATTTATGAACAATAACATCCGTGAAACCGTTCGCCGCAAAAAAAAGAATGTGTCTCTGTAGTGTCTATATTAACAGTGTAAACCAAAACAATGTAAAAAAACGACTTCGACAAACCTGCTTGCTGCGCCTGCTTACGTGAGCGGGCGGCCGTCGCGGCTTTGTTGACTTGCCTCGTGAAGTTCACGTTATGAAAGCTATTAGCAGATTATGTTACAATAATACCAATAAATATTCTTTTATGAACGTGCCTAAAACTTTGTAACTTGAGGCACGGGAGCCTCGTTTTCACCAACAAAGAATATATTACTATGTAAACTATGATGTAAACGCCCGCCCAGTTTGTTATAGTGAGACAATTACGGATTTAACACGTTGACTGCCGGAGTGCTTTTTATTATATTTTACGTTGGGGCCGGGCGGTATATTCCATATTGGGCAAAAAGTTCATTTTTTGGGCCATATTGCGCAGAGGTAGATATCCACAAATATTGAAGTCTTACGAAAGAAATTTTACAATATTTATCACCTATGCGAAGAAAATCGTGGAAATGTGTCTCGGTCATATTGACCGAGTCGGCGCCGTATGGAAGATAATGAACGTCCACGCCGCGTGGTCATCTTCTCGGTCCACGGAAAGAAACAGCTGATAGCTGATAGCTTAGTCTTAAACTACTTGTTTGTTTTGTTTACATCTTGTGCGTATATAATTATGCCGAGAAATAAAAATTTGTACAAAAAACGACCACTTACTGATCAGGAATTTTTTGAGATTTTGAATAATTCAGATGCAAGAAACTGGCACTGCGCGGAGTTTCTTCCAGGCCGGCTCGGTCACTATGCACGCTCAAAACCATTAGAAGCCGAGAGTCTGGCGTGTGGGACGCAAAAAACTGACTCGGTCATATTGACCGAGCCGGCGTGGCGGACAAAAAATTTTCTCGATAATATAGACCGCGTCGGCTTGGTCGAAAGCATTTTTTTCGGTCATATTGACCGAGACGGCAGTCAACGTGTTAATATATAGATTGCTTAAGATTGAAGATTAAAGATATTGATACTTGTAAGCTCTTTCTATGTTGATGTTATTTCTTGCTAAATTTGTTAAAATATTTGGTGTTTTAGAGTTTGTGAACTACCTGAAAAGATGATTTTTTAATAAAAAATCAAATTAACTAAAACTGCAAAAAAACACAGTAAAAACAAGAGAAAACGTCTGCTTTGTAGCAAAATCAGTATAAGGATTTAGTTTTCCCGTAATTTTTAATGTCAGGACGCCCCTGAACGCCTTCATAATGTATTCATAGTACAAAGTGTAGGGTTGTGTTAAAATCTTTTCGCCTGATTAGACTTGCGTTTGCAAGAATATTCCCCGTGAAGTATATAAGGAGATAGTTTGTTTAGAAAAGCCACATTATCCACCGTTGCTTTCACACCACAACACCATCAAAAGTAAGTACAATTTTGTTAAATTATCTTTTTGAATTAAAAGTTAATGTTTTGCTATATTAAAAACCGTGTGTTCGTTTTACAATGCTTAGAAATAGGGATTTCCTTATAAAACATTTTCAAGCACAAACGCTAATTGTTAAAAAGCCACAAATTAACGCTTTTTAATCAATTTTAGATGGAACATTACTTGATTTTCGTTTTGTTAGCGACAATGATAACCATAACCCTACAGTTTGAAATGACAGAACAAGAAATGAAAGCTTCGATGGGAAAGTTCTGTGGGCCTCATTTATCTGACATGTTGTCAATGGTGTGCGAAGGTGTATATAATTCCAAACAAAAACGGAATATGAATAGTACGTATATCTGACGTCTAAGGGGGGGGGGTGTAACGAAATTATTGCCTCACTTTTTTCCTTAGGAAACGAATTAAGCAGACAAGACCATGAAGACCTCGACTCCATGGAATATCCCGAGGAAGCCCTTTTAACATTTCCTTTCCGTTCAAAACAAAGAGCAAAATCTATTATTCCAGTTGAATTTCGGAAACGCACATCTGGAGTTGCCAGTGAATGTTGTCATAAACCGTGCTCCCTGTGGGAAATGTCTGGATATTGCGGAGGACAATAGGAGGAATGCAACTGAAATGTTCTTTTGAACGCTTTTGATAACCTGTCTTTTAAAAGTTTATTGTTACAATTATCTATCTATGTTAAATATTTTTAAACCCTCAATTACACCCTGTTAGTGTAATCGAAAAATAAATGCATACCATACGATTTTTTTTTATATAGAGTAAAAGAATTTCAACTTTGTTACTTTAACGTTAATGATATTATTACATACATACAAAATCCGTCCTCTTCTACTTTGTGGTGTAGAGGTGATGATGCTACGATTACGAAGTTTGAAACTACTTTAAAATATACTTATATTTGCGTAAATATAATAAAGGATATTGAAGTTTAAAAAATGCTGTTTTTTGTGTTAATTTATTTTATAGAATTGTGAAACTAAAATTAATCAAAGCACTTCGCCTTTGTGTCAGCGTTTAACGCGTCAACAGTGACTATAAGATCGCACCAATTTTGCTACTCTAGCGGAAGCGTACGGCAATAAACTGGGAAACAATACGGCTGTGAGCCATACTGTAGTATTTTTTATGAGAAAAAATATTTTTTTTATTTTTTGGAAAAATATTTTTGAGAATATAGAACACCGTATACCAAAAACTAAACGTGTTGGGCCATAGCAAATTGCTTAATCTTAATCTAGTCAAAGGTGTTATTAAAAATTACGGACGATAGTCAGGTGCACATTTTAATCCTTTTTTTAAATTCCGATGAAGGTTTTAAAATTGACCTGAGTATAGTTGCCGGCTTTTCTTTTTAGAAAAAAATTTACAAATTATAGGAAATTTTGAAGTAAAAATTTTAATACTATAATAGTTACTCATGCTAATAAAATTAAAATAAGAACATTTGAAATTAAAATGAAACAAAAGGGGTGGTTAGAGTAATCTAAAATTATGCACCGCTCTATCGTTAACTCATCTTTCGAATTAGCAAGCTTACTATAATTGTTACAAGCTCATTAAAAAAGAAACGTTGAAGTAAGGAGAAGTTACGTATACGCCGAAAAAATGTACAGGATGTCTCGTTTTCGATGTAGTTGTAGTTATATGATTAACTTTGTTGATAAATGAAAAAATCGTTTATTCGGTCAATTTTTAAAGACGAATTCGATGGTGAAAACAAAAATACAAAACTTTTTTGGTTTTTAAGCTATAGTTTGATAGTAAATTTTTTTAACGCATTCTATTGGGTGTTACAGCTTATTTATTTCTACAGATATTAAGAATAAATAATAAGTTATTTTTGGGTCCCGGGTTGGCGCGGGCCATTCACTTGCGATCACGGCAGTGCAGCAATGTTCTCCGTGGTTGGTAGTTGGATGGGTGTCCCAAAGCTGCGCAAAACACGGCGCCTCGTGCTGGCGGATGGGCACGTAAAACAGTCGTTACCGGGTGCATTTATGAAAACTGCACTTTTAGCAAACATTCTTTACATTTCAAACAAAAGTCCTTGTTGTTGGCCCTTGTTTCTACACGTTCCCCTGCTTAAACACTTTTTGGCAGACTAACTTCTTGTTCCTCTTGCACACGAAATGAGACGTCCAGAGAATCCAAAGTATAATTCTTAGGAAAGTAGGCTCACTTCGTGATTTCTGGGGCGACAGAATTTGTACATGCATGATCAAACTGCAGGACCCCAGCACGCGAAAAAGACCTTAATAATGAACTCTAAGAACCAATGCGCACTAGAATTAACGGAATATGCTTGCTCAGTAACTGATACGACCACTACAACCAGCTGATATCCAACGGCCGTTGAAACCTAGCGCCGGAATTCGGTTCTCCGACATCCACCCCTATTTACTCATTCGTTAATATCTTTAAATCGAACATGTAAAGTTGGTTGCATGGCGGAAAACTGCGGATGCCGGTCATACGGTATTCAAAGTTAAGCACTGTCCGCTCTGTTCCCCACTCGGATGGGTGACCAATATAGGGGTATATCTGCAACCAACCGTGCTTCGGATGGGCACGTTAAGCCGTCGGTCCCGGTTGTCATACTAACATCTTTGGCAATCGTAAACCATTTAGTGGAACTTCTTCCCCTTTCGACGGGTAAGGCCAGCCTCCTGCCCGGCATACGTGCGAAGAGGGCTCACAGAACCCGCACTAGTTGCGGGTATTAAACAGGCCATTGGCCTATAACAAGAGGAAGAAGAAGAAGAAGAAATCGAACATGTATATAATCAATACTAAAATTGCTATTTTTATTCTTTAACATTTTACGCTTTTTCTCACATTAATTAATAAGTACTTTTTCAGGAAATTTATGAAATTCACACAGACCAAAGCTTTCTCAACTCTGGAACAAATCAGTGTAAAACACTACGAACTTTGCAATATCAGCAAGAAGCTAAATTCTGCGTACTCTAGTCAAATTCTTTTAATAGTTATACAAAGCTTTATGACAATAATTGCCATGTCATTTTATTTGGCCAAATATGTTTTTTCGAGAGGATACCATGCTACCCGTTTGGACTATCGAATATATTTTGGACCCACGCTCCTTTTGTATGCTGTTGCAGTTGTAATACTAACAGTTGTTTGTTCGAGCACTGCAAAGCAGGTATGGTATTAGGTCTTGTGCACATTTGAGCATTCTACACTACGTAACGTTACAGTTACATTACACATTACAGTACGAGGCTCGGGATTAATGTGAATCAACACGGCGAACATTTAAACGAGACGGTGCTCGTTAGTGGCCCATCATTGTTTCATAAAATAATTTGATTAAAAACTTGGAAATTGTTCACACTAGAACAGATGGTGTAATGCAACAATCTTTGATGATTGGTAAAAAAACGACATAGGTATGGACAGCAGGCGCGGCGTACGAATGATACAGACATACAATACCACTGTCCAAACGTGACCATTCGTGTTGCATTACGCCGTTACGTTAAGGCAGCAGCTCAAATGTGTACAAGGCTTTATAACTTATAATTTCTTAAATTTGTCTTATTAATTTAATTTTTGTTTATTAGGCTAAGAAAACAGGAGCATTACTTCATCGTGTGATTTCTTTGTATTTATGTATAAATGATGGCTATTTGGATTTAGGGGTAAGAATTGTTAATAGAAAATTGTTTAAACAATCATTAAGTAGAATAAAATTTCTAAGAGATTGTAGAAGAAGGTGATGACGCAATCATCATCAGTTTCTTCTGCTCAAAAATATTATACTTATTGATGTAATAATAACCATGTAAATATAAATAAAATTTTAGGTTACCTGCTTTTCCTTACAACTCTTGCACCAAAATGTCAATTTTACAGCATGCAGGATGTTTGTAATTGATGAAACATTACTTTCTACGGTAAGTAATAATGTACAGTATTGGTGAACTTAAATGGCTGCTGAATTGTAGATCGTTGGTGCCGCTACAACTTACTTGGTGATAGTACTACAATTTGAAATTGGAGTTGATATTAATCGATCCAACAGCACACTAGCAAACGACACGGCCACATTTTAATTCCCAAACTTGTAGTGGGTGGTAAAACTATGGTTAATTTTTAGCAAATAGTCACATCATTTACAATTTATTGTTGATTATTTACAACTATAATATAATTAATGTAAGAAATAAGCATCTAGTCAGAAAATTTTAAAATAAAAATTAAGAAAAACCGCATTTTTACACGAAACTGCACTTTCTTTTATTTATAAAACCACAAAAAAATGCATAGTCATTTAGCCAATTGATTAGAAAGCCAATCTAATCCTTCATATAATCCTGTTCCTAAATTAGCACATGTTGCTTGAATAAACCATCGTCGATTACGTAAATCGTTAAGTTGTAACTTTTCTGTAAGCTCACCAACCGTCATCGCATCGGGCAAACCCTGTTTATTAGCAAACACAAGCAAAACAACGTCTCGTAGTTCTTCTTCTTGTAGCATACTTTTCAATTCCTTGTTTGCTTCTTCAATACGATATCGATCACTGGAATCAACAACAAATATGAATGCTTGGGTATTTTGAAAATAATGACGCCAGAGTAGCCGAATTTTGTCTTGACCACCGACGTCCCAAACGGTAAAGCATATGTTCTTATACTCAACGGTTTCTACGTTAAACCCAATTGTTGGTACTGTTGTTACGATTTCTCCTAATTTCAGCTTGTACAAAATTGTAGTTTTTCCAGCAGAATCCAATCCCACCATAAGAATGTGCATCTGCTTCTTACCAAATAAGCGATAAAAAACTTTTGAAATTGCAAGGCCCATTCTGTTTACTTGAAAGTTTTTGTAACCTTTTCTGCGAAAAGAATATTTGTAAAACTTGTTTTGTCAATTCAAGTGTCAAGTTATGTCACAAAATGCAACGTGGCAAAAAAGCAAGTTGTAATTAATAGGTTGCAAGACTGACGTATGTCAAAGCATAGTTTTCTGAGAAAAATATTACTTGCTGTTTATGTATTAAATATGTTCTACAAAAAATACATTAGAGCCGTTTCATTAAATAATATTGATCATATTATTCTTCGCCAGAACCAAACAGTAATTTTAATAAAAATAAAATTGTGGTCGGTGTTGTGGGTGGTATTGTACGTTGGCTTATACGTACAACCTCGCAAAATTGCTCGGGCGCCAGATTTTAGAATGGAGTTTACTCTCCCAACGTAGCTCACTGGGCGAGAGCTTTTTTTCTAGTAGAATTGCACTTTGTAGAGAAAGTTTCACTTCACCTTCAATTTTTGAGGAAGGTTTTTCTCCAGCATGACTTCACTTTGTGATGAAGGCTTTTCCCAAGTCGGTCTGCACAGTTCCCTCGAACCTAGTTGAAGACCTGGGTAACTGTAGTGAAGATGACAGTCTCCAAGAGTCTTTAAGTTTCACTTACCGAAACCATTTGTGCTCAGGTGATGTTAATAAACAAAAAACTATAGCATTACATCATATATTGTTAAATAAAGCAAAATGGTTAAATACGGGAACTATTTACAAAAATAATAATTATACTAAAAGCGCAATGTATTACAAGCCAAGCAAATCAAAATATAAACTAAAGCAAAATACGGAAGCAACACGGGGCAAGCAAAATACGAAAGCGGTACGGTAGCAATACGGTGACAATACGGTAGCAAACAAAATACGGTAGCAATTAAAATACAGTAATCTAGGGCAGCACGCAGTAGCAATTAAGATTCAGTAGCCTTGACAAAATCATCAAGAATTCAAAAACTACGAAATGAAAAGCGGGAAACAACACTAAAAATCGAAAATTACTAAACAACCAAAATAATGAACCTAAGTACCAGGAGCAAAATTAGCTACAAATTGAACTGTATCAGTAGCTAATACTTATAACAGTTGCCCTCGTAGAGTATACTATGTGTTCATTCAAGAAATCCTTGTTGTATTTATTACAACACTTTTTATTAAAAAAATAAAGTTAAAGAAAGATATTTACATGGGTTAATTTAATGTGTTTTTTAAATTTTACCCCTTTACCGAGGCTCAGAGTAATCGCGCTATTCACTGGTCTAACATACCCCACCCCGAAAAGACATGCAACCCAACATACACGCCATGCACAACGTCCATGAAGACGCCGGGTTTAACTTATATAGAACAATTGTCGGCGTGCAAAGGCAAACCTACTGCCGTTGGAAATCTAGCATTAAAGCCTGAGACTCTAACCACTAGACCACCCGCTGGCCCAATTTATTGTTAACGCTTCTAATAAAACTATTTTTTTTTAGATTAATATTAAAAATCCAACGAGTTAGTTTCACATATTAAATCAAAATCGATTCTTGTTTGGTGACTGTTTTATAACAGACATGAAAAAACATATAAAAAATTATTAAAATTTATATACAATCACTCTTACTATAATTTATCAAATATATGAGAGACAAAGTAAAAATATCGACATTATAATGACTTCTTGACAAATTCATCGGTAAACGTTTAAACGACATTGAATAATTTATAGGTCAAGTACTGACATTAGCGTGCGAGACCAGATTTTTCTTTTCATTTCAATATTACACCCCAAGAAAAATGTTTAAGCCTAAAAGTATTTATTCCGTGTTGAAACCGATGTTTTTCTCGACAAAAATAATTGGGTTTTCACCTTTTAGTTTAAATGAAAATAATTTTGATGAAACATCAATTCTTAATTTGTTATGGAGTATTTTTATAATGTGTTTCCTTTGTGGAATTTCATTTTTTTCTCTTACTAATCGAGACGACAATGACTCTGCCCTTATAACAAAAGTAACGGATTATTTGCATACTCGTTTGTGCGTTACAAGCTTGTGCAGTGGAATTCTTTTTGCGTGCTTATTCAGAGGAAAAGTAGGTGTATTCTCGTAAAAATTGTTTCCTCATAATTTAAATAAAATTTGTATGTTTCTTGTAGATTGTGGAAGTGGTAAATGATATAGCATTATTGGACAAGGAAATAAAAATATTGGATTTAAAATTTGACATAAGAAAAAAATACAGAACAAGCAAAATATACTTAACGATAAGCACATTTACACTTTGGCTATACATATCAGGATTATTTGCTTTAGATATTGCTGCGTTTACACGTTTAACTTTAACGTCGATAGGGCAAATTTTTGCCTATATTGCTCCAGTGCTTACAACTTTTATACAAATACAATTTTGTTCATTAGTTATGCTTTTAGAAGAGAGATTTACGTGGCTCAACGATAAAATGAGTGAGCTGAGTAAATATTATGGTGCAACCACACTTGGTGAAGACAGAAATCGTGTTTCCTATTCCAAAATAACTCCTGTTTACACCACAACGTAAGTGTTACGTAAAATTGGAACGTAAATCAATCCAAACCACAAACATAGATAACAAGTTTATTTAAACTTTTGTGTTCCATAATATACGAATAATACTATTTCCATTAATCTTTTGTTTACCAATTTAAAATTTGAAAATTCAGATCCAATACACTATTCACCCTTATGAGTTTTTTACTGGGGGGGGGGGGGGTCAGTAATCAGTTTGACTATGAAGTTTAGGCGTGTCCACGTGGAAAATGGCGCAAGTACAATAAGCAAATAAATCTAAGAAACAATTGACTAAATATGGCCAATTGTGAGTTTCTCCTTTCACAAAAAAATCAATAACTGTAAAAAGGGGCTTCCCCGCGCTTTCTACTGATCTTGAGTCATGTGGTGCCATCTATGCGTTAGGCTGGTTACTAAAAATATATACCGCATAAGATAGACTGCGTATGTGTACCAGAAGTCCCGTGCAAATTTCTTTTAAATTCAAGTTCCAGAGTAGGCAACTGCTCCTTTTCTATCTCTCTTTCACCCCCTCCTCAAATCGTCAAGCGCCCATGATTCTTCCGGTTTTCTTTTCTTGTATTGTTTTCAAACAATTGAAAAACTACAGCGTTATTAAAAAATTTTGAACATTTTTTGAAATTTTTATATATTATAGAAATTTTGACAATTTTATGAAATTTAAGTAATTATTAAAGTTTTCAGAAATTTTGACGATTTTTGGAATTTTTGGTATATTTTAAAATCATGAAAAATAAAAAAAATTTTAAATTTTAATTTTTGAAAATTTGATGAAAGTTTTATAACAAAAAATGTTTGAAACATAGTAATTTTAAGAATTTCTAAAATTCTGAAAATTTAAGAAGTTTTGGTATTTTTGAAAATTAAAAAAAATTTGAAAATGTTTTAAGTTCTTAAAATTTTGCTAAAATACTGAAAATTGTTTGGAAATATACATTTTTGGAATATTTGAACATTTTAGAAAATTGAAAAAAGTTTGTTTTTGTTTTAAAATTTTTTGTTTTTAGTATTTGTTAATTGCAATCAATATTCATTAATTCTTTGAAACCTAAAATCCATGAACATAATTTGGTAAGTCGTTTTTTGCGATTATCCAATCTCAAATCCAATGGTTAAAATGAAAGAATGAGAAAATTTTATAAAATGGAATAAGTTCGTGTGAGAACTAAAGAAGCTTTTTCCTCAATATTATATACTGATTGAATTTTTTTAATTTAATCTTCTTATTTTATCTTTTAGCCCAACAATGACCTACGAAAGGGAAAAAACATTAACGACGATGCAAGAAATTAGCATACAACACCATAGATTATGCACCATCAGCGAAAAGCTAAACAAAGCTTACTCATTTCAAATTCTTCTGATAGTTTTACAAGCTTTCATGACTATTATTGCTGTATCTTTTTATACGGCAAGGCTTTCTTTTTCTAACAAACTGTCAGTTATGCCATTAATACAACGAATGTATTATTTCAATATGCTAGTTTTACACTTCGGTATAATTTTAGTATTGGTTGTTATTTGTTCTAACGCTGCAAAAGAGGTAAAAGAGCAGAATTGTTTAAAATTTTAAATAATTAGTTTTTTCAGGCTAGAAAAACAGGAATTCTTTTGCATAACGTAATATCGTTAAATATAGCTGTAAATGGTGGTTACATGGACTTAGGGGTAAGTATTAGATTAGCGCCATATTATCATTTATTTAATTGTATAATATTTGTTAAAATAATGGTAGCGGGTATATATATATAAATAAATATCGTTGAACTAAAAAGTAATTTATTCACACTCAATTAACAATATTTTTGTAAATAAATTTTAGAATATACTGCCAAAATTAAAAATGGAGTATGTAAAATATAAGTACACCCTTCCACTACAATTGACGTTATGAAACGTGACATAAAATATTGAGATCCTGCAAAAACTTATATGTTCCGGTTGACCCGGAAAAATATTAGCAGATAGCACCCACTCCATCATACAAATTAAATTATCGATAGTAGATATCTGTAGAAATAAAAAAGTTATTCTGTGTAAGCGGTGTTTCTAAAACACCCTGTATAATGGTATACCTATACAGAACGATTCATAACATGTGAGACGTACTTTCCGGCTAGATTAAGAAATTTAAAAAATAATGAAAAAAAATCTTATTACCATGGGCCCGGAAATACTTCGTTGTGGAGTTACAGTTCGCTGTAGATGGACCAGTCTAATAACTTTGTTTATACAAATTCTTTTCATTGCTCTTATATAGAACTTACTCTCAAGGTTTGTTGAAACCATTTTAGAATCTTTAAAAAACACGCAAACCTTCAAGGCCTCCATTTTACTATCTCTCCTGAAAACTGCTAAAAATAGTGACTTTTAACAAGAATACCTTTCTTGTGTATTTTAGGATGGAACATGAGATTCAAACATAAATTGGTATTAATACTAAGTTAAGTAAGTAATGGTCGCGTATAAACTTTCAAAATTTTAGTGCAATTGCTGCGACTGTTATCGACAAAAAGTGAGCGATGTTCGGGAGGCTATAACTCCGTAACGAAGCGTTTACGGATCCATGTGTATAAAATTCTTTTGATTATTTTCAGATTCGGGGTCTATCCTGAAAGTGCGTTGTGTATCGCCGTGTATAATGGATATACCATATACTACCGCATGAATTATTAATCATGTAAAAAAAATAACAAATATATGCACTATATTTAACATCGTTTTAAAAATAACAATAATTCAAAATTGCTTGTTTACAGGTTACATGCTTTTCCTTACAATTAATACATCATAATGTAAAGTTTACAGCTTGTAAATTGTTTATAATAGATGAAACACTGCTCTACTCTGTAAGTATTTTGTAACAATATTACAAAATTTTTTAGAAATTTTTCATCCCACAGATTGCTGGTGCAGCTACAACTTATTTAGTGATAGTGTTGCAGTTTGAATTTGGGGTTAGTGGTGATGAAAAAACAATCAATTAAAGTTTAAATTAAAACGACACACTAACCTATAAACGCACCTATAGTATGTTTAACTTTAGTTTACGTTTCGTTATTGTACGAGTTTTATAGTAAATTGTGTAGAATCTAGATGTAATAATATTAAAAAATGGCTTGCTGAATTGCTGAAAATATAACGTATTTGATTGAGGAATATCGTGTCTGTAGTCTTTATTTTAGGTATAAAAAATTACTAATACCTTTTTAGTTATTAATTCTTCATTTTTTAATGATTTTAACTAGAATTCGCTATGTTACTTTTTTATAATCTGCCTTAATCTTCTATTTTTGCTTTAGCTAAACCTATCTCGAAGATTGTCTACAATGGTTGTTGCTGAAAGCTATAATTTCACTGTGGCGCTTTCTAGGAATTTTTAAAAATCGTAAATTTTTATTTATCAAACAGCGTCCGATACATTTTTTTTAAATTTAAATCCAAAATCAAATGTTAGTTTTTAGATACCTTTGTACTTGGTGGTGCTACTGTCGTAATCAGCCTTTAGGTCCCACTGCTGGGCCCCGGCACTCTTCTCTGCCACGTACTCTTTTTAGCGCCGGAGAACCTACAGCTTAACGTCGAATCCGACAAACTAAATACCAGAGAAAGTTTCAGGCATTAAGACCCCAGGGCTGCTTACACCGGATTGGGAAATGTGAGTGGCGGGTTGCGGCGTAGATTTTTATTGCTGCATGGCTTCGGCGGGGAATCGAACCCCAGACCTTTAGTGCTAGAGGACAAGCGCGCAACCTCTAACCTACCGCTACTGTACTCTTATTTA
The DNA here is from genome assembly GCA_958336395.1 of Ctenicera cuprea. Lineage (NCBI taxonomy): Eukaryota > Metazoa > Arthropoda > Insecta > Coleoptera > Elateridae > Ctenicera > Ctenicera cuprea. The sequence goes on from OY284494.1 coordinate 42,914,429, forward strand.
GAAAATTGTTTGAACATGGACAAGTTAGGATCTGAGCAGATATGATTACTAAACCGGCATCATTTTTGCCGACTTCACGAACTGCAAACTTATTTTCTTAGAAATCTAACAGATGGCGAAATGTACAACGTTATGATTATAAAACTTACACGTTTGCAAAAACGGTGAGTATTAACATATGTAGTACGGGAAAGTCCACTCGAAGTCGACACTTCGGCTTTTTTAAATAAGGCATAGTCAATTTCTTTTTTGTTTTTAAATGATTTGCAAACATTTCAAATTTTCAAATAATACCTACACGAATATTCTAATTGATATCTCATTCTTCAAATTGCTGGTGTAATTGCAACTTGTTAGCTGATAGTTTTACAATTTGAATTTAGAGCTGACGATACAAACCATATAACACTAATACTAATGTTTAAAGTAAATAACACACTAACCTATAAAAGCACCCACTATTTTTAGCTAAAGTTTATGTTAGAAGGTAGTTAAGAAAGCCATTGTACGAGTTTTATAGTAAGTTCTAGTAGAATAGTAAAGAATAGTTTGTTGAACGAAACAGTATGTATTTTAATATACAGTGGTTATTTTTCACTTCCTTATTTGTTTTTGTATACTCCAGATACATTTCAGGTAAGAAATTACAAATAGGCTTTTTTGAAAATATTCAGATACAATTTTTATTTTTATTTATTTTTTAAATCCAGTTTGTTACAACATTTTTGTTATCCTGAAACAACTGTTCACAGTACCAGAATACCTATCTAGCTACCTAGTACATACCTTACCTTACACAATACTTCCCAACCCACTTATATTTTTTCTTTACAATACTATAACGCTAACGCGCTCCATATGTTTATTAACACATTAAGCAAGTCCAATTGTAAAATAGTAAATAAAAATGATTAGTTCGTTTGAAGATTTCCTTTTCTTAGCAAAATGATAAACAAAACATCGGAATGTTTCTCTACAAATAATTTAAAAAAACAATATTAATAAATGTGCATGTAAAAAACTAATGTATTGCACACTGTCCAGACCCCGGTACTAACCATTCCAATTCAGTACAAGAAATACAGCACGCAATTTGTAAAATTGATTCGAAAGACGTCAAAGCTTCTGCTAATGCAACTATCACCAGGCAGTTGAAAGGTGTATGCACATCCAGTAAGTAACTTTTACGTGTAAAACTGTATTCTCATCAGCTTGTCAAGTATTTCTTTCGATATACAGTGTTCATTTCAAAATAATTTATTCTTTGACTACTCAGTCACTCCCTCTTCCCACTTCAAAATCGTAAGTTTTTAACACAGACAAAAACCGAGACTTTATTATTGAGATGCTATTTTGACCGCCAACCGCACGTATTACAATTAACTGATTTCTGGATTTCTGCTGGTGCACCAACCATATTCACTGAGGCGGCAAAAAAAGTGTTGCTATACATTTGCCACTTCTTATTCGCCAAAAGGCAGCATTATTAAAGACCTTTAATTTAATGCATCACAAGGGACGATTTAAGATTTTCAAGTTGGGGTAGCTCGTAGCTAATGGTGAAGAGGTAGGTGATTACGCACTTTAATCTCCCCTCTCTAATACGGAAAAGTTGCGTTAAATTTTTCTGGTTTACAAAAAATTGGGGATAGAAAGTTTTAAAATGAACACACTGTAGAGTACACAAACTACCAACAATATTGTTTTAATTAATTTAATTTTTGTAGAAGAAATGAATCACCGCTTGGACCAGCTAGAAAAAAGACTTTTCCATGAAATTAACCTAATAAAAAATGCGCTTCATATAGAAAATTATCCCATTCCTGAAGATGAAGACGATGTTCGGACTAAAACTTTAGAAAACTCATCTCATACACACAATTTTCAAGATTACGATTATTTTAATACCATAGAAAGTGTGAAAACTGAAGAAACGTATAATCCACAAACTGTTACATATCACTTATTGCAATCGGCAATAACAAAAAATAATTCAGATAATAAAATTACAGAAATTGAAGGAAAAACTACTAACACTGAAAAATCAATAACCACAACTTCAAAGACCATCAAAAATCTCCAAACTGCATATAAAAGAGATTTAGAAGCTGCAAAGAACAATGTGTCCATTCAAAATACAGAGCTAGGAAAAAGCTTTCTGTATTATTGGAAAATATATGACGTTGAAGAAATCCTCACCTATTCAGATACTCACGTTGACAGCCCTATTTTTTATTTATCAGGTAGGTACTACTTGTGACCATCTATTTTTATTTTCTATTAAAGCTGGCATGATTTTAGGTCATCCTCTGCAAATAAAATTTTATCCGCATCATCTTGGAACACAGTATGTAGCTGTAGAATTGTCAAACGGCAACAACTTTATCTTTAAACACCGTTTTACCATTCTAAATCAGAACGACGAACAAAGAGATCTAACTTCACAAATTTTAGGAGCTAATGCAGCTCTCTTTAGAATTTCCAGTCACAAACTCTCTAAAGGTGACTTTACAATTGACGGGAGTTTAATAATAAAAATTATGGTGGCTTTACGTACAAAATAAGTTAAGGCTTTACGAAAGTTTAGTTCTACATTTATAGGTAACATTTTATAGGTATATGTACATTGTACATATACAATAATTTAGTAGATTTTCATCTTTTTTCTCTAAATATAAAAACTTTCACTAATTGCTTTAAAGTTTTGCGCTTTTAAAAGGTCTTTATGTATACAGGGCGTCCAAGATAAGGAGAGATAGAGATTCGGTTAAATGAGAAGAATTATTCAGGAATTCAAGTGCTAATATTATCCACATTCCAATCCTAGAATTTTTGCTTGCGTTATGCCAGCGTTATTGCATTGTATAATTATGTTCAAATAGATCGTATATCATGCATAACTCTGCTTGGTTTTTATTAAAAAAGCAACGCAATTATGCTGGGTATAATTTATGCTACACAATAACGTTGAAACCTTTTTGGTTTGGTTTTAACGCAATTATGCTAATATGTAGATTCCTCTGTGCCAATAGTACATACAGGACAATGAACAAAATTTTAAATAAGGGTTCGCTTTGGAAAACAGAACTCATGTCGGGACCTAATTCCCGACAGCCACATGTTGTCACCTCTTCCTCCATCATTAACACTAATTGGGATTTTACATAGACTGTGTCACTTTTTTACACAAAAGTCAGCTATTTACTAAACATTAGAAATGTACCAATTCGTTGCTATCAAAAATCCGTAGTAACGGTTAACAGAAGCCGACAATAAGATGTCAAAAATAGCAAAAATAAAAAAATAGCAACCCATGAATGTCTTCCCACGGCTTCAGCAACCGATCATTCTTAACTATTGTTCATGGTCCTTCCGAGCCGGATGGAGGAAGCAAACTTAGTGAGAAGATTAATTCGGGGAACCTGTTTAATTAAACTTAAAATAAAGTAACTGGTTCTCTTTAGAAATCGCTAACGGCATAATTTTAAATGCACATTTCTGCTGCATATTATGTTACATAATTACGCAACATAAAAACGCTGGTATATTGTCTATAGAAACCACACCTTTAATGGTGTCATAAAAATTTCATGAAATTTTGAAATAAAAAATAAAGAAATACAATTTCCGTCATTTTAAAACACTACTATAGTATACAAATTTCTTTATTTGCAAATAAATATTAACAACAAAAATAAATATTTATTAAATAAAACTGTTTATTGCAGTGGCGTTTTCTTTTAAGGTGTGCAGATGCGCGCGCATCCCCTGTAATTATTAATTTATAAAAATATTTTAAATTTTATATTATTTCCAATTTCCGCTATCACGCTTCTGGACTTGCATGCAACTCTATACTAAAACTTCGTTCCCATCTCTACAGTAAAAATATGATTTGATATTCGCGGTTCAGCAGATTTTTTATCGTCGTTGTGTAGTGCTTGAAACTTGAAATAAATAAACGTGTTCTACACGTTAATAAATCGTATATGCGCATTTTGTATTTGTGACTTATTTTGAACTTTGATCCCGTGTGCTCACTGTAAAACCGCGATATATGACGTCACGAAGCGTGTACTTTTTCTATGAAACCGAAGGCCCTATTATTTGGCCATGTAAGGTGTTTTGTGATTTCATCTCGCCGATACCCCGATGAGTAAAGGCCAGTCCGTTTAGATTATTTATTATAATGACCAACTCTGTACAAAATTTGTTGCATAATCAATTTTCGTCCTTCACCTTTGAGGATAAAATTGCTATAATTACGATGCACACTCTTTGGCATTTTATATTTTGGGTAGAATTTTTTCACAAAATTATGCCACATGTGAATGTTCTGTATAATCAACTACAAAAAAGAGAAACAGATCCAGTTTATGTGAAAATAAGCATAGAAAGCTTTGTTTAAGAAATCAGCAAAATCATGAAATCCATACTATGGACAATCAATCAAAAAAAGAAAACGTGTAGAAAGTTCCAACAAAACCAGAGAAGTAAAAGAAGTGTGTGATGTGATCATATGCCAGGCTAAGGATAGATTTCGTTTCACTGGACATTTAATAGCAGCAAATTTGTTTCTACCAGAAAAATTTTCAGAATATTCGTACAATTTTACAGTCAATTACTTACAGCGCACTTTAGAAGCTTACCCATATATATTTCGATGCAAAAAAGCTGCGTACTGAGTTGGAGGTTACCTACAAGACAATAGATTTCAGAAAAATTAGTGGTTCAGCGCTTTTTTTTTATATGAAAACAATTTATAAAATATGTTTGAAGAGAGTGTGAAATTGTTGGAGAATATTATTACCATCCCCATGTCTACGGCAAAAACTGAACGGTGTTTTTCTACATTAAAACATGTAAAAACCTTCCTAAGAAACACTATGTTACAAGACAGATTATCTGCACTCGCTAGGCTGTCTATCAAAAAAGACTATTACAAATATCGCGAATTATAATAATAAAGTGATTGAAAAATTTGCACAATCCAAACATAGACATAAAAAAGGAAAAAAACTTAATAGCTTATTAGTCGCACAAAAACTTCATTTAGTTGTAAATATTTATTACATTTCTTATAACATTAATGTACAATACAATACAATACACTAAAATCAATACATGCCTAAATTCCATCCTAGTTAAGATGATACCATACATTTTCATTCTTATGTTATAGAAGACGTTTGTTCTACCAAAAAAAAAAACGTTTACCAAACCTCATAGCTTCGCCTGATTAGTTACTGTAAAAATAATATTCTGCATAAAATCTAATACGGTAATTTTTAGATACCTTTGGATCGGTAGCATAACTATGAGTCTGCACCCAACAACTGTGGGAGGGCCTGAAAATATCGATATGGAGGGGGGGCAAAAATTGTAGTTATGCCACTGCTTAGGACATACAAAGGTAGATAAATGTATACTTTTAGACATTCAAATTAAGCAATAAACAAATACGATTGCCAACAAATTCAATAAATGCGTACTCAAAGACTCAAAGTTAGAAGACATTACAGTACAATGACAAGTTGTTTATTGAGTATTAATTCAATTCAGACTACATCGATTTACAGTCCTAAATATTAAAAAATTCATATAAAAAATTATTGGAAATCGGGTACCTAACTTTTAAGTAAGCATATAAATTTTGTTCTCTTCTGTTAAGTAAATTAAAATACAGAGTGAGTCATTTAAGTGTCACTCCACTATTATTTCTGAAACTATTGACAAGTTCAAATTTTTTTGTTAATAAAAGTTGTTAATCATTAACTGATGCAGAATCTGAAATTATTGCCAACTATACTGGATGTTTAATTATGTTTCTACAGCACATTACTGTTATTTTAAACAGAACACCCTGTATATTATTGCATTTTTAAATTCTACCTTTTTAAAATTTTTTGAGATTTGTGGACTAATATTAATTAATTAATATTTGAGATACCAAAAACGTTTAACTATTGCTATTTTGCACAGACTATTAACGCAGTACAAAGTATTCAGTGGTATGTTCTAAACAGCAAAGTTTTACACAGGATGTTCGTAATTTAATGTCCTTTTTGCAAAACTTCAAATGTCAAAGCTTCAACTTTTGTTTTTCAAATGGAACACCTAGTATTTTTTAACACCAAACAAAACAAAAACTCTTATCTTTACGTTTAAAAAGTGTAACCCCCTATATTACTTTCAAAACTATTGAGCATGTTAGTTTGTTTCTTAATAAAAGTAGTTTGTTTGCCTATGAGCTACTTTATGACATATTTTTTCCCGTTACAATAATATAAAAACATTATACAAGTTTTGTCATTGAAACGAAAAAAAATCTATCTAACTACCTAGGAAAATGTGTATTTACAGTGCCATTTAAGAAAATTATCGATGACATCACTGTTTAGTTATGTGACAATACAGAAAATTTTGGAACGTGGCATTCTTCTTCAGAGTCCTTTGCTCTGGACTACATAAAACAAAAATACCGTTTTGTTTTTTATTACTTCAACCTGTTCTATTGTGAAGGCAAACATGCAGGATGTGAAAAAATTTGAAGTCAAGCAAATATCGCGTGTTATCGACTACATTTTAGAGTTCAGTAACAGTTTAATAACAACCAGGGTAACCAAATCTCCAGCACTGTGCAGAAGTCTGTTTTTATAGATCTTTGCCAGATCCCCGACAGGCTTTCAAAAATTTCCAGTAAACAAATCAAAATGAATCGGACATTAGTATTAGGCGGGCACTATACTTTATTTCGCGGTATTCGTTCGTTACCATTTGGTATATACACTGAACAGTAAGTTGTTTTTGTAGTCATGAGAGCTGCTTTTATGATATTGAAAAACAATAAATTCCACAGGAGATAAACTAAATACATTTAAATAAATTGCAAAATAACACTCAAAAACCTTGTACAATCGAAAATAATTTTCAAGGTTGCTTAAAAAAAAACATTACGTTACTCACTATTAATATAATTGAAAATTGAACTGCTTCTGTCAATACTTTCTGTAAACCACGATTATGTAAATTAAAAAAAAACATATGTTTTAAGCATAGAAACATGCGATAAAATTTTATAGATTTAAATAAAACTTACACAAATATGATCAATGTACAGGGTGTTCCAGCCAAAACGCCCCAGCCTTATAACCTCTTTATTTGAAGAGATACGGCTTTACAGGTTATTACAAAATATTTTACGCGTTCAATGCTGAATCCAAATCAACAATAAAATCTTAAAAATTTAGTGCCGTTATTAAATTACGCCATTTTTAATATTTAGCTGTTGAATATTTTCGTTTTTTTCAAATAGGACCTTATATTTTTAAAGATGTCATTAAAAAACATTTTTTTCTCATTCAAATGATGTATGATTTTCATATGCTTGCATAACAATTTTTTCTTTAAAAACAACAATTATTATGAAACTCCTCAAAAATTGCTAAATAAAAATAAAAACATAAATAAATAGTCACGTCCCAAAAATAAGAGATGTAGGGAAATAACTCACAAATGGGGAACTCGGTCGGGAACCCAGAAAATTTTTTTGAAAAATGTGCAAAAAATTACAAAATCGTGGATTGCTTGTTTCCATTACATCCTATGGTAATAGTGGTCTTAAGAAAAAAAGCTGATAAAATTCTGGGTAAAACTAAAAAAAAAAAAGTTTTAGCCCTAACAGTTTCCAAAATACGCCCTTCAACCTCAATTTTTATAATTTTTGGCCCGAAAATCGTACTTTTGGATTTCCTTCTGTTGTCCCTGATAAACACACATTAAAGTGGACCAGAGATGAGTTAAAGTACACTCAATTTCCTGTAAATCCAAAAAAATACAACCGTCTAACCCTAATAGCTAGCGAGCTACGACCTCTCAAAGTCAAGCATTTTCGACCATTTTTCAAGCCTGTTTCGTTGGGTTGCAGTTTTTCAAAAATAGCTCTTTTTGAGTGCATCCAATGTAAAACTGAGAAAAACTAAAATGAAATAGGATAAAATTAAAAGCAACATTTCAAAATGGCATAATTTATAACGGCACTACATTTTAAAGATTTTATTGTTGATTTCGATTTAACAGTCAACGAGTAAAATATTTTGTAATAACTTTTCAAATCTCTCCAAATAAAGAAGTTATGAGACTGGGGAGTTTTGTGCACCCTGTAGGATACTGTATTTAATATAAAATCTGCCAATGTTGATAACAATGTTACAAAATTTTATTTTTTTCCAGTTAAAAGAAGTTTTTTTTGGTTAGAAGTGTACTTAAAATTTTTATTTTCACAGCAGAAACACATCAAATTTCCTGTCTGATACCAAACTCACCTAATTACTTCCTGTCAACAAATAAAATATGAAAGAGTAATTGACAACAATTTGTTTATATAAAAAAATTAAACTCGTCTTTATATCAGCTGCTTAATTAAAAAATATTTCCATAATTACCTATGAATATATTAGTGTATAATTAAATTAATATGTAATACTGGACAATTAAAAATTATTATTCCAGTTGTCTACACTCAATACTATATTATCTTAAAACGTGACAATAAATACATTACCTATTCATGAAAAGTTATTTTAAAAACTTGAAACATTATTACCTTAAAAATTTCTAAACTTACCTAATGCAAAATTCTTATGTTAAGCAATTAAAAATGTTATTATAACCTGGATTTTAAAATCAGCAGTGCGCCAAGTCAGTGCTACAGCCTCATTTTACTAATTGTTTATTAAAAGCAAAATTATCGTAGTGCATTTGCGTATATCATGAGCCAGGTTTTAATCATTCCATAAATGGAAAATATTTAACTACTAGGCGAATCTTCTAGTCAAAGTTTACACTTTTTACCTTTTCGTGTTATATTAATGTATGGTTGTACTAGCGGATACATTCCGTGACTGCTCTTAAATACAGTTACATCTTGGATTATATCCATTTGAGGCTTGGGTGTTTCAACTTCCTTGATGAGAGTTCCGGCTCCACCATCGGCCATAGACAATACGTGAACGGCAATTTTACGTCTTTCTTCAGCATTTTCTTCTAACATATCCTGTAATTGCGAATGAGGTATAAACAAAAATAAACTACCTAAACATTATATACATTGCTCAAAAAAATTAGGGGAACAATTTTTTAAAGTTCGGTAACATTTTAAATGAAACTGCTACAAGACATAAATAGTAAGCTAGATACAATTGAAGATAGAAATGATAGAATGGAAAAAAAGATAGATAAATACCAAGAAGAGATTAATAAACTAAAAGACGTTAATGCAAAATTATTAAATGAGAACAAATTACTGAAACAAGGATTAATAGTGCAAGAGGAAAGGATTGAAAAATTAGATCGAGAAATCAGAAAGAATAAAATAGTTATACACGGAGTGCAGGAGCAAAAAGAAGAGAGCGACATGCAAATAAGAGAAAAAATAAGAGTAATTCTGAGAGATATGGACGTATCCATAAACACTGAGGAGGAGCTAACACAGATCAGGAGAATAGGGAAGGAGTATGAAGGAAGAAAAAGACCAATAATGATTGAAGTGAGAAGTTGGAATAAAAAGATCGAGATCTTTAAGGCGACAAAAAAGCTAAGAGGAACAAAAATATACTTCGAGGAAGACTTCTCAAAGGAAATAATCGAACAACGAAAAGAATTAATCGTATTTATGAAACAATACAGAAAAGAAGGCCACCACGCCATATTGAAATATAACAACTTGATAATTAACGGGCAAAAATTCTCCCTAGACAATCTAAAGCAGCTCGAGAAACAAGGAAGTGAAGACGATACACATAAATCTGAAGGAAAGATAAAAAAAGGAAGAACCTTGAGTCAGAGATCCCCAGAAAACGATGGCAGTGAGGAACTACAAGGAAGGATGCTCAAAATAACTAAGACGGGCACAATTCCAAAAAACTAGAAACCGTAGATGGAAGAAGAATAATGATGACGACCGGACCGAAAATGGATACGATTAAGGTGAATGAATTGGAAATAGAGAAATCAAAAATAAATAGCAATAAAATTAAAAAAAAAGGAACAAAAATTAGAATAGCAACTTGGAATATTAGGACATTACTGCAGGCTGGAAAAACGATCGAGATTATAGAAATAATGGAAACGTATAGGATTGATATTATCGCATTACAAGAACTAAGGTGGGCTGATAAAGGCGAAATCAACAAAAAGAACTACACCATCTACTGGAGTGGGGGAAAGAAACAAGGGAGAAATGGTACAGGCTTCATTGTAGCTCAAAAACAAAAGAGTAACATAATGAAATTTGAGGCGATAAATGACAGAATATCAAAACTTAGAATGAAAGGAAAATTAGCTAATACTACTTACCTCTGTGTATATGCACCAACAGAAACAGCGGAGAATGAAGATAAAGAGAAATTCTATGAAGATCTACAAAACGAGTGTGAAAAAATACCAAAACATGATACGTTGATAATAATGGGGGACATAAACGCCCAGATAGGAAAAGAGGACCATATAACATTAGTAGCAGGAAAGAATACAATACATAACGAATCCAATGACAATGGAAACAGAATATGTAACTTAGCAGCAGCAATGAACCTTTTTGTTGTTAGTACAAAATTTCCACACCCAGAAAGGCATAAAATAACCTGGAACCACCCGAACCAAATATCAAAAAGCCAAATTGACCACATACTAATAAGGAAAGATAGACTCAAAAACGTACAAGATGTAAGATCATATAGAGGAGCTAACGCGGATACAGACCACTTTTTACTAATAGCAAGCATTAAAGAAACAAAAAGTTTAGAAAGAGATAAAATCCAGATCAGAAAGTTGAACAAATGGAACACAGAGAAAATAAAAGACCTAGAAGTGCAAAAAAGATTAGAAGAAGGGATAACACAAAAATTTCAACAGCAGCAAAGCAAAAGCGAAAATTTAGATGGAATCGAAGACCAATGGTCTAAAATAAAAAAGAACATACTAACAACCGCAGAAATATGTGTGGGAAGAGAAAAGAAGGAGAGAAATAAAGAATGGTATGATGAAACATGTAGGGAAGCCATTGAGATAAAGAACAAAACATGGAGGAAATGGTTACTTTCAAAAAAGGAAGAGGATAAAAAAGCATATAAGGAGGCGAACACCGTAGCAAGAAATACCTGCAAGCAGAAGAAAAGAAAATGGTATGAAGATAAATTACAAAGAATGCAAATAGATTACAAAAATAAAAACACTAGACAATTTTACCAACAAATAAAACGAGAAAAGAAAAACTTTAATATAAAAACAAAAGGTTTCAAAGACCCAGAACAAAAAACAAGATATGAAGCTAAAGAAATTCAAAATATATGGAAAAACTACTACAAACAGTTGTTTAGTAAGGAAAATCAAATAAATATAAGGGTAGCAGAAGATATAAACATAAACCAATCAACAATTCCTGAACCAGATCTAGAAGAAACAAAAGAAGTGATAATGAAGATAAAAAATAATAAAGCACCAGGATGTGACGATATTATAATAGAACACATTAAATATGGAGGTGACACACTGCATAAAAAAATTCACGGACTAATATGTAAGATATGGAGAGAGGAAAGCATGCCAGAAGAATGGAGAAAAGGGATAATCTTTACAATCTATAAGAAAGGAGATATCGAAGAATGTGCAAATTACAGAGGAATAATGTTACTGAATGTAACGTACAAAGTTCTGTCGAAAATAATTAAAAACAGATTACAAGAATACTCTGAGAAAATAATTGGAGATTATCAACAAGGATTTCGACCTGGAAGATCAACAACAGATGCCATCCACATAATGCAACAAATGTTAGAAAAAGCAAATGAATATAACATAACACTGCATATCTTATTTATTGACTTTAAGCAAGCCTTTGATAAGGTGATAAGGGAGAGTATTATAGGAGAAATGTTACGCAGAGGAGTACCGAAAAAATTGGTAAACTTAGTAGAAATGACTTTAAAAGACACAACGGCAGCAGTAAAACTTGGAAATGAAACAACCGGCAGTTTCAAGGTAGAGGAAGGGGTCAGGCAAGGGGATATGTTATCGGCAACATTATTCAACTTAGTCCTGGAAAGCGCAGTCAGAAAAGCAGATGTAAACGGTACGATAAATAACAAAAATGTACAAATTATTGCTTATGCAGATGATGTGACGATCATAAGTAGAACAAAAAAAGGTCTAGAAGGTGCTTTAGAAAGGTTAGAAGAAGAAACATCAAAAATAGGGTTAAAAATCAGTGAACAAAAAACAAAATATTTAAAGTATAGCAACAGTGTTAATGTAAACAAGGAACCATTAAAAATTAAAAACTATAATTTTGAAACTGTCCAAACATTTAAATACTTAGGTATAACAATTTACAATAAAAATAGCAGTGGTAGTGAAAAAACAAAACAAAATACAAATGGGATATAAAACGTATTACGCAAATAAAAAATTGTTAAACACTAAACATTTAAGCAATAATGCAAAGGTGCAGATATATAAAACAGTAATTAGACCAGTAGTAGTATACGCAACAGAAACATGGACGCTAACGAAGAAAGAAGAAGAAGATCTGCGAATTTTTGAAAGGAAGATATTACGAAGAATACTGGGGCCAATAAAGAATGATCAAAATGAGTACAGACCGAGAATGAATTTTGAGCTAGTGAACCAAATGAAAGGAGAAGATATTGTTACTTATATTAAAGGGCAGAGGATAAAATGGCTAGGTCATGTGATGAGAGCTGACAAAAAAAGAGCGATAAGAACAGTAACAGATTGGAAACCAACAGAGAACAGAAAAAGAGGAAGACCCAGAACGAGATGGCTGGAGAATGTAGAAGAGGACCTAGTCAAGCTTGGAGTTAAGAATTGGAAGGAAAAATGCATGAATAGGAAAGAATGGATGAAAATAGCAGAAAAAGCCAGGACCGACAGAAAACTGTAGAATAATGAAAACAAGGAAATATGGGAACCAATCCATCCCAAGAATAAGGATTTAGAAAGCTTAATTAAGCAGCCATAACTGCTTGCGGTTACAGTGCTTGATATATATATAACATTTTAAATGGGAGGTGCTAAGAAGTTTTGAATGGCCTTTATTTTAATCAAACAACGTAGCAAAAACAATCTTACAATTACATTTAATTATCAGGTAGCACAGGAAAGTCTATCATAGGTTACCTGATAATTCAATGTAATTTTGTGCAAAAAGATTAAGAACTAATTTATAACAACCAAAGCCAGCAATTTATTTTCAGGGTCTTAGCCAATCACATCAAGACTGATTGTGATAATACTTTTTTTAGGAAGCTCTGATGGTATCGCCGTTGTATAACCATAGCAAAACATCAACAAAATTTTGGGTCACCCTGTATATGCCATTCAGAAATTCTTAGCTTCATGTCCGTAAAGCTTTCATTTAAGAACTTGTTAATGCAGTGTCTTGGATTATTACTGGCTGTTCCGTTATCTAAAAGAAAAATGAAAAAAAGAATTGCAAATAGCTCTAATTTAACAAAGAGGCAACATTGGGTATGACGATTTCATTTTAACTCACAATACAACAAAAAAAACATTCGCTTACTTCTTTGTCAAAAGGATGAAGATCGAAGTTGGTTGGTATAAAATCATTCTTGTCTGGTATTCTCAATTCGTTGCAGTGGCCACAATTTTTCCAATCCTACTCAAAGGAAAGAGCATTTAATAAACCAACTAAATAAAACAGCTCTACTTACATTTAACACATTTTCTGAAATCTTTGTTACTTTATACTCAGTTCCGTACCAAGGTTCCTTTTGATCTACTTCACTTGAATATTTCTTAGCTACTACTCCCACTCTAAAAATTAATTGTAAAATTAACAAGCTTCAAAATAATTTTTTCTGTTAAATGTTAGTGAAGACCATGTACTATCCTCCAGATATTTTAAAATTGAATTTGTTATACAGCATTGCTTAATAAAATTTATAAAACACAAAAAGCTCTATCCAACTATGTAAAAACATACAGGGTGTTCTATTTAAAAAAAAAGTTAAGACAATAGTTCTATATTTTTGCATTGTTGCAATAAACACCCTGTATATCCAAATTTAATGTTAATATCTAGAGAATGTTTATAACCTAATGTTTAACAGAAAAAGTTAGTTTAATCTGTGGAAATAAAGCTCCTTTTATTAGCGAGGTATGGAAATGCCAAATTTATCAAAAAATTCTGAATAACTTGGCAATGTCGCAACGAAATTTCAACAATAAAACAAACATATGCAGAGAGGTAATTAAAAGACAAATGAGAATATGCTAAAATTTACAGAGCATTCTGTTAAAAAAAACATAAGTTTGGTATGTCACTCTTATGTGGAACCCCCTCTATAATTGAAAATAATTTTACAATGTGGTCCTGTTGGTTTTATACAAATTTTATTTAAAAATCTTTCTGTGTTTGAAACAGTAAACGAGATATTGACCACAACGGCCTTACTGAATCACCCTGTACGTGCAGCCAAAGATAATAGTATATAGTGATACAAGTAGCAAGGCGGTAGTAAAAAAAAATTGATTTATAATTACCTAACATTTTTTGGAACAAAATCATCCAAAAGGTTGGTAATCATCTTCGAATCCCACTCGGATAATGTGTAATGTGCACTTAAAACTTCTTCTATTGGATATTCCTATTAAAAAATAATGTATACTACTACATTATACTACTACATTTTTAATTCATTATCAAGTCATTTTTTCTGAGTATATAATAGTATAATTTTAATGTCTGAAAACACACTGTCAATTTGACAATTGGTTCCAAACTAACTAAAATTAACTATAATTTTAGCATACATGCCTGTAGGGAAAAAATATTACCAATGAGGGTGCTGATATATCGAATTCAAGATAGCCATCATAAAAAGTACTTGTGTAACTTTTAATTGTATTTACTAGCTATTGACATCACTAACTTTTACAGAATTTTTTTTAAGTTTGACTGGTTCCTCGGCGGCTTGGTAAGGTGCCAAGGCCTCACATTACCAAGAACTTGCTCTTGGTAGAGCCGCGTGTAGTGGCATGGTAGTAGACACTACGCAGTCGCTCGCGAGATCAACGAAAAATAAAATTTATTAAAGGAAAAATTGTTTTTTTTAAAATTAAATATCGCTTATTTTAAAGGACATTTATGTGAACTAATTGCAGGGTTTATTCCTTTTTTTTACTGTACTGTACCATATACACAGCAATTAATATTAATAATTTTAGGTTTCCCTTCCGTAACTGAAATACTTAATTTTTACCTTCAAAATTGTTTTAATTTACGTAAACCAAACGCTACTATCAAACAAAGTACTTGTTATGGCAGCCATTACTAAAGTCCAAATTAACTCCAGCCTGATTAAAATTTGTTTCCTGTACACAACATACTAAATTAACTCAAATTATAAATACAAGTACATGAGACTTACGTGTAGATAATGTACATGACCAGCAATATAACTTCTAGGTGATTCTTTATCCTTAAATCTGAATATCATTGACGCTATATCCTTTTGTTCATCTTGAACCCATTTCAACGGCCCATGTTCTTTCAACATATTTATGTACTGCATGATTGAAAAAAACAATTAATAATTAATAATGAATGACAATACCATACGTACCTGGAAAACTAATTTAATAATGTCATTAATGTGTAACATTCCTTCTTCTGTTAGATCTACAGATATTCCGAAAAAACCAACACCTCTGACTGCAGGACGACTACCGGCTATTAAACTGTTGGACCAGCCCCTTGCTTTTAGTGCCGATAACAAACTACCAGGACCCTCGTGACCCACCAAATGGCTTATATAGCTTCCTGGCTAGAAAAATGCCCATTTAGAATGCGAATTTTATAAGTAGAGCAAATTAAATATACTTTGCTAAAAAACTAAATAAAATGAATTTTTTCTCCGTCTCTTCGGGTGGTTCTATCATGGTTGATATAATACTTTTCAATTGTTATTCATTATTCGATAGTAGTGTTCATTTGGATTCATTTACAAAGACCTACCTAACCATTACTCCCTAAGAGAACGTTTACATTGCAACCTACGCACTAAATGTTACTTAAATTATTTGGGCCACTTGGTGTAAACAGGCAGAATATGATGTGTCCTCACTTAGATCAGGTCACTCTTTTACGCGACCTGACCTAAATCTGACTAATTTAGCATGTGTAAAAGGTGATTGCTCGACCTAAGAAACATGGTATCCACTTTACCGATCGCATTATGTTAAACTCTATTGAAATCAAGTTTTTCTGGTAGAAAAAAACTTCGTGTGATTGAAAAAAAACAATCAATTGGCCTGCATATAAAATCAATACAACAATATTTTTTCAACGGTCAGGAACCGGACAGCCCAGACTCGGATCGAGCCAGGCCACGATATGTGTGAATTGACCTTAATAGGTAGGGCTTACTTTACTGTACAAAAATTCAAATACCACAAATGATGGTAATATATTGTGTTGGTAATGATTATTTTACAACCAAATACTAAATTATAGTGTATGTGAGCATTTCCGTCTTTCTTCAACTTTATTACCCTACACTGTATCAAATTCCTTGCCCGCCGCCAGCCCGAACATGTGCTTTGATGACCTTGTGACCTAATCTACCCCTTGGTTTCAAGAAAACCAGACGGGGCATTCAATGTTAAGCTCTTGTTGGTGACGCATTGGAATTAGTTGTATTGAAAGTTTTAATTGAGAATTGATTACAATAAATATTTAAGAGCATTAAACGCGTCTTTTTATTGAGCAAGCTCATATGTACCTATGTATAAAAATGTAAACAAAACTGATAATATTATTAGGTTAGTGATATTACAATATATTTAGTTATTGAATTTAAAAAAATTAATATTTTGTAATGCATAAAACCCTTTTATTTATCCAATTTTTCCATTCATTATTTTAACATACATGTGGTGCAACATAACCTCACAAAATTAAAAGTGACTAAATGATGTACAAAAAGCCTAATAAAGATCCACTTATTTCTAGTTTAAATTTCAAATAATTGAGAAATAAATAAGTTTTTAAAAATAAACATTCTCAAAAAACCAAAGACCCTTATCCGATGGGTTTTTCTTTGCCCTTCCACTTTCTTATTATGGCTTTTGCACTAACACCTTCCAGATAATGTTATTCTCCTTTTTTTTTGATATAAATACACTCTCTTCTTCTGTAACTATTTTAAAGACTAACATCTCTATTTTTTGTTCTAGGAAGTTAACGATTCCTATTTGTCCAAACATGGAATTTCATGATCCCTACGATCATGACGATCCTGACTTGATGTATACGTCAGAAAATATTGCTACACAAGAAATGGAAGAAGAATTCAACGAACAGTTTATCGAAGGATGTAAGTGTGAAGAACATTGCACAACTCAAAATGAATGCAGCTGCATATTGAAAAGTGGTGCGTACTACCTGCCTACAGAGAAAACTTCAGAAAATATTAACGATAATTATATAATTAACATAATAGATTTTAACAAGCCGATTTATGAATGCCACACGAAATGTAAATGTTATGCCAAAGCATGTGGGAATAGACTAGTGCAATTTGGTCCCAGAAGACACCTAAAAATTATTTCATGTCAACCAAATGCACATTTGCAAACAAATAATGAATCAGACAATCCTACATCGAACAAGAAAATTAAATTAGGTAAAAGTGCTGAAATACCATTACATCAATCAAATACAAAAGGTTTGGGTTTGATTACGACAAAAAACATAAATCGTGGAAATTTCATATGTGAATATGCAGGAGAATTAATAACAAAAACAGAAGCAATTAAAAGACATGAATTTAACGAAAAAAATAATTTAATGAACTATATTTTTTGTATTAATGAATTCTCTGGAGGAAACAGTTTAACGACTTATATTGATCCATCAAAGTTTGGTAATATAGGGAGGTACTTAAACCATTCTTGTGAACCTAATTGCAACTTAATACCAATAAGAGTAAACAATAATATCCCGAAACTCTGCATATTTGCTGCAAAAAACATTGAAAAAAATTGCGAACTTACATTTGACTATGGAAATGATAATTTAAAAAATTCAGAAACTAATACTGACCAAAAACGGGTGAAATGTTTATGTGACACGGCATTATGTAGAAAATATTTACCATTTGCTAAGTACACAACATAAGAATAGCCACTGCATTTATTACATGACTTTGTATTAAAATGTGTAAATTTTCTAAAGTAATAAAAACAAATAACTCATCTCATATTTTTTGCAATATAAAATGTATACAGGTTGATTATAAATTCAGGGACAGTTGATTTGCTCATTTATTATTAGTGGTAGAAAAAAATTGTATTAGTAAAAATTATACAGTTTACGGTGACAAGCAAGATATTTTGTTTTAAAGCAACGTATGTAACCAAAAGTAATGGTTATAAATACATTGCAATTATCTTAGGATGATATATGTAGTAAACTAAGACATACAGAATCATAGGTTTTGCACTCACACATCCAGAAACTTCACTAAATCTCTACCTGTGCAGCCATGGTGGCACAACAAATATCAAGACGGCATTCCACCTCTCACCAGGTGTTTTTCAATTCTAGCATGTTTCAGTTTGGTGTGACAGATTACCAGCGATTATTATTTACCCACACAGTTCCTCCACTTCCCCACCTGCATTTGTTACACAAAACTCATTATGCACCCTTATAAAGAGAAATCCGGAAAGGTGGCCTAGGAGGCTGTCCTGTTAGAATAGGTGTTCTTACGAACCACTGAAACTTGGTAAGTTTCTGCATCTGTGAGTGGAAACGCTATGATTCTGTCTGTGTTGGTTTACCAAATATATAATTTTGCTGTTTGTAAAAATTCCATTGGACATGCTGTGTATAGCTTTTTCTAAATGCACCAAACACCAATTTATTATGCAAAGTTGTAAATAAAATTAGTAAACTCACCGAAGATTTGTAATACTCCAATAGATCTGGTGTAGGAAATACCACGTTTAAATTTCTAATATCTTTTATGGGCACTGCGTATGCAATAGTTCTAAAATGTTCATCTTTAAAAGGATGATCAGTCCATTTAGGAACATTCACGTTCTTATCTTGAACTCCAGAAAATAACCGCACCACAACTTCTTCCAATTCATCTAACGACTCTGTAAATAAATTGTTATGGTTTACCAATGACTTAACAGCGAACGTTAACAGTACTTCGAAATACATTATTTTACTAACCTTTTCCGAGTATGGCTAAACCCATAATATTAGATGAATACCATGTATCGTGAAATAACAATAATTCTTCCCTCACGCTTATTCCTTTCTCTTTTGGATTTGTATCTAATGTATTCTTATTTCCTACAAAAATGATTGGTTACATATTTTTTTGTACAATATCAATATGAGCTCAGGATAATCACCTGATCCAAATTTATGAAACGGATGATCAGGAATACACATATGCTTTTCCAACTGGTCTAATCTCCATAAATCGCTTGATAGATTCTTTTCATGTTCCGAATTGACGGCATTCACTTCCCTCTCTGTTGCGGATTCAGTAAAAAGAGGCGCAATAAAAAACTGTGCAAATCTAAAAAAAATTAATAAGATCTACCCCATGCAACATCTTGTAAATCCTACCTATCTAAAGTTTCTTGTAAATGATCGGGAACTACTCAAAATAATAAATAGTGTGGTCTGGATACGTAGCAGCATTACTACTTCCACCATGTTCGTTGAGAAATTTGCTATAATCATTTTCATTAGGATATTTTCCTGTTCCCAAAAACAACATATGTTCGCAAAAATGAGCCAGTCCTGGTATATGATCAGCATCACTTAAATATCCTAAAATATTACAAAGTTATTCTAGTTACTTACCAAAACAATTGAATTTATGTGCTTACCAACGTTAACATCTAGAGCAGCCGCAGACTTATCCGTAGTGGGATCACTAACCAGCAAAACTTTCATACGATTTGCAAGCTCCAGCCCACGATAAACTCTTTTATCTTCTGCAGATTTTATTATATTATCAACTCGTCTTAATACCGAGCCCGTCATTTTGGTTTGTCCGGAAGGGGTACTTGAAAACTGAGAACTGTAATAAGAATAAAACAGATTAGAACCATGACATCATAACCTAACTTTTGTACCAATTCTAACCTATAAATTACCTGTACGAAAAAACTACCGTTTTTCTGGGATTTTTTGGAATGATTTTAAGGAGAAATCTTATATTGGTAAGGAAATGCATTCAGTTAAGTATAATTACTCCACAGAAAAGGGTGAAATTAAAATCAAACACCATACGTTACTACAAAATGCTTCAAATTGACATAAATTGTCAAAATTCAGACTTTTGTGTAATGAAGTCAAAGTTCAACTACTAAAAAATTACTTTTATGCAACAAGACACACTTTATTACCTTATCTTTTTGGGTTTTGGTGATAAATTATAATATGTAAAATAAAATATTTTAAAAAATTGACTGCCCGAGCAGGGACTTGAACCCTGGACCCTTGGATTAAAAGTCCAATGATCTACCGACTGAGCTACCCGGGGTCTACGTTGCAACTATTAACCAAACTAGTATATAAATGAAAATTTATTATATAAATAAAAATATATGCTGTAAGTTACAATTTTATAATTAAATAAAATGCTTATTTAATGATCTCTATAAATACACAGCAAATAATATTCCAGTAAGTATGTCGAGATTTGGAAATATTTGCGAGGCAGAAATAGTAAGGCAGATTGAAAAATCAACTCCAGAAAATACTTAAATAAAGTTTAATTGAATTGAGTTTTCTATTCATGGAATTGTCTTACCAAATACCACGCGAGATCAGATTTAGCCGGATATTTTTTACGGTGGTTTTCTCATACTTACTTTCATATAGGTAATTTAACTCGATCTGTTCAGCTCTCGTTAAATTGCCAATGAAAGTAAGTATTCGAAAATAACCACAAAAAATATCCGGCTAAATCTGAGCTCTTGTGGTAATACCCCCGACAATATGTTTAAACCGTTTTTTGTTAAACATTTGATGTATGTTGACTCCCTTTATGTCAAGTGTATTTGAACCAGTATGACGCCTAAATGTCGAATATTTTTAATGTTTATGGGTAATGTTTATTCCATTTCTTTGTATATTATTAAATTATTTTTTTCACTACTAGTAATATAGCGTAGCATTTTGACACATAATAGAATGCCGTGAAATTCAATTTCTCTACCTTTGCTCACTGACAGGTAACTAATTTTTCATTATTAACCACTGGTAAATAATGAACAAATTTACATTTTTTGATAATCCTGTGACAGTTTTAAAGAGAACGTTTTTATAGCACGATTTAATATAATGGAGAGATTCTATTTAATGGTATTTTATGCATAAAATAGTTGTTTAAATAAATTAATTTAATTTTAAAAATGTTGGTGTATTTGAATATACGTTTTTCGCGCCGTAATAAATGAAAACTCTGTCAATATCAATTTCCCCTATAATACAACCACACAAAATAAAAATGAGCGAAACACTTCGCCTGGACTTTCCTATACTTATAAAATAACATTGTTTTATATTTTCCAACACTTTCGATATGCACCTGTCTAGACAGGACTAGTTAAGGTAAATAGTTCTTATAATTTGTAACATCTTGAAGCGGTTGAAGAAAGACCGACCGCTGCGCTCTGTAAGCATAAAGTTGGGTAAAATATTCGGACTGAATCAAGGGAAGGGCGGAAATTGATATTTGAAAATATATAAATAATTCGAGAAGTATTATTTTTAGCAAGAAATTACTCTTATTAAGTTGCATTTAGAATTTCAAAACCTTTCTGATTTTAAAGCCAAAATGACACGTTTCCATTAAAAAAAAAAGTTATTATTTACCGTGGCCGCCATATTAAAATTGGAAACTCAAGTTTTTTTCTTAAATACAATCGAGAAGAATTTGCCCTACAACTTTGCTCTTGGGTTTGCGAGTCTATCTATTAAAATAAAAAAGTTAGCCTACACTGAACATTAAACGACTAGTACAAGAATACAACTGCTGTAGAAAGTATGTGAAATTCTTCTAAGGACAAAAAGATTATTAAGGGGCAAAAAATTTTTTTTGATTTTTTGTAAAAAGATTCTCCTAGAGCAAACAAAAGAAGAAATCAATTTTTTAATTTTGTGGCGAAAATTTTGGGAGGGAGGGGGAACAGTAGCCCCCCTAAATATTAAAGTATCAAAAAAATATTATGATATTCGGATTTTGCTATTAATGGTGAGCTCTTTCACCTTAACAGAAATATTTTATTGCCCCCCGTTAAATAAATAAAAGGGTACCAATTTTCAATTTTCAAAAATTCATAGAGGGCGTCACAGTGAAATTATAGCAATGCGCAAAAAAATAAATTGTAGAAGATTTTCAGCTCTATCAGCTTAAAAAGTTTAAACAAAAACGTGTGGGCAGTTTTCGAGAAATTTTTTTTTGAAAATTTTAAAAATTTTGGAGTGGTGCCATTGAGATCGTTTTTATATTTTCAAAATTAATTATATTTCATGGTATAGTACCCTTGAAGGGCTACCAAACAAGATGTAGTTGATTCCAATCAGATTACTGGTTTTTGAGTAAATGGGCGTTAAAGTCGAAATTTTCAAAAATTCGTAGCGGCCGCCATGTTGAAGCTAGAGAGTTCGGTAAGAAATCGTTTGATTTGTCCTAAGGCCTTCTTTAATCTCCACTATTAAAATTTCCAAAATTCCGTTTCTGAAAAAAATGCTACCAAAAAAACATGTCTAACTTCCGCTTCCGGTTTCGGATTCGTTTTAAAAGCTTATTTTGTCGATGAATTTTTGATATACCTCCTAATTCCAAAGCACATCGAAATCGGTCCAGCCGTTCCGGAGATATGAGCGTTACCCACACACAGACACACAGACACACACACCCACAGACAGACATTTTTTAAAAACCACTTTTTTAGGATCCTGGAAGCCCAAAACATGTATTTCCGTCAAAATCTCGATTTTGAAAATTTGTATGAAATCAATACTTCCCTATACTGAAAGTATAGGAAAGTAAAAAGGAGAAAATTGTTAATAATTTCAGTATTTTGGATGAAACCAGTTCTTAAAAACAATGTTTTTGAATACAAATGATGATTTAACAAGGTGAATAACACGTAGATTTAATCTTTCTATCGATACATAACTTTCTGTATTTTAGGTTAAGTGCTTACTATTAAAAATATAATGGTCAACTTTAAAACTGCCTTTTGTTTTATAATTTGAAATAAACAGGGATTTAAGTTAAAATAGTCATTTTTCGATAATTATAAGGGTTTATATCACTAGTAGTGAAAAAAAAAGTATATACGCCTCGGTAGAAAAGTCTTATAGCCCTCGGGCCTTACATCCCTCGGCACTACGCGCCTCGAGATCTAACCTTAGCCCTCAGGCTATAATAGTACACTTTTCTACCTTGGTGTATAATATACTATTATATACAGATACTCATTATGTGTAGTGTGGCTTAATTTGTATACTTTTTTTTTAGTAAATATTTTATGTCACTCGTCCATTTATTGGTGTACTTCTAAAAATTTTTCTGCATTGCGAGCAGTAAATAATCAATTAGAGGAAGATTTATCCACACTAAAAGAAGAAATGGCACTTTGTGCCTTACTTTGTAAGGTATGTTTAATGCAATAGTTCATTTTTTATAAGATAAATTTGATAGCGTTTTTTTATGGCAGATTATTGTTACAGCATAATGGTAAAGCAAGTACAAATCGGCAACTACAAACAACAGGAAAAGATAGCTGCCAAAAATTAGCCAAGGTTGAGCAAAAGTGCCCTCAAAGTGATTGTATGGATGGGGATTGTTGTTGTAAGTAAATTTAATAATAACTAGCCAGGGTGATTAATTTTACAGAGCCAAGCAAGTATCTCAGTTATTATAAGGGATGAAAGAAAATTAAATGAGATATTTGCTGTCTACTTAATTTACAATAAGGTGGCGTATGTAATAAAACAGGTTAAGGTAAAAGGGGCAAACATTGACACATCTTTATTTTACAATTTATTTTGGCGCGTGTGTGATATCTACAACGGTGCGGTTTTGACATTAGACAGTAGGGGGGTAAGAGGAATTAATGATGCTATTAATTTCAATTACATTTCGAATTCCAATAAATAATAAATTTTTTATAAAACCCTTGCAAGTGTCAATGTTACACCGTGTTAGTATAACATTGACACCCCTATCTAAAACCGGCTGTGTGTCAATTTGAGGATTATTTGAGGAATGATTGACATCAATAACAAAACTAGTTTTCATTTTTTTATTGAGAACGGATACAAAATTACATAAAATGAAAATATGAACGTAAATAGTTTAATATATTATTAGAGTACTATTGGAAATGCCTTTATATCAAAAGTAATGTTTTCCTCTTTGGATTAATGGCTCTTGCAAAATTTTTATAACAGTTTCTGGTGAGATTTCTACATCGGGATATGCAAAATGCATATTACGTCTTCTTAAAAAGGTAACTTCCAAGTTACGATTGTTATCATTTGCAGTTACCACTTTTCCAATGTAACAAACATTATTATATTGAACTAGAAGCCATGAACCATTAGCAATTTCAACGGAATTTTCAAAATTCAGATTTTCTAGGGGTTGATTTCTTTCAAAGCTCTCATCACCGTCATCCTCACTTCCTAGTTCCATATTTATTACATCGCTTTCTGAGCTGGATGTTTCTTGAATAACAACACGTTTCTTTTTCTTTTGCTTTTGCTTAACAGTATTACACTTGGTTGCTTTCTTTGCCTCTTTTTTAGCTTTTGCCGCCTCTTGCTTTCCTTTTTTTTCTTCTTGCAAACGCATTCTTTCACGAACTTGTGAATCGGTTAAGCTCTCGGCAAATTTTCTGGTCACCTTGGAACGTTTATCACGTTCAACCTTGTTGTTGTTATTTTTTTAGGGCTGATAATAGCGCTAGTTCCAACGATTTCTTTGGAGTGGGGTTTTCAGGTTCTGGTGTTTCATTTAGTGTGAGAGGGCTTGCTGGTGGAGTAATATTAGGCGGCACATTTACAGATGGCTCTAAGGAAGAACTGCTAGAAAGAGCAGCGGCTACTTCTACCTTTTTCATCATTTTCTCTTTTGATGGAGGATAAATTCCGGCTCCGTCGAATCCGCCAATGGCATTTACTCGAGAGAAACAATCAGCTTGGGATAATTTCTTCATGAGCGACGGAAAGACCAACTTATCTACATTTTTGTAGCCACTATTCTGATAAAACTCCCGTAAAATTTTTCTCCACGATTGTTTTACCGCTTTGTACACCCCCACATCAAGCGGTTGCAGTAGATGGGAGGTGTGTGCAGGTAAGCAAAACAACTCAATTTTATTCTCGGCTGCTTTATCTATTAGAGCTAGGGAGAGATGAGAGTTGTGGCCGTCTAAAATTAACAACTTTGTGCCCTCCAAATGGGAAGTTTCAGGTATGAAAGTATTTTCGAACCAATCATAGAATTTGGCACCCTCCATCCACCCTGATGGTGAACAATTATAGCGGGTAGCTTCTGGTCCCCCACTGCACCAGGTGGTGTAGAGATGCAACCCTTTGTAGTTTACAAACATCGGTAAATAATCTCCTATGGCATTGCAGCACATTAAAACTGTGTAAGAAGTTTTTGTTGTACTACCCACTAGTTTATTTGGATTGCGACTACCTCGTTTGCAAAGCACTTTTTGGATTCCAGCGTCGGTCTGAAACCCCGTTTCGTCACAGTTGAAAATGTTTTGCGGTTTATTACGTAAATCATACTTGTTTAAGAGATTATCTAGCTTATTATAAAAATCTTCCATAACCTCCTGAGAACCGGTCATAGCTCTATTTTTTGGCAGATTTTGAGCCACACGACGGCTGATTACTGCTCTCCATCTGTTTTCAAACATAGTGCACCAATCAACACCTGGCAAACCATTTTTAAAGGGATTTGGTCTGTCGATACGCTGTACAAAATCCTGTACACAAAGTTGTAACTGTATTCTATCAAAGCCATAACCCCATTCTCCCAACCGTATAGGAGAATGTACCAGCAGCTCCTCTTCTTGTCTTGTTAAAACTGTTGGTCTTCCTACACTCTTACTTTTGTAATTCTTAACATGATTCATAAGAGTGGTTCGATTGATTGCGTACCGTTGTGCAATCATTTTTAAACTCCCTACTCCATTATTTACATCATCTATTGCTCGTTGCATTGACTCTTCATTATAACTCTTATATTTCCGAGCGTTAGGCCGCCGAGGCATCTTGCTTCGAGGCATCTAGAAATACAAATAGTTACAGATAAAGTCAATAGTTTTGCATTACTCCATAGATCAATGTCAAATCACCATATAGGCTAACATTGACACCCTGTCAATCTTTACCGAAGGTTAACATTGACACCCTGGCAATGTTTACCTTTAACGGAAAATAAGAAAAATTTTTTTTTCCTAATTATTCCACTGTATTATATTGTCAATATTTACATTAAAGCAGTAGTACATGTGTTCTTACCTTATTAAATAAAGAAACTTGCTTAAATACCACACACCAACAAAGTTTTTTATCTACAAATTTCATTCACACTCATCAGCTGTTTGGTCAGCAGCCATTACTGATTCCAAAACTGTGATGTAGGACATTCAGCTTTTAACACCAGGGGCGTCTATTCTGGAGTTCAGGGACTAGGAATTTGCGAGAGAAGTGGGCGGAGTTCTCTCAAAAATGATGTGCACCGTATTCTTGAAATCGAGGAGTGCTCCTATCACACAATTATTAAGAGAACTTGCTTCTCCTGCTCTGTTGTAGGAGAAGTGAACCGTTCTCACGAAAACTGACATTTTAATAAACACATACAAGGTTATACACACAGAACAATACCCGAGAGTTATACATTGCCAAACTGTGAAACATTTTAAACGGTTTAATCACATTTTTTCCGTGGAGAAAAATAAAAAAATAGGTACATAAGTATTTGCAATTTGCGTGTCATGGATGTAGACGAAATATTAGAAGTGGTGCAAGTATTAGGCGATCTTCAAGATGCAGAAAATGAAATCGAAGAACCTCTTAGAGTATTTTTATCAAAAGAGGACGCTTTTTTGCTATCCGCTTCAAAATTTGTAAAATTCTTTCGCGTCAGTAAAGCTTTACCAAGAGAAATAATTGAAATATGGTTAGGCCGTATGTGATAGAACCTTCAAGACGTTCAGCTTTAAGTGTTGAGACTAAGATACCTATCTATTTTAAAGTTACAATAAATAATCGTTTTTGTACCTTCTAAACAAAATATTTTGGTCTGTTAAATTTGCTAGGTTAGTCTTACTGTGAGTTTTATAATGCAGGTTTTAGTAACACTGCGGTTTTTCTTACTTCTTTGCATTATCAAATACCCAAACGCATTGAAGTCACATGCGCAGAATAACCCTTTATCAACAAATGTCAAGAGTTACAGCATGTCAAAATTGATTGCACGCTATTGGTCAATTAAAGCCCGCTAAATACAAATTACTTAACGCGCGCATTGGCTACAGAACACGAAATATCTGGCAACAACGTACATTTCGTTCGTTCACGGAGTGGTTGTTCAGGGAGTCCAGAATGCGGTTTTACACGACCGAGAGAATAGCGTGTGATATGAGCGTACAGTTCACACGTGGGAATAGATCACTTCTCCTGAACTCCAGGATAGACGCCCAGATGGAGATACAAGTAAGGTAATTTATAGTAAACGCAGTTTTTGTCTAAACTTAAAATCACACATTTTAGAAAGCTTTTTCAAAAACGTGTCAATGTTACCCCGATGTCAATGTTGGACCGTCTTACCTTAATCAAAGTTTTTGTTCACTTAAACCGCACTTTAGCTGTTAGTTACGTAACTTTAGTTTTGTTTCTCTGAACCAACTCTATAAAAACAAACAGGAGGGGGAGTAACTTTAGAAACGCACATTTACAGACACGTGTCCCAGCAACAATTTAAATTTTATTTTTTGACGACTAAACGATAAGAGATATCAAAATTTTGTAAGAGACAAAACTTGTTTGTAAAAATATCAGCTTTCATTGCAAATATTTTCGTGGTAGTTGTACAAGTTATTGAAAAAAATACCCGATTCGGGCTACTTGAAATATGCCGATAATAAAACTAATTACATCGAAAGGTATTTTTTACTTATCAATGCTTATAAACCAAATTTCATTTACATAGATTGAGGCGTTCTCGTGTTATAAGAGGTAAACAATATTTTGTCAAAACTTTGAAGCTCTATAGCGCATTAACGGTGCGTATTTGTATATAAGTAAGTTGACTTGAATCGACTTATTTTGACCCCAAGCACGCGTGGTTGCTCTTTGGTACATACATTTCGGAGACACCTTGTATAATTAATGAACCCATTGGTATATGCAATACATATATTGTCTATCCCACCCACCCACTCTTTGGGTAATCAGCTCTATTTTTAAAACATCATACTTTTATCTGAGATTGACTTTTAAAACAGAAATTGTTTTCTCTACAGGGTGTTTTATAACATATGAGAAGCACTACTATAATGGATTCAGAATCAATTTGAAAGCAATGAAAAAAGTTTTGATAAACAAGTGCTGTAACGTTTCTTAACAGAGTTACAGTCTCCTGAACATGGAACGCGAATTTTGGCTGTGGAACGTATAGTTATCATTTTTTTTACCTTCGCCTCTTTTAGCAATGTCATTATAGCCATTTTTTAAACGGCAACCTTCCCTTTTGTGACGAATTTTGATTCTCCTTTTGATTCTGCATACGGCACTTGTGTGATATTGATTTGACAGTTTAAGAAATATTGGCATTTAAAATTTGAAAAGCTGAAAATGAAAAATCGAATCAGCTGAGAAGTTTTTACGGATTTATTTTTAACAAACGAATACTTGCAATGATAAAACAAATTGTGGTTGCTAGTTGACAGTTACAGCTGACAGTTTTTTGAAAATAGTTTATTTGGTGTTTTGTGATTTAGGCGCATTTGGCTTCAAAAAAAACGATGACGCAGACATGGGATTCTTCGGGACTTTTACTATGTTGTTCGGAAGAATGAATCTATCTTTTCGCCAATGTGTAGCTTTATAGTATTGCCAGTTTGCACAGTTTGTTCAAGTTTTCTCCTAAAATGCGTGAAATATTAAAATTTCAACTTAGTTTTGTAATAATACACCAGAGGTGCCTCATATGCAGAGGACTACATAATATTTTAGATCTTTGCACTTTTTATTGCTTTGATATGTAGAAATTATGCCCAAAGTTCGCACGAATTATTTTTGCATCTTCAGGAAACACGCAGACCTTCATGGCAACTTGATTTTCCACAAAAATTGAATAATAAAAACTGTTAAGAGTTAGCAACATTCAACAGAAGTGAATTTTTTGTATGTCTTGTGTTCCGAGCGGTAAGGGCTCTGGACAACAAATTTGAGATTAGGGTTAATTTCCAATGAAAAACCAATGAATTTAAAAACCCAAAATATATTGTAAATTGAAAGTTGATTGTTTACAATTAAATTACAAAGATATCATTAACTACTTGATAACATCAACAAACTCCTAGTACCAAGCCTTTTATTATTTTAATAAATTTTCTAATTTCGTAATAAATTAAATTTGGATTGCAAGGTTTTATCTCTGCTTCTTCTAGAACCAATTTAAAATCCTACCTTTAGTAGATTCGCCGCTCAACCTGCTATTAACAATAATTTTATTGAACGTTAGAATTAATTTTATTTAAAATTAACTTTTAGATAATCTAACAACTTTATTCTCACAGTAATTTGTCACTTAATTTAATTAAAAATGAAATTTAGTTTAATTTATTTTATTATATAAATTTCCGAATCACGGGCGTACTTGATGTTTTATTCTCAAAATTCCACGAGTAACTAACTAACTTTTCTTTGCTTTTGCTTTAAGTAACCTTTTTGGTTTTTTACTTTGTAACTAGGAATCTGCTGAAGTTAGATTTCAAAACAATTTCTTTAATGCAATAATGCCAAGTAGAATATTTAAATGTACCTTTATACTAATTATTACAACATTTATTGCCTTTGAACTTTTGTGTAATCGCTTTCTTTGCAAAGTTAGAACACTTATTGCTACAAGTATATTGACATTCCACATGTCAGCTTACATATTTTAGTATTTCACAATAATAATGAACTAATAACTAAATCGAGCATTTATTTAGAAATTCTATTTTCTTAATTTATTCTGTAATAATTTAGATATTTAATTTTTTTTTATACTCGATTTGTTACACTTGCATCGCAAAATAAAACTTCCGCCTTCAGGAGGCTGTAACTCTACAAGGTAGCATTTCCGGACCCTCTTTTGCTGTTTTCAGATTTTGCATCCATTGTGAAAGTACCTCCCACATGTTATAAATCTACCTGGTATCCATTATAGGATTCAGATGATTTTTTTATGATAATTTTTAATTTTTTTTAGGTGATTCAGTTGATTTAGAGCCGTCTTTAGCAAGTAGTGTCCTACAACCCGATTTTGTCCTGGAAAGCACAGGTATTACTGTTTTTATTAAGATAACTTTCTTTCTCTGAAGTAGAATACAGAATGTGATTGGTTATTCTGCAACATTTTCACCATTAGTTCTTGATGACCAGAGACCAGATTTCTAGCTTTTATGCTTTAGCTAAATGTTAAAAGCATCACACACAGTGCAAAACTGTGCACAAAAGAAATCATTTGACACAAAATTTTTTGTTTTTTGTATGTTTTTTAAATATTTTCGGTGTGTTTTTAAAGAAAAAACTTAAATTTATTTTCCTATGTTAAACATCCTTCCCGTTTTGTCTGTGGTTTCCAATAGTTTACTTTATCGACGAAACGCATTTGTTTTCTGGGGTTTCCCTGTTTCATTGTTTTTAGCAGGAATAGTTTTTTGCTTTTAGTCTTTGTTAAAAAATATGTTTTACCCTAATCCAATTTTGCGTTAAGAGGTACATTTTTTTTAATGTGTTTTATTTCACTATATTGTCAGATAGTGTTTTTTTTTTAATTTCTCAGCACATTAACTAATCTACAAAATAAATTTATTTTACCAAATGTTTTTTTGCTTAAGTTTGCGTTTTTTTGCCAAATTTTGCGCTTTTTGTTAAATTTTTTTGTGTTTTTTTTATCTGGTGTCTGTTGATGACTATAGCTTAGTTGATGTTATGTAAACATTAGCCATTATTTATGATGATTACATCTGGGACATGTATTACGATTTCGTTCTCTTTGAATGGCTCTTGAAATTTGTATTTACATTATTGATTATTGTGAAAAAGATTTTCTGCCACTAAGTTTTCAAAGCGTATAGTGTTTGTTTAAAATTTTTCGATTCAGGTGGTAGCATTGTCAGTACTGGTTCTACAGAACCATTTGAATCTGGATCAACATGGATATTTGGTACACCAATCTGTTATTCCAGAAATGATCTTATAGCCGTTATACAGGTAAAAGTCACGTTCTTTAGGGAACAAAATAGTTTATATTTTATGGGCATTCTGATATGAGTATTATTTTTCATACTGTTTAGTGTATCCACATATAAGCTAGTATGGAAGATGTTTTATATTCATATCTTTTTTAGGCTAGTGTTGAACCTGGTGAATGTTGGGTATTTAAAGGAGATTCGGGCTCAGTTGCAATCCAGCTTATTGGCTATGTTTTTATTTCCGGTGTTAGTTTGGAACATATTCCGAAAAGTATTTCGCCTTCAGGAAACATCGATTCGGCTCCAAAGGACTTTAGTATAGTGGTAAGTAATTATTTGTTATTTGTATCAATTGTGACAGCAAAACTGTAGATCCGTGAAAGAGCATTTCTTACAAAAATATTTTGTAGGGTTTAACAAGTAGTGGAGAGTATGAAGACGGAAAAGAATTAGGTCGGTTTACTTATAATAGTGATGGACCACCAGTACAGTATTTTGCAATTGATGGACACTCTCAGTCGTATGAAATCGTTAAGCTAAAAATACATTCTAATTATGGAAACCTTCTTTTTACATGTGTTTATAGGTAAGATATTTTGGGCTGTATAAGTGCCAGTTGAACTAGGCGATTTGAAATAATTTTATTGAATGAAATTGAAATTCTGTTTACATGTTTTATTAGGTTGCAAGTACATGGTAAGTTTGACGAAGATAAAATAGCGAAATTGGAAGGAAAGTAATTTTATACTTTATTGTATTTGAATTAAAATTAATATACTAATCACGGTTGTGGCTGCATAAACATTTGTATTATTTGGGAACAATTAGAGCAGAACAATAATAATACTTTTATACTTTATTGTGTACTTAATTGATTTATCACCTATTTTCCAGTGCATGAATTTTATTTCAACAATATAATGCTAGCCACTTTAATATTCATTTGATATGTTACACTACATGTATATAGTCCTTGGCTAAATTCATCGAAAGTAATACCTACCATGCGAAGTAATTATCAGTATGAGATAAGGAGTTGTGGTCTTGCAGTCTTTAAGTTTGGTGTCGTTGCATCAAGATCGTGAAAGTGTGTTTTGTTTGCACAGTCGCTAAGATATCATGATCTATTTTTGAATTTTTTATATTTTTAATTTGTAAATTAAAAAAAATGTACAGTGGCATTGGTAGCTAGTGCATCATTCTATAAGTTAGTATGAAGAATGTTTTATATAACAATTTTTTAGGCTACTATTCAACCTGGCGAATGTTGATCATTTAAAGGAAGTTTAGGCTCAGTTACAATCAAACTTATAGGCTATGTTTATACTTCCGGCGTTAGTAGTAGGAGAAATACTTATATTATGAATATGTTCCAACATATTCCTAAAAGTATTTCTCCTGCAGGAAACATTCATTCGGCTCCAATGGAATTTAGTATAACGGTAAGTAAATAATATTTGTTATTTGCATCAAT
Source organism: Ctenicera cuprea (assembly GCA_958336395.1). Lineage (NCBI taxonomy): Eukaryota > Metazoa > Arthropoda > Insecta > Coleoptera > Elateridae > Ctenicera > Ctenicera cuprea. The sequence continues at coordinate 42,947,481 of OY284494.1, forward strand.
TGTGACACCAAAACTGTGGATGAACGGAGGAAGAGCATTTGTTATAAACATTTTTTGTAAAGCTTAACAAGCAGTTAAGAACATGAAGGCGAAACAGAAGAAAAAATGTTGGGTTGGTTTACCTATAATAAATGGACCGCCAGTAGCATGATAGATTATAGAACATGGTATGCTCTTGCTAAGACCAAATTTCGTCAACTTCTGCGCAAGTGTAAAAACTTGTTGAGAAACCGTTTTTTATTAATGCTACCAACCTAAATCTAGTGACAAAAATATCCCCTAGAATGCTACCAACACATATCTAGTGCCAAAAAAACCCTAGAATGCCACCAACCCAAATCTAGTGACAAAAAAAACCCTAGAATGCTACCAACCTAAATCTAGTGCCAAAAAACCTCCTAGAATGCTACCACCCTAAATCTAGTGACAAAAAAGAGAGATAGAAAGAGAGAGAAGAGACAGAAATATCACTGTAAATTATTGTTGCCTTGATTGATGATCCCACAATTCACCAATAAATTAAAAAATACAACAAACACATATACATATATTTATTTTAACACATTAAATCTACATACAACATTCGCAGATACTTTTATTTTACATCCAAAGTAATAATTTTAGCACCTAACTAATACAGCATTTACAATGGATATAATGCTAGAGTTGTTAGTATAATAACTCTCACATTGTCACAACACTTATGTATACTGAGAAACTATTTATTCAACACAATAGAATAACAATATTAATAACTGTTACAGTATTTACAAAGAATGCAGTGTTAGATCTGTTAGCGAAATAAATACCACTTACATCTACTACTACTACTACACATAGATACCTATCTACACTTCACATGTAAAATAATAATCTTAATAGTCAATACAGTATTTACAATAAATATAATGTTAGTCCTAATAGTGTAAGTAGGTACCACATTTTCATGACGCTTAACAATGTTAATAACTAATACAATATTTAGAATGGATGTAATGTTAGATTTATTAGTACAATAAATCCTACATTTTCAAAACTACTGAATTTACGAACTATTCGTTAGACGATAGTGCCCCCAAGCTAGAGTCTCTCCATCCCCATCGGGAATTATATATCTCTTATCATCAGCCCAAGAAAGTGCTATTTTATTCTTCAACTCAGTATAAATTATATGATTGTGGGAGCGAAAGGTGAGCATTTCCTTATAAATAATGTCAGCATTTTCTACAACATTTTTGTAATCTTCAATGCCTAATTCATTTTTAACAACGATGGAATTTACTCCTTTCGCCCTCTTTGTTGTTTTACCATCCACTTCAAATTCACCTTCTACATTTGTTATGTAGGCTTTAGCACCAGTCCCATAGAACTCCCAAATAATTCGACTATACTCATCCTTCATTTTACCGATGATTGATTCGTTTACAGACATATGAAACTGATTATCAAGTTTAGAATTAGATGTGTCATACTGACTTAAACTATTTTTCATGTGCTCATAAAAGTCATCAATAAATGTCTGCAAAATGAGGGAATCAGTGTCCGAATAAAGAAGACGAACTTTATTACCAAACAATTTTTTAAGTGAATTGTAGTAAAAATCGTATATTATAGATTTTGATAACTCCTGAACACAGAAGCCGATGTAAAGAGGTTTATCATAGGTTACTCTTAACTTCTCCATTTGAATCGCTACTAGATTATCCGAAAATATTGCGCAACTTTTAAATATTTCAATTCCTACTCTAGTTAATGCACGCGTTAAACCCGCTCGCTTGCATCTCCGCGGCCACATCAGAATCACGCGTAAAACTAAATTACATGTTACGGTACATTTAACTTAAGCAAAATCAAAACTAAATGTGCATGATTACAGGGTAAACAAACGATGCGTGTTACAATAGTATTTCTTTAGATGACAGTATTTTCCGACGTCGAAAAATCTACATTTGTGACGTTACAAATTAATTTATCAACATTTATTGACGCCAAAAATCAATTATCGACGTCGCCCTTTTAATTCCCACATTAAAAGTTTGTTTTCAGACCTCAAAAAATCAATTTTTGAAGTTAAAAATGAAACTTTGAAGTCAAAAAATAAATTATAGACATATTAAAATAATTTCTTAATGTTCAAAAACCATAATAAACACCAAATATTATTTATTGACGTCACAACTTTTCTTTTGTAATTGATAAAATCCAATAAAATTTTTTGACGTTTAAATTTTTAATAAAGTGTGAAACGACGTTTCATAGTTAACACACTGTATATCAAAAAAAAATTTTTTACTAATGCTTTGTGACATTAAAACCCAGTTCTAGATGTATACATCGTTTTTAGTGCAATTTGCCGATACTTGATTTATTATACTTGCACCATTTACACAATTGGTTACAGGCTCGTGAAACGGCAATCCTTATTCACAATACAGTTTCACTAAAACTGAAGAATAAATGCAAGAAGACTTGCAATACGCAGTAAGTAGCACTTTATAGTTTTTGTATATTACTCATGCTATACAGGGAGGAATAAAACTAAGCTTTCTTTCAACATTTTTTGATTTCGTTATACTTCTTCCGCGCAAGCGCATAGACACGCTCACGCAAGCGCAAAAAAGGGGGAAATGTTAAAAATCGATCGCTTTATGTTATGGACCTTAAAAAATACATGAGTAGTTATAATACAAGTAGGTATGGCCTCACCAAAGCCACCCCTACCGCTTTTCTTACCACATGACTAGACCCCGCCTCCTTGATCAATGAGCATGCAGGATTCCCCACTCCTGTAGTTTAAGGCAAAAAGCGCGAGATGTTCAAAATGACCTCACCACACTATCCCGTATACGTTAATTTTTAAACCGGTGCCGTTCAAAAGTTGTTGAAAAGCCGTTAACAGACCCGTTGATTTTAAACAGACCCGTTCGTTTTTAAACTGGTGCCGTTCAAAAACCGTTTAAAGCTGTTTTGTTGTATAAAAAAGATGCTCCGTAGGTCTATTTATTATGCTATTTTAATGCGTTTACCCCCCCCCCCCCTGCAAGTCTTGCTCCTCAGTTGGTCTGAGTTAGAATAATCACTAAATGCATAAGCTTCACAACATTTAGAAGACAATGTATGTACAAAGTCTTATTGTAGTAAAGTAATGTCGGAGGCACTACACTCCATTGCTGAGTTGGACCTCCAATGCGGTGGGTAAGGGTCATCGATCATCGCTTCCGATACCCAGCCGTCTCACACTTTTTATCGTGTACCGAGATGGTGTAGAGCGGCCATCTTGAAAATTTAAATTTCTTGCGCTTCTTGCCTTAAACTAGAGGAGTGGAGAATCTTTCATTCTCATTGGTTGAGAAGACACCTAGGCACGTGGTAGAAGAAGTAGTGGGAAGTAGCCTTAAGCACATTACGTATACTACTGCGTCAAAACAGGAATTTACGCAGCGACATAGTGACGTCGCAATCATGTGTAACCGGTTATTTGGCGATTTGCATTGATTAAAGCTTGTACTTTTTTAATAGTGTGAGGTAAGTCTGCTTAAAATTTTGCCGGTTTGATACTTTTATTAATGTGAAATTAAATTATAATGCGCTATTTCACGACACAGTTGAGGTTTACATCGATTATGTTGTATAACAAGTAAACGGCTTCTAAGACAACTGTTATGTGTGGTTTGCTGTTTAGAGCAGGGTACGTTCAGTAGCGTGCTTAACAAATAATTGCATGAGACACTAAACTTACATGTGAGTACGTAAATTACGGTTTTGATGTGAATTGAGTCGTAGCAAGAAAGACAACAATACGGTCAGCTTTGTTGTTTAGTCGCTACAACTTAAATAAAAGTGTTCAATTAATATCATTTTCTAAAAGATAACAAATAAAAAATATAACAAAAAAAATTGAAAAAAATATAATGTTTTTTAGACTTATCTGTTGAATTAATTATATATAATTAAGTACATTTTTCAGATAGCGTCGTTTTCGTTACAATTACTTCATCAAAATGTGGAATTTAAAGCATGTGATATATTTGTAATTAATGAAACTCTGTAAGCTAACTACACCAACAAAATTATTCTCTAAAAATAAGGAATAACCTTTTTCAGTTTTTTGGAACAATTACCGCATATTTAGTGATCGTAATTCAGTTTGAGCTAAGCGAAGACGTTAGAAATGTACAAGAAACTTGAATGTACTTATTATATTTGTCATCTAATCGTCTAATCGCACTAAATGTATTAAGTACTTATAAAATAATAAAACATTATATTGTAAAAAGCTTGGGTTTATTAGAAACGAGTATTGGTGTACAAGGTGGCCCACGTAAAATGGCGACCCATACGTTAGGATAATGCAACTCAAATTACATATTCCATTGCAACTGATACGATAAAATGAAACTGGAGACGGTCAACACTAGATGGTAAAAGTAACGAGAGGGAACATGAACCTGTAATACGAACTATTTAAAAATAACAGACTCTTTAGTGCAATTAATTTACAAAATGAATACGGAAAGAAATACAGCAATAAAATCAAATAATTCAAAATAAGAAATAATAACTTCTTGATCATTGAGAAATCAACCAACAGCTCCAAAGCTATAGAGGACATAATAAATTTCAAACGTTCTAAATACCAAGCAAGAGACAGCACTTGCAAGATACCCTCATAAAATATCAACCAATTTTTGATCCAGGTGGCCCCAATTGAGTTTATCTCACTATTATTGTATTCAACAGAGGATCGTATATACAGCATGTGTAAAAATATGCCCAACGTAAACGGTGCTATTTTCCAATTCAATAAAATTTCTAGTGTAAAAGTATACTACATCCTATTGACGTATGTAAAATTCTATGTAATCACAAACACTAATAAATTATTTTATTTTATCTTATCATTTTGTTGTAAATTTGACATTGTTCAAAAATTTGCAACATTTTTATGAGTGTCATTGACGTAGTTTACAGCTCATTTAGTTTGTTGCAGTACATCTAAAAATTACCTGTCTCTAGCTATACCTTGTGTAGCAAGGAAAGTAACATCAATTTACACAATTTTTATATTAATACAAAGCTGTTATCGAAAAATAATTAGTGATTTCTTCAAAATTGGCATATTATATTTATTTGAATGTTTGAGGTATTTTCTTTTTCTTTAGGCAGTTACAAGACCTTCAAACGATTTGATATATTTATTAACGTATTAATACAATATCGCAGGTTGTTATTTTTTCATAACCTTATACAAAACATTGGTTTATTTGAACGACAAGTGTTTGGCCATAGTCAATTTATAATATATTTTTACGCTCTGCTAGTATTTTTCTGTTTAAGGAAAAACAAATATATTTTATTATTTTATTTTTAATTACATTTTGCGTGCTTTTATGTGATGATATAATTTAACGTAACTATTATACAATTATTTTTACTCTGAATTATCGACATTATATTTTACGTTTCTAACATCTATATAATTAATAGTTATTTAATTGATTTTGATTACATTTATTCAGCAATAATTTTCGTATATTGATTTGATTTGGTTAAAAAGTTTTATGTTGTGCTACAAATACAATCCATTGGCTTATCTAATAAATCTCTTAATGCCATTTGTTATTGTTCTTGTTTTATTTTGATGTTGTGTCTGATAAAATTAATACCTTTTTACAAATCAGGTAAAGTTACAGGAATTAAGTCATTGCCATAAGGATTTTGGCGCTTATTTAAAAATTCATTATTAATTCTTTTTATGGTCAAATTTTACCATCGCGACCCACCCTATTTGCACAAGCAGCAGAGTGGTTTTTATTATTGTTACCTTCATAGGACCAATAGAAAATTTATGTAACCACCTCTGATTTTACCCGCAGACAATTTTGAAAATATCTAGCGTATATATTTCTGTGTTATTTACAATAAATATATATTTAATAGCGTCACTTTCAAGACTTACTGCTTTGATGAACTGTTTTACTATTCCAAGCTTTATATGAAGGGGTGGTAGCAATACTTTTTCTTTTTGAACAGAGGATTGTTAAGGACATTGTGTGGACCAGAAATTAATGTCATTCTCTTCTGATATAATGTTGACTATGTGCTCTACTATCCCATAGACAGAGAAAGCAATAATACTTAGTATATTCACCTTGTAGTCTAACTAGGAAGTAGGAAACCTAAAATTTTGAAAGACTTGCCCAGAATTAACAACCTCTTCCATTTATTTAGTGAAATTCTGACCTATTCTACCAAACAGAAAATTGTTATTCAAAGAACATAAGCATATAATAAATAAAATTTAACGTAATTCTCATTGCCAATTGGAAAAGTCCCATTACAAAACTCGCCACAGGTCGAGGAGGTAAAGTCACCACGATCTATCGAGAGCAAATAAGACTGAGAATAAGAAGTATATTTTCCTTAGTATTTCGACTTTCTTATTAAGAGTTATTAATTTCAACGTTATACAAAATATTCTTAACATAAATGCGAAAAAAATAGTATAACGTGAAGAAATTTACATTTAGGTACTTTTAGGAATAAAGACAATTTATCATATCAGCATTCAACAGAACGTTTAAAATCCCATTGGTACATAATTTGTTAACCATTATAAACACATCAAAAAGAACAGAGTTTGATGTGTAAGTCGATATTATAAAATAGGTTTAGAAAATTCAACAAAATTTTTAATATAGGTCAATATAATGAAACTAATTAATTTTAAATGCTGAATACAGCAAATACGTCAAAACTGTAATGATTAGAATTGCATTAATTATTATTAATGGAACGTCAATTCCAGTTTATTCAAAGTAGTTTTGACCGATTTGCTTGGTTGACAACTATTGGATAAATTAAAGAATAGGAAATAACGAACTAATAAGTAAACAAACATCCAATTACAAATGTCCACACCTGGTCAACTGTGTCAAGTATAAATTATTAATAAAAGCTTTGATCACTTACAACACATGTAAATAAAATTAAAATTTTCATATTTGTGTTTAACAAATAGCAAGCAACAATGTTCAGACCTAAGAACTTGTACGCACTTCTGGCACCAATGTATTATGTCACCAAAATAGTTGGTTTAACCCCTTTTTGCATAAGCAGCAAGGGCCTTAAAAGAAATAAAATAAGTCTATTTTGGAGTATGATTTTCATGCTTTTTATCACTGTCTACGTCAGCTCTGGCTTCAGCAACCAACTTGATCTTAAAATAGGATTTATAACAAAAGTGATCGCTATTTTAGAAAATTTTTCTTTTTTGGAAATTATGATAAATATTAAAATCATGGAAAATTAAAAAATTAAATTTTTGAATATTTAATGAAATTTTGAAAGTTTTAAAAACAAAAAATGTTTAAATAATGGTAATTTTAAAATAAACCTTGTTTTTGTTTTAAAATTTTTAGTTTTGGGTTTTTGTTAATTGCAATCAACATTCATTCATTTCTTGAAATCTAAAATTCGTTAACATAATGTGGTAAGTCGTTTTTTTCTGATTATCCAATTAAACCGGTAAGGCAAACAACCAAAAGCAAACCTCTCAAGGTTAAAATGAGAGAATGAGAAAATATAATAAAGAGAAAAAAGTTCTTGTGACAACTAAAGCAGCTTACTCCTGAATATTATATAGTGATTGTATTTTTTTTAAGTTAATCTCCTTATTTTATCTTTTAGCCCAACAATGACCTACGCAAGGGAAAAAACATTAACGACGATGCAAGAAATTAGCATACAACACCATAGATTATGCACCATCAGCGAAAAGCTAAACAAAGCTTACTCATTTCAAATTCTTCTGATAGTTTTACAAGCTTTTATGACTATTATTGCTGTATCTTTTTATACGGCAAGGCTTTCTTTTTCTAACAAACTGTCAGTTATGCCATTAATACAACGAATGTATTATTTCAATATGCTAGTTTTACACTTCGGTATAATTATAGTATTGGTTGTTATTTGTTCTAACGCTGCAAAAGAGGTAAAAGAGCAGAATTGTTTAAAATTTTAAATAATTAGTTTTTTCAGGCTAGAAAAACAGGAATTCTTTTGCATAACGTAATATCGTTAAATATAGCTGTAAATGGTGGTTATATGGACTTAGGGGTAAGTATTAGATTCGCGCCATATTATCATTTATTTAATTGTATAATAATTGTTAAAATAATGGTAGCGGGTATATATAAATAAATATCGTTGAAATAAAAAGTAATTTATTCACACTCAATTAACAATATTTTTGTAAATAAATTTTAAAATATACTGCCAAAATTAAAAAATGGAGTATATAAAATATAAGTACACCCTTCCACTACAATTGACGTTATGAAACGTGACATAAAATATTTTGATCCTGCAAAATAAATATATGTTTCGGTTGACCCGGAAAAATATTAGCAGATAGCACCCACTCCATCATACAAATTACATTATCGATAGTTGATATCTGTAGAAATAAAAAAGTTATTCTTTGTAAGCGGTGTTTCTAAAACACCCTGTATAATAGTATACCTATTACAGAACGATTCATAACATGTGAGACGTACTTTCAGGCTAGATTAAGAAATTAAAAAATAATGAAAAAAATTCTTATTACCATGGGCCCGGAAATACTTCGTTGCGGAGTTACAGTTCCCTGAAGATGGACCAGTCTAATAACTTTGTTTATACAAATTCTTTTCATTGTATAGAACTTACTCTCAAGGTTTGTTGAAACTATTTTAGAATCTTTAAAAAACACGCAAACCTTCAAGGCCTCAATTTTACTATCTCTCCTGAAAACTGCTAAAAATAGTGACTTTTAACTAGAGTACCTACCTTTCTTGTGTATTTTAGGATGGAACATGAGATTCAAACATAAATTAGTATTAATACTAAGTTAAGTAAGTAATTGACGCGTATAAACTTTAAAATTTTTAGTGCAATTGCTGCGACTGTTATCGACAAAAAATGACCGATGTTCGGGAGGCTATAACTCCGTAACGAAGCGTTTACAGATACATGTGTATAAAATTCTTTTGATTATTTTCAGATTCTGAATCTATCCTAAAAGTGCGTTGTGTATCGCCGTGTATAATAGATATACCATATACTACCGCATAAATTATTAATCGTGTAAAAAAATAACAAATATGTGCACTATATTTAACATCGTTTTAAAACTAGCAATAATTCAAAATTGCTTGTTTACAGGTTACATGCTTTTCCTTACAATTAATACATCATAATGTAAAGTTTACAGCTTGTAAATTGTTTATAATAGATGAAACACTGCTCTACTCTGTAAGTATTTTGTAACAATATTACAAAATATTTTAGAAATTTTTCATTCCACAGATTGCTGGTGCAGCTACAACTTATTTAGTTATAGTGTTGCAGTTTGAATTTGGGGTTAGTGGTGATGAAAAAACAATCAATTAAAGTTTAAATTAAAACGACACACTAACCTATAAACGCACCTATAATATGTTAAACTTTAGTTTACGTTTCGATATTGTACGAGTTTTATAGTAAATTGTGTAGAATCTAGATGTAATAATATTAAAAAATGGCTTGCTGAATTGCTGAAAATATAACGTATTTGATTGAGTAATACCGTGTCTTTAGTCTTTATTTTAGGTATAAAAAATTACTAATAACTTTTTAGTTATTAATTCTTCATTTTTTAATGATTTTAACTAGAATTCGCTATGTTATTTTTTTATAATCTGCGTTAATCTTCTATTTTTGCTTTAGCTAAACCTATCTCGAAGATTGGCTACAATGGTTTTTGCTGAAAGTTATAATTTCACTGTGGCGCTTTCTATGAATTTTTAAAAATCGTTAATTTTTATTTATCATACATTTTTTTTTCTTAAATTTAAATCCAAAATCCAATGTTAGTTTTTAGATACTTTTATACTTGGTGGTGCTACTGTCGTAATCAGCCTTTACGTCCCACTGCTGGGCCCCGGCACTCTTCTCTGCCACGTACTTTTTTTAGCGCCGGGGAACCTACAGCTTAACGTCGAATCCGACAAACTAAATACCAGAGAAAGTTTCAGGCATTAAGACCCCACGGCTGCTTACACCGGATTGGGAAATGTGAGTGGCGGGTTGCGGCGTAGATTTTTATTGCTGCATGGCTTCGGCGGGGAATCGAACCCCAGACCTTTAGTGTTAGAGGACAAGCGCCCAACCTCTAACCTACCGCTACTGTGCTCGGCTACTGTAGAAAATGTAAATTCCAAATATTTGTAATTTAAAAAAATCTTATTTAAAAAATTGTTTGAACATGGACAAGTTAGGATCTGAGCAGGTATCATTTCTGCTCACGTCACGAACTGCAAACTTGTTTTCTTAGAAATCTAACAGATGGCGAAATGTACAACGTTATGATTATAAAACTTACACGTTTGCAAAAACGGTGAGTATTAACATGTAGTACGGGAAAGTCCACACTTCAGCTTTTTTAAATAAGACATAATCAATTTCTTTTTTGTTTTTAAATGATTTGCAAACATTTCAAATTATTTTCAAATAATACCTACACGAATATTCTAATTGGTATCTCATTCTTCAAATTGCTGGTGTAATTGCAACTTGTTAGCGGATAGTTTTACAATTTGAATTTAGAGCTGACGATACAAACCATATAACACTAATACTAATGTTTAAAGTAAATAACACACTAACCTATAAAAGCACCCACTATTTTTAGCCAAAGTTTATGTTAGAAGGTAGTTAAGAAAGCCATTGTACGAGTTTTATAGTAAGTTCTAGTAGAATAGTAAAGAATAGTTTGTTGAACGAAACAGTATGTATTTTAATATACAGTGGTTATTTTTCACTTCCTTATTTGTTTTTGTATATTCCAGATACACTTCAGGTAAGAAATTACAAATAGGCTTTTTTGAAACTATTCAGATACAATTTTTATTTTTATTTATTTTTTAACTCCAGTTTGTTACAACATTTTTGTTATCCTGAAACAACTGTTCACAGTACCAGAATACCTATCTAGCTACCTAGTACATACCTTACACAATATTTCCCAACCCACTTATATTTTTTCTTTACAATACTATAACGCTAACGCGCTCCGTATGTTTATTAACACATTAAGCAAATCCAATTGTAAAATAGTAAATAATACAATTTTTATTTTTATTTATTTTTTAACTCCAGTTTGTTACAACATTTTTGTTATCCTGAAACAACTGTTCACAGTACCAGAATACCTATCTAACTACCTAGTACATACCTTACACAATATTTCCCAACCCACTTATATTTTTTCTTTACAATACTATAACGCTAACGCGCTCCGTATGTTTATTAACACATTAAGCAAATCCAATTGTAAAATAGTAAATAAAAAGGATTAGTTCGTTTGAAGATTTCCTTTTCTTTGCAAAATGATCAACAAAACATCGGAATGTTTCTTTACAAATAATTTAAAAAAAACAATATTAATAAATGTGCATGTAAAAAAACTAATGTATTGCACACTTTCCAGACCCCGGTACTAACCATTCCAATTCAGTACAAGAAATACAGCACGCAATTTGTAAAATTGATACGAAAGACGTCAAAGCTTCTGCTAATGCAACTATCACCAGGCAGTTGAAAGGTGTATGCACATCCAGTAAGTAACTTTTACGTGTAAAACTGTATTCTCATCAGCTTGTCAAGTATTTCTTTCGATATACAGTGTTCATTTCAAAATAATTTATTCTTTGACTACTCAGTCACTCCCTCTTCCCACTTCAAAATCGTAAGTTTTTAACACAGACAAAAACCGAGACGTTATTATTGAGATGCTATTTTGACCGCCAACCGCACGTATTACAATTAACTGATTTCTGGATTACTGCTGGTGCACCAACCATATTCACTGAGGCGGCAAAAAAGTGTTGCTATACATTTGCCACTTCTTATACGCCAAAAGGCAGCATTATTAAAGACCTTTAATTTAATGCATCACAAAGGACGATTTAAGATTCTCAAGTTGGGGTAGCTCGTAGCTAATGGCGAAGAGGTAAGTGATTACGCACCTTAATCTCCCCTCTCTATTACGGAAAAGTTGCGTTAAATTTTTCTGGTTTACAAAAAATTGGGGATAGAAAGTTTTAAAATGAACACACTGTAGAGTACACAAACTACCAACAATATTGTTTTAATTAATTTAATTTTTGTAGAAGAAATGAATCACCGCTTGGACCAGCTAGAAAAAAGACTTTTCCATGAAATTAACCTAATAAAAAATGCGCTTCATGTAGAAAATTATCCCATTCCTGAAGATGAAGACGATGTTCGGACTAAAACTTTCGAAAACTCATCTCATACACACAATTTTCAAGATTACGATTATTTTAATACCATAGAAAGTGTGAAAACTGAAGAAACGTATAATCCACAAACTGTTACATATCACTTATTGCAATCGGCAACAACAAAAAATAATTCAGATAATAAAATTACAGAAATTGAAGGAAAAACTACTAACACTGAAAAATCAATAACCACAACTTCAAAGACCATCAAAAATCTCCAAACTGCATATAAAAGAGATTTAGAAGCTGCAAAGAACAATGTGTCCATTCAAAATACAGAGCTAGGAAAAAGCTTTCTGTATTATTGGAAAATATATGACGTTGAAGAAATCCTCACCTATTCAGATACTCACGTTGACAGCCCTATTTTTTATTTATCAGGTAGGTACTACTTGTGACCATCTATTTTTATTTTCTATTAAAGCTGGCATGATTTTAGGTCATCCTCTGCAAATAAAATTTTATCCGCATCATCTTGGAACACAGTATGTAGCTGTAGAATTGTCAAACGGCAACAACTTTATCTTTAAACACCGTTTTACCATTCTAAATCAGAACGACGAACAAAGAGATCTAACTTCACAAATTTTAGGAGCTAATGCAGCTCTCTTTAGAATTTCCAGTCACAAACTCTCTAAAGGTGACTTTACAATTGACGGGAGTTTAATAATAAAAATTATGGTGGCTTTACGTACAAAATAAGTTAAGGCTTTACGAAAGTTTAGTTCTACATTTATAGGTAACATTTTATAGGTATATGTACATTGTACATATACAATAATTTAGTAGATTTTCATCTTTTTTCTCTAAATATAAAAACTTTCACTAATTGCTTTAAAGTTTTGCGTTTTTAAAAGGTCTTTATGTATACAGGGCGTCCAAGATAAGGAGAGATAGAGATTCGGTTAAATGAGAAAAATTATTCAGCAATTCAAGTACTAATATTATCCACATTCAAATCTTAGAATTTTTGCTTGCGTTATGCCAGCTATATTGCATTGCATAATTATGTTCAAATAGATCGTATATCATGCATAACTCTGCTTGGTTTCTATTAAAACAGCAACGAAATTATGCTGGGTATAATTTATGCTACACAATAACGTTGAAACCTTTTTGATTTGGTTTTAACGCAATTATGCTAATATGTAGATTCCTCTGTGCCAATAGTACATACAGGACAATGAACAAAATTTTAAATAAGGGTTCGCTTTGGAAAACAAAACTCATGTCGGGACCTAATTCCTGACACCCACATGTTGTCACCTCTTCCTTCATCATTAACACTAATTGGGATTTTACATAGACTGTCACTTTTTTACACAAAAGTCAGCTATTTACTAAACATTAGAAATGTACCAATTCGTTGCTATCAAAAATCCGTAGTAACGGTTAACAGAAGCCGACAATAAGATGTCAAAAATAGCAAAAATAAAAAAATAGCAACCCATGAATGTCTCCGCACGGCTTCAGCAACCGATCATTCTTAACTATTGTTCATGGTCCTTCCGAGCCGGATGGAGGAAGCAAGCTTAGTGAGAAGATTAATTCGGGGAACCTGTTTAATTAAACTAAAAATAAAGTAATTGTTTCCCTTTAGAAATCATTAACAGCATAATTTTAAAAGCACATTTCTGCTGCATATTATGTTACATAATTACGCGACATAAAAACGCTGGTATATTGTCTATAGAAACCACACCTTTAATGGCTTCATAAAAATGTCATGAAATTTTGAAATAAAAAATAAAGAAATAAAATTTCCCTCATTTTAAAACACTACTATAGTATACAAATTTCTTTCTTTGCAAATAAATATTAATAACAAAAATTAGTTATTTATTGTACAAGATGATAAAATTGCACTTTATCTTGGAGAGCGATTTTAGCGTCGAGGCGTCAGCCGAGACGCTAATAAGCATCGAGAAGATAATGAAATATTATTGTAGTGTGGAATACAACATTTTTTTCTATAGCAATTGTTAAAGAAGACCAAAAAATGAAGAAAAATCAATGATAAATTTAATTTAAAAGTGTCAGGAAAAAAAGTTTCACGAAAAAATGAGTAGGTGGCTAATTTTAGTTAATAATAGCACGATTTAACAGTTGCTATAGAAAAAAAATATTTATTCAATAATAGTTATTTAAGTATCAAGGAATGTAAGGACGTAATAACATCCGAGGTAGGCGAATACGAGCTGAGGCGGAGCCGAAGCTTATCGCCTGCCGAGGATGTTATTAGTCGATACATTCCGTGTTACTTATTAAATTTTTCACGCTACCGGCAATGTAAGTAGGCCTACAGGTAGAAATTTAATCATATTTTTAAAAGTTCGTTTTGACAGCTGTCATCGGAATTATTTTTTAAAAGCTCCATTATTCTAAGTTGTCTGTGTTTGTTACCATATCAAGGAACAGTTAAAATCAACATTATTTTCCTAGGGATGTAAGTGACACTATTAAGTTCCGTCGTCAAGGGTAACTAGTACACGAATGTTATCAGCCACTTACGATCCCTGTAGCTATGGATGTAAGGCCTACTTACACTGCCGGTAGCGTGAAAAACTGTTTATTGCAGTGGCGTTTTCTTTTAAGGTGTGCAGGTGCGCGCATCCCCTGTAATTACTAATTTATAAAAATATTTTAAATTTTATATTATTTCCAATTTCCGCTATCACGCTTCTGGACTTGCATGCAACTCTATACTAAAACTTCGTTCCCATCTCTACAGTAAAAATATGATTTGATATTCGCGGGTCAGCAGATTTTTTATCGTTGTTGTGTAGTGCTTGAAACTTGAAATAAATAAACGTGTTCTACACAAATCGTATATGCGCATTTTGTATTTGTGACTTATTTTGAACTTTGATCCCGTGTGCTCACTGTAAAACCGCGATATATGACGTCACGAAGCGTGTACTTTTTCTATGAAACCGAAGGCCCTATTATTTGGTCATGTAAGGTGTTTTGTGATTTCGTCTCGCTGATACCCCGATGAGTAAAGGCCAGTCCGTTTACATTAATTATTATAATGACCAACTCTGTACAAAATTTGTTGCATAATCAATTTTCGTCCTTCACCTTTGAGGATAAAATTGCTATAATTACGATGCACACTCTTTGGCATTTTATATTTTGGGTAGAATTTTTTCACAAAATTATGCCACATGTGAATGTTCTGTATAATCAACTACAAAAAAGAGAAACAGATCCAGTTTCAGATTCAGTTTATGTGAAAATAAGCATAGAAAGCTTCGTTTAAGAAATCAGCAAAATCAGAAATGAAGTCCATACTATGGACAATCAAGAAAGTGGTGAAATGTCAAAAAAAGAAAACGTGTAGAAAATTACAACAAAACCAGAGAAGTAAAGGAAGTGTTTGATGTGATCATATGCCAGGCTAACGATAGATTTCGTTTCACTGTACATTTATTTCTAGCAGAAAAATTTTCAGAATATTCGTACAATTTTACAGTCAATTACTTACAGCGCACTGTAGAAGCTTACCCATATTTCGATGCAAAAAAGCTGCGTACTGAGTTGGAGGTTACCTACAAGAGAATAAATTTCAGAAAAATTAGTGGAGCTTCAGCGCTTTTTTTTATATGAAAACAATTAATAAAATATGTTTGAAGAGACTGTGAAATTGTTGGAGATAATTACTACCATCCCCATGTCTACGGCAAAAGCTGAACGGCGTTTTTCTACATTAAAACATGTAAAAACCTTCCTAAGAAACACTATGTTACAAGACAGATTATCTGCACTCGCTAGGCTGTCTATCAAAAAAGACTATTACAAATATCGCGAATTATACTAATAAAGTGATTGAAAAATTTGCACAATTCAAACATAGACATAAAAAAGGAAAAAAACTTAATATAGCTTATTATTTGTAAGTCGCACAAAAACTTCATTTAGCTATAAATATTTATTACATTACTTATAACATTAATGTACAATACAATACAATACATGCTTAAATTCCATCCTAGTTAAGACGATACCATACATTTTCATTCTTATGTTATAGAAGACGTTTGTTCTACCAAAAAAAAAACGTTTACCAAACCTCATAGCTTCGCCTGATTAGTTACTGTAAAAATAATATTCTGCATAAAATCTAATACGGTAATTTTTAGATACCTTTGGTAGCTTAACTATGGGTCTGTGAGTCACCCAACAACTGTGAGAGGGCCTGAAAATATCGATATGGGGGGAGGGGGGGGGGGAAATTGTAGTTACGCCACTGCTGAGGACATGCAAAGGTAGATAAGGCTCATTCTCACATAACGGGAGAATTACACTTGTAAAAATTTAAAAAAAAAAAGTGCTTTCCCACTGTATTTTTTGTCCTGATTGGCTGGCCAAAACCTCAAAGTATATTATTTTTATATTGGCCACGAAAGATACTGCTTCTATAAGTCATAGACATATGTTTTTCAAAAAGATATTTGGAAAATCGTCAATTCCGTAACGTATCTTTCAAGCCACCTCAAAATCAGAAGAATTGCGGAAATCATTATAAAATGCATTAAAACTCTAACCAAAGCATATTAGTTCTGTTATAACTTTATAGGTTGCTTCAATTTACAGTTATTTGGTTTCCTTTCTTCCATAAAGCCGCATAATACATATTTTTGAGGAAAACCAATGTGTTTATTTTGGTATCAGCAAACATTTTGAAGTTCTCAATAGAATTTCAAATGTTTTTAACAGTTTTCATATGCAAGAATTTAATTGCTGCCTTAATTCTGCTATACTTCATAATTACTTTAATACTTTTGCATGAATGAGGTGCGTTACCGAAATGATATTCTGTATTGAAATGATGAGGATGTTACCGCAATGATCTTGTTAGGTTTTCATGCAGTGTTAATAAATATGCAACTAGTTTAATTGAAAAGTATTTATTGAAATAAATGTAGCAAGACAAAAGTTTATAAAATTAAGCAATATTCAAACAAAATTTGCAGTAGCAAACAAAAATTTATAAAATCAAGCAATTTTCATACAAGATTTGCATTTAACTATATTTTTACCACTTATGTGTAATTTGTTTCTTAAAATACAGTTTGTATGAAAAGTTCTTCTACAAGTCGTGCATTTAGTTCCCATATTTTGCATACTAAAACCATAAGTACAGAGAAAACATATTCCAGAAGATAGCAATGGATTTTTAATCTTAAGTTGTGAGACTTCCTCTGTTTCTTTCGATGCACCTGCCAAAATACCAGTATATTCTGACGTTAGTTTTTGGTTTAATATAATATTGGAAAATAATTTTTTATCTATCTTTATTTGTTTTTCTTTAAGCTTCTTTTGATGAAATTTTTCATATTTCATAGTTCTCTGTCTTTTTTAGATTTAATTTTCAAATCTGCGAATTTTTTTTTATCCATTTTTGTTACCTGCCAGAAGTGATATTTTTAGTACGTATGTTCTTTTACTGTTAACGTCATTTCGGTAACGTCTGAATCATTCCGGTAACACCACAAAAGATATCTGACCGTTACCGAAATGACCAGTACCGAACTGACATTTTCACATTAAATCGAATGAATTCACCTCTGTTTTAGCACCTTGGTGAAAATAATTTTGAGGTTATGTAAAGGAACACCGAGCAAGTTAACGATAATAGTAAATTTTTGAAATTAATTTATTTTTCTATCATGACTAGTGTTACCGAATTGACATGTATTAAAGGCACGCTCGTAATTTATGTCATTCAAATTACAATTAGAAAAAAGTCATGCAATAAAAGCAAAACGACATACTCGCGATACATTCAACACTGTCTCACAATGAATACACAACAAAGTAGCACTCGATACAAGGTTTAATAAAGCCGGTAGGCTAATTGACACTGAACACTACCCGAGTGACAACAAACCTTGGGACAAGAAAGAATCGCTAATTATTAATTTATATTAATGTATTGACGTGTTTCTATTTGTATGGAGGACAGAAGATAGATGTGAAATCATGATTATTCCCATGTGCAGTTTTTACAAGCAGCACAATAAAAGTATTTGACCTTCAAATATCGAAAATCCTGTTTGGGACACGTTACCGAAATGATATTATGGTTACTAACGATGCTGGAAAATGCCAATAAAGTCACATAATATATAAAGTTAATGCATTTTGTAACAGATAAACTAGCTCTGCAATTAGTATTGGCATAATTTTTTTGAAATTCAAAAGCACCGAATTGCAATTCAGCCGGGACAACAATTCTCCCGTTATGTGAGAATGAGCCATAAATGTATACTTTTAGACATTCAAATCAAGTAATAAACAAATACGATTGCCAACAAATTCAATGAATGCGTACTCAAAGACTCAAAGTTAGAAGACATTACAGTACAATGACAAGTTGTTTATTGAGTATTAATTCAATTCAGACTACATCGATTTAATTTCGCGGTATTCGTTCGTTACCATTTGGTATATACACTGAACAGTAAGTTGTTTTTGTAGTCACTAGAGCTGCTTTTATGATATTGAAAAAGAATAAATTCCACAGGAGATAACAACATAAAATACATTTAAATAAATTGCAAAATAACACTCAAAACCTTGTACAATCGAAAATAATTTTCAAGGTTGCATTTATTACATTAAACCACGCTCATTTATGCTCTAACAGGTCACTTAAAAAAAAACATTACGTTGCTCACTATTAATATAATTGAAAATTGAACTGCTTCTGTTAATACTTTCTGTAAACCACGATTATGTAAATTTAAAAAAAAAACATATATTTTAAGCATAGAAACGTGCGATAAAATTTTATAGAGATTTCAATAAAACTTACACCAATATGATCAATGTACAGGGTGTTCCAGCCAAAACTCCCCAGCCTTATAACCTCTTTATTTGAAGAGATACGGCTTTACAGGTTATTACAAAATATTTTACGCGTTCAATGCTGAATCAAAATCAACAATAAAATCTTACAAATTTAGTGCCGTTATTAAATTACGCCACTTTTAATATTTAGCTTTAGAATATTTTCGTTTTTTTCAAATAGGACTTTATATTTTTAAAGATGTCGTTAAAAAAAACATTTTTTTCTCATTCAAATGATGTATGATTTTCATATGCTTGCATAACAATTTTTTCTTTAAAAAAAACAATTATTATGAAACTCCTCAAAAATTGCTAAATAAAAATAAAAACATAAATAAATAGTCACGTCCCAAAAATAAGAGGTGTAGGGAAATAACTCACGAATGGAATTTTTTCTGCTTAAACCCTTTATTTGGGCGTCCTAAAAGTGACCTTGGGTTTGTGAATTCTAACTCGGTCGGGAACCCAAAAAAATTTTTTGAAAAATGTGCAAAAAATTACAAAATCGTGGATTGTTTGTTTCCATTACATCCTATGGTAACAGTGGTCTTAAGAAAAAAAAGCTGATAAAATTCTGGGTAAAACTAAAAAAAAAAAGTTTTAGCCCTAATAGTTTCCAAAATACGCCCTTCAACCTCAATTTTTATAATTTTTGGCCCGCAAATCGTACTTTTGGATTTCCTTCTGTTGTCCCTGATAAACACACATTAAAGTGGACCAGAGATGAGTTAAAGTACACTCAATTTCCTGTAAACCCAAAAAAATACAACCGTCTAACTCTAATAGGTAGCGAGCTACAACCTCTCAAAGTCGAGCATTTTCGACCATTTTTCAAGCCTGTTTCGTTGGGTTGTAGTTTTTCGAAAATAGCTCTTTTTGAGTGCATCCAATGTAAAACTGAGAAAAACTAAAATGCAATAGGATAAAATTAAAAACAACATTTCAAAATAGCATAATTTATAACGGCACTACATTTTAAAGATTTTATTGTAGATTTCGATTTAACAGTAAACGAGTAAAATATTTTGTAATAACTTTTCAAATCTCTCCAAATAAAGAAGTTATGAGACTGGGGAGTTTTGGGCACCCTGTAGGATACTATATTTAAAATAAAAGTTGCTTGAAAAGTAAACACCTGTGTAAATGAATTTTTGGAAATCTACCAATGCTGATAACAATGTTACAAAATTTTATTTTCTTCCAGTTAAAAGAAGTTTTTTTTGGTTAGAAGTGTACTTAAAATTTTTATTTTCACAGCAGAAACACATCAAATTTCCTTTCTGATACCAAACTCACCTAATTACTTCCTGTCAACAAATAAAATATGAAAGAGTAATTGACAACAATTTGTTGATATAAAAAAATTAAACTCATCTTTATATCAGCTGCTTAATTAAAAAATATTTCCATAATTACCTATGAATATATTAGTGTATAATTAAATTAATATGTAATACTGGACAATTAAAAATTATTATTCCAGTTGCCTACACTCAATACTATATTAACTTAAAACGTGATAATAAATACATTACCTATTCATGAAAAGTTATTTTAAAAACTTGTGAAATATTATTATCTTAAAAATTTCTAAACTTACCTAATGCAAAATTCTTATTTTACGCAATTAAAAATGTTATTATAACCTGGATTATAAAATCAGCAGTGCGCCAATTCAGTGCTACAGCCTCATTTTACTAATTGTTTATTAAAAGCAAAATTATCGTAGTGCATTTGCGTATATCATGAGCCAGGTTTTAATCATTCCATAAATGGAAAATATTTAACTACTAGGCGAATCTTCTAGTCAAAGTTTACACTTTTTACCTTTTCGTGTTATATTAATGTATGGTTGTACTAGCGGATACATTCCGTGACTGCTCTTAAATACAGTTACATCTTGGATTATATCCATTTGAGGCTTGGGTGTTTCAACTTCCTTGATGAGAGTTCCGGCTCCACCATCGGCCATAGACAATACGTGAACGGCAATTTTACGTCTTTCTTCAGCATTTTCTTCTAACATATCCTGTAATTGCGAACGAGGTATAAACAAAAATAAACTACCTAAACATTATATACATTGCTCAAAAAAATTAGGGGAACAATTTTTTAAAGTTCGGTAACATTTTAAATGGAAGGTGCTAAGAAGTTTTGAATGGCCTTTATTTTAATCAAACAACGTAGCAAAAACAATCTTACAATTACATTTAATTATCAGGTAGCACAGGAAAGTCTGTCATAGGTTACCTGATAATTCAATGTAATTTTGTGCAAAAAGATTAAGAACTAATTTATAACAACCAAAGCCAGCAATTTATTTTCAGGGTCTTAGACAATCACATCAAGACTGATTGTGATAATACTTTTTTTAGGAAGCTCTGATGGTATAGCCGTTGTATAACCATAGCAAAACATCAACAAAATTTTGGGTCACCCTGTATATGCCATTCAGAAATTCTTAGCTTCATGTCCGTAAAGCTTTCATTTAAGAACTTCAAAAACCTGTTCCCCTAATATTTTTCAGTAGTATATTATTAAAAAGAAATACCTTGTAGAACTTTATAATTTCATCTTTAGTTAAAGTTCTTAAAAATGCCACTTCTGTTTCAGCCCTGTCAAAATGATACTGCTGTGCAGTAATTTCAGACCAATATATATTTGACTGTGCTGTAAGCTGTTTGGGTTTTTCCAAACGATGTGCTGCTACTGCCTCCTTATGCCTTTCAAATTCTTCATTAGTTATGTCTTTAATATACTTCTACAATGTAAATTCAAATGTACTATAAAATTACAACCACAACCACGAAGCAGTATTTTAATTTAGCAAAAAGGCAAAATAAATCTATTGTTTTCTTACCAACATATTTTCTAAAAATTCTTCAATCCTTTGATCTACAATCGCAGGATGTTTGTCTGACTGAACTATTAGCCTAAGACCTTGAACTCCATTTGACCTTCTTATACCACTAAACACGATATAGCCTAGCTGCTCCTATAATATCAATTTCATTTTAAAAAATGAAAATAATCGATTTTGAGGTGATTAAATAATCGATTAAGTAAATAATCAATACTTCAAATAATCGAGTGAAAATCATGAATAAAATAATTGATTAAGCAAGTGATCAATTAATTTATTGATCAAATAATTGATTAACCAAATAATTCAATAATCGGTTGATTAAATGATCAAATAATTAATTGATGAATGTTGATTAATGAAATAATCAATTATTAAATAATCGATTAATGAAATTATAGATTAATTGATTGATTGATTATTCAAATAATCAACTAAGAAATCTAAGAATGTTTCCAGTTAAACCGAAAATACAAAAAATTGGGGTTATTGGTCCCGCTTTTTGATCTTTCAAATCTGGCACCCCTAAGTGATTTAGTGCTTAGTTACTGCTTACATATCTTTATAATGGCAGTGATCAATCTCACCTTAGTTCTTAAGATATCAAAACATGGCTCTTGAATAATTTGAGCAAACAATTCCAATAACATATTGTTTTTTGTATTCTGCAATCCGCATTGATAATATAGTTCAACACAGGACGACTTATGGACGTCATTTTCTACATTATAAAGGTAGTTACAACCATCTTCTAATTGAAGTTCTCGATTCAGCAACAACTGCCGTGGTAATAGAGGCGTCATGCTTACTGACGACGTCAACCGATTCTCTACAATATCTACCAACTCCAGGGCTTTCTTCTGGTTAGCATTTCCATGTACTAAGCATTCAATATGCATTTTAGAAAGTATTTGGGGAATGAAATCTTCTAACCTCTCAATTGTCAATTCTAAACAAATTATAGATTAAATAAACGATGATGACAGTGAAAGTTACACCTACGGTCTGTTGCTGCTAATAATTCCTGTTTTGTCCATGAATGCTCGGTAAGTAAAACAGCTAAATAATACACTGCATGTTGATACGGTTGCTCTGCAGCAAAATTTTTTAACGTTCTAATATACTAAAACAAAACATTACCTTTTTTACATCCATAACTGAATAACAACAAACTTACATTTTCTTTAAAAATTTCAAATCGTTTTGGGTCTACCTTGAAGTTAGTTAACCTTTCGATAATTTTATCCAATAAAATATGTTGCTTATCGTTGTATCCGCCTACACCTAACTAAAACAAACACTGATGAATTAACATTAAATAGAGTTAAAGAGAATGCTTACAATAAGGCCATATTTAGTATTAGTTAAATCCCACTTTAATCCTGCTAATTCGGCTGCATACATGTACTCGTTTAACGAATCACGAAATAGTTGCACAAACATGTGAGTTAAATTGCAGTTTATTGGATCCAGATAGGCTAAAGGACTAAAAATTATTTGTTTAAGATTACGATTGAAATCTTTAAAAAAATCAAAATTTTAAAATGAATTTAACTTACCTTACGAAATCAAACATAATATTTGCTTTTGGTAAAAGATACTTATCGTCTTGTTTAAACCAAATTCTTGTTAATGCAGTGTCTTGGATTATTACTGGCTGTTCCGTTATCTAAAAGAAAAATGAAAAAAATAATTGCAAATAGCTCTAATTTAACAAAGAGGCAACATTGGGTATGACGATTTCATTTTAACTCACAATACAACAAAAAAACATTCGCTTACTTCTTTGTCAAAAGGATGAAGATCGAAGTTGGTTGGTATAAAATCATTCTTGTCTGGTATTCTCAATTCGTTGCAGTGGCCGCAATTTTTCCAATCCTACTCAAATAAAAGAGCATTTAATAAACCAACTCAATAAAACAGCTCTACTTACATTTAACACATTTTCTGAAATCTTTGTTACTTTATACTCAGTTCCATACCAAGGCTCCTTTTGATCTACTTCACTTGAATATTTCTTAGCTACTACACCCACTCTAAAAATTAATTGTAAAATCAACAAGCTTCAAAATATTTTTTTCTGTTAAATGTTAGTGAAGACCATCTACTATTCTCCAGACATTTTAAAATTGAATTTGTTATAGAGCATTGCTTAATAAAATTTATAAAACACAAAAGCTCTATCCAACTATGTAAAAACATACAGGGTGTTCTATTTAAAAAAAAGTTAAGACAATAGTTCCATATTTTTACATTGTTGCAATATATCCAAATTTAATGTTAATATCTAGAGAATGTTTATAACCTAATGTTTAACAGAAAAAGTTAGTTTAATCTGTGGAAATACAGCTCCTTTTATTAGCGAGGTATGGAAATGCCAAATTTATCAAAAAAATTCTGAATAACTTGGCAATGTCGCAACGAAATTTCAACAATAAAACATATGCAGAGAGGCAATTAAAAGACAAATGAGAATATGCTAAAATTTACAGAGCATTCTATTAAAAAAAAACATAAGTATGCCACTCTTATGTGGAACCCCCTCTATAATTGAAAATAATTTTACAATGTGGTCCTGTTGGTTTTCTACAACTTTTATTTAAAAATCTTTCTGTTTGAAACAGTAAACGAGATATTGACCACAACGGCCTTACTGACTCACCCTGTACGTGCAGCCAAAGATAATAGTATATATTGATACAAGTAGCAAAAAACAGTAGTCAAAAAAAATTGATTTATAATTACCTAACATTTTTTGGAACAAAATCATCCAAAAGGTTGGTAATCATCTTCGGATCCCACTCGGATAATGTGTAATGTGCACTTAAAACTTCTTCTATTGGATATTCCTATTAAAAAATAATGTATACTACTACATTATACGACTACATTTTTAATTCATTATCAAGTCAGTTTTTGTGAGTATATAATAGTATAATTTTAATGTCTGAAAACACACTGTTGAATCAATTTGACAATTGGTTCCAAACTAACTAAAATTAACTAAAATTTTAGCATACATGCCTATAGGGAAAAAATATTACCAATGAGGGTGCTGATATATCGAATTCAAGATAGCCGTCATAAAAAGTACTTGTTTGTGTAACTTTTAATTGTATTTACTAGCTATTGACATACTAACTTTTACAGAAATTTTTTTAAGTTATACTGGTTTCTTGGCGTGGTAAGGTGCCAAGAGCCTCACATTACCAAGAACTTGCTCTTGGTAGAGCCGCGTGTAGCGGCATGGTAGTAGACACTACGCAGTCGCTCGCGAGATCAACGAAAAATAAAATTTATTAAAGGAAAAAATTGTTTTTTTTTAAAATTAAATATCGCTTATTTTAAAGGGGATTTATGTGAACTAATTGCATGGTTTATTCCTTTTTTTTACTGTACTGTACCATATACACAGCAATTAATATTAATAATTGTAGGTTTCCCTTCTGTAACTGAAATACTTAATTTTTACCTTCAAAATTGTTTTAATTTACGTAAACCAAACGCTACTATCAAACAAAGTACTTGTTATGGCAGCCATTACTAAAGTCCAAATTATCTCCAACCTGATTAAAATTTGTTTCCTGTACACAACCTACTAAATTAACTCAAATTTTAAATACAAGTACATGAGACTTACGTGTAGATAATGTACATGACCAGCAATATAACTTCTAGGTGATTCTTTATCCTTAAATCTGAATATCATTGACGCTATATCCTTTTGTTCATCTTGAACCCATTTCAACGGCCCATGTTCTTTCAACATATTTATGTACTGCATGATTGAAAAAAACAATTAATAATTAATATAATAAATGACAATACCATATGTACCTGGAAAACTAATTTAATAATGTCATTAATGTGTAACATTCCTTCTTCTGTTAGATCTACGGATATTCCGAAAAAACCAACACCTCTGACTGCAGGACGACTACCGGCTATTAAACTGTTGGACCAGCCCCTTGCTTTTAGTGCCGATAACAAACTACCAGGACCCTCGTGACCCACCAAATGGCTTATATAGCTTCCTGGCTAGAAAAATACCCATTTAGAATGCGAATTTTATAAGTAGAGCAAATTAAATATACTTTGCTCAAAAACTAAATAAAATGAATTTTTTTACCGTCTCCTTGGGTGGTTCTATGATGGTTGATATAATACTTTTCAATTGTTATTCATTATTCGATAGTAGTGTTCATTTGGATTCATTTACAAAGACCTACCTAACCATTACTCCCAAAGAGAATGTTTACATTGCAACCTACGCACTGAATGTTACTTAAATTATTTGGGTCACTTGGTGTAAACAGGCAGAATATGATGCGTCCTCACTTAGATCGGGTCACTTTTTTACGGGACCTGACCTAAATCTGACTAATTTAGCGTGTGTAAAAGGTGATTGCTCGACCTAAGAAACATGGTATCCACTTTACCGATCGCATTATGTTAAACTCCATTAAAATCAAGTTTTTCTGGTAGAAAAAAACTTCGTGTGATTGAAAAAAAAACAATCAATTGGCCTGCATATAAAATCAATAACACAATATTTTTTCAACGGTCAGGAACCGAACGGCCCAGACTCGGATCAAGCCAGGCCACGATATGTGTGAATTGACCTTAATAGGTGGGGTTTACTTTACTGTACAAAAATTCAAATACCACAAATGATTTTAATCTATTTGTGTTGGTAATGATTATTTTACAACCAAATACTAAATTACAGTGTATGTATAAAAATGTAAACAAAAACTGATAATATTATTATTAGGTTAGTGATATTACAAATATATCTAGTTATTAAGTTTAAAAAAAAAATATTATTTTGTAATGCATAAAACCCTTTTCTATTATCCCATTTTTCCATACAAATGCAATATTTTAACATCATGTGGTGCAACATAACCTCACAAAATTAAAAGTGACTAAATGATGTACAAAAAGGCTAATAAAGATCCACTTATTTCTAGTTTAAATTTCGAATGATTGAGAAATAAATAGTTTTTAAAAATAAAAATTCTCAAAAATCCAAAGACCCTTATGCGATTGGTTTTTCTTTGCCCTTCCACTTTCTTATTATGGCTTTTGCACTAACACCTTCCAGATAATTTTATTCTTCCCTTTTTTGAGATAAATACACTCTCTTCTTCTGTAACTATTTTAAACACTAACATCCCTATTTTTTGATCTAGGAAATTAACGATTCCTATTTGTCCAAACATGGAATTTCATGATCCCTACGATCATGATGATCCTGACTTGATGTATACGTCAGAAAATATTGCTACACAAGAAATGGAAGAAGAATTCAACGAACAGTTTATCGAAGGATGTAAGTGTGAAGAACATTGCACAACTCAAAATGAATGCAGCTGCATATTGAAAAGTGGTGCGTACTACCTGCCTGCAGAGAAAACTACAGAAAACATTAACGATAATTATATAATTAACATAATAGATTTTAACAAGCCGATTTATGAATGCCACACAAAATGTAAATGTTATGGCAAAGCATGTGGGAATAGATTAGTGCAATTTGGTCCCAGAAGACACCTGAAAATTATTTCATGTCAACCAAATGCACATTTGGAAACAAACAATGAATCAGACAATCCTACATCGAATAAGAAAATTAAATTAGGTAAAAGTGCTGAAATACCATTACATCAATCAAATACGAAAGGTTTGGGTTTGATTACGACAAAAAACATAAATCGTGGAAATTTCATATGTGAATATGCAGGAGAATTAATAACGAAAACGGAAGCAATTAAAAGGCATGAATTTAACAAAAAAAATTATTTAATGAACTATATTTTTTGTATTAATGAATTCTCAGGAGAAAACAGTTTAACGACTTATATTGATCCATCAAAGTTTGGTAATATAGGGAGGTACTTAAACCATTCTTGTGAACCTAATTGCAACTTAATACCAATAAGAGTAAACAATAATATCCCGAAACTCTGCATATTTGCTGCAAAAAACATTGAAAAAAATTGCGAACTTACATTTGACTATGGAAATGATAATTTAAAAAATTCAGAAACTAATACTGACCAAAAACGGGTGAAATGTTTATGTGACACGGCATTATGTAGAAAATATTTACCATTTGCTAAGTACACAACATAAGAATAGCCACTGCATTTATTACATGACTTTGTATTAAAATGTGTAAATTTTCTAAAGCAATAAAAACAAATAACACATCTCATATTTTTTGCAATATAAAACGTATACAGGTTGATTATGAATTCTGGAACAGTTGATTTGCTCATTTATTATTAGTGGTAGAAAAAAAATGTATTAGTAAAAAATATACAGTTTATGGTGACGAATATTTTAGGCATACAAAACAAAATGGCCCATATCCGGTTTAAGCGGAAGCAACTATATCTTAATTTTTTTAAATGAAACAAACACCCTGTATTTTTTAGGCTAATTTTTTTAAGAAACTATAATACAACTGCAGGCCTAAAGTAAATAACAAGCGAGCTATTTTGTTTTAAAGCAACGTATGTAACCAAAAGTAATAGTTATAAATACATTGGAATTGATCTTAGGATGATATATTTAGTAAACTAAGACATGCAGAATCATAGGTTTTGCACTCACACATCCAGAAACTTCACTAAATCTCTACCTGTGCAGTCATGGTGGCACAACAAATATCAAGATGGCATTCCACCTCTCACCAGGTGTTTTTCAATTCTAGCATGTTTGGTGTGACAGATTACCAGCAATTATTGTTATCCCTCACAGTTGCTCCACTTCCCCACCTGCATTTGTTACACAAAGCTCATTATGCATTCTTATAAAGAGAAATCCGGAAAGGTGACCTAGGAGGCTATAAGATGG
The DNA here is from genome assembly GCA_958336395.1 of Ctenicera cuprea. NCBI lineage: Eukaryota > Metazoa > Arthropoda > Insecta > Coleoptera > Elateridae > Ctenicera > Ctenicera cuprea. The sequence goes on from OY284494.1 coordinate 42,976,389, forward strand.
GACTTCTTTACCAATTTATCTCGGAAAATTTCCACTCTGTCCTGTTAGAATAGGTGTTCTTACGAACCACTGAAACTTGGTCAATTTCTGTATCTGTGAGTGAAAACGCTATGATTCTGTGTGTTGGTTTACCAAATATATAATTTTGCTGTTTGTAAAAATTCCATTGGACATGCTGTATATAGCTTTTTCTAAATGCACAACACCAATTTATTATGCGAAGTTGTATAAAATTAGTAAACTCACCGAAGATTTGTAATACTCCAATAGATCTGGTGTAGGAAATACCATGTTTAAATTTCTAATATCTTTTATGGGCACTGCGTATGCAATAGTTCTAAAATGTTCATCTTTAAAAGGATGATCAGTCCATTTAGGAACATCCACGTTCTTATCTTGAACTCCAGAAAATAACCGCACCACAACTTCTTCCAATTCATCTAACGACTCTGTAAATAAATTGTTACGGTTTACCAATGACTTAACAGCAAACGTTAACAGTACTTCGAAATACATTATTTTACTAACCTTTTCCGAGTATGGCTAAACCCATAATATTGGATGAATACCATGTATCGTGAAATAACAATAATTCTTCCCTCACGCTTATTCCTTTCTCTTTTGGATTGGTATCTAATGTATTCTTATTTCCTACAAAAATGATTGGTTACATATTTTTTTGTACAATATCAATATGAGCTCAGAATAATCACCTGATCCAAATTTATGAAACGGATGATCAGGAATACACATGTGCTTTTCCAACTGGTCTAATCGCCATAAATCGCTTGAAAGATTCTTTTCATGTTCCGAATTGACGGCATTCACTTCCCTCTCTGTTGCAGATTCAGTAAAAAGAGGTGCAATAAAAAACTGTGCAAATCTAAAAAAAATTAATAAGATCTAACCCATTCAACATCTTGTAAATCCTACCTATCTAAAGTGTCTTGTAAATGATCGGGAACTACGTCAAAATAATAAATAGTGTGGTCTGGATACGTAGCAGCATTACTACTTCCACCATGTTCGTTAAGAAATTTGCTATAATCATTTTCATTAGGATATTTTCCTGTTCCCAAAAACAACATATGTTCGCAAAAATGAGCCAGTCCTGGTATATGATCAGGATCACTTAAATATCCTAAAATATTACAAAGTTACAAAGTTGTTCCAGTTACTTACCAAAACAATTAAATTTATGTGCTTACCAACGTTAACATCTAGAGCAGCCGCAGACTTATCCGTAGTGGGATCACTAACCAGCAAGACTTTCATACGATTTGCAAGCTCAAGCCCACGATAAACTCTTTTATCTTCTGCAGATTTTATTATATTATCAACTCGTCTTAATATCGAGCCCGTCATTTTAGTTTGTCCGAAAGGGGTACTTGAAAATTGAGAACTGTAATAGGAATAAAACAGATTAGAACCATGACATCATAACCTAACTTTTGTACCAATTCTAACCTATAAATTACCTGTACGAAAAAACTACCGTTTTTCTGGGATTTTTTGGAATGATTTTAAGGAGAAATCTTATATTGGTAAGGAAATGCATTCAGTTAAGTATAATTACTCCACAGAAAAGGGTTAAATTAAAATCAAACACCATACGTTACTACAAAATGCTTCAAATTGACATAAATTGTCAAAATTCAGGCTTTTGTGTAATGAAGTCAAAGTTCAACTACTAAAAAATTACTTTTATGCAACAAGACACACTTTATTACCTTATCTTTTTGGGTTTTGATGATAAATTATAATATGTAAAATAAATCAATGGAGATAATGTTGTAATTGCTATACCATACGTTTTAATTTTATTCATGTTGTATTTTATGCAAGCCATGATATAAACTATAAAAATAATTTTATTACCTTCGTGACAGGTAAATTAATCAATGAAAAAAAATTTATGAAAAAATATTTAAAAAACAGACCGCCCGAGCAGGGACTTGAACCCTGGACCCTTGGATTAAAAGTCCAATGCTCTACCGACTGAGCTACCCGGGCTTCGTGTTGAAGATGCTAACCAAACTTGTATATAAATGAAAACTTATTATGTTTCGTAAAATGTGAAATAAAAATATATTTTATTTATAAATTGCAGCTTTACTTCGTTAAAGTCCATATTTATATATAAATACTTAATTACTTTAACAATATCTATTTATTTTAACCTTATACGTATTTCGGCATGTTTACATGCTATTGTCAAAGGTTATATTGAGTTTTGTTTTAAGTTACTTTTAGTACTCGATATTTTTATGTAGATAATTTTATTATAATTGAAGAAAAAGAAAATTAAAAAAGACAGCAGGTCCCACCGAGATTTGAACTCGGATCGCTGGATTCAGAGTCCAGAGTGCTAACCATTACACCATGGGACCGTGTCAAACAGTGGATTTTGAACGATATATCAACAAAAGTTTTTTTTTAAACTTTTCTTTACTTCAAATTTTTATCAAAATTAAATAAGCAATTGAAATTTTTATTAACAGTTCTATAATCAGTCTATAACATGCCACGAGTCACGTAACCTATCTATCGTAACTTTTCGTTCCTATTTACGAACCACTTTCACATTTTGTCGTATGCCAAAGAAGGTGAAGGAGGTCTCAAAGTCCGTCTCCTCCACTTCTCTCTGATTAAACATTCCAGTTCGAATTATTTGCGGTGTTAAATAGTCGAATTAATATCAAAATTATGGCAAAAATTAAATGAAAATAACTAACTTAATCAGTTTCAATACTGTGTGTTATATAAAATTGTAAAATCATTAATGTTCACGACATTTTGCGAAATTCTAACCTAAAAATATTAAAAACAAGAATTTTCATTTCAAAAACATGCGATATTTCGAAGCAACTACAGTTTTTAATTTTTCTTGGGACCAAGTGGCACAAGGATTTTGGCTACGATATCCAAATCCAAATAGGTAGGTAAATATATTTGCTAAGAATAGTAATTATTTTAGTGTGATGAGACTGATCAATGCACAAGGTCGCAGAGCCAGCTTTTATTTTTTAAATATAATTTATTAACTAACTCAACACTGCTTCATTTCAGTCAACATGTTCTAACAGAGGATACAGTGAAACGTGAAATTCGTGCTGGTAAATTATTCTCAAAGAGGCTGATCAGTAAAACAAATTCTAGCCCAAAATGGGCTGAACGCTTCATTACGACAAAAAAGGTGAACATTGTAGAAGAATCGATTGTAGATCCCAAAAATAAAGTGTTGATTACTTATACCAGAAATCTAGGTTACTTAAAAGTCATGGTCAGTATGGAACTATAAATGTTATTGTTTTTTTTACATTTAGTTATCGGTTAATTTCATGCAATTTTACAGAGTATAACAGAGAAAGTGATTTATAAAGAGAGTGAAGAGCATCCAGGAAAGACAATAGCTATAAGATCAGCTTGGATAGACTCACAAATTAGAGGCTTTGGACGAGCTATTTGTGCTTTTGGATATGAAAGGTTTAAAAAGAATTGTGGCAAAATGGTAAGTTTGTTAATATGCTACGGGAAATGTAAAGTACTTAACAGTTTTTATCTCTACACGTGTGCCTGTACATACCTATTAAAAAACATTGTACGTCCATTAAATTGCATGTTTCTTTGTTGCTTATCTAAATTCTAAAATAATTATGAAAGGATAGAGCTTATTATTGCTTTATAAAGAAATTAATTATGATAGATAAATAATTATGTATTTTTTATCATGACTGACAATAACTATTATTATCTACCGTAAACAGGTAGGAGGATTTAACTATGTCCTAGCAAATATGTTTCCTCCTCAAACTACACCAACAACAGCACATAGTATGGTAACAACAACAAGTAAACTAAAAGATGCCGCCAAGAATGCATCGGAACTTGCGAAAGCAAAAGCTGCCCCAATTTATGCAAGCTTACATCCAAATCAGTCATAAAATTTTAACATTTTATGTAATTAGAAACATAAGTAGTAAGAACGTTGATAAAAATACTATGATATTTTAGCCAGTTATGGGTATTTACTATCGATTTAATTAATAGTTCACAATTATGCTGCAATTTTTAACTGCCAAGAGTTTGATAAAACCAGAATTAGTGACGTATGTTTATAAGAAGTATCGTTAACAGTGCACTGTTTATAATTTTTTATTGATGATTTGTGAAATCATTATTTTTATCTACTAGTAAATTTTTATGAAAAGAAGTATTTATACTTTATCTTAAATTTTGAAAATTAAAAATTTTGTTCTTTACGATTTTACATTTTAGAGTAATCAATTCAATTTAAGAATAATTAGTTGCTAAATGCCAGTGCTGTCAAAAAAAAATAACTTAATCGGTTTTGCAATTATTGACCGGTTCTTTAAAATAATGGTTTTTAAACCATTTCAAACCGGTCTGATAAGCTGACCTTAAAAAGCCGATCGAAAAAACGTCTGAAAAAACGGTCTGAAAAAACCGGTTTGAAAAAAATGGTCTAAAAAACCGGTATCAATGCGTTCGTTATACTAGTTTTGCGTACAAACAGCCAATCTAATTACATGTATTTGGAGAAATAATTAAATTAATTTAACTCTAAATAATAAATTAAAAATGCAATCTCTTAACCAACTTTTCTAAACTCCTTCAATCTGAATTGTATAAGTCCAAATTACAAGACAAATCTTATGAACAGTTGATAATATTAAATTTATTACCAATAAGTAGAATTACATGGATAATAATAGGTTAAAAGTTTTAGTTTACGTATATCAACATGAGTACGTCGTTGGAACTAGTTTAATGAACGCATTGTGACTGGTATTCTAACCGGTTTTAAGACAGGTTTTTCAGGTAGATGTTTCAGAAACGTTTTCGCAGACCATTTTTTAGACCGGTTTTTCATACCGGTTTCAAACCAATTTTTAGTAAATGCTAAACCGACGGTTTCCTTAATAAGAATTGACCAGTTAACCTGTGAACTGTAACCAGCAAACAGCACTACTAAATACTATTCATTTAATAGATAATATATAGCTGTTGACAATTGTATGTGTTCCATATTTATGTGTAAATAATTAAATTTTTAAAAGTGCTGATATTTTCCAGTATAAGTAATGCACTTTGATTTTTATATAATTTTATTTCATTATTAATAAGTGATTGATTTGTATGTAGAAAATGAACTGTACAAACGGCACAACTATGATTTTGAAACTAATAATCAAACTGATAGCACCTACTATAAAATTTATGGCTATATTAATCGCAACTTTGTTAACTTGTTAATTCTAATTCAACATAAACAACTTAGTTATTAGAAATTGATTTTGTATTAAAGTAGCATTTTAAACATATTTAAAAATAACCCCAACTGTTTATTTAAAATACTGTGTTTAATTTTAACCGAAGATCAAGGTTAACTGGGTTTTGACAAACCATAAATGTACTTAAATTTACTACTTTTAATTCAGCAAAGTGTGAAAGATGAAAATGTTTTTATGACATATTTCTTTTTCTAGAAAAAATACTAACTCATTTAAGACAGTTCAGTGACGCTGCTAGGTAAATTGGTCCCATGCTATAAATACATCCCACCCACTGGCTGCTCGTCTGAAATCTTGAACCTTGCATTAACCGATTTTTAAAAGTTCTAAATACTGGGTCTAAACCAAACATGGCCCATTTAAGCAAGTGAAATTTGGAGTAATTGATGTACATATGATATGTTTTTGATGGGGGTCTAATGGGTTCACTGTCTACCCCTTAATATGTAAATAAATAAAATATGAATTTCTATTATGTGATGTAAATTAAAATGTTTTGCACTATTGGTTTTGCCAGAAATGATCACAGATTTCGTATTTTAAATGAAACACCTATATTTTCATATTTTTGGAATCAAAATAAAATTTGATGGCATCCTTTAAATAAATTTTTAACCGTCCATTCGTTTTTTGGACCAAACTTATGTTTCACGCCGAGAGTGCATAAAATGGTTCCTATAAAATAAAATATTAAAATTTTCGCTGCTGAATTAGGAACTCGTAAACTTTCACCCTGTGCTGGGTTACGAAAAGCCAAAAACATATTTGCGGACGTAGCACAGTTTTAGTTGGCTTTTAAGTTATTGTGAACGTAAATATACGTGTATAACATGTTATACCTAATCACTGTATAAACATAATACATACGAGACTAGCACAGGTTTGTAAAGTTGCTAAACATAAATGTATAAGGGCGTAGCCTATCTGTGACGCTTTAATTAAAACTTCTACTTAATTTTGGGCAAAAGAATGAGAAACAGGTTCTGTTTTTAGTAACTTCAATTTCACGCAGTAAAGCTCACAACAATTAAATTGTGATGTTTTTTGCTTTCCCGTACTTCTACTGAAGTATGAAAAGTGATTTGATGGAAATTTTCGAATTTCAGATTTTAACGGAATTACACGTTTTGGGGTCCAAGAAACCCAAATAAGTGTTTTTTAAAAAATGTCTGTGTGCGTTCGTTTTATATTACAAATTATCAAAATTTCCAAAAATTTTAAGTTTTCAAAATTTTTAAAATCGCCCAAAATTTTACGAATTGGTGCTACTGTTCAACATTTCCCAAATTTATTTGTTCAACAATTTTCAAAATTTAATATTAAATTATTATTAAATAATAAGGTTATGTCCTAAATGAATATTATGATATCAAGATATTCATGCTATAGAAAACCAGTTTGTACATAGTTTCAGAATTATGTTTGTATATTAACATATTAATAGAAAAATAATTTCACAATATCAACATTTAATGGAAATTAGTGCATGCAATGTAAATATGTATATGTCTGCATTGTTTCTTTAAATTGTAGTTGTGATCGTAAATGAAAACAAAACATTAATTGAAAATAGAATAAGGTATAAGTAGAAGAGAACAATAAAAATATTGAGCTAAATTGCTCAAAACGAATATAATGTGTAACTGTCCATTTTTGCTAAAAGTAGATATTCGTAATATGATTGTCCCAATAATATTAATTTAAAGCTTGCAAAGGTAGGGATTTTTTGTAATATAAATTTACTTATTGCTTAAACATTCTGCAAGCTTTAACGAGCAGAGTAAAACCATTCCACCATCATCATTTAAGTAACATCTAGTCATATATTCATTCAAAGTGAATTTAAATACCAGTTATATACCTAAAACTGTTATGTACACAGACTCTTTCCTGGTTTAATGCTTCCAAACTGTGTAGTAAATTATTATAGGTTATTTTCAAAATGAATTATTTCAGTGACAAGCATGAAATTCATAATGTAATAGAAAGCTATTGAATTGGACGTTTATTTGCACACTGAATTATTACAATCACAAGCATGAAATTCAATAGTAAAATGTTAAATCAGATAATAACTTACCTTAGTGCAATTTACCGTAAAACAAGCATGTAGGTTTTATTCTTAAAAATAATTTTATTGTATAGGAAGAGTCTCTTTAAGTAAATATAAAACTCAAGTATTATTACTTTTGAGAAATAAAGTAAAAGATCCAATTGGCAGAAAATTATCGTTAAATAACATGTAATGACAAAGCTGAACTAATACTTCTACAATAATGAAACGGCAGTATTAAAATTTGGTAAAGAACATTGTATAGTATTACACTTAGGCTGTGTCTGTTTACTGTTATATGCTGAACATTCTTAATTTCGTTTTACTGCCTACCTATTTTAATTCTACTGTTCCGTTATTGTGGAGGTCATTAAAATGGCCATTCTTGTAGAAGGTTTAAGATGTTAACAGTAATTAATAGTAGCGGTAATGTTTTAATTATAGTTGTTATTAAAAACATTAATAATAATAATAATAATAATACTTAGTCCTGGTGTTTGATGTAATATTTAGTACAGTCTCTACTATTTTTTATTGTTCTGCCAGAATGTATAGATAGATTTGTTTTAAAATAAAGGTTTTATAGTAAGTTCTACTTTTTGATCAAGGTTCATATGCAATAGGCACTATTTATTTATTACTACTTATTTTAGAAAAAAATGTTTCATATATAAAAGTTATTCAGGAAATGGGTGGGCACGAACTCGTTGGTGTGCATGTGTGTGACGCAAAATCTTGGGAACTACTGTACCAATTTTGATGAAATTTTGTATGCCTAGGTATAACTAAAGTTTTTCAAGCCAACTATCTGGCAACAGAAGTTAGACGTTTTTTTTGGTAGCATTTTTTCCGAAAAACGATTTTGTTAAATATCAGGGCGGAATATGATAGAAGACCTTAAGTCAATCTTAGAAATCTAATAGTCACTGAACTGTACAACATTATAATTATTAAAAATTACACTTTTGCAAATATGGCAAGTATTAATATGTAGTATAGGAAGTCCACTCGAAGTGAACGCTTCGCATTTAATAGATGGCCTTCTAACAGATAATATTTAAAAACAATTCTTCCGTTGGGCTTAAATTGTGTAAGCATTTTAGCAAATTTCTCGCCTCGCCTCATACATTGTCAAGCACTTAATAGTAGACAGATTGAACATATCGTCTAATATAAAATTCAGTATTTACTAAATTAGACATATTAACCGATCCAGACAATTTAGATAAAAACTTTGACCTTGAACCTTGAACTGAAATTTGCAAGTTAAATACAAAATTTTTAAATAGAAACGAAGTTTTAACAACGTCCTACAGTAGAGTATTATGAGATAAATACACTATAAAGACAAAAATTTGTATTTTTGTAAATTCACTCGCTATTCATCCTCATTACACAACTTCATGTGCAGTTTTGCTTTATTAACAGATTTTTTATTTAAAACATAATTATATATGAGGTCATTCCTACAAGCTAAGAAATAGTTAAAAACTGAAACATACAACAACATAGCAAATCAATTAAAAAGATAGGTATAAAATAGAAGCCTACAGACTTAACAATTAGCCATCACCAATTTACATTACAATATTTACTATAGTACATTATTTAATAGTAACTTATTATGCAAGAGAAAACATCCGAAAAAGAACTCTGCTATCATGATCGTCCCCTCTCTCTACTTCAACAGGTTCTCGCAACACAGTGCATGTTCCATATTTCCAATCTCGAAGAACTGTAATTGAAATTTACTATTGTATACAGTAATGTCAAAAGAAACTGATCTGAAAAACCTGGCGTTTAAAGAAAACAAATTACAAAATAATATATTTTTATAAATTTCTTACAGGACAGTGAAAAAAAATGAGCTATCGTGGACAAACTTATCAAGTTAGATAACCACAAATAATCCGTTGTACTTACCAATCAAATAACCACATATAAGGAGGTTTATAATTTAACACTCTCCTAACCCCTTAATTGGCTCTACTGATTATAATATGAGTCTTTCTAGTGAAACACAGACAGGGTGCATAAAAGTAACTGAGAAGTTTAGTGCAGAAAAAGTGTTAGTAGGTACTCCGACTCGACCCACGTCAGCTTTTGACTATTATCACGGGATTATCTATGTCCATCTCCTATGCACTGCAATGATTTGCAATCTATCTCGCCTATTCTGAAGTCATCATTGATGCTCCTATGCTGACTAGCTGTGTTTTGGAAAAAAAATTCTTTATCAACGAAAAACGGAAGGAAAAATTTGTTTTCCAAAATTAGGGAAAGAGGGGAAAAATTAACCCTCCTAAATTTTGCTGCAACTAAAAAAAGTTCTGATTTTACTATTACTCGTGAGCAACTTAGCTCAAACAGAAATTTTTTATCGTCTCCCATTTATTAAAGAGAGGCATGAATTTTCGGTTTTCAAAAATTCATAAAAGGCGCCACAGAAAAATTAGTGGACTGGCATATAAACCAAATTGCAGCTGATTTCTAGCTCTGTTTGCCCATAAAATAAAAAAAATATCGTATGGCCCGTTTTTGAGTTGGTATGTTTTTTGAAAAGGTCAAAATTTTGATATTTTCGTTTCACAGTTTTAGTAATTCCAAAAGTTCTAGTAGCTTTTAACATTGTGTGTCCTTAGGGTATTTCCAATATCAAATTACTCGTTTTTGAGTAAATAGCCGTTAAACGCAAATTTTCAAAAATTCATAGAAGGCTTCAGAGATAAATTCACGAGCTGAGATACAAACGAAATTGTAGCTGATCTTCAGCTCTAAAAGCTGACAAAATTTAAAAAAAATGTTAGGCCAGTTTTTTGAGTAATATTTTTTTTTAAATTGTGGAAATTTCGAATTTTCTTCACTTCATAACTAAACTTTACGAATATGTTTGTGCAGAGTAACATTGTCTCTCTAAAGGGCTATTACGATAAATAATTTGAATCCAATCTATCAACTTGGTTTGAAGTAATAAGGCGCTAAGTAAAAATTTTCAAAAAATCGTAGCGGCCGTTATTTTGAAGCTAGAAAGTCCGGGAAAAACGCGTTGGATTTGCCCTAAAGTCTTCTATTGGATTCTGTTTTCAAATTTAACAAAGTATGGTTTCGGACAAAAATGCTATCAAAAAAACATGTCTAACATCTGTTTTCGGTTTCGGATTTTTTAAAAGCTTATTTGGGCCGTAAATTTTTGAAATAAATACACATTCCAAAACTCATCAAAATCGGACTATCAAAAATCTCGATTTAGAAAATTTTCCTGAAATTAATACTTCTTTATACTGAAAGTATAGGAAATATGCCAATTCCACCCAATATAGCATTTGTAGTGCTATAGTGGGTGATTCAAAAGTGTTTATTATCTAATATGTCATTAGCTCCTAAAAGGAAGCCCAAAAATATCATTTTTTTTTAAATATCTAATAAGCGTAGTTTAAAGTCATTTCTTAAAATTGTATAGGCACATATTATGGGTTTGCATTTATTTCCTTTCTTTAATCAAAATTGGTCAACAAGTAGAAACATGCGAGGGGCTGCACCCCAATTGTTAAATTCATACATTTGTTACGTTAAATTAAAAATTCTCATTAAAAAGAATTTTTGGGTTCTTGTTATTTGGTGAATAGAAAGGCCCTACATTATTCATCATTTAAATTTCAACCAATCAAAGCTACATTTGTATTTTATTTAAAGCACTTATCTTACTAACCAAGTTTCCCTGAACATATTTCTCGTTTCAGTCTACATAGGCTGCTATACGCTTTTCCTTCGGCACAAACTGGTTTATAATCATTTTGGTCACAGACTGGACACAGGTTTGAATCTTCAGCTGCGATTATAAATACTGAAAACAATCATAGTTAATTTTTCTAACACAAATTCCTTAATTTATACAATTACTCACAACAAGCAGAAAGTACCACTATCAATAGCATTTTTATACTGTACTGTGTCAGAGACACTTCAATGTCTGAGACTAAAACTAATTATTGAATTGTGTGTAGATATAAATTATCGATCTAATTGTATTAGTTTTCTACAGTTCACAGTTAATTTAATGTTTCTCATTTCACTTATGAAATAAGTACAATCAAATTAAGCTTATCTTTATAGCGTTCTGGTAATATTTGGAAGATTGTTTTTGCATGCATTGATAGTTCTCGTTATTGTTTCCAGGTATGAACACGTAACAACAGAACAATTATAATTAACATTCTTTAATAGAACTTAGGAATATAATATAGTGTCCGTTTATGTGTGTGACTATTCTTTGCTCTTCTTTTTTGCGCTAAATTTGCATCACAGAAAATAATTGTAGTTTTCAAATATATTTTTTGTCATGTGTCAGCAGTGTAAGAAAATTTTTGAATGTGGTATAAAGTAGCACATTAGGCAACAAACGAGTTTTATTAAAAAACAAGTTTGATTTGGTAATATAGTACGACAAATTAGAACTTTTTCTCTTAAATAGCGGAAAAATTTGAAAAACGCTGATTTTTAGCAGAGACTAAGGCTTCTTGTTGAACGTACTAAAAGCCCTCAATGATTCGATTGAGCTACGGCCGCCATTTTGTAAAAATTGCGCCCAAAGCAGTTTTTCATAAATATCTTGCAAATGGTTGCACCCACATGAAAAACGGTAAACGTCAAATTTTGCAAAAAAAAAGTTGTTAAATGTTGTCGTCGCGGCAACCCTTCGCCGTCAAAAAGGCGAAATACGTAGAAAATAGAACAGTTGTGAAAAATGTGACACAAGCTTCATGAATATGTGTTGCAAATGTCTCCATACCATTATTTTATGTTGTATGCGTTGTGGCGCATGGAGGGTGGATCACAGGTCATTTTTCCTGACTGGTCAATCGCGGGGGGGGGGGGAAGAAGGGCCTCCCAATACTGTCTTGGAAAAGTTACAGCAAAACGATACTTTGTATGTTTATATTTGAATCAGATCATGTAAATGCGACCAATGGTTTATTCACCGCTGCAGCCACACAAAAAGGCTGCATTTTCTAAATAAAGCACCAACTACTTATTTCCACACCACCCTGGAGGTAAAGTATATGGTGCGTTTTTTTTTAACGTGGTTTCCCCAGTAAGCCTAATCCACAGAACATCGTTTAGCTCATCCTAATTTCAGTCTTTTAACAGATCTAGTAGATGTTAGTTCATTCAGATAATCGAAAGTATCTGAGTCTTTATCGATATCCTCTTCTGTTTAGTTTGGAAGACTGGAATTTTCACAGGACACTCCACTGCAATGTAGGCAAATGTTTGAGCATGTGTACTGCTCTCTGCTTTAGTACCTCCAGAGGTAGAAATATTGTATGTGAAATCTGGTAGAGGCAAAGTTCAAGCAACCCTGTACTCATTCGCACAGTCAGAACCATAAGAAAACACGAGAAAAAATATTTTTTCTCCATTTTTTTTGGATTGTGATAAAACGTCTATTATATTTGGAAAGAGTAAAATGTCACTAGAGACCCAATTTTATCTAATAGTTTAGGAAATAGTAACATTATAAAATGTCACGAGTATGTATTGAATCTGAAAATTTGAAATTCTGACCATTCGCTATTAGGGTCACATAAGTGCGAAGAGATCATCAATGAGCAAAAATTTTAATTTTGAAGTCAAATTCTAACTACTTGCTACCAGGAGTTCACAAACGATGTAGAGGTTTGTCAAAAATATTTTGAGTTCAGTTGCAAATTTTGACTATTTGGTAACAGGATTACAGCAATACAGGGATATTAATTTTGAATAATTTTGACTGTATAGATTAGAAACTTTAAAACAAGTTTTTGACCACTTGCCATCAGATGTAGTTTAGTAATTTTATGATAAATGACAAAGTTGATAATTAAAACAAGCTGATTGTTGGAAATATTATTTTATTTGTTATATTTTTATTATAATTTGTAATTAACATTTTAATAATACATATGTAAATACAATAATCAAAATTAATACGAAAAGTTTCACTTTTTCACATCTTCAAAAGATGGGAAGTTCTCCGCTACAAGGCTGATTGATGATTCTACGTCTTCACAATTGAGGCGCCTTGCCATTTCTTACTCCAATAACAACCTGAAATTAAAAAAAAAATACAATCAGTGAATGAGCTATTAGAATTATACTAACAAAAGAAAATCAGCTAAGTATAAATGAAAGAAGGTGGAAAGTCTCTTGCACATGTAAAAAGCTAAAAAGTTATTTAAAAAGTGTAAACAGTGAATTATTAATCAAAAGTTAATCGGGCAAGAAAGATAGAGCTACCTACCATAAGGAATGTTGTTTTAAGTCGCTCTTTTTCACATCTTCAAGGACACAAGATAGTCAATAGTTGATGATTCTGGATCTTCATAATTTAGGTGCTTTTTACATTTTGTGCTCTAATGGTCACTTAAAATATTTAATTTAAATCAATAAAGTAATTATCTATAAGTAAGTTTTTAGAATTAAATACTAACAAAAGGAAATTTGATGAACATAAATTATAAATGAAAGCTGGAAAATCCTACCATCAACTATGTAGCTCCTTTTTTGCTTTTGCAAAATCGACTAAAGTTACAATCTTCACAGTTGAAGTGCCTTTTCGATTTCGTGCTTTAATGATGCAAATATTTAATATACTATCAATTAAGTAATTATCTATGAAAAGGTAAATTTACAAACTTCATTCTATATTCTTTTGACCGTTAAAAACTTACAAGACAAGTTATCATAACTGCTTTCCTACCCAAGACATCGAGTATCCCTCTAATAACTGGCAATGCAGGAAACTAAACATCAAACTCACAAAACCACCAAAAAGGACAAGTTCTTGAAAGTAGTATATTTTATGTGTAGTCACGCGTCCAGTCCTGCTGTCAGTAGTGTTCTAACAATGATGTCAATAGGGGCAGAATCATCGTAAAAGCCAGCAGATCCAAAAGAAGCAATATGAAAACGATGTAAACCATAGAGTTTCTGCCTTATTCTGCTTCTTCATCATTCAATATGCTCAAAAAAAGAAGTGTAGAACAATTTTCTAATTATGTTTCTAACCTAGTTTCACTTTTTCTAAATACTTTCTTGGCACACCTTAATTTAAGCACTAATTTTTAATTATACCAAAAATTTAAACACTGATTAAAAATTAAATAGAAAGACTTTTAGGTTAAAGCTTCTCCCATTTTTAACCGACTTCAAAAAAAGGAGGTTCTCAATTCGTCTGTATATATATATTTTTTTTTTAATGTATTTTCGGGCATAACTTTTTTGTTTATGAACCGATTTTAATGATTTTTTGGTGTTGGGTTCAGTATAGTTCCAAGGTGGTCCCATTATAATTTCATTGGTATTGGAGCTTGAACTTCGAAGATACTCCTCAAAATCTATTTTTTTAACGGACTTTTTTAGTGTTTCCGTATTTCATCTTCCGTTTCAACTAGCAATCGTTTCCTCATTCGAGAAGCATCCTTACTAGGTCTACCCATCACTTAAAATTGTAAAATAATTAACTTTTAAAAAAAAAAGGAACCGACTTCAAATAAAAACACAAAAGTGACATAAGTTAACTAAAAAGCAAAAAATAAATGTTTTTTTTATACAACAGTTTAATACTTATATTTGTTGTTCCGTTTAATGTAATTAAGAAATTGTTGTTTATTATATAATTATTAATTGTTTTATAATTTTTAAGTCGGTGCCAAGTAAAACATAAAAATTATATACCTTGCTACAATAACAAATTAGATTCGAATGTTTGTTTTACTTGGCACCGACTTAACCCGGCGTCGGTTATGTGAAATAAAATCACAAGTTCAGTCAGGTGGGGTGTGACAAACCCCCACTAGTTATTGTAAAAAAAAAACCTTGGTAGCTTTAAACTTTTTTTTCTTCACATATATTTATTAATTAATGAAAGATGCTGGATGCAAGAAGTATGTAGAACTGAAGCGTTTAGCTGAGGACCGCCAACGATGGAAGTCTGCAACAAACCAATCGAACTGATTGAAGACTAAGAGAGAGAGAGAGATTTATTAATTAGACCTTATTTTAATTAAAAAACGAAACAATAATTATTTAATCATTTTATTTAAATTAAAAAACATTTTTTTTTCAAATTTTAAATATTTTCAACAGAAAAAACTACTCTAACTAACGATATATTTTTTTAAACTTTGATAAGTTCTATCAAAAAATACGTAAAAGTTTATAACATAAAAAATGAAGATAAACACATTATCGAAAAGATTATAACAATAAGTTTAATAATGTAAAAGTTATTGAATGTCAAAATTGGCACAATTTGCGCAATAAAATAGTGCATGTTCCATACATAAATAAGAATTGCACTTCTCACATGCATACTTTGTTTTCCGGTCTCGTGTTCTAGGGCATACACTACATCTTCCAGCCATTAAGTTTACTTTTTTCTTCGGCGGCTCCGATGGTTCACCAAGAACAATATTTATTTTGTCACGCAAAACACGTGTAAGGCGATCATTACCTTTTCTCTTATTAATTTGATCATTAACCAATGCAAGGCCCAATTCTCTCAGAAATTCCCTTCTTTTTATCTTCTCTAAATTGTTGTTGAGTTTATAAATGATTTGAGCAGTTATTCCAGCGGTATTCATTAACGAAAACATAACAGTAAGCGGCCATCTTCTACTGTTTCGTGCAACATTATAAGATGCGGATAATTCGTCAACAACATCCACGCCAGATTTTGTTGAATTATAAGAAGTAATCATTTCTGGCAACCTTTTCTCGCCAGATTCTTCGTCTATCGAATCATCATGGTGAAGAGACGATAACAGTAAGACATTTTTGCATTTCTTTGGAATGTAAGATAGTAATGTCGTATCTTTTTGAAAACCAAAACGACTAGAACGTTCCTCCCTTGTTTTTACTTGCAGAAAAGAAATAGGAATTTGTCTCTTATTCTTACGTAGTGTTCCCACGGCTGTAAGTTTATGATTGCTATATAAATCTTTGACCAGTTCGTAGCTGGTATACCAGTTGTCGAATGTTACATTTCTGTTTGTACCCGATATTGGTGCAATCATCCGAATAGCAATATCTTTGGCAGAGTTACTCATTTGATAAGGCCCGTCTGGTTGTTTGCCAGTATATACTTCTAAATTAAGAACATAGAGGGTCCTAGCGTCCACCAGTGCCTGTACTTTAATTCCGTATTTTGAGGGCTTATTGGGAATATATTGTCTGAAAGAACACCTTCCCCTAAACGACTCTAATTTTTCATCTAAAGTTACATATTCGCAAGGCGAATATGCTATTTGACAGTTTGTTACAAATTTGTCAAATATGGCTCTTATTGGCGCCAATTTATCTAACTTGCGCCTGTCTGCTCGATTAGTAAAATTGTCGAAACGAAGAGCCGACAATAGGAATGTAAATCTTTTATAAGCCATGGTACAGGGAAAAATATCCATCCCAGTTCCATCAATCCTCCATAAATCTTCTAAATTTCTATGATTATTACGGAAGACGCCTGCCAAGTAAAGTAAACCGAATACTGATTTTATTTCAATTTCAGAGGTTGGACCAACAAAACTTTTATCTGTGTAGTTAGTCGCTTTATCATTAATTTTTAGATTAGTGAAAGCCGTTATATCTGTAATCATTTCAGCGTCAATAAATAGTGACCAACAATCAAGGATTGTTTTAGATTGACTAGCATACGGTTCAACACATGGCAAATGTGAAATAATATTTTCACATCTTACTCTAACTCTCTGATTAAATGGACTGTTCATCCACTTTGTACCGTCTTTGCCAACAAAATACCTTTTTCTGTAGGGTTTTGTTTCATCTGCACTTTCTTCTGTACCCTCGCTCAAAGTATCTTCCCTCTCTTCTAAATTAATTTCCTCTTCTTGTCTTTCCTCTTCTGTTTCTTCTAATATTTCATCATCTTCAGCTTCACTTCCACTTTCGATGTCTATAAAATTATCGTCCTCATCTTGTATCTCCTTCCAGAATGCTAGAAGCCGCTCTTGCTCCTTTTCGTAAGAAGCCATAACTTTCTAGAAGTTAAACAATTTTATTGTTGATACAGAAGTCAAAAAACACAAAAAAAGTAGAATATTTATTATATAAAAAACTTACCTTACTTTGGTTAGGTGGGGTTTGACACACCCCGCAGTAATTGAAAGGCGTGTATGTTGTAAGACGTTCAATGGAACACTGAGTCACTGATTTCGCTTCGATACAGTGTACTAGAAGATCAAAACGGAGGCTACTGAACGACCGAGCGGCGCATGTGCAGTTTTCACAAAACTGCGAGCAATTACATTTTTTTGGGGTTTGAGACACCCCACCTAACCGACGCCGGGTTAAAAATTATAAAACAATTAATAATTATATAATAAACAACAATTTCTTAATTACATTAAACGGAACTACAAATATAAGTATTAAACTGTTGTATAAAAAAAACATTTATTTTTTGCTTTTTAGTTAACTTATGTCACTTTTGTGTTGTTATTTGAGGTCGGTTCCTTTTTTTTTTTAAAAGTTAATTATTAAAGGTTGGTATCAGAAGAAAGGTTACCGCAGTGCCAACCTGCTTCGGGCAAAAAGGAAAAATTGGAACGTTCCAAATTCATGAACACTGCTGCCCTCTCGCGGACGTGCTTCACAAACGCAGCAAGGGAACCGCTGCCTTACTACTCTTGGCACTGACATAACCTATCTGAACGCAAATCTAACCTAACTTTTCAGCAATTTAACCTAATCTTACTACAGTTCTAATATAAAAATAGACAATTCTTTATTTTTTAGTACAATAACGACAGGATGATACGCACAAGACACAAGACATGTTAAAAAATAGGTCATAGATAAGTCCCTTAACATGAGCTAATTTCGAGATGAGCAACGAGATTCAAAAGGGCGTGGATTGTACAACAATAAATCTGGCTTCGTAATATGCAGCTGTTCATACTACGGCCCATGCAGTTGTTAATATAATTCACGTCATTTTGAAACTACATATTATTGATTGATTACATAAAATTAGAACAAAAAAATCAAGGAACTTTACCTTTAGGAGACCTTCCTTTACAATACAAAAATGAGTATACAATATTTTTTCTGTTCATAATCTTAAAAAGCAGCTGCATCTTCTTCTGTATGGAGATGGTGATTTGTTTGTGAGAACGTCTTTTTCATCCTACCCTTTACCTAAATATATTTCCCACTAAAACCTTTGTAATTGCTGTAACAAATCTGTACAATTTAGTTTACTCTGAATTTCCTTATACCTTTTACATTGTTACATATTATATGCGTCCCATTCATTCGATTCCATGTAAACACTCCCAAAAAGAGAGCAAAGTATACAGACCAACAAGAAAAAAACATAAGTTACTCTCTACAACATGTTGATTTTCACTAGAATCCCAATTATTTTTGGCAAATCCTCCCCGCCAAAGTTAAGTTTAAGGGCAATGCTACTAGCATAACAGTTAACTTTTATATGAAAGCCTTAGTTTTACCGTAAGTACGTAAGAAATGAAAATGTTGACAAATCTGTCGCAAGAACCTAGAGTCACAACTTGAAACTTGGGGGGGGGCCTTATATAACATATATAATATAATATACAAAATATAAAGAGACGAAATAGCTAGTAGCAATCCTATCAGCAAAATTTGGGTTCGGAGAAGGGTTGTGCCGGTATTAGGCGCTTGGTTGAAAAAAAGGAGATTTAACCTTGCGATGTTTGAGATTATAAACACAGAAAATAATGTAGGGAGAGAAAAAACAAGTGCAACGGCAAAACTTATTGGTATCGAGGTCGATGGACCAAGAAAGTTTCCCAACACGCCAGTTGCCGTCCGCCGCCCAACTAGTCGACATGCCCCATCAGAGAACAGAGAAGGTGTCTCTGACGTCGATAATGAATAGGCAGTGGTCGTAATGGGCCCCATACCACGTATTGGGCTCTCCGGGGTCACTGCGCTCACAAGGATTGCAAAATGTGATGGCTCACTGCTGTCAGCTGGAGTCCCTCGCTTGTCGACCAGCGACAACGACCACCAACAAGTGATGCCGTTCAAACTCAGGGCGAAAATTGAAATGGAAGAGCTTATGCCGGTCGTGGCATAATCTCATAAACAAACTTATAAGCTTTGTGCCTTGTAATAATGATTACAGGAAGTAGGCACATAAAGAAGACCTAATTCGATACTGTCCCACCCACTATACCAAATCGTAGAGAGAAAAAACGAGTGCAATAGCAAAACTTAGAAGTATCGAGGTTGTTGAACAAGTAAGCTTCCCCAACAAACCGGGTCGCCGTTGGCCACCCCTTTCGGGCTCCATACCAAGTATGTTAGGCTCTTCGAAGTCACTTTGTGTATAGCCAACTACCGCCTGCTGAAGTCACAAACTTGATCAGCGACAACAACCACTTCCAAGTGATACTATTCAAAACTCTCGAAAAAAAATTGGGGAAAATGGTGGGGCTCATGCCGATAATGGCATAATCTCATTAGAAAAATAACGAGATGCTGTGCGTGTAATCTTTGAACTTGAGAGGACAAATACAACAACTAATGTGCTATCTATAAATAAAGAAGAAACAAATAGCAGTGCTATGAATAAAACTTGGGTTCGAAGAAGTGGTGCCAGTGACGGCATTTGATCATAAAAAAAAAAGCTGGAAATTTTGCAGTTGGAAATTATGACCAAAGAAAAGAATGTAGGGCGAGAAAAAACGAGTGCAATAGCAAAACTTAGAAGTATCAAGGTCGATGAACAAGTAAGTTTCCCCAACATGCCGGGTCGCCGATGGCCACCCCTTTCGGGCTCCATACCAAGTATGTTAAGCTCTTCGAAGTCACTTTGTGTATAGCCAACTACCGCCTGTTGGAGTCGCAAACTAGATCAGCGACAACAACCACTTTCAAGTGATACTATTCAAAACTCTCGAAAAAAAAATTGGGGAAAATGGTCGCTCATGCCGACAGTGGCATAATCTCCTAAGCAAACTTGTAAGTTCTGTGCTTTGTAATAATGATTACAAGAAGTAGGCACATAAAGAAGACCTAATTCGATACTGTCCCACCCACTATACCAAATCGTAGAAAGAAAAAACGAGTGCAATAGCAAAACTTACAAGTATCGAGGTCGGTGAACAAGTAAGCTTCCCCAACATGCCGGGTCGCCGCTGGCCACCCCTTTCGGTCTCCATACCAAGTATGTTAGGCTCTTCGAAGTCACTTTGTGTATAGCCAACTACCGCCTGCTGAAGTTACAAACTTGATCAGCGACAACAACCACTTCCAAGTGATGCTATTCAAAACACTCGATAAAAAAATGGGGAAATTGGTGGCTCATGCCGACTATGGCATCTCATAAGAAAATTAATGAGATGCAGTACATGGGTGCACCCTTGAACAGAAAGGACAAGCACGTAATATGATACTAGAAATAAAAATGAAACCTTATTAAGAATCAGCCATTTTGAATTGAAAGGGTCACACATACAAAACGAAAGTTACAGTTATAACCCCATTAGAAACAATGGCCAGGTAATTATAAGGGTAGGAGTTAAGAGGAGGTAATGGCTGCCTAATACACCAAGCTACAGGGAAATGCTACCCAACCCATACTGTGATTTCTGTTATAAATAATTATAAAAATATTACGTTGTTAAGATTAGCAAAATTAGATAAATTAACAGTGATGTGGCAGAGACATAACCTATATTTGCATTTGTTCTAGTTACTCACACTTTCCGACATACGTACCATACACGTTTCCTGACACTCACATTATTTCAACAAATACCATTAAAAAGAAGCGCATTTACATCAGCGTTAAAGAATACCAAAATTTAAATAAGATAAAGGAAATTTTAATTTGTTTTGAAGGCGATATATTTTTGAGATTTCACCCAACCCTCCTGCTTCCAATGATCTGCAAAAAAAGTCTTTTGAGTGACACAATCAGAAAATTAACTTTATGTTTAACACGTTCACCGTCCGGTGACCCACATGTGGGTCATGCCACTGTCAATTAGGAAATATTCATTAACCACATTATGGGTCATATAATATGTACTGCCTTCCTTCTAGGACGATTTCAATGTGGACTTGTGAATTTACACTAACGGACAATTAAAAAAAATCGGTTTATGTAGATCTTTTAAAGAACTTGAAAATATCACAAAGTACCCACACGAACATCACAATTTTAAATACGGCCGTGTTGGTAATAGAGTGTAGTTTACATTAGGCTAGTGAACGTGTTAAATAAAATTTATAAGTAAACACAGAAATCAAAATTAAAATTTTTCAAAAAGTTCAAAAATGTAAAAAAAAATTTATTTCAACGGTAAAATATGTATAAAAAATTTTAAAAGTGTCAAAAAATTCTAACAAATAATTGTCAAAAACAAACCTTCTGTTACGCACTTTAAAAAAATGTCTTCCCTCCAAATCTGATGATCTTCCTCCAACAGTTTCAAAGCCTTGTTGTATATATTGTTAACAGCAAGCCTGAAAGCAAAAATAGTAAATAAACTGGAGGAATAATCAGAAGAAAACATTCTACAGGGCGTTTCATTTTTGATGTAGTTACATGGGTAACTTTGTAACCCTAGAGCACTAAACAGTCTAAAATTTACGAGGACTCGGTTTCACATATACAGTTTGGAAGGTTTCCGCTTATGCATCGCTTATCATATTCACAGTAGCTGTTCATATCAGCGTTGTTTGGATACCCGCGCACGTACATGTAGTTATAATTACCCCTTCCCATATTCTCTGGGTGAGTGTTTAGTATTTACGTTACATGTCGAGGTAGTGTATTTTACGAGTGTCTAGTGTTTATAGGTATGAATTGTGGACAAAAAACAGGAAGATGTCCCATGTGTGTTTTTGATGACATTATAAATATAGCCACAAGAAATTCCTTTGTGATTTATAATTCCAATGGAAACAGAAATAATGTAAAATGGGAGCCTAGATTAACATTTATGCTGAATCTAAGTGAAGAACTGATGAAACCCTGGTTAGAGATGCGAGTTAACACCTCATATTTGCAATGGTGGCCATATATGCCAAGATATATGCAATATTTTGAAAATTAATATGCCAGATAAAAGACCCACTCAGGGTGCAAAGAAGCGTACTATCTACAATTTGTGCCCATTTTGTCTTCAAAGAATGACAACAAATCATTGTGGACGCTCCAACTGCTGTATTTGTGGAGCACACCAAGCCAGTTGCTGCCGAAACTGCGCACAGTAATTTTTGATTTTCAATTATTTTTTGAGAATTTTTATTCATTAATATACACAAAAACCAACTGTACACTTAGCATGTGATATGAGTTTATTTTTTCAAAATTTTCTAATAAAAAAAAAATATTAAAATTTACGAGTGCTTAGTATTCATGCAACTCCCAAGTATGTTTAGTGTTCTAGAGTTAATATTAAAGTTACCTACCACCATTTACATCTTACTGGGCCAATTGTTTAAGACAAATTGAACCATAGAAATAAAATTATAAAATCTTTGGTTTTTGGGCTATACAATCTCAAAGCAAAATGTTTAATATTTCTATTGGGTGTTACACATGTATGTGAATTCCTAAACGGTAAATGATAGAGATTCAATTAAATGAAAAGTATTATTCAGCATCTCAAGTACTGCTATGATCCACATTCAAATCCTACAATTTTTGCTTAATTTTCAGTACAAACTAAAAAAACTAAAATGTTCAGTTTTTGCTTTTTGTGTGTAATTTGGTTATTATCAACGATATCGCAATGCAGTTTTGATATAATTAAGACACTTTTTTACACAGATTTCGAATCTCAAATTAAAATTTTTATAGGTCGTTAAATTTTCAAGATATTGACATTAACTTCGCTTTTTTAAATATGCGGCAAATGCAACAAAGTCATCATTGGATAGAGCTGTTTTTCCTCTTTTTTCTGATATAAGGTTTGATGAGTTTATTTCTACAAATAACAGACTTGTAAGTAAAAACCTGTTTTCTCATAGTATACTTAGAGTTGTGAAAAACAAGTTTAACTTCCGCTTCTGGTTTAGGTTTTTTTGAAAAGCTCAACTAGAACTACAATTTTCGACATACCTCTTCACTTAAAATTTCATCAAAATCGTTCCAGTATTTTCCCCTTTAGAGGCGTCACACATCCATCCACATACCATACATTACAACGTAATGTGCTGTACACGTTATGCAGCAGTTAATGGTAAACAACTTTTATTAATAAAAAAAAATTGATATTCTCAATAGTTTAGGAAATAATGGTGCGGTGACACTTAAATGACTCACCCTGTATACTAGGATCATGAAATTGTAGGCTGCTCATATTTGTTAAAACTTAATTGGCTAATTACCTTTATTGCAATCTCATTTAATCAATAAATTAAAATTCTACATAATAAATAAAAAAAAACTAGGTAGACCTAAATGAAACATAGTGTCCCAACATATACCTAGCTCTCTTACCTCCCGGGTAAACACCACCGCCTGTGGCATAAAAACTTCCAAAGTAATTTAAATATCTTACCTTACCTATAAGCCATGTTTGCAGGAAAAAGCATCCATTTCTACTTTTATCAGATATGAGTTCCTGATGCATTGGAAAAGGAAAAAATTCTGTCTCCCCCCAACACTAGCTGTAAAAGATATACAAATTAGCAAAATCCAATCAAATATATAATCTTCGTGATCATACAAAAATGTTACTAAAGTCACTAACTCTTAATCAGGCAACCTGTTTTTTAGGTTCATCAGTTTATGGTATCATCATTTCGAAAAATAATATAATTCGTCCATAATTATAGTATTGTTTTAATGAGTTTTCACCATTTCAAATTAAAAGCTAAACACCCACTCACTTGGAGGCATTTACAAAACATTTTTATAAAGTAAAATTATGTAAGTACCTATGTCTGTGCCTATATTTTGTAGAAATTGGTGTTTACTTACGCGTACACACCACACACGTTTAAAACTGCCTACAATTTCTGTACAATTTTGAAGTTTTCACAAAGTCATACAATTAGAGTAGTTGCAAAATCTCATGATCCGCGAATTGCGCACCGCCGGGAGTGAGAAGGCTGTAGAAAAGGACGCCCAAACAGTGTTTTCGGCTCAACCTAAAAACATCAGGCTTGCATGTAGGCGCCAAATTTAAAATAGACTATGCGTTAAGTGTGTAATTTAACTCTTTAAATTTCACCAAATTAATGATAATATATTAAATAAACCACTTCCCCAAAAAAAAAAGGAAATGAACGAAAGTAAATATTTTGAAATATTAAAGGGAAGCGTTTTCATTTAGCAAAAATCAGAACACAATAAAACAAATTATAGGTACATGAAGTCAAATTTAATGCAATTATCGTACAACACGATTACACAATTAAATATTATACATAAATTCAAATTGAATGCAAATACAATCCATATTAAAATGAAAGGAATGAATGTAAACAATTTTAAGTTAAATATCAAATCAAGTGTCTTCAGATAATAAAAAGCAAAAATTATATATAATTATAATGGTTTACAACAGGCATGGGCAACCTTTTGAGTAGCTGGGGCCAACTGAAGGTCCATTTATGTATCGCGGGCCGTAAATAAGATAAAAATTCTTTTGGAGATATATTTTCAAAACACATAAATACAAAAAAGTATACAGAACTATATTCAACAAAAACAGAAACTTTTAAAATGCGAAAATTCAAAAAGTACCTACATAATATTTCACTTTCGCATAAAGCCGGCGTAGTCCACATTTTTTTCTCATACAAAAGAAATAATTCGTTACTCTCGTTTATTTGTTGTATCAGTTTAAAATAATAATTGGTCTCGCGGGCAGGATTGGTGGTTAAATGAAACATGTCTGGCGGGCCGGAAAAAAGTTGTACGCGGGCCGCATACGGCCCGCGGGCCGTAGGTTGCCCATGCCTGGTTTACAACCTAAATCGTCTTCATCGTCAGAAGACCAATACAGTTCCGAGTCATCACTGCTGTCATTAACATTTATAATAAGTTCCAGCACATCATCTATTATATATTCCCTGGCAAGATATTCGTCCTCGACCTTCTTCACATGTGAACAAATGTTTGCCCATTCTTGCACACCAACAACATTAAATTTATCTTCTGCCAACTTCCTGACATCATCCATTTTAAACGTTGTATTATGGGCAGCCACATGATTTTTTACCAATGCCCATATTTTTTCTATGGGGTTGAGTTCCGGATGATATGGGGGCAAGCGCAGTGCCACGTGACCCTGTTCGGCTAAAATTTTGTCGATCACATATACTTTGTTAACTGGTTTATGTTTGCATATAATTCCACTTTTGTGTCTTGTAATTGAAACGGTAAGTTTCTTTCCGTTAGCCATCTCCTCATGTCCTCTTTTTTCCAAGCCGAGGTTGGATTTGGTTCGGTGGTTACGTTGTGGTACGATGCATTATCGATAACCAACACAGAATTTTGTTGCAAGGCCCGATTTGAAAGTAAGTAAACCATTCGGAACAAAGCGTTCTTCACCGCCAGCATGCACAATAATTAAACGTTGTCCTTTGGCAACTGGAGACTTCATACATTTGCTTGATCCGTCATCCCAAGCTTTAGGTGCAGTGTGTGAACTATGCAAGTAGGTTTCATCACAGTATATAATATTCCTACCTTCGCTTCTGTATTGTTTTATTTTCCTCAAGTATTCAAGTCGCTTCGCTCGGATTTCTGTTTTCTAAATCAGCACTTGTCGATTATCTTGGCTTTTTTTCCAACGGAATCCTATTTTATGCACTAACTTCCTAAAGGAACGTATCTTTCCAGTAAAAGTAATGCCTTCATCTTTCACTGCTTCAAATACAGCCTGCATCGTTGGTCTTCTTTTGTGAATATTTGCAAATCTATAAATAATTGTGCGTACAGTTTCTTCTTCGTACTGATCCAACGTAGACCTCGGACTGCTTTTATTGATGGTTTTCCTTGGGGAAGTAAATTTGCCACCATCTGGTTGTAGCCTGCCTTCCTTAACAATTCTTTTGACGGTGGCTGATCCAACGCCAGTTGCCTGCGACACCCTTTCGATCAAACTGCTTAAAGGAATAATAAGTTCTTTGGCATCCTTTTCTTCCTTCATAAATTTATAAACGCTGTAAATTATTTCACGGCCTTGACTGTGCACTGTTCGTCTGGCGTTGCTCATAATTACTAGTGATCTGTAAATAAACTTTAATTAGTAAAATGGCTAAACAGAATGAAAATGGATTTCAACAAAGTAGAACTTGGTACTGCCAATAGAATATTATTGTTACTTACTGTACAACAGATACTGCTGCGAAGTTTTTAAATAACGCACTACTTTTGCAAAGAAAACGCTGTAGGTGGATTATAACCTAAAAACAGTTTTAATAAGTATTCCATAAAAATGTTAAATTTGGGTACTTCTACTTACAGCTACACAGTAAATAAACCGCCGTAGTCTTCAAAAAAACTGTTTCCTCTAATAACACAGGGAAATTTAAATATAAACACGCATAAAAATGACACCAAATATTTCGGCAACGATATTTTCAGGTTGGTCTTTAGAACAGTTCGTGACGTCAGTAGCATATTTTGGTTTATTGCGCACGGATCATGAGATCCTGCAACTACTCTAACATATAATTAAAAGAATTAAAACATAACATAACCAACATCCAAGATGCATGGATAGCTAATATATATATATTGGTGTTTTCACTTTTTAATATTTACATTGTTTTGCGAGGGACCCACAAATGTATTGCCGCGAGAGGGCAGCAGTGACGGTAGATTTCTCTGACAGCGTCCGTGAATTTTAACCTAATCCTCCTGAAATGTTCTGACAGTTGACGAGACAATTCGATTCCTTCAAAAAGTAAAATAATAACGAATAAAAGCATACTTCGGTGATTTATTAATTAACACACCAATGTAATTCACAAAACTCAATTTAGTAGAAGCTTCAGCTTAGTAAAAAGACAGACTACCAGCAGAAAATTAAAGAGGAGTAAGTACTGTTTTAATTTTAATCAAATATGTATGTAGAATAACAATTAACTAGTAAAAACACAGTTAAGAAGTTGAGAAATACTTAAATTAATTATTTTCAGGCAGTTAAAAGAATTGTACTTCCGATCACTGTTGATAATAATCACAGCATATAAAAATTTCCTTTTGCTGTAATTTAAACAATCAACATCCTTTGTATTTTAGTAGGCAGCTACATGTTACAATGGAAAAAGCTGGTTTAATTTAAAATTACACTAATGCTAAATTAACTACAATTTAGCATACTCTACAATTTCTAAATAGTTAGGTATATCTATTTAATTATGTTTCTCATAATGATTGCAATATTTTTTAGGATTCATAACAACACGAATAAAGGAAAAGTTAAAAGAGCCCCTTTACTTCATTTAAATGAAGTCTGCACAATTTTCGTTTGCCAAAGCAATGGTATACAGTGTGATTCATAACATGTGGAACGAATTTTCAGGATAGATTCAGAATCTAAATATAATCGAAAGAATTCTCATAAACATGGGCCTGAAAACCCTTCATTATAGGGTTACAGTTTCTTGAAAATAAACCAGGCTAATCACTTTTTGTAGATAACTTTTGCAGTAATTGCACTCAAATTTTAAAATTTCATATGTGAGCATTATTCACGTAATTAGTTATTCATGTATTTGTAATAATTTTGGTTTGAATAAGAACACCAGAGGTGTCTCGTACGGGGGGGGGGGGTCACGTAATTATGTTCTACATATTTTAGATTTTAGCATTTTTTTGAAAAATCTTATTCTACATACAAAATTGCCCAAAAACATGTTCTCATGTTGAAAATTTCTAAATCTAACAATTTTCGAGATAATATGCTTTTCAAAAATTAAATTGCCATGAAGGTCTAATAAGTGTTTTCTTAATACGATAGAATAGAATAGTTTACACAAAACTTTGAGAGTAAATTCTATAAACATGTGTCCATAAAAGCTGCTTATGAAATTAAATCTATGGAAGAGAATACTGTTCCCACTTCTGTAGACTGCAACTTGCCCGGTAATGAAGAGTTTTTGGGCACATATTTATAGGAACTTTTTATTATTTTCAGATTCTTAATCTGTACTGAAAGTACATCCCAACATATTATCAATCATCCTGTGTGCATCGCCACATATAACCACAAAAATATGCGTTGATTCCTCAACTGCAACTGGTATGTCACCATCCTAGTGGCAGAATTACCAGGTCGAGAACCCTGTGTTATGATTACCTTGTCGACGTGCCATCATAGTAGGACAACGACAAATATAATAGTGACTACTTGTTCAGTGAAAGCTGCATTTGTATTTATTCAAAGCGTACAGACATGCAGTCATGTATGGTTTATGGTTTAATTATAATTTTTTGCAGACTTGCAAAACGCATTAATTATTTTATAATTTAAAAGATTTTTTTAATGAATTTATGTTCATATCAAGTATATGTTATTGGAATGCTTGTCTAGTGCTTAAGTTAACATGCTAAAAAAGTACTAAATTAGTTAACGTAGATTTTAATGTTTTCATGTTTTTTTACGTATTTTGTGTTTTAATCCTGGTTTATACAAGCTACCCTTTGATATTTAAATCTTAGGTTTGAGATGAATATTATACAATGTTTATTGTGATCTGTATAATAGGCAGGAGCCCTTCTGAAATTTTGTAAGATAATCGCTATCCGCACACAAGTAAATAATAAACTTTTGAAGTACTTAAAATACTTGTTTTTATTACTAAATGTATTATTATGTACTGATTTTTGTTTCTGTTCTATTTTTAATGTTTTAAATTACGTTTATCATTTTGTGCTTATGCGGTTTGTATGTTACACAATTATAATATGTGCAGGTAGATGGTACCCTCGTAGGCAACTATTAACCGAAATGACATTAAAGCACTGCATTAATTCTACGATAAAATTGCGCAGTTACTTCGTTGTCTTCTAATTCGATTACATCTTTATACTTTACTACTGCTATTGCCTACTTTCACTAAATAATTGCAATAAAAATTAGTACTCTATAGTGTTTAAGGAAATATGTAGAGTAAGCAATAAAGTATGATTTATATGGGTCAATTATCAATTTTTTTCATGTTTCTTTTTTTAATTACAATGCCTTACAGTCATCCCATTCTATAACTACATAAACTGTAGCATTCCACCGTGACCCATGCACATAATAAACATCAAATCGGGCGCATCAAATTGCTTTACAGAACCAATTTTGTTTTCGTTTTTTTTTCTTCGTATTTTTGCTTTGCAATAAGCCTTTTGGAGTCTTATCGATCTCAAAACTGAGTGCATTGAAATCTGTTTTTTTTCGAATTTCCCAAGAAAATCATAACCAAGTTTTACCGCCTCCTCGCATTAACAATCGTTTTCCCGAAGTTGAATAACTACAGTGCCCGCTACAGTGATAATCAGTGTGAAGATATAAATTTTCAGGCTATATTAAATATTAACCTTTTCAATATTGCAATAAATAATGAATTATAGGAAAATATGATCGAGAATAGTTGTCACTATAATGTTCTTATAATTCTTGAATTATGACAGTATATCACAGTATGAACAAAGTCAGGTTAGAATAGCATTGCGTGCGGATTTCAAATTTGACGCGCAAACGTCTTTTTAGTACCTACTGCGCCATCTCTCCGCAAAACATTTCGTGACGCCCATATCAAACTCGAGTGACAACACCATACCTTCCAGTCATCTTGCCAACATCAAAGAACATCAAAACGCCCAGAAGCGTCACTTCGATACTTTTTTTGTACTTTAGTCGGCCATATTGTTAATGGTTTTGCTGTCAATCTGACGGATGTAACTTGGAGGTTATGTTCAACTTAGTGTTTATTATTATATTTAAACATCCATAATAATTAACAGTAGATAACAATAACATTATTTTTCACTCCATGTAAGGTTCTTCTTTCGTCCATTTTATTCAGGTATCGTTTTTAAGGGTATTACAGTTATTTAGCGTGTCAACTGTAGCACAATACCACAACAGCATCACAGACGGAGCAGTTCGTTTGGTTGACTTAGCAGTAAATTGTGTTCTGTGAATGTTACTTAAAGTAATCAGTTTTAGTCAAACGTTGGTAAATACTCGTACCATTTGGACATAGCAATACGCGGTAGGTATACCTACTACAAAATATTGAACAATGTAATTTTATTTGCATTTCACATACCTAATAAAAATCCTACTCGATCTACAGAATTATTTTTACTTATTACTTTATTTAATGCGTGCTTCGGTTTCCTGCGAATTACCTTTAGCAATATTATTTAGTTCTTTGTGTTGTATGTCTACAAGTTATATTTAAAATTGGCGCCATTTAATTTTGACGTTAACCATTTTCAATATGGCGAAGGTCACCCATATTGTGCTCAAAACATCAAAGGAACCGACACAAGTGACGCTTCTGGGGTATTTTGATATTCTTTGCCAACATTCCACAAG
This sequence comes from Ctenicera cuprea, assembly GCA_958336395.1. Classification (NCBI taxonomy): domain Eukaryota; kingdom Metazoa; phylum Arthropoda; class Insecta; order Coleoptera; family Elateridae; genus Ctenicera; species Ctenicera cuprea. The sequence continues at coordinate 43,007,315 of OY284494.1, forward strand.
AAAGAAACTAATAAAAGTACGCAGTGGGAGGGGAAAATGAACCAATCATAGAGCTTTGTTATGATGTCATGATGCGTGTGCCACATGTTACATAAAAACAAAACACGAAACTGATAAGCTGATAATGATAAAGATAGCATTGAAGTTTTGAGGCATGTTCAAGATGACTGGAAGGTATGGTGTTGTCACTTGAGTTTGATATGGGCGTCACGAAATGTTTTGCGGAGAGATGGCGCAGTAGGTACTAAAAAGACGTTTGCGCGTCAAATTTGAAATCCGCACGCAATGCTATTCTAACCTGACTTTGTTCATACTGTGATATTATACTGTCATAACTCAAGAATTATAAGAACATTATAGTGACAACTATTCTCGATCATATTTTCCTATAATTCAATATTTATTGCAATATTGAAAAGGTTAATATTTAATACAGCCTGAAAATTTATATCTTCACACTGATTATCACTGTAGTTATTCAACTTCGGGAAAACGATTGTTAATGCGAGGAGGCGGTAAAACTTGGTTTTGATTTTTTTGGGAAATTCGAAAAAAATCAGATTTCAATGGACTCAGTTTTGACATCGATAAGACTCCAAATGGCTTATTGCAAAGCAAAAACACGAAAAAAAAAGTTCTGTAAAGCAATTTGATGCGCCCGATTTGATGTTTATTATGTGCATGGGTCACGGTAGAATGCTACAGTTTATGTAGTTATAGAATGGAATGACTGTAAGGCATTGTAATTAAAAAAAGAAACATGAAAAAAATTGATAATTGAGTTGTCCAGTTTCAAAAGTGGCCAAGTCCACAATTTAAAAAAAATGAGTTAGACACATTAAAATTTTCGTCTTTTCGCCCTCTATCGGCAAAACTGATCGTCATGTATCACAACTGTCTATATACAATTTAAAAATTGATCTGAAATTTAGGTACTGCAACAAAACTAGCTATATACAAGGTGCTTGCGTTAACAAAACTGTCTATATGTGATCTCAATTTTACGGTAACAAAACTGCCTATACACCATAGTTAATATAGGTCAGAATTTGCCTACTGCTGCAAAACGGACTAAATTAAACAGCAACAAAATAATGTGATGCAATAATAGTGCAGTAGCTACTTTAATATTGCGTAGAGCAGTGTTCGCGTTAAAATTACTTGTTTTATTATTATAAATGGATCCAGAAAACGATGTAAGAGTGCTCGACGGAAGTTTAGTTGAAGTTCCCGGGGCTGGTCGCAAAAGAGCAAGGAGGGTGGAAACATGGAAAAGAAGCGTGGAAAAAAAATTAATGTTAGTTTTGTTAGCAGTACTAACTAGGGGGTTTATCTAATAGTAAATCGGGGCATTGGCCAAACAACAAATATTTGGCCAGGCGATAACGCTCTAATACCAAATATTCGGCAAACCCCAAAAAATTGCCTAATATATTCGGTTAACTATTCGGCCCAATGAATATTCGGTAGACCCCTAGTACTAAAACCTAGAACAAATTTTTGTTTGAATTAAATAAAGAACTTCTTAGAATACCAATCTTTATCACAGGCATTCCTCCAAAGGGCCTCTCCATAAACCAAACTGCAATCACCCGAACAAAAACACACAAAAATTACAGTGTAATTCCCTCAATCTTCAAGATATTAGAAGATTTCATCAAGCCTTTTACTCCACAAGTAATAAAATAGATCAGGACAATTTTATTCTTAAATACTGCACAGCAACTACTCCAAAACGTCACCGTACGAGAGCTAAGAAAAGAAAAAATGTTACAATAAAATATTATGCACGAAGATTTCGGGTCGATTCTGGCTCAGAAAATATTCAAATATGCCAAAATACTTTTATTTCCATACTGGGAATTTCTAAATTTCGTATACAAAACATAAACAATAAGTATTTTCAAACAGGGACAATGCTTAAAGAAACTCGAGGTGGTGATCGCCGATCCCAGAAATTTGCTGAACATGTAAATGCTATAAAAAGTTTTTTCGTAAAATTTAAACCTCTGGAGTCGCACTACAACCGTGGTACAAATTCCACTCGGCAATATCTACCTTCTGATATATCTATAGCACTAATCTTTAAAATGTACTTGACTGCCAATCCGGAATTGAAAGTTAAATATGATTTTTTTAGGAATGTTCTTGTTAAAAAATTTAACTTTAGTTTCGGTTCACCAGCAACTGATGCCTGCTCCACATGCATATCTCTAAAAGAAATAATAATATCGGCTAAAAATGATGCTACTAAGAATATGGCTCAAACAAAACTTAACGTGCACAAAATTCGTGCAAGATGTTTTTTTAATATTTTAAAAGCAAAAGACGCTACTGTACTAACTTTAACTTTTGACTGTCAGAAAAATTTGGTTTTGCCAAAGGTGCCAGATCAGTTTTGTTATTACAGTAGACAACTATATCTCTACAATTGTACGATTTGTCAGGGTAGTTCAAAAGACTCACAAACAAAATCAAATACATTTTTATACACGTGGTCTGAAATTTATATGGCCAGAGGATCAAATCAAATAGTTTCTTGTGTTTATCATCGATTGAGAAACACTGATTTTACTAATGTAGAATCTTTGCGATTAATAGCTGACGGGTGCAGCGGTCAGAACAAAAACACATCAATGATTGGAATGATCTCTAAATGGTTACTTACCGAAGCACCAAAAACTCTTAAAACCGTAACTCTTATTTTTCCTATACCGGGACACTCTTTTATTCCTCCTGATAGAATTTTTGGCAGGATTGAAAGAGTTCTGAAGAAAAAAGAGACGATTATAAAGCCACAGAAATACTATGACATATTTGATACAGTCGGTACCGTTTTCAAACTAGATGAAGGTGAGGTTGAAGTGCACGATTGGAAAACTGCAGCCGAAACTGTATTGCGCAAAAGTACATATTGGCATTTTCAACTCAAGCCTTCCAGAAGAGTGATTTTTAGTAGGAACAAACAAAGAACCAATATTGTTGTAAAAGGTGAAGCAAATTATAATGTTGATATTTGTGGGCCTGGTACACTTTGTAAGAAAGGAAAGTTCCCTAATCACATCAAACCCAATATATTACCAGAAGGAAATAATAAACTAAAGCTTGCAAAACTAATTGATGTGTCAAAATTGTTAGCTAAACACTTTGGAAAGAAGTGGAAGGCATTGCCAGACCTTCAGTATTTTTCTCTTTGCCCTGATCCAAAGAAGACAAAGGGTGACGAGTCGGACGATGAAATAGAAGAAAATAATGTGGAGAGTGAGACTGAAGAGAGAACTGTTACAAACCAGGAGGAAAATTATAACGATGATGAGGAAGATTATAGGGAATGCAAGGACGCAGTTAATAATATTTCAGAATTGGAACGTATTGATATGGACAAAACCGTAGAAGTAGAAGATGCAGACATTAACTTAGCCTTCCAAGATGACCTCGTCAAAGCAGCTTTAGAGACTGAAAGATACGTCTTGGATACGGAGAACGAAGATGAATAGTTTCATTTACCTAAATATCTACTTGTTTTATTTCTCTGGAGGTTAAGGTTTCCTAATTGTTTAGTTTATATTTTTGTTGAATACATTACTTTGTTTTGTATCATTTTAATAATGTTTATTTTGTCTTTGTTTAAGAAAAAATATTTGGGTTTTTAATACGAAAGTAAAGAATGATTGTTTATATTTTTCTCATGCTATTTTTTAATTTTCTTTTGCCAAAAAAACTATTACAAAAGTAATAGTAAATAAAATAGTCAAAAACTTATTTTTGTTTTCAAAACTAGCTATATACTACCACTGCGGTTTCAAAACTACCTATATAGAGACTTTGGAATCAGAACTATCTATATTTAAATAAAAAATTTAAATTACTATGCTTTGGATAGATACATTTTTCTAAAACTTCAGATAACGATTATCTATAACAAAACCAATATAACTACCAAAATTTTTTATTAATATAATGAAAATCGTACAGCTGACAGTTTTTTGCGATTATCTCCGTTCAGTTTGTCTGGCCTATAGCCACTTTTGAAACTGGACTACTCAATTGACCCATATGAATCATACTTTATTGCTTACTCTACATATTTCCTTAAACACTATAGAGTACTAATTTTTATTGCAATTATTTAGTGAAAGTAGGCAATAGCAGTAGTAAAGTATAAAGATGTAATCGAATTAGAAGACAACGAAGTAACTGCGCAATTTTATCGTAGAATTAATGCAGTGCTATAATGTCGTTTCGGTTAACAGTTGCCTACGAGGGTACCATCTACCTGCACATATTATAATTGTGTAACATACAAACCGCATAAGCACAAAATGATAAATGTAATTTAAAACATTAAAAATAGAACAGAAACAAAAATCAGTAGGTACATAATAATACATTAAAATTGTACTGTATTGACAAAATCTATGCGGACAGTCACTCTAGACATAGTGCATCTCTTTAACATTATAATTAGTAATAAAAACAAGTATTTTAAGAACTTCAAAAGTTTATTATTTACTTGTGTGCGGATAGCGATTATCTTGCAAAATTTCAGAAGGGCTCCTGCCTATTACACAGATCACAATAAACATTGTATAATATTCATCTCAAACCTAAGATTTAAATATCTAAGGGTAGCTTGTATAAACCAGGATTAAAACACATAAAATACGTAAAAAAACATGAAAACATTAAAATCTACGTTAACTAATTTAGTACTTTTTTAGCATGTTAACTTAAGCAAGCATTAGACAAGCATTCCAATAAAATATACTTGATATAAACATAAATTCATTAAAAAAATCTTTTACATTATAAAACAATTAATGCGTTTTGCAAGTCTGCAAAAAATTATAATTAAACCATAAACCATACATGACTGCATGTCTGTACGCTTTGAATAAATACAAATGCAGCTTTCACTGAACAAGTAGTCACTATTATATTTGTCGTTGTCCTACTATGATGGCACGTCGACAAGGTAATCATAACACGGGGTTCTCGACCTGGTAATTCTGCCACTGGGATGGTGACATACCAGTTGCAGTTGAGGAATCAACGCATATTTTTGTGGTTATATGTGGCGATGCACACAGGATGATTGATAATATGTTGGGATGTACTTTCAGTACAGATTAAGAATCTGAAAATAATAAAAAGTTCCTATAAATATTTGCCCAAAAACTCTTTGTTACCGGGCAAGTTGCAGTCTATAGAAGTGGGAACAGTATTACCTCTTCCATAGATTTAATTTCATAAGCAGCTTTTATGGACACATGTTTATAGAATTTACTCTCAAAGTTTTGTGTAAACTATTCTATTCTATCGTATTAAGAAAACACTTATTAGACCTTCATGGCAATTTAATTTTTGAAAAGCATGATATTATCTCGAAAATTGTTAGATTTAGAAATTTTCAACATGAAAACATGTTTTTGGGCAATTTTGTATGGAGAATAAGATTTTTCAAAAACATGCTAAAATCTAAAATATGTAGAACATAATTACGTGACACCCCCCCCCCCGTACGAGACACCTCTGGTGTTCTTATTCAAACCAAAATTATTACAAATACATGAATAACTAATTACGTGAATAATGCTCACATATGAAATTTTAAAATTTGAGTGCAATTACCCTGCAAAAGTTATCTACAAAAAGTGATTAGCCTGGTTTATTTTCAAGAAGCTGTAACCCTATAATGAAGGGTTTTCAGGCCCATGTTTATGGGAATTCTTTCAATTATATTTAGATTCTGAATCTATCCTGAAAATTCGTTCCACATGTTATGAATCACACTGTACACCATTGGTTTGGCAAACGAAAATTGTGCAGACTTCATTTAAATGAAGTAAAGGGGCTCTTTTAACTCTTCCTTTATTCGTGTTGTTATGAATCCTAAAAAATATTGCAATCATTATGAGAAACATAATTAAATAGATATAACTATTTAGAAATTGTAGAGTATGCTAAATTGTAGTTAATTTAGCATTAGTGTAATTTTAAATTAAACCATCTTTTTCCATTGTAACATGTAGCTGCGTACTAAAATACAAAGGATGTTGATTGTTTAAATTACAGCAAAAGGAAATTTTTATATGCTGTGATTATTATCAACAGTGATCGGAAGTACAATTCTTTTAACTGCCTGAAAATAATTAATTTAAGTATTTCTCAACTTCTTAACTGTGTTTTTACTAGTTAATTGTTATTCTACATACATATTTGATTAAAATTAAAACAGTACTTACTCCTCTTTAATTTTCTGCTGGTAGTCTGTCTTTTTACTAAGCTGAAGCTTCTACTAAATTGAGTTTTGTGAATTACATTGGTGTGTTAATTAATAAATCACCGAAGTATGCTTTTATTCGTTATTATTTTACTTTTTGAACGAATCGAATTGTCTCGTCAACTGTCAGAACATTTCAGGAGGGTAAGGTTAAAATTCACGGGCGCTGTCAAAGCGATGTACCTTCACTGCTGCCCTCTCGCGGCAATACATTTGTGGGTCCCTCCCAAAACAATGTAAATATTAAAAAGTGAAAACACCAATATATATATATTAGCTATCCATGCATCTTGGGCATGTTGTTTATTATTACTAGAATAAATTTTACTCAAATATTGAAATTAATTTAAATTAAGAGGAAATTGCCAGCGAGGAGAATTCTGACATTTGGCAGAACTGCAATTTGAAACACCACTAACGGAGTCCTACAGAAAACTCAAACATTTAAGTTTAAACTTAAATTCTGAAGATTTTAATGTACAAGTTTTGAAATTTGTTTTGATGCGTTAGAGTTACAGGCTCCTGAAGAAAGAACAGCCTAATCACTTTTTGTCCTAACTTGTACAATAGGTGCACTAAAATTTTGAAATTTTATATGTGAGCACTACTGATTTAGTTTACTATTTTTACTTATTTTTGTTTGAATAAGTGCACCAGAGGTGTCTCGTATGGGGTGTCACGTAATATGTGCTTCCCAATATTTTAGATCTTTACAAGTTTTGTATAGAAAATCTTATTCTCCATACAAAATTACACAAAAACGTTGCTGTTGTTGAAAGTCGCTATATCTAACAGTTATCAAGATAATTCAATGTTTTTGTAAAATCGAGTTACCATGAAGCTCTAACTGTGTTTTTACAAGTTAATTGTTATTCTACATACATATTTGATTAAAATTAAAATACTACTTACTTGTCTTTAATTTTCTGCTGGTAGTCTGTCTTTTTTACTAAGCTGAAGCTTCTAATAAATTGAGTTTTGTAAATTACATTGCATTGGTGTGTTAATTAATAAATCACCGAAGTATGCTCTTATTCGTTATTATTTTACTTTTTGAACAAATCGAATGTCTAGTCAACTGTCAGAACATTTCAGGGGGGTTCGGTTAAAATTCACGGTCACTGTCAAAGAGATAAATCTTCACCAATATATTGGTGTGAATATAGATTTTTAAATAAAATTTATTTATTCTTAAATAATTCAAAATACCCACACTGCAATTGACATAAATAGATGCTATGTACGTGAATTTTAATTAATAAAATAATCTTATTTTTAATAAGCCCCACTTTGACAAGCTCATAAATATATGTTGTGTGTTTTAATTTTAATACGCAATAAAATTATCTAAGGTTCATAAATTAACTTCTAAAATTAAATTTGACGAATGATAATTCTTCGGTCCAGTCCTAGATTTATTGTACAAAGCTTCTTTAGCGCACACTCCACAATTCTGCAACCCTCAGGGAACAGCGTTCTGTGATTCTTTTAACCACGTTCGAAGTGTAATCACTCAGCACTGTTCAATTACTTATTTCTTTTTAGGTAAGTTCAATTTATAATCAAAACACTTAAGATTTAAATATACTTTTTTAACTGTTCACACTTAATTTAATTTCAAATCAAAAAATAATTTGATCACTTTGATATTGGCAAATAATTACCATTTAATTTATTTAATTTTACCGTAGATCCAACGATTTCCAATAAGGATCGATTTATTTATCGATTAAACGAAGTAATAATGACATTAGCACGTCGATTCAAATTTAATTCCAAAGGATTTTACAACAAAACTCCGCAAGTACGTAGTTGTATGTATGAATATTGATCCCGAATTCATCACAATCCAACAGCACAACGGGTACCGTTTATTAAAGCTGACTGCTATTGAAATGTAACCTTGCCATCTCACACGAAGATTCGGTTCTCGGTAGGTACGCCATAGGTGTTTGTAGGACTGCCACAGAACATCTCTGTATAATCAATATACTTATTTATTATAAAAAAAATCTTTGACCATGGAAAACTAAGTACTTTTATTTCACATAAAAAATTATTGACAGTTTGCAACTGTATGAATTAAGTTTCGACATGAGTTTTGTTTTTCATGGCCAACTCTTATGACTTTGTTTTTGCTGATATGATATATTCGCATGCTTTATAATATTTTAAGAATTATATTATCAACAACTATATACAGGCATTATTGCGCTTATTTCAGGTAGCCGTGGCTTTGATTCGCTGGAATGTCAAATAACAGTGAGAGCACTGTTTCCTAAATAAAATTCAATGTTTAATACAAAAAAATAGTTGTTTTTTTTTATATTGTACTGAGGCATCTGTTAAATAGCAGTACTGCATAAATAACTATAGGTTACGCAATGCTTATTCCTCAGTTTTCCCACTTCAATTGAACAGCTACTCTGTGATAAGCATTGCTAAGTACACCTCTGAGGTTCCATATATTTTTAAAACTTTCCGGCTGAGTATTATAACAGGAATCTACTGCTTTAGCCCATATTTCCACCTACAAAAAATATTTGAAACATTTTTAAATAAATTAAAACAAAAAAGTCATACCAACCTTCTTATTTCCTTTTGGCACAGGGACACGAGCAGACCATAACGTCCATGCCCAGTGCTGAGGTGGGGGATTGTTGTCTTGGTGATCAAGTTTAGCAACATGCCATGAATTACCTCCATCAGTTGTTATATCCACTCTTACAATTTTTTGACCTCCACCAGACCAAGCATATCCTGTATACAGTAAGTTGAATTTATATAAATACTGTAGCAGCAAAATAAAAAAAACAGGTGTCAATGCCTACTATGATATCTGGATTTCTAGAAATTACCCCCCTCTAATTTTTTGGCTGACAAATTCAAACATGTCTAATTTCCGTTGCTGGTTCCGGTAAAAACTTTACAAAGAACTACCTGCAGCTAAAAAACTTTCACATACCAATTTTGATAAAAATCGGTCAAGGGGTTCCGGAGATAAAGGGAACGAAGGCACTCTGGTCCCATACAACTTTTATTTGAAAAATGTCTCTGTATATTAAAAAGTAAGAGAAATCAATCCCCCTATATTAATTTTTTTACCTTGCACCAAAATAGAATCATCTTCAACAGTAATAGTTTGTCCAGGTATAGGTTTACAAATAGCCGATATTACAGGTAACTCTTGAATTGCAGGAGATTTAGTGAAGTCAACTGTATCCCAGTCAGTACTTGGAGAAAATCCCTTGTAATCATTCTGCTGCCAATGTGAGTCACTTTCTTCTGTTGACACTATAATTCTTCCTATAAAAATCATACCATAAAGTCCACAGGAATCTTCTTTACATCATTCGTTTAATGAGAAATACGTCAATCTTACCTAACCATTTAACATTTCGAGCCCCAACAATCCCAGGTACAATCGCTCTTATGGGATAGCCATGATCTCGGGGTATTGGTTGTCCATTCATTTCATAAGCCAAAATTACATCTCCTCTTTTATCTACGGCTTTCCAAAAGGGTATGGACGCACCATAAGATTTACCAGTAGGATCAGTATCCAAACCTTCAAACTAATAATTAATGAAAACCTACTCATATTTTAAATTCTTTATTTTTTAATTATTTGGTCGAGATTAATTTATATCTTAAACCATAGAAAATATAATAATTTACTCTATGCTACCTGTACGTGATTGAATCCATTTGAATCTTCACTTACTCCAGCAAGTCTTAAAACATCTCTCAATCTTGCTCCTGTCCAAGTAGCATTACCAATTGCTGCAGGACCCCAATTTAAACCTTTCACCGTTTTTACCTACATTCGAGATTTTATAAAATAATCATCAAATTTTTTTTTTATAATACCTCTGACATTTCAGTTCGCCTGTTTCCTGCACACATAACCGTAGCAGTTACTGTATGTTTAGGAAACTTCTTTAATTCTTCATATGATAATAAAATTGTTTTCTTTACTCCTTCTACTTCAATTTCTAGTTCATAAGCAGACAGGTCTATATCAGGGACTGGTAGATGATTGCGAACATAAAAAAGTTCACTGTAAAAGATAATTGAATTACCTACCACAACATGCGAACACAATTACAAACAAAATATCAAAAATAAAGAATTAAACATTTAAGCAAGTATGATTAAAAGTAAAATAGAAAATGTAAAACCTGTTGAACTTAAGAATTGTTTTATTTACAATAAATTAAAATGAACTTCAACATTAAGTAAAGCTGGAACTTACAAATAAAGAAAACATATAATTAAAAATTCTTCAAGTAGGTATGCTTACTTGGGAGTGAGAAAACTGTCGACTAATATCGACGGAGGAAGTTCAGCATTAAAAGGTTTTACAGATGCCGGTTTTAAAGCAGTGTGTCTTCTAGGATCATTAGAATATGGGTCTGACATATTGCTGATTGCCTCTTTAGCTTCTTCAGCTGACAGGTTTCCTGTTGTGTAATAATAATAAATAATAAATGCAAAGAACATAACATTTTTGGATAATAATGCCTACCTATTCTCATTGATTCAAGCATTTCCAAAACCTGCGGAGTATTATGAGCTGCATACAGCAGCCAAAATGGTTCCACAGAACTACCAGCAGCTAGCATGATTTGATCACCTCCAGGATGCTCCGACACAAATTTTGTTATGTCATACACGCCCTGTTTAAATGTAACCCAAACCTTTTGTTCTCTGTAATTTTAAGAGTACAAATTTGAACACGCTAAATAATGATTTTTTCAGAAATTAGTTTACCTGTTCGCATGCTCCGATACTTGTTTCAAGGTATAGTTGGGCAAAGCCGGATTAAAAACACCCACATTACTACCAACTTTCGCTGCTGCTGGGGCAGCTTTTAACTGAACGTAATTGTCCTCTTCTGCAAAGAATATTGTTTTTAACTTTAGACAGTTAAGATATTTCTGAATGGAAATAGAATAGAAATATAGATATTTAAAAATTGAACAAGTTTTATTAAAAAATATTTTAGTGGTAGACAGTAGGTATTTTGCCAGATATTTATAAAATATTATTTTTACAAATATGCCGCCATTTCGTGTCGATAACAGAAGCTCAGTATGTCCCCTATATAACTGTACCAAAATACAAAATTTCCAAACTGCAGTTTTTACGTAAAATTCTCAATATAAAAATCCTACTGTAAATAGGCTTATGTATCGTGCTTTACAACAGTAATTAAGTGCTGATTTCATACTTCTAATATCAAATAGGTATTTTACTCTTCAAGCTAGTATAAATTTGAAAAAAAAAGCAGAAACTACCTTATCCAATTTTTCCTTCTAGTTAGTGATTTTCCAGTGAGAACATATTTTTTTAAATTTCTTACCATACAATTTATGTGCAACCCATGATGCAAAAGCAGCTCCCACAATTACATTTCGAGTTGTTTTATAGCTTGTATTATTATATTCTTGTTTTTCATGCCGTTCGTTGAAGCTTTGTGATGAACAACGAATAGTCGAATTGCGAATGTGCGTACCATATAATCGAAGAATCGTTGTAAACCTAAAAAAATAATATAATTAGAAATAACAATAGGTAGTTAGTTAGTGCCAAATTTTACAAAATAATTTATAATATTTAAAGTAAAAATAATCAATCGGTTACTCTTGCAGAATTTTCTTAATTTTATTATTAAATTAGCGACACTATTTTCTTTTACATTGTTTTTTAATAAATTAGAGATCAAACTGATCAAAATTTCTAATTGATCAGTTTGATCTCTAAGGTATTTACAATCAATGAACACAAAATTTTCATATGAAAATAAATTTGAATTCAAAAATAATTGGAGGCAATGTAAATATACCTAACTTCAGAGAGCAATGTTAAAATAGGATAAATGTAATAATTTTTCTAACCTTCTGTACATTTTTATCTACTTTTCAGTAAATTTTAGAACATTGGTTCACGCTTTACAGGTATTGAGAATCAAACCCCACAGATTTATCAAAAATTACACAATACTTGTACTTTATTTATTTTAGATAGATTAAATGAAGGTCAAGAGCACCCAATTTATATAAAAACATGAACGCACTATAGTAACTACAAGCAGATGAACTTCTGAGACAAAATTGCCAATTAATGAGACCTCATTATCGAAATTGGGCAACAAATTTAAATTATTTAGTGTTGCCAGCGATTTGAACCACATACAAATTTTATAAAATTTAATTTTCTACTCAATTTGAAATTTTGAATTGGGTTATGTGTATAAACTGCTTTTCACAACTTTTAAGTTTTAACCCACACATTTTTCCTTATCTTTAATTGATTGCTTTAGAAATATCATGAATTCATGATAATTAATTATATCTACTGATAATAAAATTGGGAAATTTAGAATAAACAAACCTGATAATGTACAAACAAAAAAATAATTTTGCTGGTATTTTGTAAGCACAAATTAATACAAACAAGAGAAACTCCATATTAAATATTTAGGAAGTTTTAATTTGTAAAATTTTACACGGTAGCTTATGTTACGGTTAATGTTGTTAAATAGGTTATTAACGTTGGGTAAGTTATCGTTAAGAATCGGCGAATGACGTTAATTCCCTAAGTTGCTGATCAGCAAACCAAACTCCAATTGTATTGAGGAATAATTAAGCCCTCAGGGGCTGATCATTTCTAAATCAAAAAAGCGAAGCACTTTGCCCGGACTCTTTTCTATACTTTAGATATTGTTACTTATCATATACAGGGTGGTTTAAAGTTTGCCTTTCAAACTTCTGTATGTGATTCCCTAAGCCGAATTTAAGAAAAAAGTTCCAACGATCATGTGCCCTAAAATGCTTCTGAAGGGAGCTAGGGCCCCTTGAAATGGGCAAATAAAATTTAAATTATAATTAATATCTCAGCTTCCATATAAAATAAAGAAATTCAATATTTATCAAATGTTAATGAATAATTGAGTAGTTAATAAAATTTTAATTAATTAAACAAAAAGACAAAATCGAATAATTTTCTTTATTGCCCCAAAACGGCCCGCGACGTAACTTCTCTGCGCCCAAACGCCCCTGCAGCCAAACGGTCCTGCGTCCAAACGTCTCAGCGTTCTAAACCGAAATTGCAAAAATACTTTTTTCAAAAAATAAAAATAAAAGTTAGGTAAACTTAGGGAACTTTTGTTTTAATTCTTATTGTTTGAAATGCGTGCTGCCTATATGCAATTACTATTTACGACATAACTTCTGCACCTTGCAGTACGTAGGTAATAAAATGTATAAATGTTTACCTTCTCAATTTCAAAAAGTGGGAGATTACTAATATTCAAAAATTTTGATAATAATTTTTTTTTTATTAAAATTGAATGTACCTATTTATGAAATAAAACAGAGTAATAACTTTTTGTTGTGTGAAGTCTACAGTTAAACCAAGAAAGTACAATTTAACGCTTTATCGGCATCGGCATACTTCCAAATAATAATTTGTGTGTGTGTGGATTGGTGTATTGAAAACCTGTTGTAGTATACAATTTTATAATGTGATAAATCAATGCTAATTAATATGGGCAATTGGGCACCTATTTAGAAAATGCTCGCATTGAATTATCTGTATTATGTTTGAATAGAAGCAAATCAATACATAGAATTACAAAAATTAGTTTTGTATAATCAGAAAATAGGTATTTAATAAATTGCACCTATTTAAGTATATGGTTATACATTTATATAGGTATTTATTAATCTGCAATATTGGGGGATTCCAGGCTCGTAATCAGGGGGTGGTCAGGTGGAGCTCAGCGCTACCTACAACATTATTAAGCCCCACCTATTTCTGGTTCCTGGCTGCGGACCTGGGGAATTTAATTATTATTAACAAAATTATCTCAGTTTATTTAACTGAATCTTCTTACATATTATAAGGCTGTAAATATTACGGTCCAATTTAATATTATTTTATTAAACATGCAAGTACGTAAATAATCATAAATTGTATATAAAAATATATTACCCAGAATTCATTATATATTCATATACTTCAAGAATCAATAGCTACAGAAATAAATAACTTCTGAATATTTTATTACTTTCAGAGAAATAAACGTTTCGTCTAATTATTGACGATTAGTATATATTTATGTCATATAAGTTAATATAAAGAATTAAGTTTAATTTTTTTGTTGCAAAATTTAATTTTACAGGCAAGCCGCAAGCGTGTTGTGCGTCGAGTTGTAAAACTAGTTGGCTAAAGGGTGAAGGTTTGCAGTTTTTTAAGTAAATGTCAAAAAAAAAATAGGTTAAGTATGCGATTACTACAAGACACAGTGATAGCATATTTTGTGTTAAATAGGAGTATAAGCTGCAAACATTATATATTTTATTAATATTTTTAAACGTACACAATATACAGCTATTTTACACCCAACAATTCTTGACAACGTCCTGTAACCACCGTTTCACGTCTCAGAAATGACGCAGTTCCAGCTGTAGTCTCGTATGCTTCGCAAGAATATTATACAGACAAAAAGCAAGATATGATACTGGTAGAACCTCTCAGAACCTATTCCGTTTATCTCGACTTCAGTAACCACCATTTTAAACCTTTTGAAATAGAAATAGAGCCTACTCGATATATGAATGTTTGCAGCAATTCTTTTACAACAAACAATTATTTACAACAACCTGGAACCAGTGTTCCACGTTTTTATATGACTTACAGAAATTGCATAGAAAGCAAGATACGTTACATTGTAATTTAATTTGATATTTTGTTTTTGACCTCTTACAAAATGATTCCCAGCTTCACTTACTTGGTTGTTTAGAAGCTGAGTATGTAATAACAATTATATAATGATTCAATAGATGGCAACACGTAATGTAGCCACTCACAGGGCTCAGGGCTTAAATGTTGTCTGTCATCGTGAAGTAACCGCGTTTAGCTTTGCTGGCCGCATAATATTAAAAAAACCTTTTGTGTTAATAGGGAGATACCTACGTAACATTTAATTGTGTGGTTAATGATAATTTAATATCAAATAAATAAAAGCATTTATTTAAAACAAAAGGAAAGAATAATAAAAATACCAAACAAACTTGTAATTTAGACCTATAAGCAACTTTTTTAAGTATCTACTTCATCTAATTGTACAAAAAGGTGCTTGCTGTATAATTTGCTCGTACTAATTTCAATAAAATTTCCTGTAAAAAAACAGTAGGCATGTTTAAATTAAAATGAAAAGTAACATTATTTTGATAATTCGACAAAGAGCGACTTTTCTTTTCGTGAAATCAATATAAAGGGGCTGTACCGAAAATTAACCCCATCCAGGGACACTATATGGAATTTAATTTTTTTCCTTACAATACAACTAAATAAGTAGCGTCTTAAATTTATTATTAATAAGATTACCAAAAACACCTTTTTATTTATATTTAATGGAAATAAATGTTTTATTTGAAATTAGTAACAAAATATACTTGAAACGGCGTATACGTAACGTAACAATATTTTACTGTTTAGTGTTGGTATCACTAACAAAAACAATTCAATCATTACGCAAATGACATGAGATTTGAGAATGACATGAAAGTAAATGTCATTGTGCGATTTGATTCGGTTGCCGTATAATGGCTGCAAAATGGCAAAATTGGCCTTTAAAATGTTAGTGTTAATTGACGTGCAATGTCGCAAAATTATATCTGTGCAGAATGGGTGGTTGTATAGGAATAACGCGTGCTAGAAGCGGTGCAATAGACGATTTGTCAGGGTCAGTTACAAGACCCAATACAGGTAAGCAGCATTAACCTTGTAAATATTTATTGTTTTTTGTACTCATTTTTTCATTAATAGGCAGTACACGTAAAAATCATCCTTTGTGCCATGAAACAATACGCTGGAAATCAGACGTGCCATTAACGGAAGGACAACTTCGAAGTAAACGAGATGAGTTTTGGGATACGGCGCCTGCATTCGACGGACGCAAAGAGATTTGGGATGCCCTACGAGCGGCTGCTGTTGCTGCCGAAGCAAAAGACTATGAGCTAGCGCAAGCAATTCTTGACGGTGCAAGTGTTTCGGTGCCAAACGGTTATTTGACTGAGTGCTACGATGAACTTGGAACGCGGTACCAGGTCCCAATTTATTGCCTCTCATACCCTATTAATATAGTAAAGGAAGACAGTGGACGGGATTCACCAGCTGAGTGTTCTGAGCCTGTAGATGGTGGCACTGAAACTACCCTCAAGTTGAGATTATCGCACACTTGTACAGATGTTAAATTGTCTGTTTATACTTCGGATACTATTAGTATGTGTAAGAAGAAATTACAGGTATGTCCAAAGTTAATGGGTAGATTTTATATTTTGCATTTTTGTGTAGGTTGTAAGTGGCAGAATAAATCATTTTCCAATTAAGATAATAGACCATAAACTGTTCCAGATATGCTTGTGTGTGTATTAACATAGTGCTTATCTAAGCTTATATTGTTTGGCCTTGATTCATTTTTGTATGATAAAATGTTTTGTATTATTTCAAGGGGTTTGAGTTTACTGTCTAAAGTTTATTGGTATAAGGCTTTACTGTACAACAACTTAATTAATCGAGTCATGGTGCAACAAAAATAGAGGGTATCAAATGGATTTTTTTGTGTGACTCCTGGGTTTATAATAACTCGGTCAAGAACCCAGCAATATTTTGCGAACAAGGAGCAAAAAGCAAATTTCTGAATTGTTCGTAAAGATGGTCCAAAGACGAGTTAAAGTACACTCGATTTCTTGTAAATCCCCTAAAAAACAACCCAACCCTAATAAGTTGCAAGCTATGACCACTCAAAGTAGCGCATTTTCAACCATTTTTCGGACGTGTTTCGTAGGGATGTAGTTTTTTTTGAAATAACTCGTTTTAAGTGCATCCAATGTAAACATGAGCCTAAACTAAAATAAAAGAAGATTAAATTCCGCGTAAAACTAAAAAAGAAAGAATGTTCTAGCCCTAATAGTTTCTGAAATATATACGCTTTTAATCCAGTTTCCTATAATTTTTCCCCATGAAACTTTCCTGTGAAATAATCAGAAAAAAAACTATTTAAAAAAACGGAATTTTACATTTTTATACAACCGTATACAACAAAATCAGGTTTTTGAAAGGTCATTTTTTGGAAACTATTAGGGCTAGAACATTCTTTTTTTTGTTAGTTTTACGCAGAATTCTATTAGTTTTTTTTTTCTTACGATTACTTTTAACGTAGGATGCAATGGAAACGAACAATTCACGATTTGCGATTTTTTAGCACTTTTTCTAAAAAGAATTCTGGGTTCCCGACCGAATTAGAATTCACAAACCCAGGGTCTTTTTATGGACGCCCAAATAAAGGGTTTAAGCAAAAACAAAATTCCTTTTTCGAGTTATTTCCCAACAAAAGTACATGATGACTACTAAATTTCCATTTTTATAATTTAAGAGTCAAGAAGGAATAGAGTCATCTAGACAACGATGGTTTTTTGGAGGAAAACTCTTAGGTGACAAACTGCATGTTGAAGAAGCCAAAATACAAACCGGTTACGTAGTTCAAGTAATTATTAATCTAGAAATGTCACCTTCCTCCAAACCAACTTCATGAGACTGGACAAAATAGTGAACATTGGGTACGTTATTATCTTATTTAAATACAATTTATGTCACAATGATGGAAAAATTTTGATGTGCAACTGTTCAAGATAACGCTAATACTTAAAGTTTAAAAGCATTTGCATAGGTTATTGTTTAGAAACCTTATCAGACAAATTCCATAGATAATTAGAGCTTTTCGGATTTCTATCAGCTTTGTTCCTATGACTGATTTAAAATTGATTGAATTTTTGGGTACAACGTAGTTATTAGTCATTTCTTAAAAATTTTAAAGATAAATACACTTATAGAGTGACCCGCAAAATGTGTGCAACATATGGGGAAAATGTTTATTATTAGAATTTTTCAAAACTTATTTTTGGGATCACTTGTGGGGGATTTGTTTATGTAACATAAAAGTATTAAAAAACTCGTTATTTTTAGTGTATTAAAATATTTTTGTTCCAAACTTTGCACATGGCATTAGAATTGGGTTTTGAACATTTTTTCTTATAACTTTGTTTGATATTTTTTTAAATAGGGTGATTTTTTGACAATTTATTTATTTTTTTGAATTTCCCGCCAAACTTGAAGACACGTGACTTATGTCTAAACCAATATTGAGGTTATCTGACATGCAGAAGCGATCCCAAAAATAAGTATTTGAAAAATGCTAATAATACAAATTTTCTCCATATGTTGCAAACATTTTGCCGGTCTTTGTCAAAAAATATGTAGGTAAAAATAACGAATTTCTAAAATTTTCAATCATTAGATAAATAAAATAGTAACTGAAAATTTTTAGTATCATTTAATTTTCCACTTCTAAAAAGAAAACAAGGTGAACTCAGCATTTTATTTAACATATTGGTTATTGAATTTATTTATAGGTTGTTTTCCTAGAATGAAAGCAGATTGTCTGATAAATAAATAATAACAATGTGAATTCAAGGTAAATGTTAAGTGACAATATTAACTAAAGGTCACAGGTAAAAGTCCATTAATCAACAGAGGGTGGGTGGTGGAACTACATAAAATTACAAGTATTATTAAAGATGGACCTTTATTGATCCATAGTTTCTATGTTATGTCAATGTCACTTACTGATTTTTTTCCATAGAAACCCTTACAATACAATGTCAGCTGCATGTTTTTCTTCATGCGTCGAAGGTTGTGCCGGTGTGTAACTATTCGAACCATTCGAACATAGTAAACAGTGTACATTCAGTCGATGTCATATCAACATACACTTCTGTTAATATATTTTTATTTACATATTTTATATAATTTACATAAGACGAGATTATTATTTTATTCATGAGATTCAATTTAATTAAAAGATTTATCCTATAATAATGATATTATGTTTATGTAATGCAACAATGTATATTCAAGTCAGAGACTGGCATATAAAATAAGCGGATGTAATCATTATTGATTTTTACTTTATTCACTTGTTGCACCCATTCTCTCCACTGCTAACCTATTTTTAAAAGGTGACATATTTCATTATATACGCCATACAAAAACACGTTCATCAACGCATATTTAATTAAGTTTTAAATAGCTTTTGATGAGAAATTTTACTCTTCAATTTCTAAGAAAATGTATATTCTGATATTAAAGTTCAAAGTTTTATAAAATAGCTTTCTCAGTCTCGCTACACGGTTTTTTTTAATCAATTTGATTTGTTGGTTTTATTGTCAAATGATATTTTTATTTATTTATACAGTTTTGACATGCAACCAGGTTGAAACACATGTTTTTGTACCTTATGTAGTTACATCGATTTATATATAACAAATATTTCCTGATTTTATATATCCGTAGGAAGCTTTAAATTATTCTTAATTTGGCGCTAAAAAATTTTAATAGAGCGAATAAGCGTAGTTTATTATTCACAACTAATTTCGAAATTTTGAAACGAGTTAAATGTAGAGGTTATGCAATCTTCAATAAAAATACAAATTTTTTGCATCAAAAATTATCAGGTTGGCTGCTTGTACAAAATACCAACTTTTTAAAGCCGAGGCCACTGCATATAAAAAAACTGTGACGTCTTAAAAAATAATAGAGTACTTCATCAGGCTCACTTATGATTATCGCCTCGATAGATTAATTGATTAACTTTTTCTACAGTGATTACCAAAATGTTTGCAACATATGGGGAAAACTTTTATTATTAGGATTTTCCAAAAAATTTGAATTTCTATATGGAATTAGGCCCTGCTTGTCTTAGAACTAATTTTAAGCATATTTTCGATTTTTGTAAATCAAGTGGGCCGCGACAGTTAAGTAGTAGTTATTTGTGTAACATGGGAAGGAAGGCGATGATTCGCCAATTCATTTAATTTGTTTGAATTTCCCGCCAAACCGGAGGTCACGTGATCTATGTCTAAAACAATTTTTAGATTATCTGAAATGCAGAAAAAATACCAAAAATAAGTTGTTGAGAACATTTTGCTGGTCACTGTATACAGGGTGATCATGGAAACCGGGCAACTATTGCCAACTTTTGTTTTTGCTAAGATACAAAGTCAGTTAAATTAAGAAAAAATAGTAACTTTTTCTTCTGGTTATGATGGTGAAAACAAAAAAACAATTGCGCATCACGTTTTCAAGTTATTTGTTAAAATGACTTTTTTTTAAATACTGTGTTAGTTGGAAGAATTCACTGCTGTCTAGATAATGATGGTACCCAATTTTAACAGTTACTATAATAATTACTCTTGTACATTAATTTAATGATATTTTGACCTATACCATAAAACAAGTAGCTTTTGTTTCATAGCCGTTGCGATTATGTTAAAGTATTAAAAGTTAAAATATGGCGTTGTTAATTTAATCAAATTTTGACCATATATTTTTTAAAGAGAATAAAATTTACAATTCAAAAATATAATAAAATACGGGGTGTGTCGTTTAAAATAACGTTATTTTAACAAATAACGAAAAACTTTGTATCGTTAAAAACGAAAAAGATGTTCCCATAATCACCCTGTATAAAAAAAACGAATGTTTCATAACTTTATACGTGAGCTTTTGTAACATTCCTGAAATTGACATTTTCTTATTTTAATTTGTTTCTCTGATGACTTGTAACAATACCTCTAAAATTACGTTCAATCAAAATCCAGTGAGACTGAGAAGTCATTAATATTCTCGAGCAGAAATCCTGCATTTATTCAAGAAAGTTTATCGTTTTTGACTGATTTGTTTTAACTGTTTCAATTTTTTATATAAATAGGATTTACAACCTTTAATTTTATAAGATTATTGTTTATTTTGTAATATAATAGTAATTTATATCCGCTTTGTAAAATTAGATGTTTTATTAAAACTACAAAGCAACAGAGATGAATTTATTGTTCACTGTTTGTTGAACTAGAATAGGAATGTACTGCTCGCTCCTTTTGTCTACCGGTACTTATGTTCCACACAATTTTATGCTTAATCAGCTAGCTCAATGTTGTTTACCTATTTTTGTTAGTTTTCTGGGGGTTGTTTAAACTATAAATTCATTTCTGAAATATTTTTTAGAGGTTTTGCATAACTGGCAATGTGTGATTTTTCAAACTAAGGCGGGTTCTTGAACAATTTTTCTCTTATGGGTTTTTTATTTTTAGAAAATTTAGAGCAAAAATGCATTTGAAACTGATTACGATTTATTTAATACATTTGTTCTTATTAGGTAGAATACACTTGTATTAATTTTTATTGAATTTATACATGCCTATTCAGAACACCAACAAACTTTCAGATATGAGAGAACCGAGACAATTATTTGAAATAGAGAACCCATGTTTGGTGCTGCAGGCGTCGACAGCGTGCAGGCTAGGTAGGCTAATTCATTGTGCGTATGCGGTTTACGGGTCCAAATTGGTGGGCACGGAACATACTAAACGTACTACAGCATCTTAAGCATAAAAGAAAGAGAAATGAAGAAATCAACAATGTTTTATCAAACCGTAAATTACCATAAGATTAATAAGGTCAAGCAATATTGGTGGTCTAGCTGCGCTACTTCGATGCACTAGACGATCTGAAACCAGAAAGGAGGCGTTGCCCTATTTCAAAATAATTGTCTTGGTTCCGTCTACCATTTCTGTAAGTTTGCGGGTGTTGTTCTAAGCGAGTCATAAGTATGGAGACACTGAATTTCTGCCGTTAGTATTAATTTCAGAAAAAAATGTTTGAAATAAAAGTTATTCAGGGAATTCTTTTCTACATGCTGTTGTGTTAAATTTGTTTCCTTCGGCCGTTTTTGAGCTAATTGAAGTTTTTTTTAAATGTGAATCTTTTGTTTCATGCTTAATATAGTATTTTTTTCCTATAAAAGTATTGTGGAGTTACAAAACAATATTTTGTAGAAAATTCCGCTTAATGTTGAAATTTTCAGTATTGAGTAACACATGTTTCTAAGGTAAATGATGTCACATGATAAACAAATGAAATCACTACGGTTCTATATAGGTTTACTAGACACACGACTTCAGCTTCTGAAAAATCAAATAAGTGAAGCCATTTTGTACTTGAGAACCAAATCGGCAAGAAAGAAAATAAAATACTTAATGTTTGATTGCCGTTATCTAAAGATCCCCTTTTTACAAACAAGGCAATTAGCTGGTATTGTCCAACAATTAATTATTAAAAAATTCTTTTTGCTTAAGCTTAAAATATAAAATTGCTATGGCAACCATGGTTACTACAGATTAGTTTCTATATAGTTTTACTCCAGCTTGTGAACAATCAAATAGTGAAGTCGCGCGGCCATTTTATAGGAGGTCAAAATGATGAATTAAAAATGTTACAAAACGAACTTTGACCTTCTACAAAATGGCGTCTCGCTTCAGTTTTTGTATAACAGCCGTGTATCCAGTAAATTTGTATAGAAATGTGTACAAATTTACTTTAGCAATTTCATTGTTTACTGTTACTTCATAGTGAACCTGATTCATTTCAAATCACAACTTTAAGCCTAATTTTCTCAGAAAATTCTTACGTAACGGCATAACCTTTTTATACCGTCGTAAAGTGAAAAAAAATGGGGTTTATATAATTTAAAAAATCTCGCATGACGTCATTACTCCACAAAAACAGTTGAACGAAAAAAAAATGTTCATACTTCAGCATATAGATAAAAATTTCTTGTATAATTTTTATTCGAAACATTCTTTCTAATGAATATCAACGGCAGATAATAAGTGTTTCTGTATTTTTGACTCGCTCTGTATAAATAATTTATTAGAACCACTGAATTAAAATTTTTTAATTAAAATATGTGTCTGGGAAAAATTAATATTAAGATTACATTAAAAAAAAATTATTAATCCATGTGTAAAATTATCCAATGCTTATTTCTGTTTTGTTAGATTGAAAGACAAAGCTTGTAGAACATAAAATTAAAGTGCAATAATCAAAGTAATTAAAATATTTAATTTTTGTTAAAATACTTTAAAATAGTAATCTTAATATTATAAATATGGGGCTCGCCTTTAATTGTTTGATTTTTTAATTAGTCTACTTGTTATGCAAGCAACTGGTCTATTTTTATACACCTTGTGTGTGTGTGTGTGTGTCTGTGTTTCTTGTTGGGCACGTGTTCTTGGTTTGTTATGCCTCCGGTATCCAAATGTTGTGATTGAAAAATTCGAAGGAATTGTCAATTAGCAACTGTTTATAATTAAAATGATCTACTCAGGAAAATTATATCCTAGTATGTCTTAGTAATATGAAAAGTAATTCAAATAGTTTTGCTATTGTATTAAAGTTATAATTTTGTGGTAAATATTGGTATATAAACATAATTTGTATGTAGTATCCACTAGGTAATTAGACAGATGGAAACGAAAAGTAACAAAAGTGGATAGCGATAAAATTTGATACTGTATTGGAGGGAACATAACAAAAAAGAATACATTATACTGTTATATTCAATACTCAGTGATAATTCAACAAATACAAAGACTGCTAAGGCCTGTGGCCTTTTATATTAGCAGTGTAGTAGCTGTAGTAAGAAAAATGTTGTTTTGGCACATGTTCAACTCTTGTTTGTTTGTACGTCTTCTGGTTTGTTAACGGCTTTCATTACCTGTAGTTTGTTATTATAAAATAAGAACAATACAATATATAGCACAAAGATACAAAATATATTTCTTTCACGATGTATGAATACAAGAAGTGAATACGTGTCACTACATGTAAAATGTAAAAGTGAGTGCACATTTTATTGCTTGCCTAAGCATATGCTGTACATTCATTTTTATCTTTTAGAACTGTTTATTAGTTTGTGGATAATTGTGTAAAAAAAATAATAAAAGTTTGTTACAATAATAAAGCATATTTTATTTAAAAAAAAACTTATTCTAATACGAAGTAAAAATACTATAGATTGAAGAGGCATGCTGTGTACTTATATTTTAGGTAAACGTTTCAACTCGTGTGTCAGCCAAACTGCTATAGACAGCAGTATTAGTGATCCACTTTGATGACTTGCAGCTAATGGGATGGGTACGTACATTAGTAACGTCGATATTCCTAATGCGACCTGTAAAAAATAGAGGTTGAACTATAAGTATTTATTTACACATACTGGTTGCTGTAATTTTTGAAATTGCGTTTTTCAAAAAAAAATTATATCACAAAGTTTGTGATATAATTTTTTTGTCATCTAATTCCAGATTGTAAAAATTTTTTTTGACCTTAAATTTTCATTGTACCATACCAAATTTAATTAAAACCGGTACAGTACTTCCACACACACATACAGACTGACATTTTTTTAAAAACACATTTTTGAGTTTCTGAAGGCCTAAACACGCATTTCCGTCAAATTCTTACAATCGAAATTGTCACAATCACAATACATTCCCATACTAGAAGCACAGGAAAGTAAAAAATGGGCGAGTCATGTTTCGTTTAGACCCGGTAAAAACTTACAAAAAATGTATTCTTAGAAAGAATAAATTGAATTGTTATTGTTTTTAAATTTTACTTCATATCAAATTAAACAACCTTAGTGTAAAAATTATATCATGTGCTGGTAATGTAATACATACCTGTACCCATACCATTGCACCAAGAGCATTAGCTGCAAGGCGTGCTCTGGGTGGTAAAGCTCTACGTCTGGATAGTAACCACAAGGTAGATATTAACGTCAAGGTTGTGGTGCCAAGTATCCTGTGATCAAATTGAACTGTAGTGGGATTTTCGGTAAAATTAGCCATAACAGGCTTAAAAGCTAATATGTCGTCTGGTATCCATTTGTCTGCCATTTTAGGAAATGAATTGTACACTAACCCTGCATCTAAGCCAGCTATAAATGCCCCTGAAAAAAAATTATAATATAGCTTTTGATGAGATGGAAAGAAATTGATAATACTGTCACAAATTTAAAATTTTTAAGCGGCAAAACCTCCCCTGGCATGCAGGGTAGTTAGTTGTTTTGAGGGTTGTCTTGGGCGAAATCTTCAGTTATGCTATGAACATTTAGTAACTACACCACCTACCAGAGTGCAATCAGAAAGGGCATTTTCAGTGCCAGGAAATTACATTAAGAAGTTGCATTGAAACACTTTTCCAATTTTGGGGCGTTTTTATGCAATCATCCATTGGCCGCATGCTCGTGGAATTTATTGTTTACTCAAGAAATTGTATTTTAGGTATAATTAAGCGTATGTTAAAAAGTTACCCGAGATAGCAGTGAAGAAAATCATCCCTTTACAGCCATGAGCTAACATTCTAAATTTTCTTGCGGCTTTCATAGCTTGCTGGCTAACATTCGTCAGAGCTTCTGCAGGTAAAAGATGATCCAATGATGACCATAAGAAAAGTGTGTATAAAATAAATGCTAAACTCATATGGGCTGCTAGCCGATACTGCGAAACTCTCGGTACATCACTTTCACCATGAAACCTATCTTCCAAGCCTGATTTCACCATGTACCATCCCATCAAGCCCTGTAGGTAACATAAAAAAAATAAAATTCTGTCATTGTTAATCGACTTCCTGGTATACGTACTTGAGCACCAATTAAAGCCCCATAAGAGAACACTCTAAATTTCATTGCTCGGTTTAGAGCTCCTCGAGCCCAAAAAAATGTTGCTGGTAAAAGAAAAACGGCTCCTATAGCTCGTCCCCACATTCTATGAGCGTACTCCATATACCATATGCGTTTGAACTCGGACAAGGTTATATCTCTGTTTTTGCTGAAAACATCCACGTTCTTGAAGAGAAGTACCAAGGATAGTTAAATGGTATGAATATTAGCAACTAAAAAATACCTACATTTTGAATTCTGGAAACTGTTGATACGTCTGGAATTCCCTCTCCCATTCTGCTGCCGTCGTGGGCATCTTCTCGCCAAGTAATTTCCACGTAACCATTGATAATCCGGATTCCGTTAAACGTGTAACACCACCTTTACAGCGTAGATTTTTTTGGTAATACAAGTTTTGTTTTTTTATATTATAGCATTGAAAAGCAAAAAATTGTATTAAATAAATGAATTATTATTTCAGAAAAAAACAACAAACATTGTAAATTTTAAATGCAGATAATACAAAACATTCACTTTATTTTCTACTTAATTTTATTAAATATAGCCTAGTACTATGGTATGAAAAGCTGTTGTTTTGGTCAAGGCCACCAAGAGTTGGGTAGGTTTTGAAACAAAACATTAAAACAGTACTAAGTACTAACTCAAATATGCAGCTAGTAATTTGGTCCAGGGGATTCCCCAAACATTGTTTAAAGTTTAAAAAATAGTTTTTTGACACTATGCAATAGGTAATTTTCCCCAAACCAGTGGCAGCTCATAAGGAAGGCAACATGTGCGATAGCCCACTAGCAAGCACGCAAAGCAAAACAATATTACATACATGGGTTTTCCGGAAAGTTGAACTATATGCAAAATTGATGGGAAATTATATTTTTCCTCATTTTATGTCGCTAAGTATTTAAACCGCACTGGCTAATTTTCGTGCCATTTAGTCAAAAAATAATAATGTTTACATTTAAAATTAACACAAATCTAAATAAACAGTAATAAATTCAAGACGTGTCCTTACGATCCAAGGGTATTTTCTCACGTTTTTAAGATATTGCCATAGAACTTAGCATAGGTAATATGTACTCAAAAAGGCACATTTTGACATATTTGACACAATTGTTTGACTTCCCGTTTCACTGCAAATGACCCCAACTTTTGAATTTAAAATGGGACACCCTGTATAATTTGATGTTTTTGAAATCCTGAGACAATTCTGAGGCCTATCAATTTTTTTAGTAGATTTTTATTTTGAATCTAAAGTGCTGTGACCAGGCCCCAATCATTCTCGTACCTACGAAAATACTCGTAAAAAAATCATGTGTATATTTTTTTGTTATCGTCTTCGTCCCTTAGAATAGAAAAGTTTGTACGTCTAACTTGAGATTTAAAATAAAAAATGACTATACAAAAATAAAGTAGGCTTAAAAAATTTCAAAAATAGTGCAGGTGTAGTCCGAATTGCCTCAGGAGTCCAAAAATGTCAAAATATACAGGGTGTCCCATTTTAAATTCAAAAGTTTATTTCCGGTGGAACCGGAAGTCAAAAAATGTGTCAAGATGTCATATTACCTATGCTAAGTTTCGTTGCATTATTTCAAAAACACTACAAAATACGGGGATGGTGTAACGATTCCATTGACACCCCGTAGACATTCTTTTACTTTTTTTAGTGTGTAGAATAACATCTCAAAGTTTGCTAAAACATTTTACATTCAGCCTCTAGAAATGTTATTTCAAAGGTAAGATTTTTTGATTTAAATTTGTGTCACCCTCATGTAGAAAATGTTTACGAGCTGCCACTGCCCCAAACTACACTGTAGCGTACAGATTTTATTTCCTTTACAACCTTTTCTTGATGGACCTGGTTAATGATAAATAATAATTGAGTTTCTTACAAAGTAATATCTGATTTGCACCTTTACCTCACAGTTGTCTTTACAACTTCCCGAAGAACTATACACACACTAATTAAAACTACATAATAAGCAACTATAGTACCTAGAACAACTGCCACGAACACCATTCCGCTGCAGCTAAGTAGCCAAAAACCAATAGCTTTTTTATATTTTGTTGAAGAAAGATCTGAGCTTAATCTAACTGTTATAGTTCCGATGCCTCGCAACAATTTTGATGACTGCAAAGGAAAGCACATGAATAAAAGAATATCGAATGCACGAATATACTTACTTTAATTTTGTTTATCAGAGATGACCTCCTCCGAGCATTTTGGAAAAACTGTTTTTGTATTCCATTTGTTAAAAACGTCTGTGGACTTCTACAGAGCAACAGTTTCGTCTGGGGTAAAATAAGCCTGGAGCTGCAGTACCTTGCTATGTGTATCATTTTCAGTTTAAATATTCTGGAAAAAAAAATTATTTTACAAATATCATTATGAAAGATACAGACGGGTAAGTTAAATATTCTATACAATCTAGGAAATTTAAATAATATAAAAAATGTTTTTCGGGGGGTACAAGGCCATTTATCCAAAAATCAGTTTGAATACCAAAGACTTTCCTGCCTTCTTGTTTGTGTTGTCTCTAGGTCCAGTGTAAAAGTGGGAGAGGTTAACTTGGTAATTGTATTTTTCAATATTACCAATATTTGTTATTTAAAAATTTTTGCTAATTATTTTCTTATAAAACAATCATTATGGCTAGATTTAATTTTATTCCCAGCTTCCTCAACTTTTCTAAAAAGCAGGCACCTACTTTGCCTTTAAAAATATATTGTTTAAATATAAACTTTTTTATTTGTTATCGATTTTTACTTACAAAAGAATTATCCTATTTTATGTAAATACACCCAGCAACCTTGATGGTTGTATGAACTGAGCTGACCTTACTTCTGATAACAAGCTGATAAGCACAAGTTAACCTCTGAATACTGAACATGTTGCTCCAATAGGGATACTAAGTTAATAATGGCAGAGGAAAGGCATAAAGCCATAAAAGTAAAAAATACAAACATAAAACGAATATTCGACAAAATGGAATATGGAATAATATTGGAAACTACCATCCTAGCTAAGGTGAGTAATATTATTTCAATTATTTAATGCAATCATTTCGAAATCTTGTGCACAAATGGTGACCTACTACAAATTATTTTGCAGGATTGGTTGGAAAACCAAAAGAACATAATTTATGCCTACATTGATAAGAAATCGAGTGCTTCCAAGGGAAGAGCAATTGAAATTCAAGATCTTACAAATGGAGAATTGTTGGCTACAATTTACAGCCCAAAGTCAGACGACGTAAAGAAAATAATATTAAAGTCTGTGTATAACAAATGGTGGCTTCATATATTGCAACCAAGTGAAAGGGGTGTATTGATAGACAGGTATGAAATTAGTATTTTGATGAATGCATAGAAATAATTGGTTTTTACATGAATAGTTTAAAATATCCTAGCAACGTAGGTTTAACACATAACTAGCCAACCCATTGATAACACCTCGGGTAACGCTAACGCATATTCAACAACAATGATAGTTTTGTCCAAGAATGGAAACCGATGGAAACACTTGTTTCTAAATTTTAATAATTTTAGCTAAATATTTGTAGCTCTACCTTTTAAATTGTTTTCATTTAAAAATTATCGTAATTAGAGTAGCCACATAGGAACAGATTTAAATCTGTTATTAAAATTGAGTATACAGGTTGATTATAAATTCAGGGCAGTTGATTTGCTCATTTATTATTTGCGATAGAAAAGAAATGTACAAGTTTGTTATACAGTTTATGGTGACTAGTATTTTGGACATACAAAACAAAATAGCCGACTTTTGGTGCAGGTGTGTGTGTGTGTGTCAATCAGTAGCAACACATGCAAAGCAGCGCAGATGATGATTAATGTAATACCTTTTATATCCAAAGCCTACGTAAATAACGATAAATATTTGTTTGATTTTACAAACACAAAAATTAACATTGTATCTATAAAAATTAACTAAACATTAAAACTTTTAGGTTAGCCAGAGAAATAGAAAGAAACTCCACACTTATTTGCCAGCTAGAATTATCAGCTCGAGGAATTCTAAGTAGCGATACTAAAACCAAAGCACTGCCGCTTTTAATTGAATATCTGCAGTACTATGCCAGTTGGGCAGTTAGATACAAAAAAGAAAATGACAGCTGGGAAACAGAGGGTACGTTTTAATGTATGCTTATTAATATTATTCTATTTTTTTTTTAATTGATTTCTAGGAGGGCACACGGTTAGTATTATAGCCGATGACAGTTTTCTTGCAATTTTTGGTTTTGTGTTGGGACCAGCACTTGCAGCAGGCTACAATGTAATACTACAAACAGAGCCGAGAATCAGCTTGGTTGCAGCACTAATAATAGAACTTGCCGAAAGTGTTGGGTAATAGCATACTAAATAAATTTTTGTTACTGTTTATTGATTCAGACCATAAAAGAGTAATTTGTACCTAACGAATCTTGGTTGAAATAGAATATTTTGTGAGCTTTACTTATGTAAAATTCATTATTGTATTTATTTATTTCAGAGTTCCTGAAGGTGTAATAAAATTAATTCCAGGAAGCGTAGATCCTTCTGTTATATTCACTTCTGTGGATATTGGTGTTGTATCACGTTTTGGAAATTTAGATGCTAACAAATACGGCAACATAGAAAAGGCATTAAACAAGAAATTGCTTGCAAGTAATACCACATTAAAATTTCCAAAATTAAGATATTCTCATAATTTTAATTTTAGTAACGAACAGTAAAGCACCTATGATTGTTTTTAATAACGGCGATTTGGATTCTGCATGTGATTCACTTATTGATGCTGCTTGGGGATACCAAGGTTTAGTAAGTGTTTATTTTTTTTATATATGTCACAAATAATATTAATACTGTTTACTTTTTTAGCTACCATGGTCGGTAAACACGGTATTGGTCCAAGAAGATATTTTTAAAACATTTGTTGATAAATTAAAATATTGCTTATCTAAAGTGAAGATGGGCTTTGCTAATGATAAAATGGCAGATGTGTCGTATCCAACAATCATTTCCTATCCTTCTGGAGCAAAAGAACAACTGCAGAAGGTTCTAAATGAAGCTAAACTGCAGGGAATTGAAGTTTATCAGCGTCATAAGAACAACGAAAATTTGCAACCTACGTTATTGATTGGAGGAAAACTTTTTAGCAATAATGTTATATTAGACGACAAAAATATACCAGCTGTAACAGTTTTGCCTTTCCGGACCAGCAATGAAGCTGTCAGTTTAGCTAACAACAACCGGTATGGTTTTGGTGCATCAATATGGACGGAAAATATTAGCTTAGCCAATGAAGTAGTGAAAAAATTAAATGTAATTAATGTTCACTGCATAATTAAAAATATTTATTGTATCTATTTTACCCTCTATGGGTTTCCAGTTCAAAATTGTCGCATATATTTTAATGCTACCAATTTTATTTTTTAGGTGGCCAACGTATGGATTAACAGTCATGGAAAATTTACAGCAGCTGCTCCAATGACTCCTCAGAAAGAAAGTGGCATTGGTTATTTTGGAGGAGCAGAAGGTAAATGCTTAAACTTCTAGATTTTTTAATTCTAATTTAGCTCAATTAAGTAGCTGCTGCTTTCATGGTGTATTCGTCTTCTTTGGCATTATGGTCTTGGTAGAACCTGAGCCTGCTCCACAACCTTCCACTCATCTCTGCTTGCTGCTTTCTGTCTTCATCTTCTTACTCGCAGCATTCTTCAGTCTTCCTTGGTCTTTTATCCAGGCATGTTTTCGTTAGCCCTCCCTTTATTCTTTTGCCTTCCAGTTTTTCCTACAAACTGCTTTTGGCATTCTGCTTGGTTGACCACATGCCCCAGTCATTTAATGTTTTGCCATTTGATTGTTGGAATTAAGTATATTTCATCATATAGCCTTCGCAGCTCTTTATTAGTAATCATCATCCTCCATTGATCTATCTTGCACTAATCCATATAACCGCCTGAGTATTTATTATATTTCAAAAGTGTTTAGTCACATATTTCACATGAAATGCGGCGTCATCTAGCGGTTGGTGGTGAAACCAACAAATTAAAAATTAAACTATTTAAGTAATGTAATCGTACTCATCAGTTCTCCAGGAAGTCATTTTTTTATTCATAACAACTGAAATTGGATGTAAAATGCAATACAATTTTTGCATTTTCCGCATTTACACTGTCCAATCACTAACTTGACCTCAAATATGACATTTTTCATGTATTGGTTAAAAGGGCCTGTGCAGCACGCGGAATTTGTTGGAAAAAGCTTAATGCGACACGCCATATACAGACTTTAGTCGATGTTAATCCGTGCATAATATATTCAGTTTCTGACATATTTCTTCTAGGATTCTTTGAATACATAAATACCAACATGTTCTATCCTGAAGAATTCAAGGAAAGTAATACAGTATCAAATCTGCCAAGGAAAGCTACAGATAATCCATTGCAATCTTTTTATGCTGGCTCATTAAAAAAATCTGAAAGTGGGCTAATTGATGGCGTTCATGATCACCCTGTAGGGTAAGTTAAATATATTATGTTATCGCCAAAAACAGCTAAATCGTTTAGTGTACAAAAACCAGCCGCAACCTGTTGTGGATGCATTTAAACGACCAGACACCAATATTAAATATTTCTAATTATCAAATTATACGTATTCCCACCGTGTGTACATCGCTGCTCCTTGCCAGCGAATAGCTTGCCCTCTTGTGGACCCGGCTTCAAGTAGAAACTTCCCAATGGTGGCAAGTCGTGTTGTGGCGATTCCACTAACTGAACGATATCGATGTTTGGGAATAACATATACTCTGCATCTGGCAGAAAAATATAAATGATGTTTTTAGGAAAGATTTACAGAATGCTATTGCAGCAGCAAAAAAAGGACAAGAAGGTTGGAATAAAATGACAAGCTTAATGAGAAGCCAGATGTTACGTCAAGTTGCTGATGCAATCGGTTGTCAGAAAAAGTACTTAATGTAAGTAAAAAACAGCACAAAAAAATATAGGTACCTAATTAATGAAATGCTTCTAACTGAACTAACGCTTAAAAAATGTTTGCAGTGAGAATTGTCTAGTAGAGGAAGCTAACAACTGGATTACAGCAATATATGAAGGAATTGCTCAATTAGACAACTTGGGCTCAGTTTCAATGCAAAAATCTTACGAGCTAAGAAGCTTACGAGAAGCTG
The DNA here is from genome assembly GCA_958336395.1 of Ctenicera cuprea. Lineage (NCBI taxonomy): Eukaryota > Metazoa > Arthropoda > Insecta > Coleoptera > Elateridae > Ctenicera > Ctenicera cuprea. Next base: position 43,040,432 of record OY284494.1, read on the forward strand.
TTGGCGTAATAGCCATTGATGGCGGTTTAGGATTTTGTAATGTAATTGTAGGTGCATTACTTTTAGGAAATTCTGTAATTGTTTTGAATTCCTCCTCCAACTATTCACATTTTGGTGTGGAGATTTGTAAAATGTTTTCACTATGTGGTATTCCTGCTGGTGTTTTCAATATAATCCTAAATTGTAATCAAGATATTCTTGGTGCATTTGTGACAGATAAAGAGCTTAATGTTTACTTTTCACTAACGTATAATCAGTTCCTTAATAAGATCAATGTTAGGAATCTAAAACGTATATATCCTAAAGCCACAAAATGGTCAGAGATTTTAGTAAACGTAACAAATGTCAAGAATATTTGGTCCAGTATAGGAGATTCTGTTCTGTAATTTTTTCGTTTCTCAATCACCCCACTGTTGGAAGTGCAATACTTTTTGTTTTCCTATGTTGATAAAATATTAAAAAAAACGAAAATTATTTTAGAAGATGCATGCAATAGGTATAAATATTTAATTATTATTCTTAAAGCATTATATTATACAGGATTTCCGAGAAAAATTGGACTTATGCAAAATGCAAGGAAAATTGTTTTTTCAGATTTTATGCCCCGGACCGTATTATTGCTATTAGCTGTTATAAGCACCGTTTAGTAAAAAATAGAATAATTTTACCCAATCAAATTAGGGAAAAATCTAAATAAATATTCACAAATTCAAGACACGTGCCTTTTTAATACCAGAATATCAACGTTTTCTAATGTTTCTGTGGCGAAGTGAGTGGAGTTACTGTCTAGTAAGCAGAAGTCCCGGGTTCCAATCCTGAGTAGGGCAAAAATATTTTTTTTCACACCAGTTCTACCATGAATTGGTAATAACAATAAGAACACGATTTGTACAGTAAATTGTAAATTTAATACTTTATGTAATGAAATAATTAAATTCAACATAATAAACAGTATCTTAAAAAATTATTGTCTTTTAATTTTTCTTACTATTTGATTGTGTAACTGGTGTCAAAATTAAATAAATAAATAATTATTTAAAAAAATATTTGTTTCACCCAGGATTAAAACCTGGGACTTCTGCTTACAAGCAGACAGCACTCACTTTACCACAGAAACGTTAGACACTGTCCTTACTCTGATATTAAAAAGACATGTCTTGAATTTATGAATATAACACCACTAATAACAATAACATAGTTTAAATTCTTAGCCAACGTATCCTGGGAACAAAATGTGGAAAAATAATTTCCCATGCATTTTGTATACAATTCAACTTTTCTGGCCATTATTTCGTTTCATCTTTTATAATATTGTAGTTCTTAATATGTAATTGATATCTTTTTTTTTGTATTAACTCTTAAGTTTTTATTTAATTTTTGTTGAAATAAAAAATTATGATAACTGATGGAAATAATAAAAGCATGTTATTATATTTAAGATTTTTTTTTTATTTTTAATGTATATACTACATATACCAGGTATACCACCAATTTTTCCAACAATTTTATGATAATTAAATGGTGTTTAACTATTTTATAACATATTGTTGCCGTTCACTCACTTCCAGTTGAACCAAAAGTGACATAAAATTTTGTTTTCTAGAAGACACTGAGTATAAAAATGTAAGTTGACCATGACTTTCATATTTAAATTTGCAAAAAGACTTTAAAAGCGGTAGGTGAGTGTTAATACAAAATTGAACATTTAATGGAAATTTGGCTTATTTAAACTTTTAAGACAAGCACGTATTGAGGTTCAAATAACTCGAGACTTGAGTTTTAAGAAAAACAAATTTTTGCTTCAGTTTACATTTTCTAATTTATGTGAATCACTTTATTATCTTTTTAACTATGACCTTCAATGTTAATTATGTAGAAGTAGTATTGCTTAATACCGCTTTCAACTTTTTTAGAACCATTTATTTATCAATAGTTGTATCAAGCTTCTATGTATTTTCTTGACAGGAAAAATATGCGTTGTTTGTTAAACAGCTAATATCTTTTTTTTTTTCAATATTTTGAGTATAAAAATCGAGTTAACTTGAAAAATGAAACAAAATATTCCTTTTAAACCAAAATGCTTTAGAGAAGCAATAACCCTATTATATTACAGGGTCGTAAATCTCAATGACTGTTGCACTATAAAGAGAGAGACTGCAGAGCAGAGTAAACAAGGAAATGCCTGAGACATGGCCCTGTACCTGACTAAGTTGAAACTCAAAATGTTTCATGTTTTTTTTATGAGAAAAAAATCGATTTTTAGATTTTTTGGACAAAGATTCCCCTTTATTAAATAAAACCAGCAACTTAGCTTAAACAACATATTTTTATCGTCTCCCATTTATTAAATAAAAATGCATGAGTTTTTGATTTACAAAAATTCATAGAAGGCGTCACAGAGAAATTACAGAACTAGGACATGAACCTATTTGTAGTTCTACTAACCTATACAATTTTTAAAAAAAGTAGCCAGTTTTGAGTAATATTTTTTTGAAAATGTCATAATTTTGAAATTTTCTTACTTTACAGTTTTGCCAGTTCCAAAAGTTTTCGCAGTTAGTAACATTGTGTACCCCTAAGGCATGTAGAATATTAAATTTCATTCCGATCTGATACCTCGTTTTGGAGTAAATAGGCGTTAGAGCCAAAATATTCAAATATGCATAGAAGGCGTCGCAGAGAAATTATCGGGCTGAGACACGAACCAAATTGTATCTAATGAGTATCTGTATATAAAATACTTAATCACTTTAACAATTATTAAAGTGATTAAGTATTTTATATACAGATACTCATTAAATATGGACTTTAACGAAGTAAAGCTGGAATTAATAAACAAATTGTATCTCATCCCCAACTCTACGCCTAGACAATTTAAAAAAAAATCGTGTGGCCAGTTTTTTATGTAATCATTTTTGAATATTTCCAAAAGTTTAAATAATTTTTAATTCACAATTTTCATGCGTTTAAGAATTTTCGTACATAGTAATATTTTTTGCACTTCCGGGAGTAAAAGTACTAATTTAATTCCTTTGTCCGAGCACTAAAGTGTCCCCTTTAACGCCGGAGGGATTAATTATTTTCAAAAGTCCCAAGGGTTTAAATATATATATAAATTGCTAAGATGTATATAAATTGCTAAGTTATCGAGTATGTTTTGTCGCCATCAGAAACTGTGATTTTAATATTGACGTTTTAAAAAATTAGATTTTCTTGTTGACAGCATATTTTAAAATTTCGACTGTTTTGGTTTTAAATTATTCGGAAGTGCTGTTGGAGCTAAAACATTAGGATATAAAATATTTTTAAAAACGTAGTTATTTTTAAAATATGTGTAAGTCCAGCCCAAATGTTTCAACGATTTTTTCTTTGTCCTTCGTTTATAACGAATCTGGTAAAAAAGTGCATGAACCAAGATCAATATTGGGTCAATTTTCATTTGAAAGTCAAAGCAAATTATAATGGTAAACATTAGATGAACAGTTATAATATAAGCATTAGATGAACAATTATAAGTGAAGAAAATTTTTAAATAATTTGAATTTCCCGCTTTAATTTATGTCTAATTCTAAAGATCAGTTTTGATTTCTGCGCAGGGAAAATTAAAAAATTAAAATTGTAATACGGTCGATCCAAAAATTTAATTTTAGCGTAATTTTAATTTCAAGACCAAAATTATGCAGTTAAAAAAAATGTTTTATATATCAGTCAAATACTATTGCTTGCTTGATTTTATTTTGCAAATATTTGAATTTTCCGGTCTAATTACTGATCTGTCCAATTCAAAAGGCCGGCTTAAAGTTCTAAAAATTTTAAAATTAATAGCATTCGTATTACAAGTTCCTATTACAGCTAATCCAAAAGGTTTAAGGATTAAGCCGAAGTAAAAAAAATCCCAAAATCTTACTTGAATGTAACCAACCGTATTTCTGTGTTGAAGATTGAGAACTTCTGATTGGAAAAGTTATGGTGGGGATGCGATCGAGACTTGTGAATTGTGAAGAATAAGCAATATTCATAATTTTTGCGGGCAGTAGTGGCACTGTTGAGTTTCTAGTTGTGAAAATTTTTGTAAATTTGAAGCTGAATAATAAAATATAAAAATTTAAGTGATATAACAAACACAAATAAAATGCGTTCAAAATAATGTGCGCGATATTCTTCATTAAATTCAAATTATTCCCAGTTATGTGAAAAATGTGTTGGAAGCAGATGGAATAGAATTGGTTAACAGGTTGTTCTTGATTCAACCCTTTTGTAAACATTTAAAATCATGTCGGAATTAAAAGGTGCAAAATCGCTGTTTACAGAAGAAGAGGAACTTCGTAACTTATTAAAGGTGCGAGATACCATTGATGATATACTTCATGAACTTGAGGATGTTGTAAATGCAACTCAGACCGATTTGTTTTATGTAACTGCTCATCAAATTAACGAGACTTATTCAAAGATTTTAGATGAAGTGATGGAGGTACCGAACTTCACAATTTCGAGCAACAACTATGACAACAAAGACAGTTTCGTTTGGAATCGACAATATGTGAGATCGGTTGACAATGTTGATAAGACTGTTGGAAAGTGCGAGGATTTGCGCCACAGTGAGGATGAGTCCGAAAAAACCTTCAGTTTGCAGCAGTTATTTTCTAAACCAGACGAAACGCCCACACTTTTGGTTTCCTTGGAAAAAAATGTGGATTTCGAAGGATGCAATATAACTTTAAAACAAACCGGATCTATTTCTTCACAGAAAACCAAAACCTGCGATGACAGTGAACGATATTTTTCCAGAATAGAAGAATTTTCTTTGTCCACAAACAAATCAGGTATTTTAGTTTGTAATTTAAAAATTATATGCTTTGGCAAATGATGAATTTAAAATACAAAGAGATTAAACAATCAAATTGATTGTCATGTAAAGGGTTTCGTTGGTCTTTTACAAATAGTGCCCAATTTAATTGATCTTTTGGTTATGTTACAATGAAGCTAGTAATGTGAAATTTCCAAAAATAATTTCTTGGTATAATTCTCTTATTTGCATCCAAACCAACTTTACCGTTTTTTATTTTCAACCATCCCCACATCGATAGTACATGTTTTTGTGGTCTACAAAAAGAGTTTTGGGCGGAAATAAGAGGATCGCATGCATATATGCTATGCTCGTAACTAGCTCGTTAGTTTTTTTCTTGCTCATCAACAAATTACATACATCCCATTTTACTACCAACAGATAGTGATGGAACAAAGAGATTAATGCCGTCATCTCCAGAGGAAGACCAACAAGTTGATGACAGAATTCTAAATAAATCTCCTAGAAGCCTTTGCAAAAAAAGAAAAGTAGAATTCTGTGGCGAGGTTTTCAATGAAGTTATTATGCAACAAAAACGATCCATAAACATGGATGTGAAACTTGCTCGTGAAAATTTTAGGGGACCAATGGGCATACCAACAGATAGCATAGCCGTTATTCTTAACACCGAAAAACCTGCTACTTCTTATAAATATCCTATCATAAAACCCGAGTATGAATTCTCAAGAATGCCCTTGGGAAAACTTAACAAGGCTGGTCAAAAAGTCTGTTTAACCGTTTACAGTACCAAAGAATATAGAAAAATAAGAGCTTATCCCTATGTGGACGACTACATCGAATTAACTGACGCCTTCCTCACCAAAGAACTCGATGAAGAGTACAACAAGATCGTACATAGTGAATGTAGTAAGATTATGGAAGAAGAACGCAATTTCTTTAATTCACCTAATCGTACCATCACGCTAATGGAGAGCAATCCAGGGTCATCTACTGAGGATTCCTGTCAAGACAAGCTTAATGCAAATTTTTTAGATAGTGCAAAATTTCTAGAAAAAACTCGGCAGAAGCAAGACAACAATTTTAGGGTAAGTTGTATAAATAATTTTTTGTAAATTATTTTAAATCCGTAGTATTGTTACAAGTGAAGTGGTAACAAAAACTACAAACTTTTTAAAGTTGAAAACATAAATAGGAGAATTTTGGCAGTGGGATATGGCTTTGCTGAATAGAAATAAAAAAAAAGTTCTAAAACCATCATAAACTTTTAATTTTATTATTAGGATGCAATGATGGCTCCTTTTAATGTTTAGTAAATGTAGCCTTTAAGCTTTAGGAGCAGCTCCGAGTTTAAGAAAGTTTGTTATTATTAATGAACCAAGAATGAATTCAATATTTACACAAACATTTCTAATTCTGATGTTTAATTTCGATACCTGTAAATTTGAAGGTATTTTGTATATCTCTACAGGCTTTCTAATATAATATTATTTAGCTTTTGCAACTAATTAGTACACATAACACAGAAATTATAAGCAACTGTTTGGAAATTCAATTTTCAAGATCATTATACATTTTTTTTCCTAGGACTTTTTTTCCTACACTCACATTAACTTTATTTCGTTAATGTTACTTTTTTGTGAACAACTTATTTTTTTATTTTATATTAAAAAAATGCTTTCTACAAAACCCTGATGGTAATGGAATAAATTCTATGTAGTATATCTATTTTGAAATATAGTTGCAAAAATTCCCAGTAGAACATGGGAAGGCTGCTCCTTTATGGTTTGTTGAATAGGCCCTAAAAAGGGACATGCTTTGAGTAGTAATAAAATATACAACTAAGGTTAAACCGCGCCGCATATTTCAATGACCACCAGCAGGTCAGCAGATTAGTGAATTACACTGGTAAACATGTTTTAAACAGCCTATTGGTACTTAGAATGCATTAGTACCTGTACCTAGCTTACCAGATACTTAGTGACCATGCAGGGGTAAGAAATGTATTTTCCCACTGCTACTCTTGTTTACTTTTGGGTTTAGACAAGTTTTAAGGGTTTTATTTATATTACTTGTTTAGCCAGAGAGTAGTTTGAGAGGTTCCAACCTTTCTTTGAAGAATAACTCAACAAAAGTGGTTAATGTTTTTCGTATTTTGATTAATTAAATGAATAAAAAAACTCCAGGGAGCAAAGTTGCTATTTTTATAATATATGTTTATTTAAAACTTCAAACATGAATTATAAGAACAACCCTTTATGTCTGATATGTTTCGTAAAATCTTAATAACTAACCTTGCAACTAATTAAATGTACAATACAAATAACATGCCCTTCCCATAAGAGTTGTGACCCAAGTGTAGATGTTTTACAGTACCTTTACCAGATTTTTCTTAAGCCCTACATGCATTTTGTGTAGTTTCCAGGTAGGTTAGTTGAAATTTTCGAATATTTTACAAGTAAACTTTCAGAGATGGTACTTTAAAGGGATCACATACTTTTTTTTTTAAATTACAGTACACGGAGCACTACACATACATTTTTTATGTAGCTTATTAAAGAAAAATTTTAAACATGACTCGCTTAAAACTTAAAGTAAAAACACTCAAACTGTGGAGTAACAACACTTGAAAAATACAGCACCCTTTCACACAAGTAACTAAATACCAGATACGTAGGGTTATCTTTGTTAATGTCGCGTAACGATTAGTTATTATATACCAGGTGTCAACGAATCTATTAGACAAGTCATAACTTCTAGAATATTAGGTGTATCAAAATGAGATTTGGTATAGGTAAATGGTATGTGAAGAGGAGAGTTTTCGCATATTTTTCACTTTCCGGTCACTTCCGGTTTCACCGGAAATGGCTCTGGTTTTGAATTTTTAAATGGAACACCCTGTATATTGTAACATTTTTGGATTTCTGAGACAATTATGGATCAGAATGTGACATTTTAAAAAGTTTTTACGCCTACTTCATTTTATTAGAGTCACTTTTAATATTGCATCTAGGTGGCCGTGATCGGACGTAAACTAATCTGAGGACCTCAGGTGATGTCAGAAAATTACAATCGCAAAGTTTTAGTGACTAGTATGATAGATAGGAATAAGAGAAGTTGGCAAAATTACATTTTCGTGTCTAACTATTATTTTTCAAATGGCGACCATTTTTTGACAAGCACTTTCCGAAAAAAGGATTTTTTGACGAATCTAACGATACTAATTTATTTGCGATTGGATTAAAAATAAGAACATAAATTAAATATTACTAAGGAAAATACTGGATAATAATTTATTTACTTTTGTCAAGTGTGCCATGGATAATAATTTATTAATTTCACTGTAGTAAATTTTCAAAGTGCATTCCTCCTTGTTCAAGACACATTTCAGCTCGTTCAATTGTTTCTCTCAACACGTTTCGTAACATTTGAGGCATTATACTTCTAAATGCCCGTAGAATTCTTTCTTGTAAGATTTCAAGAGTGGCTGGAGCTGTTCTTTAACATATTTCCAAATAAAGAAATCGAGCACAGTGAGATCCGGTGAGCGGGCAGGCCACCGTACTGGACCATTGGTTGCAATAACTTGATTATTAAAATGCTCTATTAAGTAATTAAGAACTTCTCTGGTATTATGAGGGGGTGGGATCCTAAGTGAGTGTTTTGTTTTCCAAAGAAGACTTGATAAAAATAACTGCAAAATATTATGCATCATGGCTATCCATGGCACACTTGACAAAAGTAAATAAATTATTATCCAGTATTTTCCTTAGTAATATTTAATTTATGTTCTTATTTTTAATCCAATCGCAAATAAATTAGTATCGTTAGATTCGTCAAAAAATCCTTTTTTCGGAAAGTGTTTGTCAAAAAATGGTCGCCATTTGAAAAATGATAGTTAGACACGAAAATGTAATTTTGCCAACTTATCTTATTCCTATCTATCATACTAGTCACTAAAACTTTGCGATTGTAATTTTCTGACATCACCTGAGGTCCTCAGATTAGTTTACGTCCGATCACGGCCACCTAGATGCAATATTAAAAGTGACTCTAATAAAATGAAGTAGGCGTAAAAACTTTTTAAAATGTCACATTCTGATCCATAATTGTCTCAGAAATCCAAAAATGTTACAATATACAGGGTGTTCCATTTAAAAATTCAAAACCAGAGCCATTTCCGGTGAAACCGGAAGTGACCGGAAAGTGAAAAATATGCGAAAACTCTCCTCTTCACATACCATTTACCTATACCAAATCTCATTTTGATACACCTAATATTCTAGAAGTTATGACTTGTCTAATAGATTCGGTGACACCTGGTATATTAGATAGTTAGTTTAGTTCTTTAGTGTCAGTGTTTACCACTGATGATAGTTTTGCTGTCGAAATACCTATCTGATATTTAGTTACTTGTGTGGAAAGGTGTTGTATTTTTCAAGACTCGCATAAAGCATTTTTAGAAAATCACAAACAATTTCTATTGTTAACAGATTGGTTGTGAAGAAAACATGAATGGCCGCTTTTTTTTCCTTTATTAATTTAAACAAATGAAATTTGGATTAATTGCTAATTTACTGTACACATAATTCCCTATTTTTTTAATGTAAATTTCAATTTTTTGCACTTCCAGTTCGACCAGAAATGTTCCCAGATTTTTATTTTAAATAGAACACCCTATATATTTTCACATTTTTGGAATTAGAATAAAAATCTATGTATGATAAGTAACCTTTATTTAAACTCTTAAGATCCAAATTTTTCTGGGCCAAAACTAAGTTTTCGTCAGGTGGGTACTTATTAGCTATGATAAGTTTCGTTACCATATCTCATAAAAACTCTAGGAAATACTGGCTATCTAGTGATTCCGTTGACACCCAGTATGTCATTGGGCCATACCTTTTTGACGAAGAAAAGGCGTCGATCCCTCCTATGATACTGAATTTCTAGAGATTACCTGATTTATTCGTTAGAACCTAATTTGTTCAAGAATCGTTGGTTTTAGGCATAACCATTGGTTAATAAAACTGATAAAGCAATTATGTAAAAATATACAAGGTTTTCTGTTTAAAAAAATCGAGTTATGACAAATTAGAGTTGCAACAACCACCCTGTATAACCAAACTCAACTTTCAAATATGTGGAGGACAGTATATGGTGATAATGTTAACTAATATTTAACAAAAAAAAAGTTTGTTTAATGTGTGAAAATACGGCACGTGCATATTTTATTACTTATATCTGCAACTTGTAAATTATTTTCCGAAAACTTTGAATAATTTGACAACGCTGCAACGGAATTTTGAAAACAACATATATATTCAGAAAGGCAATTAAAAGGTGAATACCTATGTAAAAATGTACATGGTGTTGTATTAAAAAACAAGTATGTTATTCCCCTCTGCATGATTTAAAATACACTTCAGACGTGGTCCTTCTCGTCCTATACAAATTTTATTTAAAAATTGCTCTGTATTTTAAATAGTAAAGAAGATATTAAAGTACAAAGTTTGTTTTCACTTTTAGGAAAATACTCAAAAACAAAATTATGAGAAAACCTTGCCAACAAACCAGAAAAATTTATGGTATAGCATTGATCACCCTCCGTCGTACCAGACAGAACTGAAAATGCAAGATAGTATGCTATTTTCCGACATTGTGCCTTTACAGAGTCAAACTTATCTAGGAATGTTAAATATAAGAAAACATGCTAATTGTGAGGAAGAACAATTTTTTAATAATAACATAAAATATTCAGAATTCTCAGAAACAATGTTTTACAAATCTAAACCATGTGATATTTTTAATGTTTCTTCTTCACAATTAAATACATCCAGTGACAAAATTAATACAAATGAAAGTATTTCAGATGAACTTCCAGTTTGCAGCCCTTCAAAATTAACTCCTTTCACATCACCTGTTTCCAGAACTGATACATCACTGATCAATTTTGAATCCGATATGCCGTTCAGTGATGTGCATAAAGAAGATCGAAACGATAAGTCAAAAACTTTGGGAACTGATGATGTAGAAGGAGAATATTTCATGAGTATTTTTAAAGATAAAACATTACTCAATAAAGAACCAGCAAACACTGTCCATGTATTGGAAAAATTTGACAAAAATGTTGGTTCCGTTGTTCTTCCAGTACAGACGGTAGAATTAGATAACAATATTGAAATAATCTCATCTCAAATCAATGCTGGGGAAACCAATACATTAAATATTGATCAAAATTTTAGTCCTTACGATGAAGATTTTGTTTTAAACAATTTAACACAAATGAATGAAATAGATGATGATAATGCTTCTTTCGGTAGTGATGATATTAGTATTGCTGAAAGTATTTCTACTATTAGTGTTAATGATTTTGACAACGAATGTGGTGGTAAGACAACTGATTCGAACAAAACTGTTATTGGAAATTTTGCTTTCGTTTCCACTGAACCTTGTACACATTCCATGCTAGAGAATTCCAAAGAAAACCATATTAAATCTTCTCTTAATAACCAAAACAGTAATACATTTATCAACAGATTTAATGATTCCGTACAGCAAAATGCTTCCGGTAACGTAAATATCCAACCAAGTGTATTTGCAACATATGAAAATTTTAAAGATGTTTCGGTGGTAACAGAAGCAATCGAAAGTGTTGAAGAAAATATTTTAAATTCCTCGCATGAACGAGATGAAGATATTGTAATTGTTTCTGAATTGAACACCGCTGATGCCACCAACACTCCTGATTTCAAAAAAGAAAATATTCCCACATCTATTAAAAATAAAGATGATTATATTGCGTTTATGTCAGATCCTGATAATGAAAAAAATATGTCGTGCAAAATTGACAATTATGTAGATAAACAAAATAAAATTACTGGAGATCGTTCAGATTCCAATAATGATTTTTCATCACATGATCATTACAAAAAAGGATATGTTACTAAATTTGATGATGGAGATATTATCAATCTTTCCGATTCCAGTACTTGTTCTAATAATGAAGTTATCCTGATCGATAATATTATACCATACAGAATGCGTAATGTCAAAGAAGAATACACTTCTAAATGTCCAATTAACCAACATGATATCTATAATTTTTCGTTGAATAATAACGGCATACCATATAACACCACAGCTCTGAAAACGAATAATGTTGCTGAAGCTGAAGACATTATTGAACTGAGCAGTTCTAGTAATGCTAGCATTATTAGTGTTGTCTCTGATAATGCATTTTTTTATGCCAAAGAAAAAAGTGCTACCGCGTCCTTTCCAGATGATATTATACTGTGTGATAGTAGTGATACCAGTACCACCGCCAGTATTTCCTCCTCTAATCATAATTCATCTTCCTTAATTGACTATAGTACAAATTTTAGAAACTATAAAGTAAATAATCAGATATTCAACATTTCCGATAACACTAAGGATGAAATTTTATCGTCCTGTAATAGAAACATTTTTTCCAGTGAAAACATGCCAAATAAAACAAATAAGAAAAATAATTCCAATGAGGAAAATATCAAACCTACTTTAGATGTCATTGATTTTTCCAATAAGAAAAACTTTTCTTTTGCTAATGAAAATTTACCATACAGCAAATCCCAAATTGATAATTTTTTTACCGAAACTTTAGACGATCAAATTGAAGACGGTATAACTAGTGCTGGTAGTACTAATAGTAAATATGTTAACAAAGATACAGTTTTTTCTAAATATACTAATATTTCTGAAAATGTGCCACAGTCGAGTGCTGCACCAATAGAAAATTATGGTGGAGGAAACACCACCACGCCTTCAGATTTTTTTGGTAACAGTAATATGGATATTTCCGATATCGATGTAGATGAAAAAAATGAACCAGTTGCAGCTAAAACATTTGGAAACTTTCAAGAAAATATTAATTATCGAAATCAAAATTTTGTTGCAGCCAGTGATAACAGAAGTACCTCCTCCTACACCCCTCGTTTTTTTTTTAGTTGTATTAACTTCAATAATAGTATTACTTCAAATATTTGCTGTAGTAAAAATATACTCTCTTCTACAGCTGAAACATTTGAAAATATTGATGAATACAATGTTTCCATCCCTTGCGCAGATGGGCAAGAAGATGAAAGTATTAGCGCATCTAATAACAGTATAAGAATCAATGGTAATGATGATATAGATCCGTGTAAAAGTGAAGACTTCTACCTTAATATACCAGACATCGATAATTTTAAAGGCATGGCTCAATCTTCTTTACTTGATTATAATGAAAGTATCAGACCTGCCAGTATTACTAGCACTGCTTGCAATGCTGAAAGATCCACCAACGGTGTGTCAAGTATAGTTGATGACCCTTGTGCTAGTAATTATGTGATTTCCTTTAATGGTACAAATATTTCCTCTGATCACAAAATATCTAGTACGAATTTTACAAATAAAAATGTTGCTACCCTCAGTAACGAAGGCAGTAGTACTTCTGGGAATAATACAATTGCAACAACGGAAACAAATGCTGCTAAACATTCTCTTGATTACCATAACGATGGTACCAGTGCTAGTAACCTCATAAATGCTGATACCTACCTGCCTACAAGCAATTTATTCACAGTTGCAAATATTCCTACATTACGACCTCTTGAAGAACACCAGTCAAAATCTTCAAACAATCAGAATAATATTGAAAGTGTCATTATTACTAGGGAAACTGTCGGTTTTGAAAATGATGTAAATCCTACAATTATTTCAAAATCTTCTACTATAGAACAACTTGGTAAGTATCTTGCATCCCTATCTAGCCCACATTGTAGCAACCAAAATATATCTAATGTTGTTTCCACTAGCATTGTTAATTCGTCATCAGATATTAATGTCGAAATTTGTGAAAACGCAGACTTGAAATTCCAAAATAACATTCCCAAGGTAGATTTATCATTTGCCTTTGACAGTAAATCAGAAACACTTAAAAAAACTGCTCCGTTGGCTTCAGAGAAAACAGAAAATACCACGACCAATACAAAAAAATTATTGGAATTACCCCACGTTAACTCAGAAATTGGGGTACGACCTAGTTTGCTGAACGAAGCTAGTCATAATGTACCTAACTTAAATTTAGACAATACCTCTCGAACCTACGTTCCTATTACAAATATAAATGCTGAATTTGTACCTCAGTGTAACAGTAGAAATCTTGATGTAATCCAAAACTGTACCATTACATCAAGTGAATATTTTGAGGTAGACAAGACTGCTGAGAAATTTACAAAAAATGACTGTGATAATTCTGAAAAGGAACTGAAAACGAGCCCTAAAATTTCAGACCTAAAAGTACAAACCAATTCATTACTTGTTATTCCTTTAAACATCCCGACCTCAACTGTTTCGCTTATATCACATGATAAACATTGCACTGAAACTCGCGATAGGTCAAGTACTGCCGTTTCAACCTCAAAAGCTCCAGTACACTCAACCTATACAACAAATGTGAGTAAAATAACTACCGGAGTAAAAAGACCGCCACCTTCAACTAACACCAACGAATCAAATAAAAAAAGATACAAATCTTCTTCAAGTAATAATCTTATTAAACAAACCAAACCGTCCACTTCCAAAAATGATGCCTCTGTGAATGACTATATAGATACTAACGAAATAGCTGATAACAACGATCCAAAATGGAAACTTTACAGTTTTTCTGAACCACGCGATTTCTTTATGGCTGTTCATAATCAGTGGTGTATGCCAATCCCTAATCCACATCTAAGTTGTACTCGACGACATTACCACAAGAAACCTAATAATAACCCCACCAACTATATCATTCATGGAAATCAAAGAGATTTAAAGATCAAATGTTTGGAACTGTATGAAGAGCAACTTCATAAAGTTAATACCGAAAGTACCAATTTAAAGTATGCACTAGATATGCATGGTCAATACTGGAATCAAAGGCATATTAATTACACTATCGAAAAACTCAGAAAATTGGATCGTATGCATGATATGTTACGTCAAGCATGGGATGATGCTTATCAATTTTATACTTACTTAGAATCTATCCAGAGTGCTTGGTATATGTCGACATATAAAAAAAATGAAATAATGCGATCAATTCAGATGCTTGATGCATATGAAAACTATTATGGAAGCTCAGACTAAATTTTGTTTCATTTATAAAGAGTGGAAACGTTTTATGGATCATTGTTGATATCGGTCCCAGTAACAGTTAGAAAGCCAGTTAAGTTAGCAGTGTGCCGCAGACTTTTACAGTGATTACAGTAGTCCAGGAAAAGTTGCATTTTGTATCACATTACAACATTTGTTTTAGATTAACCAGAAATGTATCACATTTTATCATTCGTTTTAAAAAACTGAAATTTTGATTAAAAAAAACTTTTATACAGGGTGTCGAAGATAAGAGTATCATGCGTGAGGATCTCCTAAAGACGTAAACAGTAAGTGATAGATTCGGTTAAATAAGAAGAATAATTCAGCATTTCAAGTACTATTACGATCCACATACAAATCCCAGAAGTTTTGCTTAATTTTTAGCACATACTGAAAAAACTAAAATTTTCAGTTTAGTTATTATCAAAGATAATGCAGAGCGGTTTTGACGTTATTAAGACATTTTTTTACACATCTGAAATTAAAATTTTTATAGGTTGTTAAATTTTCAAGGTTTGACATTAACTTCACTTTTTTAAATATGCGTCAACAGGCTCCATGTCAGCTATAGCGCCATCTTTGATAATCAATTTATGCACAAAAATCGAAAACTGAAAATTTTAGTTTTTTCAGTCTATACTGAAAATTAAGCAAAAATTCTAGGATTTGAACGTGAATCATTTTAATTGTTGCTGAATAAATCTTCTCATTTAACTGAATCTCTATATCTTATCATTTACAAGATCCCCATGCATGGGGCCCTTATCTTGGACACCTGGTATAGGTCACTAATTTGTTGATTTAATAGCTTAAATTTTATATCTTTGATAGTTGTATATATAGTCTAGGAAAATTTGCAATATGACATTTCTTTTGTTTTGGAAACACTAAAATTTCATATTTTCTTTATTGGTTCATTTGTTGTTACGTTGTTGCTAAAAAACTGCTAACTTTATTAGCAATGTACTGCAGATTTTTATGCTGATTGCAGTAGTTCAGGAAAATTCTGACTGTGTATCACATTTCATCATTTGTTTTGGGAAAACCGAAATTCCAATTTTCTTTATTCTTTCATATGTTGTTATTTTGTTGCTATAATAATTTCAAATTTGATATCGTTATGTAAAACTGTCTCAGAAATCCATTAATATAATCATATTTGTTGTAGCACTTTGTTTTGCAGAGATCTAATATTAAGTTTTTGTATCTTAAATGACTTTCAAATTAAATTTTAACATTTCTTAATAGCTCAGTTTGTTTTTGTTTACAGTTGTTATGTACAATAAATATTTGATTTTTTTAAGCATTGGGTATGCAGTATTGGTTAAAGAACAATTTATTCTTAATTTAATTATTTCGCATTTAAGTTTTTTATTAAGTAAGTTTTATTCGGTACGGATTAGCATTTTAGTTGTGACTAAAACTCAGTCTTAGTCTTTAGTGATTATTATTGTTGCTATAGTTAGTATAATAACCATAATACTTAAAAAAAGTGTACATAACTGTAGTCAGAAAAGAGAAAACAACTGCTAGGGTATTAACATGTAATGTTCATGCCATTGAAAGAAAAACAATGTTGGAACAAATCTAACTAATGGATTTTTGACACCTTTTCCCATAAGGAAGTAAAATTTGATGTTGTTACAAGCACAACTAATCGAATTATTAAAGAAGTTAATTAGGAAAATATGTTTTTTTTAACAATACGTTTTTCAAATTTGCCTTGACTGTTGCAATCGGAGTGAAATTCTTCACTACTTTGCCAGTTTAACTGACTTTCTAACTCTTATAATAATGATGATGTCAATGGTTGGTTATTAAATAGTTCCACCCTGTATACCACAGAAGTATATTGTCGTTTTGTTAAAACACGAAATCATGCAATTAAATTAACCGGTGAAAACCTTTGGGCAAGGAAATACAAATAAGCTGTTTTAATGTATTGCAATTTCCCCATACTGTATTTTAAATGCAATTATTTCATATATTCAGTCTTTTAAATGCCCTATAAAGTCTTAAATGTTTTAGGTTGTGCCCTTGTCAAAAAAACTTTTCTATAATGTTTTTAGTATATCCAACATTGCAAGAAATCATAACTCGGTCATGGGTCTTTAAACGAGCACCTATTATAAATTCGTTACAGTCATTTAGTATTAGGTTTTGTTTACCCTTTATGTGGTTGAACTAGTTATCAGCAAGAAGTTACCTGAAAGTATTTTGTTCTGGTCATATATTACTTAGCAACCTAAGCGTAAACTTGTTGAAATTACTTAATAAGTTTGTTTTTTGTTACAGTTATATTATGTGTTGTTTATTGATCATTAGGGTAGTTACATGACAGTATTTGTTTATAGTAACATTCCAAATAGTGTTATTAGTTATCACAAGAACGAACAAATATTAATATTGTTAACCTAAAACTGAAAACTTAACAATTTTTATTGTGTATTTAAAACGCACCGAAAGGGAATGTTGCAATGTAACATAATTGAACCGATAAGAGAGAAGCTACACGAATTTATAAAAATTTGTTAATATTTCATAAACTGGGACCAAAAGTACATGGTTCAAAAAACAACTTATGCAAGTAATGTGCCTTAAAATTAACCTTATTGGAATACTTATAAGTTATAACTGAATCCAATACAAATTTGAGTAAATAACATTTTTTGTGGAATGTAAGTGTGTTATTTTTTTTATAACTTGTGATTCACATAGTCAGTATTTTTAAGTTCAAAATGTTTCTTTGTTTTGGAAATATTGCTTTGAGGACAATTTTTTCTTTTAAGAATGTTACTTTAAAGTTTACAATACATATTAAATTTTATAAAAGTTTACTGTCTTATTTTATTTTTATATTATTATTAGAGTTGCTGGTATAGAGGGCAATTAATAAATATTCAAAAAGTATGATTTTATTTATCATTTATCTACCTCTTCATTTAACACAATCTGTATTAATTTATTTTGTGTAAAAATACCGTCCGTTCCAAAAAAAAAACTCAAGAGCTTATAGGTCATCTCTTATTCACTTTAGAAAACTTCTTTTCGGAAGTATGGTTTAGATTCATATTTTTACCAAATGCACGTCTTATGCTTCCAGTAATAACTGGAAGTAAGATCAATTTTGCTTTTTTTTTTAAATAGAACACCCTGTTTATTTTTTCTTCGAGAGTTTCGTGGGACGCAGAGATATTTAAACCCCTTTGAGCCAGTCGGGTAGAACAGTGGAGTTTTGGTTGCCCATCATTATTATTGCAAACATATACATGGAAGACTTTGAAACCAAAGCTTTGGCAGCAGCTGATATTAAACCTAAATCCCGGTTCAAATATGCAGCCAACCAGAATTCCGCCGTTCTGCCCGACTGACTCAAAGAGATTTAAATACCTCTGCATCCCGGATTTAAATTCAGTGCTCTAATCACTCTAAAGATGCAAGCTGCAATGTCTTGTAAAATATTAGTTTGTAAGAGTTCACAAACAGCTAACAGGCATAAGCCGATTAAGTATTATTGTCCTGGCAAACGTACATTAAGATCAAATCCTTATCCGCCCCAAAGTTTAAATAATCTAATCACACGGCTCTGTTTAGGCAGGCAGGGCCCATGAACAACTATGGCAGACAAGCTACAAGTAGGTCCTTACCTGATTATGCTGGGTGAAATTCCCAAATTACGACGCCGTCTAAGCCGAAACTAAATTGTAACATCTTTATTCAAACAACGCAACTCGACAGAACACTAGAATAATAATACTAAAAATTTCTGAACAATTTTTTTTATTGATAAAAATGCGTACAAAAGTTGTATAATACTCTAAAACAAATCATTTCGGTGCTTCATCAGGCAGAAGAATTGTCCTTGTCAACATATTCACAACGGCATACGGATCACAATTGGAAGCGGGTCGACGATCTTCCAAATATCCCTTTTTAGCTTCAGAAACTGGTCTTGGAATTCGTACACTAGCAGTGCGATTTGCAACTCCTGCAGAAAAGTTCGTAATAGAAGAAGTTTCGTGTTTTCCAGTTAGTCTCCTCATATTATCCCTACCGCCTTTGGGATCATACATTTTCATGTGTTCAGCATGTTTCTTTTCGAGAAAACAAATGGCCTTTTCAATTGCTTTTATACCACCATCAGCTCGCATTTCTTTTGTTGAAATGGATGTGTGACATCCTGAACCGTTCCAGTTTTCCATAATTTTAGGATCAAGTGAAACAAGAATTCCATACTCTTCCGCAATTCGGTTTAAAAGAAAACGCGATATCCACATATCATCTGGTCCTTTTATTCCGAAACAAGGTCCTATTTGGTATTCCCATTGGGACAGTGCAACTTCTGCATTCGTACCGTAAATTTGAACTCCGGCATATAAACAAGCTCTGTAATGAGCTTCAACTATTTCACGACAATACACTTTACCCGCACCAACTCCACAATAGTATGGACCAGCTGCAGCAGGAAAGCCTCTCATAATTGGCCATCCAAAAGGTCTTTTATCAAAATCCAAAAAAAAATATTCCTGTTCAAATCCAAACATTGGTTCTGCATCACAAACTTTATTTAATGCTTCCACACATTTAGCACGATGATTTGTTTTGGTGGGTTTATGATCTGCTGTATATGTTTCGCATAATAATAATTTGTTGTTACCACGTCTAATTGGATCATTGTACATTGCACAAGGACATAACCATACATCCGAGTTTTCAGGAGGTGCTTGATATGTCGAACTTCCATCGAAACCCCAATTAGGGCAATCTTTGTAGCTTGTCGGCACAAATTCTAAAGTTCTAGTCTTAGAACGCACATGATCTCCTGTTCCGTCGATCCAGATATATTTTGCTTGAACTTTGCATTCTGGAATTGGTAGACACATGTATCTGTCAAGTATAGATTTATTTAACTTTGCATTTGGAGAATGTTCTAAATGGCAACTTCCACATCTTGCTGTTGTGGTACGAAATGTACGAATTATAACTTGGTGATATTTTGAAATATTACTTGCCGATTTGATAGTGTTATGAACGAGTAACTCAGTCATATTTTATTGTAACATGAAATTTACAAGTACATGCATGAAGGGTCTAAATTTTAAATTTATTTTGTTTTTTTGCTATACAATTACTAGATTATTTTATACACATTACAATATTATTAAAAAATTGCTAAATAGACAGAGAGAAAATCACAGATCTAGGAGGTCAAAATGACAGTTGTCAGAAAACCCACATAAAAATCCATCCATACATATACAGGGTGTATTAAAACGTGCGGCTAATAATTACCGCTACGTTGAAAAACAAGCAAAAAACTTTAACACCACTTAGTACTTTTTGTTTGTTTAAATATAACATTACTTTTATCGAATGTTAAAATAAGGTTCCAGTTTTATTCAATAAAAAAGGCTATGAGGAAGCAACTAAATCAAAATGTAAAGCTTATCAGTTATTTAATTAACCATCATATTATTAACAAAGCTTAAACATAATAGGCGCAGAAAAAGTATACAAAAGTATACCAAACTGCAGATGAAAAAGAAAAATTTAGCTTTCCTACGTTTTCAGTACTTTGTGTTTCCTATAAGGCATTCCAGAATGCTGTCAAAGTAAATTCAACATGGCTGCTGCATGGCAGACACAGTCACCATAGCCTATCTGACGTTGTGTGTTATAGGTGTTAAAAGCGTTTTTGGTGTTAATTTTCTTGTTTTTTGACGAAAAGTTTTGTTTTTTAAAGTAACGACGAAATGTGGTAGTCGCAAAGAACGCGACGACGTGCATTTTTATCGAATACCTGCTGTACTATATTTCAAACATAAAGTAACTTTAAATGAACTTTCGAAAGTTAGAACGCAGAAATGGCTTAATGCAATAAAACGAGTGGATTTCACGGAAACAAAGTAGAAACATGCAGTAGGCATTTTATTTCAGGTACTCACCTACTAACTAGAATGTTACTCAGCATATATAAATTATACGAAAACCTGCAGATTTATTCATTAAAATAATTGTTGAAATTTGAAAATATGCATATCACTCAAAGATTGTGTCGTAAGCTTTAAAATAATATATATATATATAATCTACATAAAATTTTGTAACATTTGTAACAATAATTAAATAGTTAATTTTTAAGTAAACCATATGTACAAAAAAACAAAATTTTTTTCTATATATACATATTTAAAGTTAAATAAACAAACATGATAACAATAAGTCGTCCTTTTATTTATTTTAATACAAAAGTGTTGTCCTTCACTTAATACTAAAACTTTCCGCAACTGAACCAGTCATCACCACGAAGTAGAGTAAACAGTGCACAATTAACATTTAAAATTAACCCTACAATCTTCACATAGCCAACAAGTTTCTGGAACATCAGCTAAACCAACACAGTCTAAGTGAAACTACTGTAATTCACAGCTATCATTATCGCATTATCAAATGCAGTTACTACTGGATACGCATCAATATTGGTGTTAAACTCGTGTTCATCAAGAGCATAGGGATCCATGTTGTTTATTAACTTAATATTTTCGTTGTATCGTTCTGCTACATCAGTAACTACACTTTCTAGGTTTAACAAATACGCACTTTTTCTTTCTACAGTCAAATTTTTAATATAAAAGCAATATTAACGGTACACGTGTACAAAAAAATTCTAAACAAGTTAGCACGTCAACACTTCGCCATACACAGAACGGAAACAGCTGACGATGTCTGCCATGCAGACGCCATTTTTAAAGAGCTGAGGTCACGTGTTCTAGAATACCTTATTCGAGCTTTAATTTATGCCTGTATACACCGTCCCATTCCACCCACCAGGTTACGAAGGTAATCTTGTGGAATATTTTTCAACTCCTTTCGAAGCGCTATGCAAACCTCATTTAATGAGGCTGGTGCAATTCCCCAAATTCTGACGCACTTGCACAATATGTCCTATACATGTTCTATGAGGTTCATGTTGGGAAAACATGCTGGGTAAATGCATAAGCGCGATTCTAACTTCGTCCAAGTGACACACCTCACTACATGCAGTTTTTGCATTGTCTTGCATGAGGATGAAGTTGTGTTTTATTTCTTACCAGATCCTAGCCTATGCATATTCATTTAAGTTTTTCTGAACCGTTCAAACTCTGCACTGTTAAATGGCTAACGTCAAACATTCCAGCCACATAACAGTGA
Source organism: Ctenicera cuprea (assembly GCA_958336395.1). NCBI lineage: Eukaryota > Metazoa > Arthropoda > Insecta > Coleoptera > Elateridae > Ctenicera > Ctenicera cuprea. The sequence goes on from OY284494.1 coordinate 43,062,582, forward strand.
CTTCGCCCATCCTCCGCAAGCCCTACAGCCTTTGCAGAATCTTCGGCAATTAAAGACATAATAATCACAAGAAACGGCAACCAGGATAACAAACAATCAATTTAACAAAAAAACAAGATTGTTAAAAAAACTGGAGTACTTTGTAGCATCTGTTAGATGCAGGGTAGTTGTTGCGTAAATTATGCCAAGCAAGAAAAACAAAAAAAATGCTCTGGCAAATAAAGTAGGCAGATTAAGTAAAGCATAAATTATCCATACATGTTTGCCCTTGTTATATGTAGTCAGACACTACGAATTATATATTGCTTTACTACTTAATAATAGGTGGCCCGTTTTCATTGCACCTGAGTGTACTTAACACTCAATACAAAATTCGATAGAAAAATTAAACAATGGCAAACAAATAACAAAAGATAAAAAAAACTATCTTTTTTTCCCTATCACTATGTCCTACTCATCATCATCATCATCTGAGCTCTCTTATTTATTTGAATTGCTTATTTCTGCCAATAAGTGAGTTTTATCACTTTTAATTTTGTCATAAAAATCAGTACAGAAAAACATTTTTGTAATTGTATATGAATAAACGAATGCTGTAAGATGTAGATTGTGCTCTGCACTAGCACCAAACACATTTGAGCAAAAAGAGCGTGAACATATTGAAATACCGAATGCACCCTCTGAATGATATAAATATTTAAAGGTGCATAAAATGGTCAATGGACAGTTTGACACATGGTTAATAAAATAATAGGGAGGGAGCGACACCTTCATTTTTATGACTCGCCCTGTATAGGTATAATTTGAAAAATATAAAACGTCAATAATAAATAATATGATAGTAAGGAAAAGAAATTATGTTAATTGTAAGTTTTCCAATTTTAGAGTTAGTATTAAGCAAAAGACCTAAAAGATAGTGAAATATAAAACGAAAAAAAAAACGTTGTGGAAACAACTGGTTGAGGACTGCTGCTTTGCCAAATTGTCAATATACCTAACCTATTTATTTCAAAGTTCTTAATGCAACCTACTATATTATCAGCTTAATTATCAAAAAATATTTAAGTACTTACATCGTCCTTGTAAAACGAAACCGCCCCCTTGAACACTTTACACTTGCATTATTGCCTCATACAAGGAAATTCCCAAGTACATACACTTTAGACATGCAGAAGTACCAACATAGGTAAATGTCAACAATATTATTGATTTGACCCAATAAAAAAATTAAAAATGTCTTTTCCTTCTACAGTATTTACAGTTTATTTTAAAGTTATAATACTACATAACATCTTACATGTGTATTTACAGCGACAGTATAAGTAATCGTTCTTAAATGCTACAAAAATTACATCAATATTTTCCCAAAAGGAAAAGACAACTTTGAATTTCCAATCTAAACGAGTTACCTAAACATGTACTATTACAGACAGACCAATTATTTGAAGCTTAGAAATTAACAATAGCGCTTAACCAAGTTTGTTACGGGAATGCATCGAATACTACATTTAATTTAATCCTCGGTTCTAATTGGGTTTCCCTGCAAAATGAAAACAATGTAGTTTTTAAATTATATTTGCGTTTTAGATCTTACCCATTCTCTAGCCATTATCAATATTGTTTTTCTGTCCAATTTTGGGCCGATCAGGGGGTTCATTTGAGCCATGTAACAACACAACCAGCTAAATTGTAAAACGGGTTATAAAATCAGCGGAATATTATTAAATATTTTACACTACTTACAAGAGCCAACATGTTGCAGCTGTGAGCATTAAAATCACTTGAATAATCCTGAAAATGGGGTTTCAGGTTTGTTGAATGAAATATTTTTGTTTTACTTACCCTCTATTTGGACCTTTTGGTACAATAAAAGGTAGTGCTATACCAACACCACCCCATAACACTGTGAAAACTATAAAAGGAATTATACCAAATCCCATTTTCACGCAGCAATATTTGAAAAAATCTTGGTAAAATTACTGTCCCGATACAGCGACAGTAAGAGTGTTATCATATGACTGGAAAATGTCACTCCCACAAGAGAAGTCACATGTTTTTACTTTTAACTGTTATGTTGGTTGTACTGAGTGATATGAGCAGTGGTGTGCATAAGCGATTTGTGGTTTTATATTTTGACTGGCTTAAGCAAGACCTTTGTGGTTGCGAGACAAAAGTTTCTTATCCGGCCTGTAACATTATTATAAAATTTACAGTACGGCGCAGTAGTGCTACATAATAACACAAATTTTAAAACGAGCGGGAGTTTCAAATGAGCGACCGCACACTTTAAATCAAAATAAAGTTAAACAAATTAACAAAAACTTATTCAACTAGAGAAAAATATAAGAGAACCATATTAAACAAACAGAAATTCGATTAGTAAACTCGCTAACGCAGGGATTATCAAACATTCTTCAAAAACTAAAAAAGTATAAGCGATATTCTGTGTAGATATATACTTAAAGAAAAGTTATTTGAAACAGGTGTTCAGAATATTATTTTATACTCAGATTTATAATTTGGCAAAAATTGGAAATGCCTTTATTTTTGAAAAAACAAAAATTTGCTTGTAAAAGTCAACGTTACAAAAAAAATAATGTTTGGTGTGGGCTTATTTGGGGTAAGTGCGCTGTAGTTTTATACTGAGGTTGCAAGGTGTAAACCAAAGAATGTTTATACATCTCATTCTGAGAACTAGTTTATGATTCAAGCATTTCCCTTTTGCCCAAGTGCACATACTACATTATTATTAATTATTGTCCAGTATGCTTTGACCCGGTCGGTGCGTATATACATGCGCCCTCTATTGGGAGACAGCTCTCCTATCAGTTAATATTTGCAGTATGGTTCTACTCCACACTACAGACCATATTTGCTATATGGTTCTAGTCCACACTACTAACATAAGCCACATTAGTTTTTTAACTCAAAAATTTAGTTATTGATGTTTGAAAATAATTTATTTGTGGTTTATGAATAAATTTTTTATTCTTTTATTTTTATTTTTAATTGCTTGATTTAATAGACAAAAAAATTATCCCGAATTCTGTGATTTTTAAACATCAAAAAGTTATTTTTTAATTAGAAAAGAAGATTTATATAAAAGAAACGTATTTACAGTAATGAAAAAAATGATTTATTATTTTATTTCGCTTTCGCTCAGTGTACTGAGGTCGGCTATCAAAATTGTTAACAAAACGAGATAGAGTTATCTTTTAAATATATTTACTTGTAGTCATATTTCAATGGTACACAAAGGGCGGAAATCTAAATATTAATAATCTTTGATTTAATCTGACGGTTGTCCATTACGATTTTGAGATATAAAAGTTATATGTGGACGCCCCCCTCACAAATACAAACATACCGGCCGCTAATAAAACCGACTTGAACTACTACTCTGTAGTCAACAGGAGTATAAATACAGCTGACATTTCGAATTTATTGGTAGATGATAAAAAAAATAATATTGATTTAGAGAATTTTAGGCGCCTTATTTTGCTTGGCGCTCCTAGGCAATTCCCTAGGTTTGCCTGTACGCAGATCCGGCTGTGCTGTTACATTAATTTATTACCTACTTGTCTTTCCCTACAACAATTTTGTACACGCCACTGGTATGCTATTTTAGGTAAGTCACAGATTTCTAAAACTATGAGAAATCTGTAAGGCCGGTATTACACTATCAAAGATTTGATAAAAGATCTTTTATAAAATATCTTTGTCAAAGAAATTTTACAGTGTAATGGGCTATATTTTATAAAAGATTTCTTTTATAAAATATCTTTTATCAAAGTTAGCTACATTCGACCATATTTGATAAAAGATTTAACAACCACTTTACAAAATGGCGTCAACTAAGTTCACGTGGTCACTTGATGCTACTAAAACTTTAATTTCCGAATATGAAAGTTATGAATTTTTGTATAATGTTCAACACGAAGATTACAAAAATAGAAATAAAAGATTAGAGGCGTATCAAGAAATTTCCAATGTGATCAGCAGTGGATGCACACACATTGATGTAAAAAAAAAGTTAAATGGACTGAGAAGCCAATATTTAGCAGAAAAAATGAAGGTGAGTACATACTGCAAATAATTTTTTTAATGTGGATATCAGATTAGGCCCTTGAATAAATTTTAATACCTACTGCATTATCCATGTAAGCACTGCACTAAAAGTAAAGTCACTTAACTTTTAACCATAGCAGATTGGATAAGTAAATTATTCAAGTTATGTCTGTTTCATAATTTAAAGAGGAGGTTTAAGGTAAAAATAAACAATAACAAAATTAAATTAAAAAACATAGAAACGACAAAATGAAACTGATCAGCTGGTACACTTTTCACTCTACGTATAGGTTAGAAATTCTGTATATTTATTCTTCGATATAACATTTGTTATTTGTTTACCTTGACATAAAATTTTGAAACATAAAGGTTGTAGAATACAAATAAATAACATTATAGTTTTCAACTCATTTTATTTAAATAATTACCTTCAATGAATATTATTTACAAGCATAAGTATGTTTTTTTTACAGATTGCTAACAGTGTAAAGAGTGGAGCCGATGCAGACACAATGTATAAACCAACTGTGTATTGGTTTACATTGCTAAATTTTTTGGATGTATCAACAAGTGCCGATAAATCGGAAAGCAATTTAGAGGTTCCATCACAAAACCAAGGTGCTGCTCCTGAAGTAAGTCACACATTAACTGTACTTGTCCTGCCATGGAACTTTACCCACTCCATTGTAAAATGTTTTAAAGTTTTCTCTCACTTCGCGACCGTGACGATGACCATAATCTACCTGTCTTGATAAAGGAGTCATTTCTGGAGTCTCTTCCAGAGCTCTTTCCTCTAAAAAGTTATGAATTCCTTCTGTCATTGAAACAACTTCTTTCTGGGTGTAAGAATGCTTTCTCTGTTCTACTAACAGGTTATGCAGGGTGCAAGCAGCTAAAACAATTTTTGTAACTTTATCAGGAGAAAGGTGAATTGACGTCAAAAGAACACGAAATCGGCTTGCTAAAATACCAAAGCTGCTCTCCACCATTCGTCGTCCTCTAGATATTCTATAATTACAGATTTTTTCCTCATTTGTTATGTTCCTTAGTGGATATGGTTTAATGACATTGTAACTTAATGGGAATGCGTCGTCTGCTAATACAACGTAGGGTGTCGACGTGGTGGTGCCTGGTAGTATTTTCTCTTTTGGTATATTTAAGATAGACCTATCAATAAGGCATTTCCTAAGAGAACTTTTGACAAAAACTCCAGCGTCACCAATTCTTCCGTTTGTCCCAACGTCTACGAATATAAATTTGTAGTTTGCGTCTGTAAGAGCCAATAGTACAATACTGTTGAAGTGTTTATAGTTGAAAAAATGTGAGCCACTAAATTTTGGGCAAGTAATTCTAATATGTTTGCCATCGAGAGCTCCGATTGTGTTGTACACATTCCATTTTTTTTCATATTCATACGCAATGTCTTCCCATTCCTTTTCAGTTTGAGGCACCTGTAACAAAATACAAATTTAGGTTTTTCTTGTATCAGCTATTTCTTCGTGATTTATTATTATTTTATTTATTTATTTTTTGTTTATTTATTTATTTGTTTATTTTTTTGTAGGAAAACGAGACGTCAGTCAATGATGCTCTTGATGATTCCATTCAAGCGGGAGTAAATACAAGTACAACAACATTAAATTCTACCGCAAATAAAGAGCAAAAAGGTAAACATAAAAGGCTGAAACCAGATAATATGGATTCGTTGTTACAAGAAGCCACAAGTACCATGTCGAAAATGGCAAAACTTGCAACACTGCCAAAAGTAGCACAAAGTGAGGACGATGAAGACATATTTGGCAAATTTGTTTCATCGGAACTTAAAAATATTCGAAAGGCTAGTAATGACCGGTTTGCTAGACAAACCAAAAGGAAAATTCAAGCTGTATTGATGTCCGCATGGGACACTATTGATTCCTTGGTAACAATATCGCCAAGTGATCATTCAAGTTCAAATTCTGGCTATTCCAGTTGTTGGACTGGTCCTGTCAACCAAGAATTTTCGCAACCTTGCACAATAATAACAAATGAGATCGTTGATCATAATGCCTCTGGTAGTTCAACATCAAACTCCAACCAGTCGAGCCTTTGGACCAGTCCTGCTTCTATTGATCCTATTAATGAGGCTATGCTTATAGCCAACGTCTACGAGGACTGCTAATTAAATATTTAGTTTTATATTATTTTTTCTTGTTTGAAACGTTTTGTTCTATTACATGTATTCAATTTAAATAAAAGTTTACTTACCTTTAAAAAATCTTCTTTAAGTGCTTTATAAATGGCATCACAGGTTTCGGGTATTATAGAGCTTAATGTACATTGTGGTATTCGCGTAGAATACTTTAAGCTGGAATAACTTTCGCCAGTGACCAAAAACCGAAGAGTCACAAGAACGCGATCTTCTACACTAATGGAATTTCTTAAATGGGTATTTTTTCGCGCAATAAAAGGACCAACTTTTGATACAATCAGCTGAAATGTAGCATCATCCATTCTTAAATAGTTTTTATAACATGACATATCTTCAACTCTGAGTTCCTTCAATAAGTTTTGGTGTATACCCAGATCGTCACGTCTCGAAACCCATGGTTTAACCCACTCACGTCTTCTTTGCTTTTTACTCTTAGTCTTTTGTTTTTTTAATATTGCACAAATTATGACAATTGAACTAATTGAAGACACACAAGCATAGAGGTGTTGTTCATCCATCATATGATGACAACTGTGATAAAATATTTTATGTAGTGTAATACTAGTTTTCAAATCGTTTTTTATCTTTGAATAAAAGAATATTTTATAAAATCTTTTATAAAAGATCTTTTATCAAATCTTTGATAGTGTAATACCGGCCTAAGGTAAGTGCGGTGGTGTCCAATATATTTTATATCTATGGTGGTATCAGTGATAGTCAACAAGTATTTTGCGTGATACAATAATGTGGCAGGTAATTTGAGGTTGGAATAATTTTTATTAAATGTTTGCTTATACTTTTATAATTTTACAGCAAAATGTGCGTTTACCAAACTCGAATACATCGTCACATATTATTCATAGGTTATCTAGAATTTTTCAACCAACAAATATTATTCCAAAAAATGTTGAAGTTAAAAATCAAGATCTCACTTCCAAAAGCCAAAGGGTAAGAAGTTCCCTCCTGTTTTATAAAATTAAGTAACACGTAAAGAATATTATTTTTTTAATGCATCTTTCTAAGTGTAGATAGTTATAGCTACTTTTATCAAATTCGTGCCATTGTGCATCGGATATTCTTACTTGCATAGTACCAAAAACTTTTTTAACGAGTTGGCTCCGTTGAAATTTTGTCATTCTTTTTCTCGGGCCAACGCTACTAACCTAAAAACCATATAAAATGTTTTTAGTAAGTATAAATCAATTTCTTGGGACCTCGGAGACATGTAAACAAAAAATGCAAACCGCTGGTCTCAGCAACGCTGTGCTGGTTCCCAGACATTCCAGTTATTTATCTTTGGCGGTCCAGCAGCTCTAGCAGTACAAAAATGTCTACCGGTCGTGTGGGACCAGCACGGCCTATTCGAGAAATCACTTACTGGACATGTTGGACCTCATTGCAATCAACGTGGTAATATAGTCTTAATAGCAATTGAAATTAAATTTATAATACGGCATCAAGAAGAATGCGCAAGGTTTAGATGAACATTCTGTACAGGGCGACTATATTATTTTGAACTGAAGATGGGATGCAAAATTTGGGGGATATTGAATACTTGCCAACCCTAGGTAAGGGGGTCTGGGAAAGCATTTTTGGAAATAAATAATAAAAATGGCACATTTTGAGGCCGTGTTAGATATATACTTAAAAAATGGGCAAAACAGGTCGCTGGTACTTTCGTACACTTTTGTGCACCTTTACTTGGAACACGTTATTTTTAAAAATGTTAAACCAACTCACAATATTTAAATGTCTTTACAGCTAATGCTAGAACTTGGATTAATAAAACAAGCGAGTCCAGGCAGTTTTCATTTTCTACCATTAGGTGTACGAGCGTTAGAAAAACTAATATGGCTTGTTGATCAAGAAATGGCTAGAATTGGGGCACAAAAAGTAATTTTTCCTACTCTTACCAATGCAAAATTATGGAAAGCTACAGGTAAGAATATCTTCCTATTTGTTTTAACATATACAAATTTGCTTTAATTTTATTATTTAGGACGTTTTGAAGAAATCGGTTCAGAATTATTTACTTTAAAGGACAGACATGAACACATCTACGTTTTAAGCCCTGTAGGTAAATATTTTTACTTAATGTTATTTAGTTCATGTAAACTTTAAAAATTAGTATTTAATATGTGTGTTTAGACACATGAAGAAGCCGCAAGTGACCTGCTGTCATCAGTTTCACCAATCTCATATAAAGAATTACCTCTAAGACTGTATCAGACAACTAGCAAATACAGGGACGAAATGAAACCAAGATTTGGATTGATGCGTGGTAGACAGTTTATGATGAAAGACCTTTATACATTTGATGTTGATTTAGAAAAAGCTCAAGAAACATACCATGAAGTTTGCGAAAGTTATGATAATATATTTAGAAAAATTGGAATTAACTTTGTTAAAGGTAAGTTTTCGTAATCTTTACGTTCATTATTCCACTTGTAATATATCGACCAATCACTTCATCACAAGTTTAACCTAGATATTTTTGACGTGAATAAATTCAAGCAAGTTCGATTTATTATTTGTATTTGAAACAATATGATCGTATACCACTTGTGAATTGTAACCGCGGAAAATTGCTTTAACTTCCTGCATAGCTGAGAAGAATCTCATTGAAGCGCAACAAGTTTTTGTCATTTTTTGCCTGGTTATTTTTCAACTTTTCTGTGGTATAACAGTTGAATAATTTTATTGTAATTATTATTTTTTGAATAACAGTATTAGGAACAAGTGGTGCAATGGGTGGGTCTTTATCACATGAATATCACTATCAAGCAGGAATCGGAGAAGATAATTTGTTGATCTGCTCACAGTGTAAATATTCTGCCAATACTCAACTTTCAGGTAGTAAAAAGTGCCCTAATTGTGGCAATTCTCAAAACCTTCAAATTAATACAGGGATAGAGGTTAGTATCATATTTCTGGTCTGGGTGTTTTTTTTATATCAGTTTGGATGGTTTCAGGTTGGCCATACATTTTTATTAGGTGAAAAATATTCTAAACCTCTTAAAGCCAAATATTTACCAGAAAAAGGCAAACCTCTAACATTACAAATGGGCAGTTATGGGCTTGGATTATCTCGAATAATTGCAGCGGCGGTCGAAGTGCTTTCGCAAGAACATGAAATACGTTGGCCCAGAATACTTGCACCATATACGGTTATCATTATACCTCCTAAGGTATGATACAATACAGGATAATTTCTAAGATGTGGGACACATTTAGGATGAATTCAAAATCTGAAAACAAAACAGACTTTGTAGACATGGGTTTGGGAACTCTTCTTTTCAGAATTACAGCATCCTAAGGGCCAAACAGCCTTCTCACTTTTTTGTCAAAAGTTTTGCAGCAGTTGCACTAAAATTTTAAAAATTTGTCTACGGGCATTACTTATTTAATAAGTGCACCAGAGGCGTCTGATATGGGGGTTCACGGAATATTTTCTTCTCATTATTTTAGGCTTCTACAATTTTTGATTTTTTTTTTTAAATTTAATTCTTCATACAAAAATACGCAAAAAAGTAGTCTTGTTGAAATTTTAGTAAAAAATCATTTCCATGAAGATCTGCTGTTTGTTCAAAGTTTGATAAGTTTTTTCAAATATTCAAAAATATTGAAAAATTTTACAAAATGTTCGAAATTTGAGAATTTTTCAAAATTTTCAAAACTTTAAATGTGTAGAAGAAAATATTACCTAACCCCCCCCCCCCCCCCCCCCCATATTGGACACCTCTGGCGTTTCAACCAAAAATCAGTAGAAATACTAAGCAAAATGAGTGATGCTAACAGATAAATTTTCAAAATTTTAATGCAACTACTGTGGAAGTTAACGACGCAAAAATGATTAGACTGTTTTATCTTCAAGAAGCTGTAACTCTGTAAAGAGCGTTTTTGGACCTATGTTTATAGGAACTTTTTTCAATCCATCCTGAAAATGCGTCCTGCATGTTTTGAACTGGTTCATTTAATTAATCTGTTTTCAGAAGGGAAGTAAAGAAGAGCAATCCACATTACAATTTCCTGAAAAGCTTTACGGTTTGTTAGAATCTGTGAATCTTTTAAAAGGTAATGTGTTAATGGATGACCGGACACATATGACGATTGGACGCAGAATGCTTGACGCTAGAAGAGTTGGTTATCCATTTGTTGTGGTAATTGGAGCAAAAGCAACCGAGCAGCCATCCCTTTTTGAATTTAACGACCTTGAAGAAAATACACAACTGTTTCTAAGTGAAAACGATTTATTAGCTTATCTTAGTAATAAACTTAAGTAAAACACAAATTGAAAGTTTTTTTTATTAAAGAAAAATTGGACCCATTTAAAAAACATAATATTATAACTGTTCGCTATTTGTGGATTCATTTCTAGCTACAACTGAAACTGAGCTTCTTGAAGTTAGAAGTAATATATGGGATTGTGTCACAGATAAGTCTAGGGTGGACGTTTCTCTTCCTTCAGAAGCCTTTTCCCAAGCTTTCAACCACATTTTACATTGTGTTTTTCGAGCTCTTTTTTTTTGTGCCGTTTCAGGAAATTTTGTTGGGGTTTGTGGAAATGTTTTTGGGATTGTTTTATCACTAAAAATAAATTAAAAGAAAATATTTAAAGCAGAAGGCACAATATGTATAATATTTTTTAACTATTCTGATTCCAAGCAGTTATAAAAGGTTGCAGAAATATTATTATGGTATAAATAAAAGTTTCGTAGTTTTGCATCTTGTAATTAACTGGGAGCTCTGTGGCGATGGGTAACTGTGAATACAGCCCTATCACACAGCTTGTAAAGTACACTAAAATGTGTTTAAGTGGCGAAAATACAAGAGAAACTGGTATTAGTGAAGTGTAGAAAAAGACGTTAAAGTGCGAGAAGGGTTGCGGCACAAAAATTCGAGGGAAAGTAGCTACAAATGGATGACAGAGATTTATTAGACTGCTGTATAGCGGATTGCGATTGATTAAATGAAATAAGAGCGGAAAATGTGGGGGAATTAGACCGTATCACAGCTGAGTTAGCAGAACAAAGAGACATTTTAAAAGGAGTAAGAATGGAAACAGTAATAAGGAATGGAAAGCATTATACAAAGAACTAGAGAACCTCATGAAGAAGGTACTTGAACAAAATACAAATACTAATAAGGAAAGAATAGTGATGTATAGGGGTGTTCAAAATTATCGATATATCGATAATTATCGATAATTATCGATAATTTATCGATATATCGAATAACGATAACAAAATTTTTAGTAATCGATAAGTTATCGATAATTTATCGATAACTTATCGACAATTTATCGATAACTTATCGATTACTTATCGATAATTTATCGATAACTTATCGACAATTTATCGATAACTTATCGATAATTTATCGATAATTTATCAATAACTTATCGATAACTTACCGGTAACTTGTCGATAAGTAACAAAAAACAGAAGAAAAAAGTTCACGAGAAAAAAGTTTATGTTTTTAATAATTTTCGTTGTTTTCAAATATCAAAGTGTATGAAACTTACAAACAATGTAATGCTTGAAAAGTAGTAATGTACTTTTGTTTCTGATAATTTTTTTGCAAACTGACATTTCAAAAACGGGTTGTTCTTAATAACTCTGTTTTGAACATTTTACTATCACTTACAGTTAGTAATCTTTTACAGACAGACTTAAAAGTTTTCCTTTGATACGTTATCGATCTGTTATCGATACGTTATTGATCTGTTTACGATAACTTATCGATAAGTTGTCGATATGTTACGGATATGTTATGGATAGGATATCGATAAATCATCCATAAGTTAACGATAAGTTATGGATGAGTTATCGATAAGTTATCGATAAGTTATCGATAAGTCATTGATAAGTTATCGATAAGTTATCGATAAGTTATCGATAAGCTATCGATAATTTATCGACAAGTTATCGATAAGTTATCGATAAGCTATTGATAATTTATCGACAAGTTATCGATAAGTTATCGATAAGTTATCGATAAGTTGTCGATAAGTTATCGATAAGTTACCGATATATCGATAAGTTATCGATATATTGATAATTATCGATATTTTTTCGCAAAAAGTTATCGATAACAAAAAACAGTTATCGAACACCCCTAGTGATGTACACCCCCGTTAAACTCAATCAACTATCAAATACCACAAATGGAAAGGAAATAAAAAACTGGTTAAAAAAGGTAGATGAGCTTGGGAGTAGAACAAAAAGAAATATAAAGAACTACACAGATTTTAAGATTTTGTCTTTAATACATGTTTTGGACATCCCAAAGAAGTGGTTTTAAAAAATTTGTGTGTGTGTTCATCTCGTAACTCCCGTGAGTCGAGTTCGAACAGTGGCCGACACAAGTGTAACGACGCTCTAAGGTTTTCTATCAGATTCTGTTTTCAGATTTGGAAAATAAAATTTCTGAAAAAAGTGTTACCAAAAAAAAAACATGTCTAACTTCCGGGTCGAACGGGAAGTTAAACATCAAACTGCTTTTTTGAATTTTTTTAAAGTTTGTTTGTTAGAGAAATTTTGACATTCTTCCACATTCCAAAGTTCATCAAAATCGGACTATCCGTTCTAGAGTTATGAGGCGTCAAACACAAAGACACACACACCCACTTTTTGTTCCGGGAGGTCCAGAACATGTATTTCATGTCGAATTCTAAAATTTTCATGAAATCAATACTTCTCTATGGAGCCAGAGTGGCCAAGTGGTTAGGACTCTTGGCTGCTACGCGGAAGGTCTCGAGTTTGAATCCGAGACTGGGTGCCTGACAGGGGGCCTACTCAGTCACTTTTTAAAAATTTGGAACCAAATCCCTTGAGGGGTAAGGGAAGTAAGGCAGCTGTCTAAAGCATGGTGCTGCTTACCACACCACCTTTTACTTGATAAGGAGTGCGAGACGGCTGGGTATCAGAAGTGATGATTGGTGGCCCTGACCCACCGCATTGCAAGCCAAACGCCGCAATGATTGATAATTATTTTATTGAAACTTGTATTTACCTGTGATACACTTTGGACGGTAATTTAAAAACTGGCAGTATTCGCATTTTTGATGTGTGTTTAGCAGATCGCAACACATTCATTAGCATAGCATCATATTCACCTCTTGGAATCCCAAGCAATCCTACTACGACACCTTTGTCCAAAAGATGCTCTTCTGGAGCTGCAAATGCAACTTCTAGATAGTTAAGTCTTGCATCGGATCTAAAACATTGCGTTTATTTATATTAATCGCATATAAAATATGAAATTATTTACGGTTGAAATTGTCTGTTTCCAATAACAAGCATTCTGTGGTCATGATCACCATATATAAGCTCTTTAGCAATTGGAGATCGGTGCAAGAGCTTTCGTTCTTCCGTACTAGTTAAACCATTTAGAATTCTATTTTCAGAAGCAGTTTTGCATAGATCGACTCCCCCTTTTATTCCACGGTGAACATTCAGGTTAAAAATGTCTGTTCTTAATAGCCTGTTCATTTCTAGTTCTGTAAATAGTAGTGATTTGTTTAACTTCATATAAATTTATGTGAATTTAGAGTAGGTATCATTGCCTTGCCTTAAAAGAAACAAAACAAATAGAAAAGTATTAATGGATTTTATTATCGATGGATTAGATGGATTATCTGGGTAGGGTTTACAGGTTATTTTATATGTTATGTATTTTGCTTGTAAATTTTTGGATGAATAAATAAATAAATAAAAAATTTAATATAGAGGATTATATTTTCTATTTAGAAGATTAAAGAAAATTTCTTCAAATGCACTACCTGTCCCTAGCGATACTCCGTATAGCGAGGAAGGTAAAAATTGAAGTTTCAAAAATTTTAGGTTTTTTGAAATTATTTTGAACATTTTGAAATATTTTGATTTTTTATTATCTTCTAATTTTTTTAAGTTTTAAAATTATGAAATCTTCACAAATTTTCAAGTTAGAAGATTAACGAAAATTCTTCAAACAGTTTTAATATTTTGAAATTAATTTGCCTATTTTGAAATTTTATGATTGTTAATATTTTCTAATATTTCAAAAAACATTTATTCGTTGAATTTTAAAATCGATTATTACGTAAATTAACCCTTTATTTGGGCGTCCAAAGACAGACCCTGAGTTTGTAAAAAAATCACAAAATCGTAGATTGTTCGTTTCCATTGCATCTTACATTAAAAGTAGTCCTAAGAAAAATGAACTTATAAAATTCTGCATAAAAAAAGAATGTTCTAACCCTAATAGTTTCCGAAGTATGACCTTTCAAAAAAGCGGATTTTGTTGTATAAGAAATTACGTTCTTTCGAAATAGTTTTTTTTCTGATCATTTTCGTAAAACTACAACCCTACGAAATAGGCTCGAAAAACGGTGAAAAATGCTCTACTTTGAGAGGTCACAGCTCGCGACCTATTAGGGTTAGAGGGTTGTTTTTTTTTTACAGGAAATTGAGTACTTTATTTCACTTCTGGACCACTTTTACGTATGATTATCAGCGACTACGGTATCTCAAGTAATCGAAAAATTGGGGTTCTTTGGAAGAGCGTATTTTAGACAATATTAGGGCTAGAACATTCTTTTTTTTAGCTTTACGCAAAATTTTATTAGCTTTTTTTTTCGGACTGCTTTAAACGTAAGATGCAATGGAAACGAACAATCCACAATTTTGTGAATTTTTTACACCTTTTTTAAAAAACGTTGCTGGGTCTTTGACCAAATTAGAATTGACAAACCTAAGGTCTTTTCTAGACGGCCAAACTAAACGGTTTAAGCAAAAAAGTCTGATCCTGAGTTATTTCTATACACCCCGTTTTAAAAATGTTAAGAAAGTTTTCATAATTATACTTATGCTTGCTTTCCTATTAAACTCAAATGTTTTCTTTGCAAAGCAATCCATACAACTCGAACAGCCATACATATAAGTGTCTCAAATAATTTCCTGTCTTTATCAGAGAGAGATATTTTGTTATTGTTATTCATATGATGAAATTTTGAAGCATCTTCAGCACCAATAAGAATCGTACAGTATTCTCTAGCTACCATTGCACGTAAATCTGCTAAATCATCCCGAATTACATTTTCCAGTTCTGTTACTATTGGTTGATATAATTTTCGCTTTGCTTCTACTCGCCTTTGTAATAAATTATCCCATACCTGCACATTAAATCAGCAATAAAAAATTTTAACAGTTTAATTTAGGTTACCTGAATGTAGTACTGAAAATAAACTATTAAAGCTCTTAAAAATCTGTCCATTGTTGGTATGTGAAAGTATTTGATGAACTCTGGTGTTAAATCTTTAATGCTGGTCATAAATAGAGCAACATCTTTCACGTCTTGTATTGTTATGACTTGAGGTTCTCTTGGTTTGCATCGTCGCTGATGATGCCGTCTAAATCTTACCTTATAATGTTATAAAAGTTATACTTTGTGTACCTATACATAGATAGAACATTGTAAATTACTTACTTGCTCTAAATTATCTACTGTTTCTCGAAATTTTATTTCATGAGCAAGTTCTTTGGTACTGCTTTTAACTACCGGAGTGTTTACATTTGTTGTCGATGGCGCTCGAATATTTATTTCCCGACTATAAAAGGAATATAGGTGTTGTTCTTTAAGTACTAACTATTTTGTTCTTATTTGATTTAACTTATTAATATGCATACAATCAAGCCAATTGTTACAAATTTTTATAATTCTAATTCAATAAAACTTATTTAAATAATAAATTTAGCTATTGACGTGCACCTGACGAATAAAAGCCCATTATTGACTTCATCCCACATCCAGTATCCATTTCTGAAAACTGTGGCGCGAATACTGTCCATTATGTCAGAAAACCCCTGTATCAACTCGCTATTATTTTTGATAGGCACTTACTGTGATATGTTAAATTTAATAGTAAAACGTTTTAAGATTGAATATAAGGAACACTAGCAGCAAAAACTAAATTTGTATCTACTTTCACAGTCTTCATTCCTGTGAAAGTTGATTGAATAGATATTGTTTTCTAACAATGGAACTCCACAAACTGCTTTTGATTAAAGTGTATTCAATATACTAGCACCCTTTTTAGGTATACTATTGTAACCAGTACATTTTTAGGTCATATATTTAGGTTAGTGAGGGAATTCATAAAAGATTTTTGTACTTTTGAGCTGTGATAGTGCCAGGAAAATTAGTCCTTTTTTGGTCGGAAATCAAAATAATTCCCGCAAAGCTGAATTTTTGTATAGACGCTCTTCATTGTCTCTCTAATTAACTCTCATCTATTTGAGAAATGTATGTCGGTGCTATTTTTTCAAACTCGTCTACCATTTCGTAGAAATACATCTCATAAGTGCACTTAATTGAAGTTGTAGACCATAAAATTATTTTTAATTAAGGTAAATAAACGGTAGATATTTTATGTGACCGCGATGTAATCATTTCCACATCATCCTTGACCTTGCGATCGAGACTACGTGGTACGTTTTTTTTTTACTTCCAGTATGGAAAAATTTTCGATTCTGAGATTTTGCCGGAAATAAATATTTTAGACCTCCGGGAAAACAAAAAGGATTTTTTAAATGTCGATCTATGCGTGCAGGTGCGTGATCGCTTGTGTGCGTTAGTGTCAGTGTGTTTGTCTGTCGGTCCGTCTGTCTGTGTCTGTGAGCGGGTGAGTGAGGGAGGGAGTGAGCCAGATATAATTGTGCTAGGGCTACTTACAATGTTAAAAATTATTTTGGAACAATGGTAATTGCGAAATTTCCGCTAACTTCTCTGTGGCGCCATCTATGAATTTTTGAAAATCGTTAATTCACACTCTTTTATTTAATAAATGGAGCTTAAAACTTTTCTGTTTTAGTTAAATTAGTCAAGAGTAATTAGTAATAGATTTAGTTCATAATTTTAATTTTTACAGAATTTAATTTTTAAGCGGGCTACCTTCCTCTCCGCCTATTTTTGGCTAACAGAATCTGTCTTTGGTCTCCAGTATTCTTTAATTTCATATAATCTCCAGAAAAATAAGAAAAATTTTACCCTATGTTTGCTAGAGTAGTATAATAAACGCTCTGTAAAAGAACAAAACTGACCAGAATAATTGCGTATCAACAAAACACTGAAATTTCTACGCAGGTAATATGTGATTTGTAGTTAGTTGTCTTTCTAGCAATGAGAGATTAACGTAATTTGTGATTTGTTGTTAGTTGTCTTTCTAGCAATAAGAGATTAACAGGGGTTTATATTTAAATATCCTACAACTGAAAACAGTTCTTGGTTAGAGGTCTTATCGCTTGAGGAAAAATTAAACATCATAAGGCTTGGCCATAGAAAACAAACTTAATTCGTACAGTAGCGAATTGCCACTATTTTAATAGTTATTTAAGCTACAAGGATCGTAAGGACATAATAACATTCAAGGAAGGTTAGTATAAACGGAGGTGGAGCCGAGAATGTTATATCCTTACATTACCTGTTGCCTATTATATTTTTCTCACTACCGGCAGCAATTAGCTTAAAATAATAAAAAAACATTTGTAAAATTTGACATCTGTCGTCAGAACTATGATCAGAATTTTGTGTTAAATATTTCTATTTCGTAAGTTAATGCCTGTTATTGTAAATCTATATGGCTATTATTTACCTAGGAATGTAAGTTATTAAGTTCCGCAGTGAAGTGTAACCGAATTAACAAATGTTATGAGGCACTTACATCGTTTGTAACCATGGATGTATGGCGTACTTACATCACCGGTAGTGCGAAAAAATAATTATCCACGTGTCAGATGGACTAATGATGTACTAAGTTCCCACATGAGCTTTATTTATCATGGCCAAGCCATGGTTCTTTTGCTCATATGATTAACAATTATTTGGGTTTGATTATATAAATTATAAATAAAAACAATTGGTTTTTATAAGTATGGGAAAGTATGTACAAGCAAAGTTCTTTGACCATTTTTTAACATTTTCAAACGAAAATAAGTTTTTTACTGCAACTAGATGTATTCATATTTTCTAGTTTCTTGAAGTATAAGTATGTGAGAAAAACATTTAATTTTTATCTTTATCATCATCATTGGTGTCACGCTCCATAAGCAAAGGTACTTAGTTTGCACAACCATTGTCTTGGCAGTAAGTAGATAAAGGAGAGCATTTCAATCCAGCCTTTTTACAACCGCATCTGGTGTAGCAATCCTTTGTGCATTTGCATGCAATTAACCAGGAGTGAACCCAGTGGAGGTGTGTCCAAACTTGTTATAGGCATTAGCTCATTTCTGTAATTTATTTTACCCCAAGTTCTGAAAGCTTACCAAGCCACAATTATGTCTGGGTAAGCAGTAATTTTATATTAACTATTTGGTAGCATGCTGCCACAAGACATACTGATAGAACACTTTACAAAGATCCTGTACCTACTTATTCGATGATATTGAAGGAAACATACCTACCAAAACAATAATAAATAGATATTTACACGCAACAGATAAGGAATGAGTCTTTAATTGTTTAACAATAATACAAATAACAAAGGTACGGATTTTTAAATTTAAATGGAACATTTAGCAAAATCACTGTAAAAGATAATTATACTCATTTGTAAGAAAATTATAAATACTGTCATACAATTCATTAGAAAATATTTTACAATTATATGATAAAACAATCACAATAATGGACCATAGTTTGGTACAGTTGCAAACCACTGTGTCAGAAAATACAATATTAGATTTTTATTAATTAGTTTAAAAAAAGACTATTACCTGTATACGCCAGCAATTGTGATAGCGTTGTGTAAAGTGACACAAATGTTAAGTGAAATTCTTGCACCGAGTTATCCCATATTAATGAAGGCAAAAGCAAAAACCAGCCAAAATTAGAGAGGATCATTGCTTTCCAAACCGTCTCTAATGGTGTATTAGCAGTTGTTCGTTTTTTAAACAATTTATTATAAATTATAGTTAATAAAAGGACCACTGCTAACGAACAGAGAGTTCCTTAAAATTAATACAAAATAGTATTGTATATCAGTTAAAAAAAAAATTATGAGCTTACGAAACAACACTCTTAAACTGAGTAAATAAAACTGAACATCTCCGGTATTGTATGTTATTTGATCATCAAGTGTCTTATGTTTAGGTGTTGTTAGAATCCACTCTGAATAAACTTCCATCATTTGTAACATCACCGCTAACTTCCAATGGCTCTGTTAAGTTGGAATTGGAATAAATATATGTTTGGAAAAAGTAAACCGAGTATATTACCTTAAATTTTGTATTGTATAAAATATGACGATATGCTTCCTTCCGCAGTAAAATCAAATCTATTATAACTATAACCGGATCGTATTCAATATATTTATCAGCCACAGTTTTACAGCTTTCCTAAAAAATTAAATAATTTAAATTTCGCGCGCATCAATGACAAATAACAATAGCAGCAGTACCAAAAATGCTTCAAGGAGACTGTCTAAAACCGTGTTATTATTTTTAATGTACTTACGCAATTTACAAGCTTTAAAACTGTTGCGCTATATTTTTTAAATAGCTCTTTTACTTGTGCTCCACAATTTATACAGGTACATTTGTAATAACTAGACATTTTCAAGAAAATAAATATAAATACTTGACAGGTGTGTTTCGCACGTTCCCACTGCAACTTCTATCTGTTGATAGTGAAGATATTTATTGGCGCCAAATTTAAATCTAAACTGTATCAATATGAATGAAGACAGTTGGAAATTTGCAGAAAAATTTATACCTCCAACATATGTAAGGCAAGCTGCAGATGCATCAAGAACCAGAGAAAATATTATACGTCAATTATGGCAACATGTGAGTACTTAAATAAATAGTTAAATCAAGAAATATTATTTAGGCAATTTTTAGAAAAAAGTTCCTGAAAATGGCTGGGATGATATTACAGTTGAAACATTGTTACTTCAGTTATCATCCATGGATAGTAACAATTTTCCTTCTAATTGTGGTGTTGGTGAACGAGAAGGACGTTTCGCTTCCGGTAACTTGCTTGAACTATTATTTTTAATTAGTATATCGTTAGTTGTAGACTAACAATTTTTTTCTGTTATTAGAGCTAGTAGCAAGAAGACATTATCGTTTTGGTCATGGTATAGGAAGATCAGGCGACTTAACTGAACCGCAGCCTAAAGCAGCAGGTTCTAGTTTGATCTACAATATTACCAACCTAATGCTTAATGATCTTTTCAAATTAATGGGTAATAAGTTGTAAATATAAATCAAAGTTGGATTATTTTAAATTTTTATTGTAGGAATTACCTCTGATGTGGAGTGCCTGCTTGTTCCTGTAGCAACAGGAATGGCATTAGTACTAAGTATGCTTACGTTACGTTCTTTACGTCCAAAGGCAAAATATGTGTTGTGGTCTCGTATTGATCAAAAGGCGTGTTTTAAAAGCATTATTACTGCTGGTAAACTTTTTATCGTTTCCTTTTTTCTAGCAATACGTATAGTATTAATGTTTAGGTTTTGTTCCTGTAATTGTCGACACTATAAAAAGTGGAGATCAGCTTGTTACCAACACCTCTCTTATTGAAGAAAAATTTAAAGAAATTGGTTGTGATAATATAGCTTGTGTTATGTCGACAACTTCATGTTTTGCTCCAAGGGCTTTGGATAACGTTGAAACTATTGGAGTTTTATGTAAACAATATAATGTACCTCATTTAATAAATAATGCATATGGCTTGCAGTGTAAATCTATTATGAAAAACATACAAAAAGCTTACAGGTAATTTTATAAAGAGTTTAGTAAGTATTCTAAATATTAATTTGTTTGTGTAACAATTTACTTATGTTTAAATTTGTCCTACTGATGATAGTCTGCTATTCATTATTGAGGAACCATAATTAAATTAAGTTGATGTTTGCCCTGCTCACTTCAGTATCTTTTCAATTACATTTGCTATTATTTAAATGGAGTTTTGAAGTTTGTTTAGTGATGTGTAAACATTGTTAATTATTAAATTATGTTTTACAGTAAAGGCAGAGTGGATATTTTTGTACAGAGTACAGATAAGAACCTAATGGTACCAGTAGGTGGAGCTATAATATCAAGTTTTGACAAAGATCTTTTACAGAACATTGCAAAAATGTATCCAGGTACCTACTACATACACCCAAATTTATTGTATCCAGGTGTAAACGAAACTAGGTACACTCTTTCTGTTTCATTATACAGATAATGTGTCTAATCTAGATTAATTAGTTCACTAATTGTATTTATGGATAGTTAAGCATCCTCAGGTATAATAATGATAATATTAATAATTTATTTTAGTGTTAAAAAGAGTACATTTAATTCCAATAACCTAAAAGTTGTATAAAATAGAGAAGTGTACATGATTTCGTTTACACCCTGTATATAAATATGTTTTCTGCAGTTTAAATTGAATTCAGGTTTTATTTGAAGATATTTATAGGACGGGCATCTTCTACACCTGTAATGGACAGCTTTATAACTTTATTAAGTCTTGGTAAAAGTGGTTACAAAAAACTCGCAGATGATCAACGGACTATGTATAATTATCTGCAGCAACGACTTACAACTTTAGCAGAATTATTTGGGGAACGAGTTTTGCAAACACCAAATAATCCTATTTCAATTGGTAAGTTTGTGTAGCGACTGTTGTTGTTTATAAAATATTGTTTATTATAATAGCTATGAGTCTGAGCAACATTTCATGCGAACATTTAACAAAATTGGGCTCGATGCTTTTTTTGAGGAATGTGTCAGGTACTCGAGTTGTTACTACACTTGAAAATAAAACGATCGCTGGTTATAACTTTGAAGGTAAGAAGTTTAATGTTATTAAATAAATTTTTATCTTTTTTATAATTTAGTGTGTTTGTATGTATTAAGTGTTGATGGTTTTAGGATGGGGTTCACATTCTAAAGACTCTTCAGTGCCATACCTTACAGCAGCAGCATCTCTTGGAATGAAAAAAACTGATGTTGATGTGTTCATCCAACGATTAAAAAAAGTACTTTTACGGTTAAGTACTCAAGAATATCAAGAAAATTGTGTTATGCCTAGTCAAGCTTGTTAATTTTGTTACCTAATTTATATTTAAATATTTTTTTCTAATGGTTGTAGGTTATGCTAGACTAGACCTTGTATTGATCACAGTCTGAGAAAAAGCATTTAATTTTCCATTAAATAAAACATGTTTAACTTTTGGTTTTGTGTTTTTTGTTGTAGTTTGTTTAGGAATGTTTCATAGGTGTGTAACGATGATCGCTGGTGACATACTACTACTTATGTATTTGTAGAGATATTAAAAAAATTGCTAACATAATTTGTATAATGGTGTGGGGGTGCCTTCTGTGGACACCACTAATATTTTTATATCACTAGGTTTAACCGGAAATTGTACAATTTTCAAGTTTTTATATAGCACCAAATACTTTTAATGTTGGAAATCAATAGCATTTTTACTTTCAGTATAACAAACTATCGATTTCATGAAAATGTTTGAATTCGAGATTTTGACGGAATTACATGTTTTGGAACTCCAGGAACCCAAAAACCAAAAAAGTGATTTTTAAAAATGTCTGTCTGTGGGTGGGTGGGTATGTATCTGTGGGGTACATGAAAACTCTCCAAAGGATGGTTCGATTATGATGCGGTTTGAAATGTGAGTTTATATCAAATATTTAACGACAACTTAAGCTTTTAAAAAAAATCCAAAACCGTAAACAGAAGTTAGACATGTTTTTTTGGTAGCATTTTTTCCTGAATACGAACTTTTTCAATATGAAAACGGAATCTAATAGAAGACCTTGGGACTAATTCAACGCTTTTTTCTTCTGAACTTTCTAGCTCAAAAATAGCGACGCTACGATTTTTTGAAAATTTTGAATTTAGCGCTTTTTTACTCAAAAACAAATTGAAAGATCGAGTTCAAATTTTTTTATCATAATAGCTCTTAAGAAACACAATGTTAGTATGTGCAAAAACTTTCGAATAGCTAAGAGCTGGAAAGTGAAAAATATTTTCAAAATTTTTGATATCTTAAATAAAATAAAGCTTAGAAATTGGCCACACGATTATTTCTAAAATATTGTAAGTTCACACAGCTAAAAATGAGCTACGAGTTGGTTCTTATCCCAACTCGCTAATTTGTATGTGAAGCCTTCTATGAATTTTCAACATCTCATCAACATTAAAAGTACACCGTGCTATAAAAAAAAAATTTGATGCAATTCCTGGTTAAACCAGAAGTGATATAAAAACATTAGTGGTATCCCTAGAAAGCACCCATTTTATTATACAAATTACATTGGCAAATTGTTTTGATATCTCTATGTTCACAAAAGTTATAGGTCCTGAGCAGTTATCGTCAAACACCCTGTAAACCCCCCCACATTCCAAATCAAGATTCGAGGTATGAGTATAAGAAAGAAAGCACAAACACCCACCCACAGGTAGGCATATTTTAAAAATTATTTTTTTGAGTTTCTGGAAGTTCAAAACATGTATTTCCGCCAAAATCTTGAAATCGACAATTTTCATAAAATCAATAAGAACGTAAAAAGTGGGGAAAATGTTTGTTATATCGACTGCTATGGCTGATGATTGTGGGTACTAAGTGTGTTACCTAGGCAACCACAGTGATCACAGAAAACAGATTGAGGCTGTAAAAATACTACTTACTGTCAAGTTGATATGAAAAATGTTTTCTGTAAAAGAAACTGATAGTGTTGGTTTTGATTCTAAATGGAAGGTTAAGAGGTAATTAATTGAAAAAGTGTACTCAATTTTAATTACACCATTAACTTATACTTAGGGTCTTCACGGAAGGCGCCTCACAAACAACAGAGTATTCTCTAGCTGAAATTTCTACAAATACTGCTACAGCTGCAACTGTTGAGGTATCTTTGTTTTATTTTTAAGTCGGTAACATTTCTATAATAACTTTTACACAGACGCAAACATATGACGATGTTAACAAGAATAAAGCACCAGAGGTAGATATGCAAAAATTAGCAGATTGGTTAGCGAAAATATATCCAAACGTACATAGGGAACTTAATGAAGCTATTAATTCAAAAGCATTTAATGGATGTTACTCATTTGAAGAATCTGAACTAGCAGATGCAAAATTGTTACAAACTGTAAATGTTTCTGCAGATAATGGTGATGGGCAACCAGTACGTATAATTAAAATTTTACTTTAACTTTGAAATTTTGTATCTATTTAAATATGTTGTATTTTAGGCTGTACATGTGTGTGCACTTTCTTGGAATTCAACTGGAAACACCTTGGCTGTTTCGTGCATCCATTTCCATAAAACTTGGTGTTACCATTCAGGTCAAGTTAACTTTTACACTTTTGACAGGTATTTTAATTAGTATAAAACAAGAATAAGCATTAAATAAGTTGTGTTACTGTAGGAATGATAAAATACCAGATTTGCCACATAAGAAATTAACAACTGCTGCCTGTGTTGGCATTGTTCGGTTCCATCCTGTTGTACCATCAGTTATTGCTTGCGGAACTTATTCTGGTAAAATTTTTCGCAGTTATTAAGTTATCGCATAAAAATTACAATTATTCGTAAAGTAAGTTTCTAATTTTAATGTTGGTAACTTTGGGGGTACGATCCTTATGTTTTTTGTGAATACTTAAGGATAACCTTGAACAATTTGGATGAAATTTGGTACGCATACTAACCAGTAACTAAGTGAATTTACATGTATGCCAAACGATAGTTTTAAAAAATTCGGTGGAGGGCGCTAGTTATAAGCAGATGTCTTCAGTTTCTCTACATTAACTTTTTTGTGTGAAATTTTTTTAAACTTTTTGTGAAAGAATCAGATGCAGAATTTGATTCTCTAAAAAAAGTTATTTTTGTGTTTTTTTCGTACACGTATCGAATTGCTTCTACAAATTCAAAATGCTAGCAATGATGTAACAAGTAATCTGTTATTAGATAAGCGCTACAGTCAACTCTCTTATTCGGTGGTGTCGAAAATGTATCGCAGCAAGAGGTTTACAGTTCAAACAACTTCTCTAATGTATTTATCCATATTTTGTATTATCTTAAGACAATAAATTAATTTACATTGAAAAAAGTTATGGACTATTTGCGTCTGCCATTGTACTAAATCACGCATATCTCAAAAAGAAAGCTGTAACTCAGTAAGGACACGTTTTCAGACACATAAACTTCTTTAATATGTTGAATCCACCCTGGGATGTTATCTCACAAAGTATGAAGTATCTATCGAAATTTTCTTGGCAACTTGATTTTTCATAAAAGTTGAAATATCTCGTACAAAAAAAAACGCAAGAATAACTTTTTCTAGAGAATCCAATTCTGCATTTGGTTCTGCTATAAAAAGTTTATAAAAATTTTACACAAAAAAGTTACTGTAGAAAAACTGAAGGCATCTGCCTGTAATTGGCGCCTTCTAGCGAATTTTATAAAATTATCGTTTAATATACATGTAAATTCACTTGGTTAGTATGCATGTCATACTTCAACCAAATCGGCCAATGGTTTCTTAAAGTATTCATAAAAAACTATTTTTAGGGGCCACCTTTGGGGGGCCAGGACCACATTAATAATCGCAATAATAATAATAAAAATAAAAAGATACGGGTCTCTTACTTTTCGGCGCTGGACGCACCCCCAAAGTTACCAACAATAACATTGGAATACACTATACAGGGTTATCATTAGAGGCAATTTTGTATTCTAGTTTTACATCATATTTATTACAAAATTATTATTGCAACAACTTATTCATATAAAAGACAAGTTTTATGCCGTTGAATGTTATATTATTATTTTTTGCCTAACGTTTAATAATAACGTGTAAATTCTTTAACAATAAAGCAATGTAAGCTTTGTGTAAATTCATTAAATTTGCAGGGGAAATTGTTATATGGAATATTCAACATGATGATGGAGATAGTACTGTAGCAAAGTTGAATGCTCATGAAGAAGGAATTACAGACATGGCATGGGTGCACGATATAGATGCCGCAAAGTCGCTTTTGTTAGTTACATCAAGTTTGGATGGATGTCTTAATTTATGGAATTTTAGTTTACCTTCATCATCACTCATCATTAAGCAAAAGTAATTTAATTACTAACATAAATCAGTTCCTTACAGTGGCATAACTAGAAAGAAAACAGAAAGTTATTGTAAGATGGGTATATGTTGTCTCATGCAGGTACGGATGGGAATCTTGGGACACCGGGAATTTAGCCAGAGGATTGGAGGCCGGTTCTGTAATACAATTTGGTCAGTTTATAAATTGGTGGTAATTCGCGTTTACTGCACATTACGAAGGGTCTAAGTACATAAAATGTAAAAAAATTATTATATTGGTATATTTCTAAAAATCATAATAGGTTCTTGCAGATTTTAACTTTTAATATTATATTTTTGTAGCAAATAGTGTTGTTGTCGTAGTTTTAATTGCGTAGCTGCACAATGTTGAGGCAACATCAGTTCGTGAATGAATTCCCTTTCCCTTGTTTCTAGTTTACTGCACTATTTATTACGTAGCTATCGTGAGAATCATGTAACTTTATTAGACATTGGCATAAATTTAAAGACTAAAAAACAAGTCATGGATAAGCCTAACATTAAAAAAAAGGAAAGGCTGAAAAGTAGACAGAAAAAAAGACGCCATCATTAGATGTTTGAAAAATAAATACTGCTGTAAAACACCCAACAACTAGTGCACGAATAGCAGCAGCCTTGACTGCTCAAGCTTAGTGGTCATGTACGGCAAATTAATAGGTACCCTATACGTTGTAATCCAAAAGATAGTGTTTTTTCTCAAATCAAGGGAAGGCATGTGCCCCCTCTGCCCCCTGATTATCCACTGGTCTTTTAGGGAAAAAAGTGTGAATAGGTATGTGTAATTAATATAACAAAAACAAAAATGTGTTCAAAAATATATTTCTTATATTAATCATAAATAATGTGGTTTCGAAAATTGGATAAAAGGTCTATAAAAACCCCCAACGGGTGGTTTGAAAAAAAAGGACAATTTGCGCTTTCTTATTACTACATGACGCTTTACCGTTATTGCATTAATTTGAATTTACCGCCAAAGTGTATTTCGATGTTAAATTTAATTTTGCTAAAAGTAAATCTACAACATGTTAGTAAAATGATTATAACACCCTATAAATATAGAATTTTTTAGTTAAACTTAGTGTAAGTTGATATAAAAATAATTACATTTTATCGTTCACTATATAAGCATTTACGTAACCGGGTATAAATACAACAATGAAGTGTACGCAACCCGTAGTTCTCCTAAGCCTAACCATCGGGGTTACATACAGAGTCTGCATGACTCACATTCCCTGAGGAAGGTCCCCGGATCCTTGGTAGAAAGTACCGCTGGACGTGTTCCGGTAGCCACAGGCGACGCCAATGTAGGGTGGGATTTATCTGACCTGCGCTTGGTATGCCTGGGGTATTGGTCAGAGCAAAGGGATGTTAGGGTCACTTTGTGATAACAAAACGGGGCCCATTCTAGGAGAATTTTTTTGCTTTCTTCATTGTTAATATTAAAACAACTTTCTGTAAAGCATGAATTATTATTGACAATTGAATAAAATTCTTCGTCATTGGCGGATGTAACAAGTAAATACTTAAAAGAAATATAATTTAATGTACACGTTTTTGTAGATACAAAATAAAGTCTCCCGTTTTTGCAAAATTTCAAAGACCTTCCGGCCTTCCCGAGGAAATCTCTAAAAAGGTTGTTCGAGGAATATTAAGTTTTGATTTTTCAACATACATACCGGATATGTTCGCTGTTGGAGTTGAAGGCGGATTAGTCGTACAGTGTTCAATGCTAGGCACAAATATATTGAAAGGTGATCAAAAATACATCTATCAAAGTCAGAAATATTTTTAATCATGATTTAATAGGTAGTACCAAAGAAGTTCCACTGGCAGATCCTGTTTTTAAATATTACGAGCCACATGATGGCGAAATTAACACAGTTCGTTTTTCACCCAATCGTCGAGATATGTTCATGACTAATGCTTCAGATGGAGAAGTTAGAATTTATCTTATTGGACAGGTAAACAAAATTCTAACAGTATTAGAAAGTTTCATACTTTTAGAGCAAGAGTTGGGGTTTCTTAGTGGTAATTTAAAATTATTGTTAATCTCATCAAGAGCATTCTACATAACAATAAATATTTGTCTGCGTTACTGTAGGATGCACCAGCAAGGATAATATTTCTGGAAAAACAGTTAAATCAAGTTTCTTGGGTTCCATATCAAGATAAGTTAGTTACTGGATGTGGTGAAAAAGGGATCATTGACATTTTTCATTTAATTAGTGGTCGACCATTGCCTAATATAACTACTGAAAAGGTGGTACAAACTGCGCTTTTACAAATGGAAGTTAATAAACAAAGGTTAGTTGTGGCAGTTAAATTATTATTATGCGCGATAATTGCTAAAATGTGAATGTTCTTGTTTTAACAGTTAAGCAATAATTGATGTAATTTATTAATAAAATTAATTTTTAGGTGTACAACTGTAGCTGTTGGTAACGACAGAGGTGAACTGCAACTATGGACTGTACCATGGGGTCTTTTTGCATTGCAGAAACTGTGATACGAAAACTTCTAGTTTTGAATCAAAGTCTAATTTCTATTTTTGAACCGAAGTCTAATTTCTATCATCTATACAAAAAATAAATAATGAAACTAAAACAAATTTGAAAATCAATAGAATAAAATTACAAGCACTTTTATTGAATAGTTTCGTTTTTTCGTTTAAGTATTACAAATTATAGTTACTCTGAAAACTCTTTGCTTATATTGGTAACAACAATAATGTACAGTGTTGATAAACAAACTTCAAAGTATGATAAAAATAATCCATTATAAAAACTAGTAAAAATGAGTGAAGCGCTTTGCCTGGATTTTCCTATACTTGCAAAATGTTCTTTTCCTATGTTCAAATGTATGTCTTGCAGTCACTTTGACTGATTTAAATCGTTTATAACTTAAAAATTAAACAAAATATTAAAATGCGGTTTTTGCAGAAAATGTTTATTATAAGAGCAGTTTAAACATATTATATTATATATTAAAAAATAATAAAAGCAGAAGGGGTAGAGTTGTAAATTCTAATGGTCTTTATTATCATACTCATAGTAAGAAATATATTTCATTTACTTTATCCTGTCGTACATATTCTTTTGTAAAGCTGTAGGTAACTAGAAAGTACATTGA
Organism: Ctenicera cuprea; assembly: GCA_958336395.1. NCBI lineage: Eukaryota > Metazoa > Arthropoda > Insecta > Coleoptera > Elateridae > Ctenicera > Ctenicera cuprea. Next base: position 43,092,101 of record OY284494.1, read on the forward strand.
CTTGATATTAAAAAAAATTTAATCAAGTCACTGCACTAGAAAGCTACTACTACCAAAAATTTTGAGCAGAGGTTATGTTAGTTTCTTTGACGAATGCCATTTATATGTATAACGTAAATAGCATGTTGCTACGGTGGTAATTAATCAGAGAACTTAACTCCTTTTTTTTTTAAATTACTACCACTAATACATATCATAACATTGAGTATACATAAAATACTTTATTACTTCAACGAAGTAAAGCTACACCTTATAAATAAAATCATAAAATACTAACAAAAAATCGTAGAACTACCAGCAAACGTCCATCAAAAATGAATGGAGTATAGTTTTTTGTTAAATAAACAGTCTCTTTTTTTGCAATATTTTACAATTATCAAGTTAACGTTTAAAAAGACACTTGATGCTTGTCAAATCACATCAGAAAAGATGTGGAAATTTACGAAGGTTTTACAAAAATGTTCAAAACTGCAAACTATAAAACGAGGATATACCAAATGGTATCCAGATGTAGAATGGCTAAGACAATTTGAGGGGCCGGTTATGTATCCTACTGAGGTGAACTGGAACAGAAAATTGCCACCATGGTGTGGAAAAATGTCAATGCCCGAAAAAAAAGTTAAAAATACAGTAATTAATTTCGGTCCTGCTCATCCTGCAGCACATGGTGTGCTAAGGATGATAGTGGAACTTGAAGGCGAGGTATAATAATTTATTTGTACAGATTTTGCTTATAGTTTCTCTAGTGATATTAAAGCTATATAATATTTGAAGGTGATCTGTCAACCTGTTTTTGTGTAATAAGACGCAAAAGTAAAAATTTACAAAAAACCGTAGAGGCCGCCATTGTAAAGCTAGAAAATTTGAAAAAAGGCGTTAGCTTTGCTTTAAAATCTTTTATCGGATTCCGTTTTTAAATTAATATAATTTGATTTTGGAAAAAACTTCCGCTTCTGGTTTCACAATTGTTTAAAAGCTTATTTTGTTATGCGTTACTTCCAATGACTGGCCTTGGGTAATATTTTTTGAGTAATTTTTAGCTACATGTCTCATACGGGGTTTTAATAAAGTGTGGATACAAGCTTATATCTCGATAATTTGAGGTTTTTCAAAAAAACAGTCGGACACGTCAAAAAGTAATTTACTCTCGCGGATTTTATGGTGTACTTAAAGAACATTTCCCCCTCCCCATTTGAAGTAGTGACATCATCAAGGTTTTTTTGTAATACAGGGTGTGTATAAATTGGTGAAAGAACTACACGTGGCGATGTTGGTCATAAAATTCTGAATCGAAAATCTTAATACCAAAACGTTGGACAATGCTTCCTCTGACCTCAGAAACCATTTTAAAGGAACGTACATTTGACAACATTGGATCCGCACACCACAGGTGTTCTGTTATAATGCACGGTAACTAAGGATCATTGAACGTAAAATCCATTGTTAGTGAACGAAACAAGAAAACGAATATAATCCATACATATATAAAAGCACAAAGGGTTTTTTTCTCAGGTTCCTCCAGCGGCTACCGCTTCACTAATTTGGACCATTTTTTTTCAATGAAAGGTCTCTATCTACAGATGGAACATGAAACATTTTTATATTTTTATTCTACGTCGATTTTTTAATAATAATTATTTTAATTTATAATATATATGAAGGTCGGCTAGACGCGCGTCACTTGGGGCGCCATCTACAATAACGTCGCGTGTCATTATTTGAACTAATGCATCACGTGACTTGACATTTCGCCGGTTCTGTCATAGCTGTCTGTCAGTGCATTGTGTGCTGGGTTAACACTAGTAATAATTAATACTAATAACTACGAGAAAAGCAAGTCCAATTACAAATTTTGACACTTGTCAAACTTTGACGTTATCAAGACAGAAGTAATTTAGAGTCGCATCACTCTTGAATAATTATTGTTTTAGAATGCTGCCATATGTATTTTTTACAATAATAAGTTAAAAAAGAAATGTTTAAAACACGCTTTTGGCGCTGAAAAACAACATCTATGAAAAAATATTTATTGCAATTCTTATTTCTTCTAATTTGCAGCTCTTTCTGTCAACAGATAATGAATTAAAACACTTATTAAAAGACTTCATTTTCAAACTTTGAAGATGAAGCATGGTGCAATATTTTGGTATTAAGATTTTCGACTCAGAATTTTATGACCAACATCGCCACGTGTAGTTTTTTCGCCAATTTATACACACCCTGTATATGTTTTTTATATATCTAACATAAAATACTTTTTAGGTGGTTCGTTCTGTGGATCCTCATATTGGTTTCTTACATCGTGGCTCCGAAAAATTAATGGAATATAAAACGTATCTACAAGCCATGCCATACTTCGATCGTTTTGACTATGTCTCAGCATTTTCCAACGAACATTCATACTGCTTAGCTGTTGAAAAGTTGCTAAACATTGAGATTCCCAGAAGAGCAAAATTTATAAGAACTTTGTATGCAGAAATCACTCGACTTCTTAGCCATGTCCTATCTGTACCATCACAAATTTTGGACAGTGGAGGCATCACGCCTATTTTCTGGTGTTTTGAAGAGCGTGAAAAATTGATGGAGTTTTATGAGAGAGCTTCTGGGGCTCGATTGCATGGTGCATATTTTCGACCAGGAGGCGTCAGTGAGGTTGATATTAAATTTGTGTGTCTTAGTAAACAATTAAATGTATAATGCAATATAAAATTGAGGTGCCCAGAGGGCTCTAATTAGGCGCGAGGTGGAGTATAACCACTCAACATCGCACTAAACTATTATACCTTGTGGGAAACGATTAATGTCGGTTTGTTTATTTTTTTGCGAATTGCATGTGCACTGCATAGTGATTTTTTTAAATGTAATAGCAGGCAAGGTTAATGGTATCAGAACTTTTTCGCCGGAAGGGGAAAATAGGAGTGCATAATAGAAATAGGAACGTATAGGTTGTAAACGGCTCGAGTGTTAATGGAACATCGCGCGCGGCACTGCTGCATTGCATGGCGCGCGATTGGTCGTACACGGGTCGGAAAGCGCTGGGTTGTGGAAACGTCCTTCCTGAATATCCTATTAAAGTTTAGTGGAGATCGAAGCGGTTCCTGATTTTTTAAAGAATGGATGTCTGCCGGAATTAACGATTTTCAGAATTTCGCCGCTGAAATTATTTTCAGGGGCCGCATCCTAATTTTGGTGATTGAATATTGATCAGTATGTTGCTTTACTTGCGCGATATAAATTTGGTAAAGATCAGAACCGATTCGGCCAAGTTATCTAGAAAATATTCGAAGGGAATTCTTGTGAAAATTTGAACCCTCCATGGCTTATTGCTAAAAATGTTGTCTAATGCTATGTAGGTCGATATTTCCTGGCCGAAATTGGGGATAAAACCTTTGTTTGTATAAAAAAAACTTTGCAATTGTATAAAAAATTCCCGGTACGGTCCTGGAGTGCAATTCTGGCTCTATGGTGTAGAATCGTCTTAAATAAGCGTCCTTTAAAATTTTGAAATTTTGTTAGCGTCCCCTGGAATTAAAATTAAACTTTACCAATTTCTGCAACTTAATTTTCGAGTATTAAGTTTGCACCATTGGCGTTCGTCTCCTGGTACCAGGATTGAACCGGGCACCCGATATGTTGTACCCCAAGGTGTCCCTAAGTTGTGTGCGAATTTCCATAGGGCCGAAACGTACGATTATGAAGTCCAAACCTGCAAAAAATTGTTTCTTCAGGTTCGTGTTTAATTAAAGTTCCCATATTGAGATATCTGTACTGCAATATGGATGCGAGGTGTGGACTATGAATACAGCAACGAGAAAGAAATTGAACTCCCTAGTAATGGATTATCTGAGGCGAACTGCGCGAGTATCGAAACTGGAGAGAGTAAGGAACGAGGAGATAAGAAGAAGAATGGATGCTGAGGAAAATGTAGTGGAACGGATAGAGAGGAGGGGTTTAAAGTGGTTTGGACATAGGCACAAAATAGAGAGAGGTGGCGCTTAGGTGTAGGAATGCGGCTACAAGCTGTGTAATCTTGTATATATATATATATTGAGATATCGACTTGGGGTTTGTTTTGTTTGATAAAATATGAATGGCACTTTATTAAAACTGACCAAGAAATTTTTTTAAATCTTTTTTAGCGCCGCATGAAACTTACTTCAAAGTTTAACCCTTGTTTTATTCATATTTTGAAGCAGTGGCGTTCGTCTCCTGGGGCCAGCATCGCAGCCGGCGCTCAATATGTTGTACACTGAGGTGTCCCTAAGCTGTGTGCAAAAGCAGAACGACACTATTTTCATAGGGCCGAAACATACGATTTTAAAGTCCGACCCTGCCGAAAACAACTGTTTTTTTTTGTATACAGGGTGTTTTAAAATATCTACGACTTTAACTTTTCTTATGCAGGGTTCTACATCTCTGCGAACTCTATGCGTCTGCGCAAACCCCATCTTGCTAACACGCCTGGTTTTGGAGTTACAGCGTGTCAAAGGTAAAAGTTTGGCGCTACCTGAAGGCGAAATTTAGAACATTACCAAAGCGATTCGATTTTGACGAGCTCTTTTGATTGGTGAAAACCGCATTTCGCTCTCTGGTCTCCTTATCGAAACATAAACTCTCGAAAGTCTGTCAGTATTACAATTTACTTTCGGCTTAGACCGCGTCGTTATTTGGGAATTTCACCCAGCATAATCAGGTAAGGACCGACCCGTAGCTTGTCTGCCTTTACAAGCATTTGCTCAAGAAGTCTGAGCAATATTTGCTCGTAGGCCCTGCCTGCCTAAACAGGGCCGTGTGCTTAGTTCATTTAATATATATTAATATATGTTTAGGCAGGCAGGGCCTACGAACAAATATTGCTCAGACTTCTAGAGCAAATGCTTGTAAAGGCAGACAAGCTACAGGTCGGTCCTCACCTGATTAAGCTGGGTGTAGTTCCCAAATGATGATGCGGTTTAAGCCGAAAGTAAATTGTAATATTGACAGTTCGAGAAACCGCGAAAGCCTCAAAGAATATATCTCGAAAGTCTGCCATATTTCAAAAATTCGCGTGCACTCCCAACTTTGGCCGTGAATAACGGAAAAAGTAAGGGAGATATTTAGATGCGGTTTGTGCAGTACATCTTTGTATATGGCCAAGAATGGATCTGTATGGTTTTTTTAATGTCGATATCGATTCTTAGCGCTGCGTCCTATAGAGAAACGCGTTTCGAAATTTTTTAACCTGAAGATGACCCTTTTTAACTTTGCTTTTATTAAAAATATTGTTAAGCAACAAAAGCTGGAGCTTATTAATAAAACAACAGTTGTATCCGAAGCTACCATCCCCGAGGCCATCCGTGAAACCGAAATGTTCGTAGTTATGCGCCAAACATGGCGAATTTAAGCAACTTTTTTAGTAGGCGTTTTCATCATCATCTGACATGGAGGTGACTCGACGGTCGATCTTGGATTACGCCAGGCCCACCGCATGCCAGTAGGCGAGTAGGAATTTATGTAATAGGTTGGGATAGGGTTGGGTGTTGAACAGCGTTAGCATGTCTGAAATGCATACCGCAAGACACCGCTGCTGCAACACCGGGTAGTTAGTAAGCTACGCATCAATGATGGTTTTGAGTACGTAACCAAGACCGGGCAATAAATTTTTTTCAGGCCGATTTAAATCATAATAGGTTTTTAGAGCAATCAATTGGCTTTTTAATACAGAAAAGTTGACCCCGATAGCACGGCTTGGAGCCGAGCTGTATCCGTGCGAAGGTTCGGTTTTTTCGAGCTTCATTCAAACCAGTGCTGTTCGTGAACGGGTGGACCGATTGGGATCTGCCTTCAATATGTTATAGTCAGGAGTGAGGGCTAAATGTACAGCAAGCTTGAAAGCTATTTGTTTTTAAATGTAAATTTCTGACTTTAGCAAATGTTTTTGCAATAAAAAATTTTGTTTTTGCCGGTAGCCATAGCACAGTAAAAAAACCTTATTTATACTGTGGCCATAGCAAAAGGTTTGCAACTTCTCATATAGTGCGTTGTGTCGGGTCCTTTTCACGCGTTAAATGGAATGGGTGTCGTTCCCCCAGCTCAATTTGGAACCGAGCCGCGAACACAAGGAAAAATTGTTCTAATATTACTATTAATTTTGTTACTAATAAGTCTCATAAATAAAAATAAAATTATACAAACTCTAATAATAATGAAATATTATTTTTCTCAAACTTATCCAGACCGAACTTCCTATTAAATAGTCGTAGAAAAAGTATAATATTCTACTGGCGTGTATGCCTATTACTCATTCGGATGAACTTCGTCCTCATGAATAATAAACATCATTAAACGCTTATTGAATAATATACTATTTTATACTTTTGTTCTGATTTCAGGACATACCACTTGGATTATTGGATGATGTGTATGATTTCATAAGAAAATTCGGCGAGAGATTAGATGAGATTGAAGATTTAGTTACAAATAATCGATTATGGAGAGCTAGAAACATAGGAATTGGTCAAATCTCTGCAGAAGACGCCATAAATTGCGGATTTTCGTATGCATGTTATATAATAAAAATACTTTTCAAATTTAACTCAATATTTTATGCTTTAGTGGTGTGATGTTACGTGCCGCTGGAATTAAATGGGACCTGAGGAAAAACCAACCATATGAAGTGTATGATGAATTAGACTTTGACGTTGTGGTTGGAGAAAATGGAGACTGCTATGACAGGTTTTCCTTAACAGTTATTGTTTTATTTTATAATTTAAAGTTAAATTTTTTTAAGATACAAAGTCAAAGTACAGGAAATGCGTCAGTCCATTAGAATTGTTGAACAGTGCATTAATCAAATGCCTGATGGTGAAATTAAGGTAGACGATCGTAAGATTTCGCCACCTACTAGACGAAGTATGAAGGTAAAGTTAAATTTTTACAGAATAATATCTTGGAAGTTTTCAGTAAGTACAAAAAAGAAATACTTATTTGTTTCAGAATTCAATGGAGTCGGTTATACACCACTTTAAGTTATTTTCCGAAGGATTCTCTGTACCTCCAGGCACTACTTATGTGGGAACCGAACATCCAAAAGGTACCTTTTCAAGGCAAAATTTTATATAATACCAAATATATTACACAGTAATTATCAAATTAATTAAGAATTAAAACCTTAAATTTATGAGAAATTGTTATAAATAATTGTATTAATATTCTGTTTCATGTTACAAAAATTAAGCTATTTCAGGAGAGTTTGGTGTTTATTTGGTATCAGATGGAACATCAAAGCCATATCGTTGTAAAGTACGTGCTCCTGGATACCCCCACTTACAAGGTTTCAGGTATCTTTTAAATCAGTGTAGTATGTTAGCTGATCTTCCAGTAATTATCGGTAAGTACACTACACAGGGTCCAGCAAAAGTATGAAACCAGGTCGTTTCCCTCTAAACTGGTGAATTAAAAAAGTATACCTATTACACCTGACTCCACTGAACATGTAGGGGTTTGGCAATTTAAGTAGCACATGCCAAGTTGATATTTTTACAATGACAATATATCACACTCATTATACTTAGCCAATCAGAATGCTCGATTTCCGTGTCAATGACAATGGTTTAGCGCTTATCCTCTAAACTACCGCACACCTGGGGGGGGGGAGGGGGAGGTTACTTAACTAGACTTAAAATTCGTTAGCAAACTACATAAAGAAAAATATATGACACTATTTAAAAAATTGACGATGTTACCTGTAGGATATACGACCCGAGAGTCGTGGTAGGTTTCATGCCAAACTTCCATTACATGCTTTCTCCAAATATCAGCAGTAAACGATCAAATTCCATACTTTCGTCGGATCCTGTATAATGGTATACCTTAGATATTAAAAATTCACAAAATTACATTTTCAGCTAGCATTGATATTGTATTCGGAGATATTGACCGCTAAACTAAAGAACATAGCGAAATAAATATATTTGTTATTGATATGGCTTTTTATTGTCTAAATTATAATTTTTTGTGTTGACTCCTTCGTCTCACTGCTTGACATTTTCATCTAAAATATCTCAAATAGCATTGGAAAGAACGAAAAAAAAAATAAATAAAAACAAAACGAACAGAATATTTTTAAAGCTTTTAGTTCACCAGGTAACAGAAGGTTTTTATCCGGAATACGTCGGGGTATTTTCTAAAATAAAATATGCTACGTAACTAATAAGAATAATAGTATTTCACTGTAGCAATAATGTTAGCGAATGAGACACTCTTTTGTTATGGGGTCGGTGTTGCGGGTGGAATTGTACGTTAGCTGTGTACTGTATCGGTGAAATGCTCGGGCGCCAGATTTTATAATGGAGTTTACTCTCCAAACGGGCTTCACTAGGCGTTGCTGTTGGATGAATTTATTTTTCTTTAGTCTCCTCCTATCTTCTGTACATTGACACAACAAGCGCAAAAAGCTGCACAAAAGAAAACTCTAAAAGAAGTATATCGGATTACCAGACAATTGGCAAACCAATACCAATAAACCACTCAAGGATGACATTGGAAATAATAATACTTTAGAAGAAGATCAGATCAAAAGATAGAAAGAGTACTTCTCCAATATATTGAGTGCACCTCCAGAAGAAACACACCTAGGAGGAGCAAGATTACTACAACTAAAAATAAATACTAATCCTCCCAACCGCAGCGAAATAAAGATGGCAATTCCAGGGCGCGCAACAGGCCCGGATAAAATACCAGCCGAAGACAATGGCTAATTAACAACGTCATATGGAAGAGAAGAATCAATACCAGCTGAATGGAAAAAAGGAATAAAAATAAAACTACCCAAGAAAGGGGACTTATCCAGATGCTGCAATATAACAATAACAGATCTTGCATCAACCACATTAACACCCTACGCATAATCATTGAACAATGCATAGAATGGAGAAGCACATTTATATATTTATATGATTCGAGTTAACGCGGCAAAATGAACCGCCTGGTAAAAATTAATTGTAATACATTTCAAAATACAATAAAGGATTAAATTTAATAAACACTGCATTATTAGACAAAAGTTTAAATGTATTTGATATTACATTAATATCCGTATAAACATACAAGGTCTATTACACATGGTTGTGACATATTCCTTTAAAACTTAGTATCATTGTGCCGAAGATTTGCAACTTCAAATTGTAAAACTATGACCAAGTAAGTTGTAACAGCTCCGACAATCTACAACTCAGGAAGTTTAAGTAGAAATAATTACCATCATTGGGTACTTACTGAAATAATTAGCTTCTCATTAATTACAAAAATATTGCATGCTGTAAATTCTACGTTGTGATGAGAGAGTTGTAGAGAGAAGAAGGTTATCTAGAAAATTAATTGGAGAAAATATGAATTAGAGATGAAACAGTACAGATTTCTTTATGATCTTTGTAGAAGAAACTGTTAAATTATCTTGATACCTCTAATTGCACCTTCTCTTTCAATTTATTTTCCGCTTTTCCATTTAATGGCATTATTTTATGAATAAGGACATTCATTTTTTGAGCCTATAAAGCATATTTATAAGTGTGAAAATAATTAAGTATAAAAATATAAAGAAAATACTTTACTTCCAAAGCTGTAATGGAGCAACTAATCACCAAAGCTAAAATTTGTCCTATAGCTAAAATCAGCTGTAATACAGAATAAGTAAGGTATTCTACTGGGACTAGGTTGTCAATGAAAACGTATTTTCCAGAATAATATAGTGATGTAATAATTGTTATAAAACTCTGTAGTATAATAAGAAGAATTTGCACTGAATATGATTTATTTAATTTCTTGCTAATCGAGCAAAGTTTATAGTGGTTTCTTTTTATATTTTTGATAAAATATAAAGATTTGTCGTGACTAAAACCATTTGTCACCCTAAAATGTAGCTTTTTAATATTAGACACTAATTAAAAAATTGAAAATTTGTTTTTGGATTAATTCATAAATTATAATAATTTTACTTACGCATATGTTGTAGGAGGTCGTATTCGGTTAACTTTTATACTATTTTCGAGAATATTATTATGTTCCTGCGAATGTCTTTCTAAATTTTTATACATTGCAATTAACTTCGTGTTTAACCACTTAAACCTTTGTTTTAGACATAGAAGTAATGTACAAAACTGTAAATCAACAAAAGCGCTAATTAGGTAAGGACCTGTGTAGCCAAGAAACTCCCCAAATAGTTCTAATGTAAAAAGACGAGTGATACCAATAGTTGTAGACGTAAAACCAGCTGCTGAAATTGTAAATGTAACTAACAATCCTAAAATTGAATAAATTTTGCTTTTTCTATATTCTTTCTTTAGATTGACGTGGAGAAAATTTTGCATATTCTTGTCGAAGATTTGAATATCTTGCAAAACAGCTAATATCTAAAAAATATAAAATTACACACCTTTACAGACTTTTCTATATACATACCGAGTGGCCACGAGTTCCTTATTCTTTTGTTTTCAAAGCCAACTTAAAAAAAAATTAATTATGAATATCATTGTTGGGCATTTAAGGTTCTTTTAAAAACGCCCTCTGGCGGCCAAAATTAAAAGTTAATGGCTAAGTATTATACCTAGCTGCAAAGAAAATTAAAAGGTCTATCTAAATATGCAAAATTATACAATGTGTTCCATAAAAAAAATTGTTATCACTTCCGATTAAACCGGAAGTCCAAATAAACACCGGTTTCTGTCATAATATGAATTTTTATGTGTATATCACCCAGAAAAAATTCGAAATTAATAATTAAAAAAGTTGTGTGAATGGCCGGTTGTTACCTGTTCTCGCGGGCACCCGGTATATACATTTTTTATTCTTACATCATTTCGAAATATACATCCGAACAAAATTCCGCAGCACATTCCTGCTTGACCTAAGCATACATCAAAGAAATTTGTCACTAATGCAATGAATTCATAATTAATTCCATAACTTAAGTCAATTCCAGTAAACGCATAGATGTTAAAAAAAAACATAAAAAACACGCTCCAAAACAGATTCATTTTGCAATTTTTACAGCTATCATTATTTATGCTGAAAGGCGTTAAGCCCAAAATTTTTGTGGTGTAAAACATCGGTGTAAGAACTGAGTAAAAACTGTTAGGATTGAGCATTTCTACGATACGACTTACACTATTTCGACAAATTTATGTTAAGAATAGCTTGAGTTATTGCTGGTGAGCTTTATTAATAATGTACAAACCTAAACGTTATTAGGTATGCTCAATTAGCTATGAACATTTGTTAGGCTATATGCAAACAGTGCGTGTGCAGTCATGGGAGAAATGTAATGCATTTATCCTTTCCTATATTTTTAGAACTATTGATTTTATGCAAATTTTTGCTTTTCGAGATTTTGACGGAACTACGTAGTTTGGAGCTGTTGCTTCATAATGAGGCCATTGTCTTCATTTTTATACATTTTTAAATATTTAGGGATGGAGGCGCATTTTAGAGTAGTTTATAGCTGCTGTATTTATAAAGTGGTGATTCTTGTCATTTTTATAGAATTTTAAAACTTGTATGTTGGAGGTGCACTTTGGGGTGATTTATAACGCAGTTTCTTTTATAATGGTGGCGATTCTGGTCATTATTTTTATACATTTTAAATTTTTAGCAGTTGAGGTGCATTTCAGAGTGTTTTCGCGATGTTGCAATTTATAATGGGGCTAATTCTCGCTATTTTTATACTATTTAAATTTTTATGAGTTTAATGTGCACCCTGTGATGGTTTTGTGATGTTGCTTTTATGATTAGGGGTTGGGGTGCACTTTAGGGTGACTTTAGGTAGGCTCTTAGTTATTGTTCCAATAAAGACAAAGATTCGTGCCATTCTTATACATTTTTAATTTTCAGGAGTCAGCGTGCATTTACATGTGGTTTGGAGATGTTGCTTTAAAAAGGGATCTCCTCAGTTTTTCTATTTTTTGGGCTAGTACACTTAGGGTAGTTTAGAGTGTTGCTTTACAAAAGGGATGATACTCCCTATTTTAAAAATTTTATTTTATAGGGGTTGGGGGTGTTTTAGGTTTATCGGTTTTGCGTATCTCGACTATTTGGTATCTGTAGAAACAGTGACGTAACTATTGACCCGCAACCGTGGGAGGGTCCGAGCATTCTAGGACCCCAAACTTCCACATCATTTCTTTTATTTTTATCTACAATATACATACTATACAATGTTGCGTTTGTTTGCGAAAAAATACGTTAATTTAAGGTCTCACATAAGACGCCCCCCTTCTCCTACTTTGCTGGCTTCGCTCGTGGCGGGTGAATGCACCTTCCTAAGGGGCACCGACATTATCGATGCGGGGGGCCCACAAACTGTAGTTACGTCAATGCGTAGAGAAGATGAATCTGAGCTTCTTTTTGGGTCCTCCTGTATTATAAGAGCACACCTCCCCTTTTTTTGTGTTTTGTGGACACACTTTGTTTTATGATATCTGTTATTTTCTAATCGCAAGCAATATTTATCTGCTGAAATCTCAAAATCCATATGTTTTGTGGACTTAAACTGTTCAGGTAAGCGACCAAAAAGAAATCTCCCAAGTTTTTTCTCGATGAAAAGATGTTCTTGTTGTCATTTAACACGTTCATACCGAGTTTAGACCGTAACTCGCACATTTTTGAAAAGAACAAAAATAGAAGATGGGGGCTAGAGAGTGTTAGGAATATCGCGCTTTAGCAGATCGACCATTTGGTTTGCACAAAGTACATATCTGAGCTTCTTTTTCGAGTGCATCTATAGCGCAGTGAAGGTGCCCTCTCCAACTCCCCTATTTTATAAAGGAGTTATTTGGTTTTATGTTATCTGGTATTTTCTAGTCGCAAACAATGTTTATCCGTTGAAATCTCAAAATCAATTCTTTAATTTAGATCTTCTTTGTGGTTACTCAATTAAACTGTTCAGGTAAACGACCAAATAGAAACCTCGTAGAAGTATTGTTATTTAACACGTTCAAATGGTGAAGAGGTACGGGCGGATGGTAAAAAGGTTGCTTGAGGGCACATTATAAACGAAAATTTGGCTGAATAGCTTGGAACCAACACCCATATTGCCATCCATTTCGGAAGTGCGAAGTGCAATGTACCAAAAAGGTTGTTACATTTTGTAATAAACATAAATTAGGACATATGATATGTAAATTTAAAATATGGTATTATGTATCTCAGTATTGCAGTTAGCTAACTGTTTCCAGCATCTTTCTCCAAAAACTTTATAAGTTTATCAGTTCAGTGCAGAACTAGTCAATGGCACATTTTCATATTTATTGTCAAATAGGCACCCATTACTCATTTGAAATTTTCAATTGTCAGTTATTTAATTTCATAAGATTTTAAGACGTTTATTATACTTTGCCTCATAGTAACCTAGGATACGCAGCCATCATAAGCCGGAACCATAATTAATCACAGTTCCACAAACCAGTATACTAGGAAGATTGCCAAGCTCAATGGTTCATTATGGGAATAGTAGCGCTTACAGCGCCACCTGTGTATAATACACTAACTAAACAGTATCGGCGGGACTTTCAAATAGGTTCAAGATTTAAATAGTTCTATTTATTCAAATCTTGCCTGAAATAATACAAATTTAATGTAACTAATCGCCATAATTAATTATCGCAATTATTGCACTAAATAATGTTACATTTCAGGTAAAATTACAGTATTATTCCTAATTTTGGTAATATTAAATTTAACATTGGCGATTGACAAAATTAAAAGTTCTGAATAATAATAATCTTTATTGCTTAACTAGTACTGAATTATAAATCAAAAATAATTAAATGTACGTTTATACATAGTATAAAGTATAAATACAAAATAATATATTTACAATTAATGCAAATTAGAAAATAACACAAGCATGTCAATATTAATAGTCATAGTCGAGTTAAAAGACTAATATAACTATGAATTTATAAAAATATATTTGATAATTATCATCTTGTTTGAAAGTTCGAAAACACATCACACAATTTATGAAATTATATGTAAAGACTGGAACGGGGTATAGATTCGTCAAAGCAATAGTGAACCTTCAACATAAGAATAACGTTTCAGTATCGAATTTTCAAGACAAGGCATTATCCCAACACTATTGGTCGAACAACCACAATTTGGATTTTCACCAAAACTTAAAAATAGAAAAAAATTCAAAAACAAGAACATTGGTGCATAAACTGCCGACGTTTTGTCCTCGGTTGCAAGGGACATCTTCAGGGCTGTGGTCACTTTGGGATCTGGAACACAACTGTTGTGTTCCAGATCCAATCCAGATCCCAAAGTGACCGCAGCCCTGAAGATGTTCCGTGCAACCGAGGACGAAACGTCGGCAGTTCATGCACCGATGACATGGCTCCAACCCGGAAGCCTAGATGTTATAGATTCAATATCGATATCCGATATTAATTTTTCTATATTGCCCAGCCCTAGACTTATTACTTATTATTTTTTCTTTTTTAAATGGGATTTGTAAAACTTGTAAACTAAATCCTTAAAACTATCCATATTATCTGTAGGAGTTTCTTTTCCTGCTAATATTCTATTTAATATTCTACAGTAATTAAAGAGGGATAATATAACAAACTTGCATACTACATTTCGCTTTATGGTTTCTACGTGTTCACATATTTCCATATATTCGAAATAATTGAGCATTTTCACCCAGTCCTGCAAATGTTGCCCCACATGCTTTCTGTATAATATTTGTGGTAGGTACCACGAAATACTACTATGAATACTGTGCAATGCTGAAATGAAATTTGCATTGCATTTCACCAATGCACAGTTTTCATATTCTTTACTGATAGTAAAGGTATGTACAGGTAAGGGTTCACCTTGATGCATTACATTACGTGAACAGGTATCACATTTGTGACACATTGGCAATATTGCCTTTGCTATGTACCCGCTCACGTAAGTTAATGCATCAAGATTAACCCTTACGGATGTTAAGTCATCAGGAGGCAGCAGAAAAGCATCGTCAGGTTCAGAACCAATTTCCTCTTCAATTCCTTGCGTTATAAAATGTTGGAGAGCCACAAGCATGGTACCTGAATCATCAGCTTCACAATTAGATCCTCGTGAATGAACGGTACTTATTGTATTCACAAGCAAACTTTTGTAATAAGGCCCAAAATCTGCTACAGTAGGATTGATGTTTCTACACCCCCGTTGCCTCACCTGCCCAAAAAAGTTCTCCACAGGATCTTGATTGAAAGACCGAGGTGCAAAGAACTTACAACCAAGATCACGAAGAACTTCTCGAACAAGCTGAAACCCCCGAAGTGTTAAAATGAAATTATCTAAAACAGGTGGCCTAGCTCGATCATTCGGTAGTCCTTTTACATAACTCATCCCTTGCAGCACATTTATGGCCCTACTCCAAAAGGTTGCTTGTGGCGATGCTGTGGTTGTTTGCACAGGCAAACGCAAACTTTTCCCCACTACTTTTGATTTAAAACCACCATTGAGGCTGTCAAACAGTTTATCAAGGAAACTGCAAAGAAGAGCGGTATCTTTTCCCTCAACGCCTACTTTTCTGATGCCTACTGATTTCCCACTTTCACTGTAATTATTAATGCCGGCTGCAACTGATGCACTGAAGACTTGCGTACAAATGGAAACTTTCATTTTTCGGATTTTTCCCGGCACTACATGAAACTCCGAAAGTTTCGGCATTATACGCAAATCTCCAGTAGAAACATCAATATGATATGCATCAATAATATGAGACCACTTTGCCTCCCTTGCTACGCCATCAAGTATAAACTTTAAATTTTTTGTAATTAAATTATTTCTGATACACTTTAATAAATGTGGTGGATCAAATAAAGGAATTACTTGAATATTATCTATCAAAATAATATTCTTGGTTGGAGCACAGTTCTTCTTGGGTACCCTCCACATGACAGTTTAATGTTCTTTTGCTAAGTCCGTTGGTTTCAAATGAAATTTCCCTAATAAAATACAATATACAGGGTGTCCCAGAACTCGCGGAGGAGCTCTTAACTCTAGATTCTACTCTTTAAACTGACACTTCTTTACCAAGAAAAAATTTTTACCCTTAATGGTTTTCAAACTGCAATGAAATGAAGCTGACCAATAAAAGACGGTTTATTAATTGAAGATAGATGCAGAAATATTAAATGTATGCGTTTCTTAGGAAACAAGAATAATCGTTAGATTTTGCAAACAAATGCAACTTTCTTTTTGTGTTAACTTTCAGTCTACTTATTACAAGAACAAGTTTTTCACAGCCTACTATAAGAAAACAGTTGTTTTCCTATAACTCCTTTATTTGTGAAGATAATCCAATCAAACTTTACATCAGAGAAAAGGGAAAAAATATTTCTATTCAACGATGACATAGCCACCTATTTAATAATGTCAATATCTTGAAAATTTAAAGACCCATAAAAACTTTATTCAGATTCGCAATCTGTGTAAAAAAGTGTCTTACTAATGACAAGACTGCTTTGCGCTACCTTTGATAGTAACCAAATTACACACAAAAAGCAAAAACTGAAAAATCAGTCATTTCAGTCTGTACTAAAAATTAACAAAAATTCTAGAACTTGAATGTGGATTATAGCAGTACTTGGCATGCTGAATAATTTTTCTCATTTAACCAAATATCCATCTCTTGCCCTGTATCTTCGACACCCTGTATTAGTATAGTATACTTTAGTTAAAATTTATGTATTTTTATTTATTTTTGTTGCTTTCTCTTTAAATTTTCACAACTTACAGCAAGGAAAAATTTCAAACATCAATACAATATCTGTAAAATTATTAAATATTACAATTTTTATGAAAGAAACGGAAAGACACGTTAAAAAAGAGGATTATTTGGTATCAAAATAATGTCTTCATGAAATAGGACTGATTCTAATCAAAAATAAGAATAAATGGTCTTGAGAATATAAATTCACTGCATTTTCCAATCACTATCGGAAAGCAAATACTAAAGTTTCTCATACTGATTGTGTTGGAACTATTAACAGAGTTAATAGGTAGGACTTTAATAATAAAACACCTTTATTGGTTTTGTAAAAATATATTGAACTCTTAGGAGTGAGCAAAGGAAAAACCATTCACCGGCAAAACCAAACTCACATGATGACTTCACCCAGCTCCCAGAATTAATGTAATAAAGCTTGTATTATATACTAAAGCATAAACAATCCATGAAAGAAAACAAGTTTGACCTAGACATAAGGTACATTTTATAAAAGTTGAAGATGCAGTTTTGCTCTATTATTAAAAGTAAATCAATAGGAACTTATTCCATTGAATGATTTTTAAGCAGTTTTATTAGCATTGTGTTAATAGGTTGGAAGTAAAATTGAAGTATAATCATTAAATTTTAATTAAATAAAACAATAAATACCAGACAATATAACATTTTATTTACATCAAGAACAAACTGTAGCAAACTAAATCAGATTCTAGTATCAGTACATTCTTATGACTAGAAACTCTATGATTCGTGAGCTTCAGCTTTGAAACGTACCAAGCTTTTAAAGTTTAAAACGTGTATTACAATTTAAACAAATGAAAGTAACAACAAACTTGGAAGTTTCAAAAATGGAGCCGATTACGAATGACCAATGCTAAAGACAACTGGCCTGTAAAATGTCCGAGGAATGTCAACGAGGCCTAGCCTAATTGTCTAACCAATGCCCTCTCTATAGCTTCATGTTTAAAAGTATAAAAATTAACTAACAGAAGTACTAAAATATTATAATGTGCTCCTACACCCCCCTTTTACACAAATTAACACATTTTTTAACAATAACACTCTTGCAACTACAGTTTAAATTGTGTCGCTGAAAATTGCAAAAGCTGTTGGTATTTTTTTGTTGTACTAACACAATTATAACTTATTTGTGAAGTAGCTGAATGGACATGCTTCGTAGAGTACTAACAGCAAATTTCTATCATAAAATATTAGTAAATTATTATGATATAAAACCGTTGTTGAAATAACCAATTTCTGTTAAGAGATATGTTCGCATGCTCATTCAACGTTCACTTTAAGGTGGTAATAAGTATACATACTAAGGTAAAACAGATAAATTAAATAAATTAAAGTTTAAACTGCGTATTAATACAGCTGACTGTGTTCACTTAAATACAAGTGAAAGGTATTCTTAAAAATTAAAAAAATCTGAGTTGCTGACTAATATAATTAACCATTAAGTGGCCATAGGAGCCTCTATATTTTTTACATTTTAGTGGCCTCTTTGGTAATTGTAGACTTTTTCATACAACGATTAAACTATACAAGGTAATTAACAGATGGATGTCACAGAGGTTACGACAACAAACCATTTCAGTCTTAGATATTTTTAACACTTACTCAACACAGATCATTATTATTTTTCTTTGTAGGCAGTAATTTGAACTGGAAGCACTTTTAATAACTTCGGTTTAAAGTAGTTAGCAGATTTTCTTTTACTCCTCTTTAACAAAGTATTTGACTCTGAGCAGAATACGATAATAATTAATAAGATATAAAACACCAACAAAATGTTTATATAATTTAACTACTTTAGACTTACAATCTTACTTTCAAAACATCAAGAGATATAAGAAATTTTGAAAATTATGATTCTCTATTCACACAAATAACAAAAATTTTTCTTACAAGATCCGTCAAAACAAATCATACAATCTTTTTACTGTGTTAAACGAAAATGCACACTAACATCCCAGCAAGAAGTAATTTCGACATGCTTTTTAGACTCACGACTTGTACGTACGTATAACATCCCTAATTATCGCCCTGCATAGAGGACAATGTCCACCACCTTTACCTCGCCACTGTTGCAAGGCACACTCATAGCACATGCACATGTGTCCGCACATGTAAAGCACAGAGTCTATTGGATGTTCATAACAAATTGTACATTCTGTTCCAGCACCGCCTACCCCGGGACGTTCATGATCCGTCCGAGGCTGTAACGTCGAGTATATACTACTTGCTGATATAGGCTGTAAGAAAAAAAATTAATATTAAACATCAGATATTGGATAGATTAATAATTATTTCGTAATTAAACACTTCATTATTTTAATTTTGCCCTGCTGTTATAAATTCCAAAATGCCCGTAAAATTAATTAGGTTGATTTTACAGTCAAGATTTTATTCATGACAATTAGGCGAGGAAAGTAAATCCTCGCCTTACAGCTATAGATGAAGGTATTGTGATAGTCATGTACAATTTCGAGCAAATGCGATCATTCAGCAAAGTTTTTTTCGCCGATATATATGTACGAGCTATGCCTCAAAGAAATACAAATATTTTCGACCTAAACATTTTGACTAATAAGCAGGTTTTGGGGCTTAGGCAAACCAATAAAGCAGACGCTGCAGCCGTGTTTGTGTGTCACTTTACAGTTCAGACGCCTTAACGTAGAAAACCCAAATGTGGCTCACAGATTGGTATTTCCACTAGGATGACACCGCAACAAAACGAGATTAGTCCGTCAAAAAAGAAGCGAGAAAATTTCTGAAAATTGCTAATTTCGGCACGCACTCATCCTTTTAAAAATCACGAAACAGTCTGATCTTAACCGAAAATAAAACAGACCTGTATGTTCCTATCATGAATACGCACTCTTATTTACCCTTCAGACGTCAAAAGTTCTGTACCAACATTTCCCTTCTTTCACGTTTAAAATAATCACTAGAAGGCGCACATCATGTTCGACAAAAAATAGACATACCAACATTAAGCCTTTCCCACTGGGTATAATAGTTGTTTAGTTCAATGTTGAGTGGTTAAACTCCAACTCGCATGTGGGTTGCAACCTTGTTGGATTTTTATTAATTTACAATAAAACTGTTTGCCATACTTAAGCGACAGTAAGTTTGATCTAGATATCTAAATGTTTTCAACATACTTTAATACAACTTACCTCAATATAGGTGTTGCTATATGCTGACAACATAGTCCCTGTAGGTATAGGTGCAACCACAGAAACAGAGGAATGAGCTTGACTAACGACATTTGGTGGAGGAGCTGGTGATATTGGAGCAACCATGTGGTGACTTGGATGAGAATGGTTACTCGAATGGTTTGCAATGTAATGACTAGCGTGACTGTTGTTATTCTGACTATGAACAGAGTTCTGAGAAGAGTGATGAGAATGATGTCCTGCAGCTACCGCTGCTGCTTGTTGATTCAATAGATTTGCATGAGTTGGTGGTAAAATTACGGATAAAACCGCAATACCATTCATGGATTCTGATGTAGCAGGCGAAAGAATCCTTCGCTCCGGATTTCTCACTGGTGAAGGAGGACAACTCAACACACGAATTCGTTGGGTTGAACCGTAAATATCAAAAAATGCCCATAGCCTTAAAGTCTGATCCACATGAATAACAACCGAAGGAGTTCCTCCATTTTTACTAATTTGTACTTCACCATTGGGAGCTATACAGAAGCTAATTTCGTCCCCACGGTTCAGGTGTCGTGCAAAATCCTTACTGATGACCCAGTACTCTGGCCTGTCCAACAGGAAATTCGAATCATCAGGAAGGTCGGGCGTTTGAAGATTGGCTGGGTCACAAGACGTCAAACCTAGCCCCAAATACCCTTGAAATATGGGTTCTGTCGATAATACTTGAATAACTATTCGTTCACCTAGCTGTATTGGCCTTGGAGTGAAAACATAACCTTGGCAAAATTCTGTGTCTGTTCTTGAGCCAATTGTTCGATTGCTATTAAATCTAACATTGCGGCCACGAGTACGATGCAGAGATACAGGTGTGAAATTTAACGATGAAGGCTGATACCTTAAAGGTGGCAAACTTAATTCTTCATTGTCTCGTTGATGGAAATTCAACGCTTGCATAGGGTAAACAATCCTATCGACTTCCTCTGGTGTGTTATCACAACTGTTTAAAGCAAGGTTGCGACGGTTGTTGTTTAACTGATGACGTATATCGACAAATTCAATTGCAGTCGAATTACCATAAACATCGATCAAAGCCCATAAGGGACCCCTGGTTTCTACACCTCCAAAGAATATTCCTTTTTCTTCACCGTTAATTCCAAAGTGAACGTCTCCGGCAGATGTGACGTAGTAGAAAAGTATGGTGTTTTGGCTACAAAATCTTTCGGCAAGAGCTTTTGCCCAGTATCCGGGTTTGTTGGTAAGATCTGGGCAAGCATATTTTGGAAGACCATTTCGAAGCGTACTAGGATCATTGTAGGTAAATCCAAAGCGAATTACTCCACTCCAGTTGTTTGAGATTTCCAAGAATTTGATGCAAACCTGGAATACAAAATAACAATTTTAGAATTGTGAAAGTTTACGAGTTACAGTGTTGCCAGGTCACGAGGAATTTTGATCAAGGCTGGGGAATAGGTAAATTATCCAAAAAAAAAGCAGGGAATTTATATGAAATCCTAAAATATACTAAAATTGACAGCTTACTTTACAAAGCTCCCAATTTAGAATGCCATGCATAATTTAAGTAGGTGTGCGAGTCTTCAAAACTGTCGCACTTGTCTTTAAAAATATCAGTCGGTTAGGAAGATTCCGTCCGATTTTGAAATGTATAAAAAATTATTCCTGTTTAAATTTTTGCGATGTTATTTATTCAGCTTTGGTCTTTCTTTTTGTCCCGAAATATTTTAAGAATAAAACTGTTTTTTTTTAAATTGGCCGGGTTAAATAAAAACAGTATTCTAATTCTACTTTGTTAAAGAAAAAATGTTTTTCATGTAATATTTGCGGGAATTAATAGGAAATGCGATTTTTTGTGATTGGAGAAGGGAAATATTTGGGTATCTATCTGGCAACACTGAACTTTTATATGTTATCTATCCATTATAGATTAGGCTTTAGAAGATTGGTTGAATATTATACCAGGGTAGTTCTCGCCAAAACAGGAATTTACGCAGTGACGTAGTGAATTACGTAATTCGTGCAATTATAACAGTTGTCATGAAAACCGTTTAATTGCTGTTCAACATGGCCTATGTAAATGTCAGCTGTACCGTGAAATAATACACTGTAATTCTCGTTAATGAAGGCGCCAAAGTGGCTGAAATTTTACGCAGACTCGGCTCACATCAACAAGGTACACGCAAAATGTCGCAAGTATTTGAATACGCTAACCGTTTTAAAATGGTCGCGAGACTGTTCATGACAATCCAGGAAGAAAAGGTTCAGCTACAACAAGAGTCATTCTTGCTGTCATTAAACGCGTTGAAACTTTGATCGATTCCCGAATAACTGGCTCAAAACAGTGGAGAAAACCGCGCGACAACGGCCTCTTACATCTCGACACAGTTTATTTATTATGTTGTTTGCAGTATTTGAAGCAAATGTTTATGTAAGAGTAGGGCGACGCAGCAGTTAATTTCAAAAGCTTGCGCGCTGTATATCACGGCTTCAGCTATTATTATTATTAAGCTTAGAATGTTTATGTAAAATTCAAACAATGCCATAAATGATAAACAAAATAAGGCTTCAGTAGGTGATAACCGAACAATGATAATTTTTTCTTCAATAGATCATTTAAAAAATATAGTGCTTCCAAAAATGAAAATAACGGAAAACTCACCTTTTCATTTACTTTAACAGGACGAGAACTAAACGCAATCCCTTTGCAGAAACTCTCGACGCGACGAGCAACTGTTCCATCGCGGGAAATTCTTATATTATCTCCATGAACGTTATGGAAAAGCAAGGGTGGCAGGTTATTGGTTCCACCTCCATGTGAACTGGATCTCGAAACTGCAAAAGAAAATCAACTTAAGTTTCCTATTCAAACTAACACAATCTAATTTTTCCAGAACAATTATAACCAAATCATGATGCGCAGCTGGTTATTTACTAAACCTAGTTGATTGGAGTTTGTGCAAAAATTCACCAACTAAACAAACCAATGGAGCGACATGTGTAAAACGAAAAATCCTCAAGCAATAAAACCAAAATTCGAATTTTAATTGTACAACAGGACAACAGTAAGTAAGATCTCCAGGTGTGCTCTCTATATGCAATATGTCGAGGGGTGGCGCACATCTGTCCCTTAAACGTAGGGTTTTTGCCCTCAGGTATCCGGTCTCACTGTCGTATTTGGTCGACGTTTTATATTCGCAAAAAATTTAGAAAAAAAAAAGATTTTTAGCACGTACTTGTGATAATCAAAAGGCCCTCTGTCGTATTTGGAGAAAAAAAGGAAGTAAGTAAATACAAAAATTTTTCTGTTTTAACATACTTTTGTGGTATGATTTAATTGTAGTCTGCGTTGATTTGTGTGTCAGTTGTGACACAAAAAACAACGCAGATGATGGATTTAATTAATTAAATTAAAACTGGTACCTTAAAATAGAAACGCTGCAGAAAACCCCTAGTCGTGGTGATCGATTAACAATGATGTAACATGAAGGAGTAACAATCGTGTTGTTGCTTGTAAATTAACAATTTACTCAAGTGACTAATAAGATTTACCATTACGTGTTTGTTACGCAGTAACTATTGAATAAGTATTAATCGCTACTAGTTAGTCGTAAAATATGGCTCCACTAAAACTGGTTTAGTTCATTAGTTGAACTTATTAGGCAATGAGAACGTTGAGAACTCTATTATTATGCGAAAATCAAGAAGCATTTTATGGCATTTTATCACACTAGCCTGCTCGAATTAATAGTTTTTACATCTTTGTCTTATTAACCTGCAGGTAATCCACTAGACTTTATATGGATATTATTAAAGTCTGCTCTGGATCCATCACAAAATTTAAAACTGAATACAACGCTTCCAGTGCAAAAAAATTTAAATAAAGTGAATAAGTAAACACTTATTTTGGATGAACTGAATTAAAAGTGATTAAAAGTATTTATTATTATTATTAATTTATTATACGTGCTACGTAAACCATCATTACAGGTTCGTGATGTAAAACTTTAATAAAAACGTACTAGTATATGTGTTAAGAATTTCCCATATACCACAGGATATATTATGGACATCCGATCTAGATCCAAAAAACATCCGTATGTCCATGGACCTAAAATGGATGTGAATATTTGGACGTCATTTTATTTTTTCTATAATAATATTTACAAGAACGGAATATTTTACTGTAAATTTTAAAATAACTGTGAAAATATAAAAGAATTCTTCTGAAAATCGAATAATATTTATTGATACACAATATTTGTTTCATAGAATTTTCTTTATTGATATGAATGTACACAACATTCACACAAAATTAAGTGGGGGGTTCAATTGCCTGCAGCATGGTTTCCGGTCTTTGTTATAGTGCAGAGCGCTGAAGCAGAGGCCTGGCGAAAACACATGTTTGAGTGAGTTTAATAAAACTGTTGAAGTTAAGAATTGGTTTATTTACAATAAATTAATAAACTAGCCTATATGAATACCTAGTGTTCTACTGACTATACAAGTGAATTAAAAGTGTATTTTAAGCAGGTTCAGAGGCAAGTACACTAGAATAGGTGGACGAATCTTTTACAAAGTTGGCTAAGACAAGCAAAACAA
Organism: Ctenicera cuprea; assembly: GCA_958336395.1. Lineage (NCBI taxonomy): Eukaryota > Metazoa > Arthropoda > Insecta > Coleoptera > Elateridae > Ctenicera > Ctenicera cuprea. Next base: position 43,116,641 of record OY284494.1, read on the forward strand.
GCGGCGAAGCCACTCAAAAAATCAAGCGCTTGAATATATGTATGTATTACTTTTAAAATACGTTGTAACCTGATACATTAAGTACATTGGATGCTATTTAGATTTCAACTTTTTAAATTAATTTTGACTGTATTTTTTTCACAGATGTCCATAAAACTTTTTTGTAGGGTGTCCATAGAAAATCCTGCAATGGATGTTCTTTAAATGTATAAAGTTGTGATAAATAGACATCCATACCTATGACGTCCAGTGTACTCAATATAGATGTCTTATCGATTTATCCATATCCACAGTGAGATATTCTATGGATATTTTATGAATATCCTTGTGCTATTATATGGAATGTAAGCATCATTAGGCGTCTTCGAGTGATCGCTCCGAACCGCCGTTCTTCGGAGAAGCTCCCCTCCCGTCTAACCTCCCCCTCGCTTCTTCAATTATAAATACTATTATATTCAAAATACTAATTCAAAATTCAATATTCGAAATTGACAGTATAAAAAAATGAACTGCAACATACAAAACAAAATATTCAGTTGTTGAACTGAATTTGTTTTTATTTCCAATTTAATTTTATTAAATCAAATTTTAATTTCGAATCTTGCACAATGGCACATACCAATTTTAAATTTAAATTTAGAGATCTAATGCAGTGGCTGCAAAACAGCACATCAAAATACTGGACTGATGCGACCTTAGTGACCAGTTTTGGTGAGTCATTATATAAAAAGAGGTGAATTAAGTGAATACTTTATAAATCAAGTGAACAAAAGTGAATAAAACTTTTTAAAGTGCGTGCTTTCAACATCCGATATTAGAGATTAAAGGAATACAAGGTTCTTTCCCATACATCGAGCTACAGAATGTGCCATCATATTAAGGTTAATGTTTTTCCGTTCCATATCAAAAATGGCATTTTAAACCTTTAAGGAAAGATTATTGGTTTAGCTTGGCTGTTTCGACTAGTTTAGATATCCCTAGCGTGTTGTTCTAGATTACTAACAAAGGTTGCTCAAAATAAATACCATAATTTTGTTGGTTACGAAAGTGGTTTAAAATTCTGATTCATGCATTACTTATTATACTTACGAGCAATTACGTTTACACAAAATGACAATTATATAATGCATTCCATTAAACATCAACAATTGTTGTTGTAGTATGAACATTGAGCACGGATTTCCACGGCGCGCACAGTAATTTCCTTCCAGTAGTATATTTTTTAATTATAACTGCCTTCTTCCGTTTCCGTTAAAAATTCAGCTATTTCCCCTCATCGTTAGATACGCATATTTTGCGTGACAATGAGATTATTATAAGCACCAAGAAGGAGGATGTTAACTATGGGACCACATATGCACTACGTATCTTATTCAACGGATCTAAGACCCCTGCGCTCATTGTACACGTGCTTATTTACGCTATTTCCGGTATGGTTACCGGATATTCGAGGGATAATATGTGCATTAAGAACTTTCCCCTTGGTTTTTAGCTGGGGGAAAGAGCTCTTAAAATGATGGATGTCGCTTACATATGATATTTGCATTACATACCTACCTGTGAATGAAAAGTATATTGTATTGATTTAGCAAGTGTGAGATTGGATTTTATTTTAAGCAACTTTTCTTCAAGTAAATATCCGGTTCTGCGTCTGCAATAAATTACCGAACCAAGAAGAATAATTTATATATTACACAGAAAATGAGGTATTTTAAACTAAGGAAAATCAAGAATACATAAGACGTTGTTGGCGTTGCTGTTTGCCGTCTTCTGATTATAAAAAAAAATAATTCAAAATAATAACATTAAATAATAAAGGACATCCTTGCAGTTTCTCTATAGTTGTTGTTTTCGTACTTTGCGTCAAAAAATGGCAATTTTTATAGCAGGGTTAGTATAAAAGTAAGTAGGGAGTTTTTTTTAAAACTATTTCGTAAATCAGCCGCTACATGTCAGCAGAACTTAATGCAGTGTCAATTATTATGTGGTAACAGATGATATTTATCGAAATATTTATATTTTACGTTGCTGCTAACAATTAATATAAAATGTAATAACAATTATATTTTCTAACGTTTGAAGTAATGAAAACAAACATTGATATCTAAATATGTAATGTTTGAATAGATGGCGGAACCCATTTTTCCTATTTTCAAAAGTATTTATGTACAACGTTGTAGCCCCAAAAACAGCAGTGGCAGTAATAAACCACATCTTAGCTGCAAAGGGCAAAGGAACGCGCAATACAAATTAAATATATTCCATTTATTGCTACACTACTGGAAATTACCGGTTACGCAACCGACAAGATATAATATGATTTTTTTTTTATTAAATAAAACTAAAAACAGAAGAACAAATGTATCCGCCACAATTTGGGTGGGAAGAGGAAAGTTGACTTACTTAACAATTAAGTTGTAAATCTTATTCTACTGTCACTCACGAGCAACTTAACTCCCGATTTACCAGGGCAAGGATTTTTGATACTCAAAAAATCATAGACGGACGGCGCCAGAAGACTTAGTGAATAAGACAGAATAAATTATTAGCTAGCTGGTTCATAAATCACAATCAAAAATTCGGGAAGTTATCGATAATTTATAAAGGGCGCATGGAATCGAGAATGATGACTTGCCATGGAATAGTCAATTTTGATCGTTGTTGCCTAGTAACCTACGTAACACGAACTTATTTAATAAATTCGTATTTTCAGCAAAAAAACTCGCAATGTTGACAGTTTACTATTATTGACTTTGATTGACATCTCTGTCGATAATCAATTTATGTCAACATTACTCATAAAATTTTGTAGCAACCACTTTCTGGTAAAACAACGCTTATAACTACCGGAAAAATAACGATCCCTTGTAGAGATAGGCATCCCGGCCCGAGCCCTGGCCTGGCCAACGGGCCGGTTCAGGGGTACGCCTAAAATTACAAAACAATTTATTATAGGGTCGGGCCGGGCTTATTTAAGTTCCCTAGCCGGGTGTAGCAGGACCTTTCCCGGTCCAGCTGTGCTTAACAGGGCCTCGCCGAGCCAGGCCGGGCCTGAAACTTCTTCATTTGCCTATCTCTAAGCCTCTATATTGTCCTTGAAAATTTCTTGCTTGTAAAATGTGATATTAAATCAAACTTTCGGAAAAAGATTAGATTATTAAATTTTCTTGATTTAATTCCATAAAAGTTACCATTGAAAAAAATTTTATTTCGCCCCTAAAATTTCCTAAAATTTTGGGCTAACTCATAAAAAACTAGTTATACTATTTTACTGCACAAAAATTAGAAGGAGAAAAAACTCGACCAGATTTGTAACTTTTTCAACCATTTAAGCGCCTTCTTATTTTTTACCTCTATAAAAGTTTAAAATTGCCCAATTACTAATTATCTATATTCACATTAATTTTATAAATTGAAAATCTAATGAATAAAGCACACTAATTGATAATTTCTACTAACAAACCACATTAATTAAAAATGGCCGGAAACACCAGTTACCCATTTCTCGGTGCAAAAACGGACATAATTAGCATTCAACATCCATCTTCTTTTTTAGACATTCTACACTATTTTCTTTCTACTTTCTCAAAAGCATTCTTATAACAGCTTTCTTCGACTTGGTTTTCGTCGACTAACATTGTAAGGTATAATAAGCTACCACGACCTTTCGACCTCATGCCCTGGGGACGGTTCGTGTTCTCAATTGAATAGGTGCGTCCATAAAATGTGACGAATTCCTCTTCATATACATATATGATGTATATGTATGTGAGAACACAGAATGATTTCACTAGAAAATATTAAAAACCGGAGGAAGAAACTAGTTTTTAGAAAATAATGTTTCTCTATATTGAGGGTAGAGATCCCCACTTCTGTTTGAACTACAGCTCCATTTACAAAGTTTAATTTAATTTTCCTTTATTAAAAATACAAGACTTTAAACTGACGCATCCATTTTCCACTTAACACATGTCGAGCTTTCTACATCTAAAACCGCATCCATAATCCGGCATACACGGGTCCCCTATTAATTATAAAAGGGAAATAGGATAGCGAATGAATTGGTCCCAAATACGTATTTTATATGTGGGGGAGGTATAAGCTGATGATGGTCTGCGGTTATGTCATATAAGTAGAGGGATGTTTATGCATTTATGTTAACGCCATCTGTAATGCTATTATATGGGGTGGTTGAGTCAAGTGTTCGAATTTCCACAGTTACCCTATTCAGCTAAAAATTCCCCAAGGCCAACGCGAAAATTGCACCCCATAAAAAGAATTATGATGCATCACCCACAGCTGGGACAGTGACGAATTGTCTAGGATTGATATGGATCGGATGTATACAAATGCTAGAAATTAAGAGGGTAAAATAGGTGAAAGTTGGTTGGATATTGATTTTTCTCCAGTTTTCTCTAAATTTCATGTCACAAGATAAAACGTTTTTTGGTTAATTTTATATGTTTACATGTTTTGGCACATTTTTGGCATCTTTCCACGTCTCCAAAGTCACTACATGAATGAACTTGAACATGATTGTTTAAATTATTTTAGTTCTTTATTTATAAATTCTAGCTTTACCTCGTTGAGGTCCATATTTATTGATTATAGGTATATAAAATACTTAATTACAATATTTATTTATTTTAACCTTATACGTATTAATGCCATAATTTTTTCTTCGAAATTAATGCTTTGTTAAGTGGATTTTCTACGGTTTCGAAATTTTTACAATCTGCTAAAAACAATTTTTACCTTAATATTAACTAAAAGTTCCAAGATGATTGAAATTCATGAGACATTACCTTTTATCTTACTCGTTGATCATAAATAAATAAAAAAAGCAGTTAGTTTTCCTGATTTACATCTAAACATCACAACAAACATGCAGACATCCTGTTCCAGTGCTCTTTGTTGTTATTTTCCTCCATTTACAAGTTCTCCATAGTACCGTTATGCATATCAGCGTGGTTATTTACCGATATTCGACATAAAACGCCTTTTCAGCCTGCACCGATTAGAATTAGAGGCGTGGAACACATAAAAGTTTTAAGAAGAAAAAGCGTTTAATTTTAATGTAACCAGTTTAGACGAAACCTGATTCGATTATACAGAGAAGTTAACAATTCATTAAACCGAACAACATGAGCCCGTAATTTCCGCGTTGCTCCGACAGGTTGATAAATCTTAAGATCTCTTTGTGCAGCCCGTAGTTCCCACGGCTTTACCGAGCCACTCTGGATATTATGAAACGATAGCTGCGCTGCATTGCTATAAATATTAACCATTTTTAATAATGTCTTAAATTTATTAATTTTTTAAGACAGCGGAAAGATTCAAAAATTGATAGGTACAACATTCCTTTGGCCAAACTGATCGGAACTCAAAACGATTTTTAGATAATCAGTTTTTACTAGCATCTAACCTAATTATCTTTGAGTCGTTAGGACATGTTTCACGAATGCTTCATAAACAGCATTTTTTAACCAAGTGATACTCGTAGATCAAGACGCTCAAGCGAGTGAGAAGAGGCATTTTACTGCTGATCAATATTTTCAAGTTGAGAGCCAACAATTATTGACAAATCAACCAAAAACATAGTTTTAAAACGTCGAAATTAATTAAGCCAAATGAAGTGATATAAAGCCGCATATTATATTTTTGATGTATCCAAAGAATGTTGCTACTGCTCTTGGTAAGCTATTTCTAATGGATATTAACGATGTTAGTTAAGGAAAAGACATATTTACTGTTTACTTTTACTCAACACGTTTACGCCACTTAAGGCTCTTACAGAAGGTGTGACTGTAGTGTTATGAGAAGAATTTAAACAGCTGCCAAAATACTTTACGTAATTCTCAAACGGTCTAAATTTTTCTAAGAACACATTATCGCGTAATTACTTATTCTGCGGTTACTGCAGAAAGAATATATATTTAACAATAATTTTTAGGTAATTACAACATTCCACGCACGGTATCTTTTTATTTAGAAATTAAAAACAAATTTTGTTAATAACGTTAAGGGTAAACAACGTTGATTATAGCACGACTTTTAAGTTTAAATATGTAAGTTTCGTAAATTTCTATACAAATCTGTATTTGTATCCAATTTAAATGAAAATATCATTTAAAAATTTTCACGAAATTTACGTGTCCTTGAAATTACAGGTTAAGCAATACGAGGTTGTAACTACTTCAGAATCAGTTGAAAATAAATCAGCTACATGAAGATTAGTAAAAAATAAATCAGCTAAAAAATAAATCTGCTAAAATTATTTTAAATTGTCGAAAACAACTTAAAATCAAGAAATAAACCCTTTTGTTCTTCTTGAATCAATTTTTATCAAAATCAGCTAACATCATCTGAAATCAGCTAAACAATAAATCGCTGCAAATAAATTAAAAAATAAAACAGCTAAAAAGTAAGTCTGCTATAAAATAAAACGGCAAAATGCATTTGTAAATCTGCTGAAAATAATCTAAAATCAAAAAATATATACTTTTATTCTGCTTGAATAAACTATCCATCACCTACAAATGATAGTATGCCTTAAAAATACATCAGCTAATGAGCTAACATGCATGGCCAAAATACTTAAAATATTTTCCAGTTGTCTGTATAATTGCCCGACTCCATTATGCTATAAGTAAAAGTTTTTTTACGCTATTTCGATGAAGTGGAAATAACCTATCAAAGCGGAATATATAGAGCCTGAAAAATACAAAAGAACTACAAATAATTAAAAAACATGGTTGTTAAACAAGTTACACATTTAAATATTTAAATTAAAACAAGTTTCAAGTGTCGAAGCTTCTTCGATTTACAGGATCGTTTCTGTTGGGATTCATAGCCCTTATAAAGATAACTTTGAAAGTTACTTACTAGTTTAATTAGCCGAGATTATATTTATATTAAAAATAATCCTACATTAATAGTCCGGGTAAGTTGATTTCTTCGAGATGGTTTCCATATTAATATCCGCGGGCTCATTAAGATTATAAACGCAGTATCAAAGGTAGTTCGACACGTTCCCACACTCATTCCACTCAATTATAATATGTATACAGTCTTATTGCTGTCCAGCTAATTATAAATGCAAGATTGCAGACATGACAGTTTTTTTTTCTTCATCCGCTCCCGTATTCGTTTATTGGTTTATTTCGAACTCGATTCTCAGAGAAGTGAAAAAAAAAAAGTCGCTTCTAGTGTAAAGATAGTCACTTGCTGATTCAATTTAAAAATAAAATGTTTCTCCTGCGATTTCAATAAGAGTACGACAATTATACGTCACAGTTTACGCTTCTTGTGAATGAATAAGACCTGGAAGGCCGAGAACCAACTTCCGGCGACGGTGCAAGACCGTGACGCTACCGGCGGTCGCGCGCTAACAACCTCCGGACTTTTACCTGGAGCATCGGAAGTTCATCCGGTGCCTCCCCATCCTGGAAGGAAACCTTGTTTATAAGCTCTCCGTATCCGTTTCCATATGACGAACACCCGCTTTTATGTTGGTTTTTATTGCCGTTTCTTTAGAAAAACACCACGTTAAGAATTTAAGTGCGTGAATTTGGCATTTCAAGATTTTAACAAGGCAATTGTCACAAAACTTATCAATAAATCGTATAAAACTAATCAAAGCGAATACAGCTCGAAGGTCCAAAACATTGGGGTATACAAGGCCAAACACGGCTCGAAAGACCAACATGTGATTCGTACAAGATAAACAAATAATGGCGCCAATTCCTGGTTACAGCAAAAACAAACCAACAAGTTTTCAAAAAATAACCATAATAATTACCGATATTTTTGTATTTATATGTAAATATTGTTAACCCACTTTGGTAACACTATATCCCATGGAAGAGAGAGAAAATTTACAAAGGAGAAATAAAACGCAACATAAAAGCTGAAGGTGAAAAGGTATCAAGAAAATGTAGATGTCAAACTTTATCCAAGAAAATTTTTTAACAATTTTTTGTAATTCCAAAAATTAATCCAAAATTTTCCAAAAGAAAAAGCAAAATTAAAGTTTAATTTTCAAAAAAGATCCGGTTAAAATGTAATTTAAAATTTTTTGGACTATTTAAATTTTTTTTGTTTCCCTGTAAATTTTCGACTGTTACCCGACAGCTTTTTGTTGATCTGCTGCTACCACAGATTTCTACACAGATCGTCACAATTTGACTGCAAACATTAGGCAACCAATGACAGCCTCAGGGAAGGGAAAACATAAATGTGAATCCCCACAGAAGTGGTTTTTGTGGATACTTTTGGATTTATTACGGACATCCATGACCAAGTGAATCTCAACTTGGGTTGCCCATTATTTCATTTTGGTTGCGATTCAATTATTTGACAGAAAAAATATGTTGCCAATACTGACAAAAAAAACTAACTTTGGTAGCTACAAAAACCGAAAACTTTTGAATTCTTTGGAAAACTTACATCCGCCGCCGCGCCGTCTAATGGTGATATTGTATGAGAAGTTGATGAGGTGTACCAAAGTTAAAAGATGATACCAAACACTCATTTCTAGTTGGCTGTGTTTGTTTCCGGCCACACATCCTCCGGTTCTTCGGGCCGCTGGTGTTGCTTACCCGCACATTGCGATGCCTCACGCATCGCGGCGTCTCCAATCACCGCGCTGCGCCTTGTCATTATCACGATTGGTTGCTCATCCCTGACTCCAACTTGGTAAACACTCATCTAAATCTAACAAAAGCCTACAATTATCTTTTCAAATCGCTTCCCCGCAATCACAGATTTTTTTTGGAGCGAGAACCGCAACCTTCAGGTGAAAAAAGTGAATGAATCGCCCGATTTCGACGATTTGGATGCTTTGAATAACTCCCATGCAGAAACACGATGGATAAAAAAAATGTGCAACACAAGAAATGTTCTCACGATCAACATCTCACGTTGGTTGTACTTGCAAGGTTTTTTCCTTATTCGCCAAGTACAGTAAATTACACAATTCTTTACGGAGGTTTTATTTAATTAACATTTACCAGAAGAGGGTTTTACAATTTTACAGTGTATATTTCCGATATAAAAATTCCTCGTTGGGTAATTATCATTCGCTTCACAGAAAGAGTAGGCATTAAACGACCATTTAAGACAAACAAATGCTTCCGTGCTAATTGTTGGGAAAATTCGTTAAGAAACAAAACTGTAAATGAAAAGTACACAATAAGAACAACGGTCGGTCGTTGTCGTGTCGTGATTTGTGAGCTTAAAAATTGCACGAGTTAATTGAGCAGGAATTTAGACGAGTTGTAGATGGAATACTGAACGGAGGAAGCAACGCGTCTTGATCCGCAGATAATTTTTTCATTTATATTCGTAGTAGGTATTTTTCTTTTAGTAGGAAAAAAAAGAATTTATGGCGGGGTTTGTTCTTACTTCTGTAGAAATTAAAAATTAATAGCATATTTTGCAACAAGAGATGAAAATACCGTTTCTTTCTTGGTTAGCGGCGAGTGGGGCAAGTTCGCGAACGAAAAAAACGTATTTCATCTCGAGTAGGAAATGCTATTTTTTCTACGATATTGCAGTTTCAAGTTCAAAACTTTCAAGTTCAATTTAATTCAAAACGAACTGTCACAATGCAAATTACTGTAATTACTGTTTGTAAAGTCGTTTCCATAGCAATAAATGCATTCTTTCCATTACATTTGTCATTCTTCTTTTCATCTCTAGATGTGAAAATATTTTCAGTTCTAGAGTTAAAAAATATCACTTTCATGTAGAGTGAGCCGTGGAAAAATTGCTACTTTCACATATATGAGTAGAAAAAAGTAATTTTGTTTTTAATTTTAATAACAAAGCTGACCATGTTCCTTGATAATATTTTAGATTCTTCCAAATATCTACATATACTATTTATCTAAACATATACGTACATATATTTACTATACTATCTATACAGTGCATTTAGCATTTTAAGCGTTATTTGGTAAGGTTCAAAGTTGTTTTTCTACAGAATTTTATCCCATTGTTCTAATATCATTGCAATAAGAGCAAATCACTTGCTTGGTGTGAGTGGTCTTCAGGTAGAGCACTACCTCACCAATACAAAGATCCCTTAAAATAACTTTTTTTAAAATTTGATTTAATTATTTCAAAATATTCCTAAACAATTCACCGGCTTTATTACGTATTGCCGATGTTATTTACAACACTTAATAAATAACCTTTTGTTTTACGAACACTTTCGAGTGATTTAAAACAATTCGTCGATCACTTCACATTTAATAATAATAAAGATATTGCAAGAGGAACATAAATAAAAGATAAGACCCGGTGATGGTAGCTTCGGATAGAACTTTTGTTGCTTAACAATTTTCCTAAATAAAAAACATCAAATTCGAAAAATGCCATCATCCGGGTAAAAAATATCGAAACGCGTTTCTCTACAGGACGCAGCGCTACGAATGGATATCGACATAAAATTTCAAAGACAAACCAAACCGCATCTAAATATCTTGCTGAGTATTTCCGTTATTAACGCCGAAAGTTGAGGGCGCAGACGAATTTTTCGGCCGACTCTTTTCCTAACCAAATTACAATATGGTTAGAATACTATGGGGCGCGCTCCGTAAAACACTGTGTATATCCATGTATTTTTTCCCACATCTTCTTTAATTTGTTAGGTGTCTGGCATTCTTGCTTTACAGCATTGCCCTACTGTCCATTCTTGTATCCTCTTGAGAATGAAAGCGCTTTTGCCAAAATCACATAAGCCTGTAGGTCCCCCCTATCTACACAAAAGGATTACTCAAAAAAGCGCGAAAAGGTTCAACTTTACATAGCAATGATTTTTTTCCTAGGAGGCAACAAAAAGCGTAAACAATCGCCGCAACAATAAAAAATTTACTTCAGACGCTCGTTAAGCATCTAGAAAAACCAGTTTAATTACCTTAACTACGTTTCACTTACGTAAATTTAGCTTGAAATTTTCCACTTTTAATAGTAATTAATACCTACTTAACCCGCTGATAATATATTCGTGTTGCTGTTCTTATTATATTTAAAAATCAATTTACTTTCCTTTCGGAAAACTAAAAAAAAACAACATCAAGGTATGTTAAACATGCATTACTACTTCCTGGGGCTAAACGAACAGAACCGGGTTTAAATGGAATTTAATGTGTAGCAAATACAAGATATTCCCGTGGCCCGTAACGCTTGTAAAGACCGACCCACACTCACGAGTTAACCTTTATTAAACCAGTTTGACCTTTGTATTTATGCAATCGAATATCAAATAAAAAGCATAGATTCTCCCTTTCAACTGCCTTCAACAACGAATCCTTAAACGAATTATTATAATTAAAGATCTTTGTTATAAATTAAATGAAAATTGATATCACTGAAATTAAAAAAAAAACGTAACCCAACAAATAAGATTTGCTCCAATTCGAACAGTAATTGCTTTCGATCTTTATACCACCCAGGTCGAAATTATTTTAGCAACATAATAACCTTTAAAGTCCCCCAAATGCCCCAGACATTGAGTGATTAGAGCAGTAAATTTACTAGATTGTGAAGTGATTTTTTTCTTGAATGAGAATTGGATCACATTTATTGGTTTTTAACACAAAGTAGGCTGAAAGTTAAAAAAACACAGGAAGAGTTTTCGATTAAAACGAACTCGTGCGTGATTCTCTAATAAGGCACGAAGTCTTAAAACACAGCAATCTCCAAAGATTGAACCATTGAACCAATCAGCTTTCAATCATTTTGGTGAGATTTAAAATTGACTAATTTATAATAATGACAGCTGAATGTCGCAACGGCCTTAATTAGGTCTACTTCAAAAGTATCTGGAATGGCAATTTAAGCTACTCATTAGTGTAAAATATTTGTAAGATTAGATAATTGTTTTAGGTCAATCTTTGCCTGCCATACGAAGCAGAAATAAAAGAGAAAATATTCATCTTAAGACTTGTATTTTTCATCCATTTATAAAAACATTTACATTTAATGTATCTAACCAAAAATTAGTTAAGTATTGCCAACTTTAACACTTCGGTCATGACCTGCTCTGAAACATGTTTTTTACGATCACCCGGTATAAGTAAGTAAAATATTAATAAGGCAATTATTTCATTGTAATCGTTGGTTTAATTTGATCGACTTTTAATTCAGAGCATTTTTCTAATTTTCTTGGCTACTCGCTCAAAGTTTCAACCGCCGCCGTCCAAAGCGAGTGGCAACCCCCCAGGTTGCGCATCACTGGACTAACTCACCTACCTATAAAAATAATGTAACTCTGCACTTTCTTTATTATTCCTGCATTTACAACATTTTTAAGTATTTCATATTTCTCTTTAAATTATTACAAGCACACAATTTCTTCCTTAATCGGCAGAAATTCGAGTAGAACTGCATCAATGTGGCATTAATATATGCATAGGAATGGCACATGCCATTTATGGTATTTAAATATAGACATAGGGGGTGTTGAAGTACAGTAGCACGTGTGTTATGACAACTCACACGTGTCATTTTCGCAGCTGTTACATTCAAAAGGTTTCCGACATTTCAGGACATTGCCATTAGACCAAAAAGCGTAACGAATCTAACTGAATTTTAATGCCGCTTTCACAAATTTGCACAAAATTAAATAAAGATTTGACAATTAACTCTGATGTATTATAAATATTTTTCCCCACATTTGTTCATTCAGTCTAGGGAAGTATTGAATCCATGAAAATGTTCGACTTCGGAATTTTGACGGAAATATACGTTTTGGAACATCAGAAACTTAAAAAAGTGTTTTTAAAAAATGTCTGGGTATGTGCGTGCTCTCGAGCGAACGGTCATATTTTGATGAGCTTTAGAATGCGTAGGTATAACAAAAATTTACAGAATTTCCATAAATAAAGAATTTCCAAAAAATTTCAAAATTAACAAATATGTTCAGTTCTGAAAATTTCTAAACATTGTCAAAATTTTTGATAATTGTAATGTTCATAGTTTTAAAATTTAATAAATTTATAATTTCCGTAATGTTCTAGTTGACAAATTCATACAAATATTTAGAAAAAAAATGAATTAACAAAATTAGGTATTTTCGTAGTTTCAAAATTTTTCAAAATATTTAAAAATTTCAATAACGCGAGGAAGGTCTTGCGGCGCCTTGTTTTTCTCAATTATGTTCCTATCGTTTGGTTGCTTCTGTTATTTTTTCCTTCCTTATTTAGTTTACTTTTAGCTCCCCCCCCCCTATAATTTTTAAAATATTTTATAATTACTATGCAACCAACCACAATATTTACAGAAATTATGTGCATAACTTCCAACAAAAGCAATTCAAAAAATCAATGCTTACAGTAACAAATTCCTGTGTTTGCAAACACAAAACTTTCAAATCAATAAATTTCCTAAAATTTACAAACTTCGGCAGCAAACCTCAAAACAAATCAACCAAATGAAACCGTCGCTATAGCAGTAGTTTATGGCTCTATAATTATCGGAAGCTGTTACATGCCTTTGCTTACTTTCATAAAGTGTAGTTTTTACTGGACTTTCGAAATGAATGAACTCTAAAAATACAAACTGTTTATATAGTCTATTTCAAGAATAGTAAAGTAATGTGAATTATAAAACAAATGAGTCGAACTAGACTTAAGAAATGTTAATCAGTTAATCAGTTATCAAATGTTTTCAAGTTTCCACTTCCTTCAGCCAATTATAACATTACTCCAGTTGATTTAATTTAATTTGAAAGATTTAATTACGTAAACAACATTGCATGGAAGGTTACGGTATATGAGTATGTCAAGTGGTTGATTGATCGACACGTTACGATAATTAATAAACAAGTAGTAGAACAAAACTTTTGCTAATTTAACAACACTTTACAATCTTTACAATCACTTTCTTATCAAAAAATAAAATAATAAAATTTGTATGCGCTATACAAAGTTCGCCGACATTCCTCTGCTGTTTATTTCTGAAAATGTGTAAAAATCACCGCACGTTTTAGAACCATTAGTAAACAAAATATGTGTTCCCTTCTCTTAACGCCAGTAGCATTTTTATTGGATTGATTTCAATTTATTTATAATTGAAATAATCAAAAACATTAATTATCCAGCAATGAATGCATTACAGTAAATGTTATTTCCGAATATAAATACATAAATCCTATTAACACAAATAAATCAGTTTGAATGCAATTTCCTATGTTTGTTGTATTAATCTGATTTTGTACTTTTGCGAACACGAGGGCCACTGACCGATGCTTTTGCTAACATTCTATGCAAATTGAATATCTAACTCAGGAGGTAGACCATGTTATTTTAATAGACTGCAATAACAAAACAGTCGCATCAAGAAACCGGGAAGCTTACATCATCGATCCTTTTTGTTTACATTTACACTATTATTGCTGCACATTCGTTGCACTTTGAAGTCAGTTTTCTTTGAATCTCGTTGTATCTACCAGTCAGCAAAATGTAATTGTTACCAGGTGTAAGTGAACCTGACACCTACTTACGTTCGTAGAAATTGAATGAGTACTCCTATTAGATGTATTAACTGGATGATTTTGTTTCTGCTTTGAACGTGTGTACGATGGACGATTGAAATAATAATAATTTATTAGCAACTTATTCTTTGAAAGACATCAATTGTATCCAATAATTATCGAAACAAAAATGGCTAATAAACAAATCACAAAAGCAGCGAAGCACTTCGTCTGGACTTCCTATACCATTTCATATTTTCACAAGTATTTTTGTGACAACGTTTTATGCGCCGACAGTGACTGCAATTATAACGGGATCGTAGGGCAGTAAGCTTCGTGCTCATTGGCATGTCTTAGTGTAGATGAAAAGAAACATTTTTGGCAAGAAAATTTAATATTTTTTAATTTTGCGAAAAAGATTCCTTGAGATCACACTACACCAGAGACCAAAAAGCAGCCAAAATTGGAAAAAAAATTAGCCCCCTTAAAATTTCAAAACTAGGAATCAGTAAATAATGAATCAATTTCTAAAATTAACAAATGACAAATTTACTCTAAATTTGAATTCGCTTTGAAGAGATGAATATCTCGTTAAATTTGATGACTTTGCAAGTGATAGATGTATAGTCGACATCAAATGGGCAGTTTAGGAGATATTAAGACGCAAGAAGGAAACTCATCGATTATTTATGACTTGGTCTTTGAAATGAAAACAAGATGAATGGCATTCTATTGCAAAAACAAATTTTCATTTACGCGGATTCGATAAAAAGACGTTTCCTTTAACTTCAGATAAACATAAATACAGTTTCCAAATCCCTTAAAAAATTAATAACTTTTTCATATATTTTCAGTATCCGAACAGAATTTTTTTAATATCCGACCAATACAGCAGTTTTCGTTTCGGCTTACATTTTCCGCGGATTTTATCACTTCATCCCCCAAACTAATAAGCGGTTTCGAAAAGATATCAACCCTAGTATAGTAGTCCATTTCTGCAACGTTTTCCTTTGAGGGTTGCCGTCATCGGATTTTATGGGGGTGGTATTACTGACGTCATTTCTGGCTAGACATCCCGAGACCATGTGCGAGTTGTCTCAGGAGACTCCGCGGCGATACAACAGCTGGCAATCCCAAAGCCCCCTAGCTAGATAAGATTCTATATACATATTTTTGTAAGAATATAAGCCTCAAACTCGCTGCAATACATGGAGCCTATTCGAGTGTGATGAGAAGCATGTTTGTGTCTAAAAAGAAAATTAGGTAATCTGCTGACATGTTTGATTATGTCACGTTACCGAAAACATGTGTTTTAAATGTGTAAGCTACAAAATATAGTCATAGTTGAGAGTTTCACACGGAAATTAATGGTTCAACATTGTTATAATTTTAACCAATTTTAATGGTAGTCAGCCACGGACACAACACTTACCCCCTTAAAAACTGAAACATTGTAATAAATAAATGTTAACCCAAAATTATAAAATTTATAGAAGCAATGGGAAAGCTGTTCATTTTTATTACAGATCTACAAAAAAAAACATGTTACGCATAAAATATTTGATCAAAACAAGCCCATATATCCGCAATATCAAAAGTAATGGGCAATTCGGCTGCTTTCTTTATGGCTTGACCTTCCTGCGTTTCCTTAAGTTTTTAAAGAACGAGTCCATGGAACCTTAATACATGAATGGTTCCCATCAATGAGAAGTACCAGCAGCCGAAGAATCTGGTCGATTTATTATTGCAGGTGAGACGGTTTGATAGTAAAATCTGACTTAATTTCCGTGATCGTGATCAGATTATTATTAATGTCTAAATTAGTAATAATAACGTAAGCAGACAGGAATGATTCATTTAACGTTATGTTTCTTCCTATGACTGATAAAATGGGAAATATGTAAATTCAATAAATAATTGCAAGATTGTGTGTTATGTTTTTAACTAATTAAAAGTGCAATAAATTTCAAACACATTTAATTAACGTTATCTATAAATCCAGCTCAACGTCCAAATAAAAACATTAATTTTGTAATATTTTTAAATAGAAGCATTTATTTAAATTGCAGCAAATTATTTAAGAAAAACAGTTCACGGTTCGAGAAATTTGTTATTATATAAGAGTGAATTTCCTACACAAACACAACACATTAAATTTTCGACATAGAAATCAAGTATGTCCTTGTACATATCTGTACATAACCGTTGAAGGTTACAACAACCCTCTTTCCTAATAATGTACCGGTCTGATGCATACATACAGAGAGCTCGCATTATAAACACACAATCGCGAGGCTGTTTGCTCTGAATACTCCCTGTAGGATAACATGTGCTCCCTAATATTAAAACCTACATTGTAGTAGCACAGTAGATACTGCCTTGCTCTTGCAGGGTTTCATTCCATCACTCATTGCGACATTTTTGACCTTTTTACCTTCCTCGCTATACGAAGTATAGCTATAGAGGAAGGTATTGTGATCGTCAGGTTGGATTTGAAGCAAATGCGTTCATTCAGTGAAGTTTTTTCGCTTTGGGCTCACTGGTCGATATACGAGTTATGCCTAAAAGTAAAAGAATGGTACTTTTATGTCAAATTTTTTAACCCTTTGACTAATAAACAGGGTTTAGGGCATTGGGACACCGATAAAGCGGAGGCTGCAGAGGTGCCTGTCTGTCAGATGCCTTAACGCAGAATTTGGCTCAAAGATTGCTAATTGTAGTCGAATAAAACCGCAAGAAAATTAGGTTGGTCCGCCAAAAACAGAAGGGGCTTTAGTTCAATCGGAAAATAACCTTACATTCTAATTGTATTTCAAAAATTTCAAAATGTTCCAAATTATCAAAAATTTTAAAAGTCTAAAATTTCCCACAATATTCATAATTTCAAAATTTTCAAAACTTTTCAACTAAAAATTTCAGAATTTTCAAAAAATATTTCACAATTGTCAAAATTTCATAAAATTTAGAAAATTTCGTAAAATTTTTTTTTAATTTTTAATAATGGTTGAAAACGCTTCAATTTGTTTTACAAAAAATTTTCTAAATTATCAAAACTTTTTGTTTTTCAAAACATTTTCAAACATTATTTAACTTTTAACAAATTTTCAAAATTTAAAAACATTCGGTTTAAAATTTATTTGAAATATTTCCGAGAATTTTAAAAATATTTCAAGTTTCCATAAAATTTTCGAAATATATTAAAAATTTCTAAACATTTCAATAAATGCGAAGAAGATTTTTTATTTTAATAATATAAAGATTTATAATACTTCGCACCACAATTCTCCCACTTATTTTTGTTATCAACAATTAAGAGCAATTTCAAGCCACTCAATTTTGGTACATAAAAATCTTCACAACATTCCTACTTTACTTTCATTTTCCTAATAAAGAGGAGAGGGCTCGAAGTAAATTGGAAGTATCCTGGGACATCAATAAAAGCCCTTTTAACTTAAATAAACAATTCATTTCAAGCAAAAAGCACTCCTCAGTTCTACCACTTCCTTTATATCAGCATTCAGTCAAATTTTGCCACTTTTAGCACATTAAAAGACTGTTTGGAGTTTATGCTGCGAAGACTGGACCAATGCTACAAAGAGTGGGGATTGATAATAAATTTGGAAAAGACGGAATACTTAGCTGTTAATACAGACGCTAGGTATCAAATACTAATCGATGGCAACTCTACGATTAAACAAGTAGACTCTTTTAAATATCTTGGTACTATCATCTCCAAGGATGGTCAAAGCACGCTAGAAATAAAAAACAGAATCGAACAAAGCAGGAAAATAATAGGAAGTCTAAATTCGTGTGGTGGGATCAACATATTTCACAAAAAACAAAAAAGAGAATCGGTATGGCAATGGTAGAATCTGTACTGCAATATGCATGCGAGGTGTGGACTATGAATGCAGCAACGAGAAAGAAATTGAACTCCCTAGAAATGGATTATCTGAGGCGAACTGCGCGAGTATCGAAACTGGAGAGAGTAAGGAACGAGGAGATAAGAAGAAGAATGGATGCTGAGGAAAATGTAGTGGAACGGATAGAGAGGAGGGGTTTAAAGTGGTTTGGACATATGTTAAGGATGAAGGAAACAAGATGGCCAAAAAGGTTATTTCACTGGATACCACCTGGAAAAAGGAAAAGAGGACGTCCAAGAAGATCGTGGAACGACGCTATAAGAGATACCGTGAGAAATAGAAATCTAGAAGAAGATGATGCACAAAATAGAGAGAGGTGGCGCTTAGGTGTAGGAATGGGGCAACAAGCTGTGTAATCCTGTGTATATATATAAAGACTGTTTGTTGTCTCTGGAAATGCAAATCAAAACATTCTATTCTCTCATATTTTTTACAGCGATCAAAATTCGGGACCTTTAATATCAAAGATAGAAAGTACTGATAAAATCGATCAAATACTTACATAAAATATTTATTGCGTTGGCATTTTTATCGACATATTATTCATTGCTAAATATTTAAACCAGTAGCACAAATTATGGCGTCCTGAGGCACTGCGCCCTATGAGGTTACTAGAAAGCACACATCGATCGTTCTTTCACTGATTAATTATTAACCGTTTAATAGTTGTGAAGAAAAGTGAAACGAATGTGCATAATACGAACTAACCTAGATCAAACCAGAATTATTCAGGTATTCATCGAAAGGAAGATTAGGAATTACGTAACCTGTTTGATATAAAATTTTGAAGGAAAAAAACGAAAAAGGAGAAAGATGTGTTTATATGGTGATGAATTCATGACGAATGCCCAATTTAGAAGTCATAGCAAAATATTTATACTTCGGGGGGTGCGTTCCGCACCGAAAATTCAGAAACCCGTATTTGTTTTCCTCAATTTCGACTTAGAATTTTAATTTTTTTTATAAAATTATCGTTTTACATACATGTAAATTCACTTGGTAAGTGTATGCATGTCATATTTCATCCAAATCAGTCAATTGTCTCCTTAAGTATTCAGAAAAAAATATTTTTAGGGGCTACCTTTTGGGGACCAGTACGCCCAGTAAAAATTGAAATTGGGGGGAAAACGGTATCTTAATTTTCGGTGCGGACGCACCCCAAAAGTTACCAACAATAAAATTAGAACACCCTGTATATGATCTCAATTAATAGCTTTATCTATTTATTGTTACTTAAACGTATTACTTATTTTCTTTAATATTGTTATTTATTGTACCAATCATATTTCCTTTCATCTTGAATGCAGTGATTTTTTTATAGCTACACTTCTATAGAGCAGAATAATTTTAACGCTGTAACCAAATAAAGTGTTTTAAGGTACTGATGCAAATTTTAAATGCAAATAAGAAATGTATATACAAAGCATTAAATTCAATATTTTGTTAAGTTTGTTTTCTTACAAGATGTAAAATAAAAGCAATGTTTAACGCTAAGTTTGTTCATAAATGCAATCAGATGAGGTAATTTCTATTTCTAACCATTTTAGGGCGTGGAATGAAATCTCCATAGAGGTTACTTTAAAATGAGTAGCATTGTCCATTTCAGTAAAATGAAATCTAATGCAATTAGCTGCTAGATTTATGCTGTAAATTATGGAAATTAACCTACCAGCTTGCAATTAAAGAGAATTACAGCTACATTAAAAGGGACTCATAAAATTAAGGCTAAAGCTTTACTAAATAGTGAAGTTAATTTAAAGTTTTCTTAGAAGTAAGGAAAATGCTTTGGAACAGGCTGCAAAAAATTGATTTAATTGATTTAAAAAGATTTTATTTCATTTAAATATTTTAATAACAACTGTAACGTAACGTTGGACCCAGTAATATTCCTAATTTAAATGACTGTGTAGTATTAAATTTTGATTTCTTGTATGGATTTGTTTTGTATATCAGTACAAATTAATTCGTAAATATTGTTTCTATGAAAAATAGCCTGAATATAAGTTGTTTATTAAATTTCAACGCATACTTCGTCGATACTAAATTATTTATACGTATCGTTACTTAACCAAGTAACGATATGACAACCTACCCTTTTTTAAATAGCACCCTATACATTTAAACACGTTTTTGGATTCAGCAGGTGTTTCTCTTTTTGGTACAAAATTTTCTTCATAGGACTACATTAAATTTTTAAATGAAATATACAAAATTAAATATTAACAAAGTACGTACTAAAAATTAACAAATGAGTTTTATTAAGGCTATATTTTATAGAATCAATATTAACAAAGTTATACATAATGCGTTACTTTTTACCCACCCTGTATAATTGTTTAAAACTTATTTATTTCTATTACATTCTAAATTTACTGCCAAATTACCCACGTTATTGTAGTACTAAATGAAATATTTGACATGAAAACGAAACCGCACTACTCAAAAAGAAATAAGATTTAAATCCATGATTTTTTCACATAAATCCATCGACTTGAATGATTTAAATCCTCGCACTCTGTTTTGGAAGTAGGGCAAAAAATGTAGTGGTTTACACATTATTATGGAAATAAAACTGATCCGACGGATTCCGTTATTAATTGAAATAACGTCTATTTACTTAAAATGTTAAAAAACTAAAGTATTTTTTTTACAATTTTCAAAAAAATACTGGTCCAAAACTGGCAACATGATTTATTCAATTTTTGGCTAATGAATTTTCGCTTTGGCCTCTGGTTTTCTTTAATCCCAAACAAAAACCTTTTTTCAAAAACGTAAAAAAACGATTTAAAATGAAAAGTGCACGCAAGCATTAAGTAAAACTTCTTAGCGTGTTCTCACTGAAAATGTATTTTGAATTGTGTGATTGAGCAAAAAATATTGCATTACTGAACAACTATTTCTCTCTTCGACAGCGGGTCACAGTTATAGCTAGCAGAGATAATACGATTGCCCCGTCCAGTCAAGCATCACGTCAATGCGTGCTTAGCATGCTTACAACGTCAATGCGCATCCTAGCTTGGCAGATACTGGCCCAAGCGGGGGAATATTCCGAATATTTGCAGCGCACAATATAGAAAAGACGTAGAAAAGGAATTTAGGGGTTGTTCGAGGCTCTGGAGTTTGGTCAGTTTATTATTGACCATAAAAATATGACAGTCAATCAAAAATAATAGGGTAAAAACCAATTTTGAAAACATTCTAAATATTTAATTTGCAATTTTGAAACATTTTTAATTTCATATTTTCACCGGATGTGTTTTGATAAACATTATGCCATTTTTTTTAAATTTTATAAAATTTTGTAATGTATAAAAAATTTGAGTTTTTGGAAAAATAAAAGAATATTCTAAACCGGATGTGTTTTGATAAACATTTGAAATTTGGTAATTTTTAAATACTTTTTGAAAATATTGCAAGTTTTTGAAAAAATTGATATTTAACAAACTTTTGTAAATGTTGGGTATATTAAAAATTTTGATTCCTTTTGAAAATTTTCGTAATGTTTGGAAATTTTGAATACTGTATAAACCCAATTTTCTTATTTGCATCAAAAGCTGTACTGGACCGCTGTACAGCAACACACACGAATGTGCTGCTTATTTAATTGCTGCGGCTTCTGGTAACGAGAGGGGGGCAGCGCCAGAAAAAGTTGAGACGGAAGGAAGGGATTGAAATTAGTACGATTGGAAGTTTTTGTTCTTTCGTCGATATTTACCACATTAACGATTTGTTTTTCCTATTATTTTTTTACTTTCGTTACGGTTTTTTTTGAATCAATTTCTCAAGTTAATGCACTTCGGTATCTCGGTCGCTGTACAAATTCTCCTAAAGTTTTAGCTAATTTCTGACATCATTAGCACAATTTATACGTAGTATTACAAAGTTTACCCCTTAACCCTACAATTTTCAGCCTTTGTACCTAAACAAACTTAATTAAAATACCTACAGTGTGCGCACCCTTGTATGGATTTTCCATAACAAGTGTTTACTTTCGCCTTTAACGGTATCGCCTTGGAACAAAACGAATTTGTATATAAAGCTCGAACGTACGTTAATTAAATATGGACATATTGGGCAAATATTATTAGACGGAAACATTTCTAAACAGGGAACGATATGGAAAGCAAGGCGTACAGTATATTCTTTCCGTTAAGGCAGCCATTCGCCGTCTCTTTTTACGCGCGTGTTTACTGCAAGAAATGAAGAAATTGTACCTGACGTGGATGATCCTTCAATAAATAACAACTTAGAAAGGCTGAGAGCTACCGTACCGTGGGAACCAAGGAATCGTGGCCGGGTACTTAACATTTAGGTAACGTTGCCGAGGGCACGCGATCATGGCTCTTAAAGAAAGGGGACTTTAGAAACACGCAATTACGGAACGTAATCATACAGGAACGTGATGTAGAAAAATGTACGAATCACGTGTGTAACTTACAATTATTTTTGTTATTAATCGATTCGAGTACGCAGCTACACTTATTATTTTTTTTCTACTTGCGGTACATTCTTGTAATTCTTGGGTTCGTGTAGGAGTCTAGCAAAAAAAACAGAAGATGGGGTCTGGAATGCAAGGAAACAAACACCGAAACTGTGAGAAGCATTTTTTTTATTGTCCGAATTCTAGTCAACGGTAACTAAATACAAATAGAACGAAATTAATTAGAACAATTTTTGTAATTCCATACATTTTGAATTTTCTTCCATATTTCTTCATTTTTCTGGACTTTTCGCGATTTCCTTATAATGTTTGTTCCAATTCTATACGTTTGATACCATTTTCTCCACAACTTTCTATAATTTTTCTGTGACTCTTCCCATATTCCCAGTGGCGCGTTTGTACCCGTTCAGGGCTCTAGGTGCTTCGGAATTTTGGGGCCCACAGCGTGATAAATTTATTAAATTTTAAATTAAATAATTTAACACGTATAATTTCATATACGAGTTATATAAAGAACCACCAAAAATAAATATAGTCAAGCAAGCAAGACTACGATGGTTGGGCCATATGGAAAGAATGGTAGAAGAAAGAATTCCAAAAAAAGTTTGAAGAAATAGAACAGGACGACCTCAAAAGGAATAGTTCCAAGATGTAAGAGAACATTTGGAGGAAATGAAAGTGGAGAACTGGAAAGTGCTGGCACCACAAAGAACCGAATGGAGAAAAATAATTAAAAAACCAAGGGCCTCAGAGACCCCTTGCGCTGATTATACTCCTACTTACTACCGCATTCAGAGTAGTAATAGAAGTCAGTTCTACTACCGGCGGTATACACTCTGTCTAATGTCTATGTTTGTATTCCCGAGGTGGACGTCCAGATACAGCCTTCATATCACAAAATTTTAATAAACAACCGCCAGAACAAAAGTAAACAATAGCACTAACTCATTTTGTTATAACTTTTGCCAACCACTGTCAGTACACTTAGTGGAAGAAACAAATAATAAATATATTATTTGTAATATTTTATCTTCTCTCGTAATAGCCACAGTTAATATTTTTAACATAATTTCTTTTTTGAATGAAACGCTGTTATACTTTTTATCCTAAATTTTGAAAAACAAAATTACGTTTTCCCCAAGTCTACATTTTCTGACGTCAAAAATTGAATATTACACGCTACAAATTAAATTTAAGACGTCGTCAAAAATTAATTTTTTGAAATACATTTACCGATGTAGAGAATCGTGCAATTTTGACGTCAAAAATCATTGCTTGAGGCCGAACACCGTTTAAGCTGTTTAAAATAAGATAAATTATTTTCCGACGCCACTAAACGAATTCTTGACGTCAGAAAATGAAATTGACGTCAATATATGATATTTTGACGTCAATAATTGCATTTTTAACGTCAGTAATTGAATTTTGCTGCCTCCTAAAGGCATACTTGGGTAGTAGTGTGTGTATTACCATACTGCACATATTGACGTCAAAAACTAGTTTTTGACGTCAAAACTAGATTTTCTGGCCTGACTTAATACATTTTTCTCAGTAAGTTATTCATATACGTCCAAATCAGTTTTTAGTATTACTAATTAAATAGTTTGTTGTTTAAATTCCCACATTAAACAAATAAATTTCAAGCGTCAAAAACCAATTTTCGACGACAAGCAATAAATTTTCAGCTTCTAAATATTACTTCTTGGCGTCAAAAAAATTCCTGAGCTGTTCTTCTTTCTATAGGGGGGCGCCGAAACATAAATTGCCTAGGGCCGCCAATAATACAAATCAGGCTCTGCCCAACGGTATTTCGTAAGTAACCTATCCTCTTTTCAATGCAGAAAAGAAATTAAACAATATTGATTGGTAAGGAAAATTAATGTTACCCTTCAGTACTTTTCTAAATTTGCGTCTTAATATTATTCTTAGCACCGCAACCACATAAAAAGCGTTAATGCATTATAAATTTCAGGCCAATTTTGGAACCAATAATCAACAAAACGTGCGATGTTGATATTCACGACTTATAAAGCGAACAAAGTGAATTACTTAAAACAATCCCAGAAACGAAACATTCTTAAATTAATAAGAATCCATGTAGGCAGGTGGTTGAAAAGCAGAAATTATATACCGATAATTATTATAGCATAAAGGTCTTATCAGTGCCATTGTTATACCTTAATGATGCATCCATGCATAAAATTAAATGTTATGGAATGGTGTACATTTTTTAAATACCGACAAGCGTAGGTTTTTACTATATTTGCCTACCAAAACTGGAAATATATTTTGACAACCGCAAACGAATAGAAGGCATCACGAAAAATTTTCCGTTAACTTTCTGAACCAAACCAGTTCATTTAAAATATTTCATCACAATGTTAAGCACACCTAAATATAATCGCAAATGACCTTTGTACTGACTGGGCTATTAAACCCATTATTTGCAGAAATGACCCCAACCTTTACGTGCATGTTCAAAAATAACGAAATACTTTGATTTTGAAGTTATCACACTGCAAAAACCCCAACTGACACACAACACTACGTGACAAATTAAAACGTAGGACGCAAGATTTATTACGATTCGTTTTTATTCATACACATCTCCCATACCAATTCGATAACTATCTGTCTTTAGAGCTGCGTGTGAAAGATTGAAATACAAAAAAATTCAATTGTTTCGCGAATGCTCGTTCAGAAACTATTCCGGATTTTTTTCCAGTAGCGGTTAAGCCACAAACGTGCTCTGGTTCGATTCCTGAACGGGGTGATCCTGTTTGTATGTGCATGTTTCTGAACGTTAGATGGCAGGCCAAAATGTTACCAATGTTTGTTTTTCTTAATAAAATCAGTTTTCAGCTGTTATAATAATATTTTTTTCTTTCTACCTACTAAGAGAATGGGACCAGAACCACATTGGCAAATTTTGCGTTCAGAAAAAATTCAAAACATGCACCAAATTCGACAAAGATATGCATCTAATTGAAACCATCCGAAGAATTTCATGTTCTGCACTAAATATACACAAAGCTTAGGAATTCAGTTGCACCGGATTTAATTCACCTCCAGACCGTTTTCTTTGTGAAATTTAGCTTGGCAACAATCAGAGCATTTCAAAATAACAACGGTCTGTAAAAAAAAATCGTTACAACTATCAGAACTCAACGAATCTCCCGATGAAACGCAAAAAAATGTAGAACTATTGAAGTCCGCACATTTTCGTTTAGTAAAAGTTCACAGAAGTTGTAGTTTATTCAAAGCGCATCTCTATTGTCTAATTATAATTTTATTTATAACTCTGTCATGTAATTACTGCGACTTCTTAGAGAAGTACGCCTTGCAAATAACAAACGTATGAGAGATTTGCGAAGTGGTGACCTTTACTAGATCTCTAGGGAAATTATTGTTAAGTAAGTCCTACGTAAATTTGATACAAGTATTATTCCATTCTGCGAAATTAATTTCGGTTGAAGTTCCTATAACTTTAAAAGTTACTTTTGCAGACTATCTATCAAATCTGTAATACATTAGGAGTTGCTGAAGTGTTTTTTTCATCACTGACTGGTCCAATACCGAATATTCGGCCTAATAATGAATATTCAACCAAGTAGGTCGAATATTCGCTCAACCGGGACAATATTAGACCAATTATAAATTAGCGAATATTAAGCCATTATTTAGCCAAGCGTCGAATACTTCTTTTTGGCAATCAATGCGTCAAATAAGCGGATAGCGTTCCCGTCGGGCTACAGAAATTGTAAATATGTATGAAATTATTTTAATCTTAATTTATAGCATCAAACTTTAGGAAGAGTTTGAAATTTACTATTGTTTTCAATTAGTGCACAAAATGTCGAATAAAATAGTCGAACATTCGGCCCATCAAATATTCGGCGCATTCCTTTTTTTATTATAAAGGAAACGGAAACATATTCAGCTACATTTTTAGTATTTGAATTGTTCTGGCACCCGCGCTCGGTACACTAATATCTGGCGTCAGAAATTGAATATTGGATGTCAAAAATTAAATTTCAGACGTCAGTCATTTTTTTTACGTCAAAAAACAAACTTTTTGAAATTCATGTATCGACGTAATACATTTTTGGAACAATTTAAATTAAAATAATACAAGAATGAAAAATTATTTGTCAACTACAAATGAAGTATTTTCAGACGTCAGTAAATTAATATAATAATAAACTTTGGACGTCTGAAAATTATTTTTTGACGTCATTCAACCAATTACTGGCGTAAGTTTTGAAGTCAAAATATCTTCTGACGTCAAAAAATAATTTAAGACGTTATAAAACGTCATTTTACGCCATAACTTTATTTCTTGGTGTTAATAAATGTTTAGCAAAACGTAAAACGGCGTTCACTAGGGTGGCACCAAAATTTAAAATGCCTAGGGGTGCAAATAATACAAAGTCGGGTCTGTCCAACAGGTTTTCCTCTTTTCAACGCAGAACGGAAGCGTTCTCCTGACGGGTTCGGCGTTACTAACTAGAATGGCTTGTTAAATATAGAAAAATTTACAAATGTTTTTCAAAAACTGCAACAATTTATTTCTAGTAAGGTCAAAATCAATGTCCTATTTATAATTACTAATTAGCAATGAGTGCAGTGGTCATTATATCAAATTCGTCATCTGATACATGATCATTAATAAAGAAAAAACTTCTAACTTTGAGGGCGCCCCTAAAAATTGGAGCACTAGGCGCACGCGTAGTGCACCTATTGTGACTTCAAAATTGCCTGATATTTCCAGGTTTTTCTGTTTTCCAGGTCCTTTTTGCAAAATTTTCAAATACCTATACAAAAAGCAAATACAAACTTTTAGGACAATTTTTATTGATGCATAACTTGAATGCTAAAGAACAAACACAAAGAGCGTGAACTAGGAGCGCACATGCTCGCCGAATGTCCATAAAAATTAGCACCACATAAATTTTAAATTTAATACTCTGTAGAAAATTTAAAAAATATAGATTTCAATTTTTTTCACAAGATTTCCTTTTGAGTACCAAAAATTTCTATACATTATGTCATTGTGTGCAACGTTATTAGATTTTCCATAATTTTTGCAAAATTCCCTGATATTTCCAGGTTTTACAGGTAACGGTTTTTTCTAAATTTGAATTAAAAAAATTTTATCAACCAAAAAGAAAGAAAAATATCTACCATATTTACAAAGCAAACCCACTTCACGATGACAACCAAATAAGTTTGCCTTTATACTCTTCATGGCATAATAATACACCCACCCATGCACGACCTTGTAAGAAACGTGGAGTAATTACGTATTGATTAATTCAACTGACCTGCAAAGTGCAAGGTAAAATACATCCCCGTTGTAGAATAATCAATCAGGAAAATGGCCCACACGTGGAGTACAATTTCTCGTAGATTAAACGCTACCTCTTCGTTTTTAAAGTGAGAAAATTAGAAACTAAACACGTACCTACGTAATATGTGCAGGTGTAATAAATCGTGTACACCCACATAATTATGTCGAATTTTTAATCTACTTCATTTATTAATTACGATTGTTGCTAAGACGAATACAAATTTGGTAAGTAAGGACTAAGGATCGCCATAAAATATAACTGTGGTGACGTGAAACGCGCGGTTAGTAACATATAATTTTCTTGTAGGGGAATTTTATGAAAGCAAATTTCAAAATCAAAACCGTATCATTACGTTTTATAGCTAATTTGCATTATAATTAATGACTGAAAATACAACAGGCATTGTTGCACGAAGTACAAAGATATGAACAAAATTAACTTTGAACTGTAACTGTTGATAAGCTAACCTGAGTGTGAACTATTAACACTAGGTACATACAGGAAGAAATGAAAGGTGAGAACTGAAAACAATGCAGAACAAGTACTGAATAACAGATAAGATCAATATCGTTCAAACATAATTTTTTATAATTATTTTTTAATTGGTGGAGTATTTCTCATTCATTAATAAAGAATTTTGGATTTAATACCACCTAATTTTACACTTTTGTTTTTAATGTGCGATTGGAAACAATGGTAACAACTAGACAATACGAATAACATCAGAGTCCTTGAAAAAGTTAAAAAATCTAAAATAGGATAACAAATATGTATGCACGCTTCCCTGTTGATAACAACACACGCCGAGTAAGTTCTTTTGAATAAACAAGGCTGGACAATTAAAAAGCATTAATGTTTCATTCTTAAGTCTGTAGGTCGCTTTTAATATTCAAACGATGTCGCTTTATTAAAACCTTTGTCAAATTTAGATTTAAGTACAGTTACATGTAACTGTTGCAATTAATCAGACCAAATATAATATTATGGCAGCACACTACGATTTTGATTACCGTTTTGACGTATGTCCTTTCCTACCGGAAATTAATTTTCCTGAACTAACTCATTTTAAATGTCATAGTTGAAATTGTTGGCGTTATTTACATTTTGATTAATTTGCTTGCATCGATTAGTGCTATAATAAGCTACTCGCTAAATTAATCTGAAATACAGTGCTGGCCTGACTTAGAAGAAATTGAGAAATTGTTTCTAGTTAGAAAAGTACTAAAAGTGCGCAAAAGCGCAGTGATTATCACAAGTAATATAATTAAATATCCGATATACTTGCGTTTGTTTCAGCGAGTGATATAATTAAGAGTATATCTTAAATTAACTAGCACGACTTAAAGGTTAACAATTAATGATAGTTTTTCGCTCAAAAAGTGCTGAATTATGTCACAAGTAATATAACTAGTGATCGTGAATATTCGATCAAATTTGGTTATTTCTTTAACGAGTGCTATAATAGTTATACATCTTAAATTAACTAGCACGATTTAACTACTATACCTAAGTTTATTATAAAAAAATCGCGGTAACCTGTTATATTTGCATTGACTATATCAGAGATTACATCATCCAGCGAACATGCACCAGCCAATGACAATGCAACGGTTAACAAATCACAACTCCTATTTTCGCGACAATAAGGCATGCTACTCCTAGTAGCACGAAATGTTGCGTTACATGATGCTTTTGAGGTAAAATAGGAGTTTGTATGGGACTTGCAATCATAATGGCGAAATAAACAAACTTTTATATTATGAGTAGCCAGTGGGGTAGCTATCATACCGCCAATAGTGGCAAGGCAATGGAACCCTGAAGATTTAGAGGCCCCTTGGGGCCACTGGTAAAAAGAAATAAATATCGGATTACGGATAGATTCTAAATTTCTTTTTCAACTCTATATAAAAGCTATATATATATACAATGAATTCCAATTTAAGTGGAACATGGCAGATTAACATGCAAAAAGTGAAATAGCTCATTTTATGTCCCTAGCAGAATTTTGTTACTTGCAGTTACACTAAATAGAAAGACAACACTCTTTTACAACACATAATTTTGTAATTTGTAATTTTAGGCATATGAACCAATCAAACTTTGATTACATGTACTAATAATGCGATAATTGGTTTTAAAGGTAAAATTGGACTAAATGATTTTTGATGATTTCTACATATTTTAAATTAATTACTTTAAAGAGATTTCATTTTAATAAACAAGAGTTTCGGACTTTCAAAGTGGTTTCAGGTTGACGAGACGAAATAATTTCAAAAATATCATTTCAGGTAGGGAATGTAGGACGGTTTAAGTAGTTTCACTTTATTTTAGGCCGTGTAATACAATTGAAGTCTTTTCAACGATTTTCACCGACTTCTTGATTTTATTTTGATGTCAGTATGTGAACGTACGACTCGGCAGCTAAGGTTATATCGCGTATTTTATATAACTAACTTTAGACTAATAGCATTGATTTTTTCAACCACATCACAATTGTTAACAAAAGTTACACGTTAAAAACTGCTTAAATCATCCCCATTTGTAGTTACGATCTAAGCAATTAGAATTATAAATAGTAAATTGTAGCAAGCGACAAGTATTTCAATAAATATAATGCCAAAAAATAAGCAAATCCAACCTTTAAAAAAATAACATTACTTAACGATAAACCCATAATAATTTCAACATGAACATACTCCAAAAACTTGAAATAACCGCAATATTTTTATCATCCAGATTCTCCATATGCGAATCAAGGGTAACACATAAGAAAATCCCAGGTGTCTTCCAGGACGTTCTTAAGCTGAAGTATTTATTATACTTACACACACACATACACACCAAGCTAATGAGGTTTCTACTAACCCAATCCCATGCGCCTCTTAATTTTCTTAAGGACCTTCATTTTCCCTTTGAGGGGTGCAACGGAGACTTCTTCCTTGACCTTATCTGCTTGGCAGTGGCAAGTATTATTAGTAGATATCCCCATCAAGCTCCCCGCACACTATCTGTTTGATTTGTACACAAACAACACTAAATCCATGCGATTTACAACCGAAAACGATTCATACCAAACGAGAGACTAGAACGAGTCTGCTAGACCGAGGAAGTGATGGAACGCGAAACTAACCACGGCGTTACCAGTTTCCAACTGAAAAGGACTTGAAAGCTGAAAGCTTCAAGTACGGACGGATTCAGGCGAATGGTGGGAGGCAAAGCAGCTGCAGCCACGAGCCAGAGACCAATAGGAACGCTGCCACACGCCTGGTGCCTTTGCTTGCAGCCGGCATCGACAGATGTGACACCTCGTTATATTATGGTTTACCTGTATTATGGATACCTTTGCTTATTTTTCTAGATAAAATTTAAAATCATCTGATTAAAGGTGAACCGGGACTTGATTTTCCTTAGTAATACTTCCTTTCCCAAAATTTAAGAGCTTCAAGAAATCACAATAAATAATTGTGGATTCACAAAACGAATCAAATTTTTCTAATATATCAAAATTTCTTCGAACACATCACGAATTTTAACTGAAAACTAACTTCAGTCTAATTCTAATTCAATGGGAACAAATATTGTCTGTTATTCGTAATTAAATTGCTATTATCTCGCCCTTAATAGGTGGGCTAATAGTCTGCAGGCGCAGTCCACCGATCCATGAAGTAAACAGCCCTGCAGACTGTAATTAAATCAACAAAAGCTTTCATTTTGTACGTATATTAAATCGTATAGGGGATTTATAACAGAGGTGACTTGATACAATGTACAAAATCATTAAAAAAAAACAATGTAAAAACCTGCTATATTTACCGTCAAGAATGTTAATTGTAGAAATGTTGACTTACCTACGAATAAGTTGATTAGTTGACTACGACTAGGAATAATGAAACTTCTTTTATGTAATGTCTGTAATGTAATGACTACTGAAAATTATAATAACTTTAAAGCACAATGTTATTGTAATAGTGAACACTTCACCTGTAGTTCTACATACTTAAAGTTCTAGCGTCACATAATACTGCATAAAATGTGGACAGAATATGAAAAAAATAGATTTAAAAAAAAACACTAAAAAAACGTTTTTTCTTTATATAAATCCCATTGTATAATTTAAATCAATTTAATAGTTATTTGTGTAACAAAGGAAGAAAAGGATACTTTTTTCCCGGGTGTGCCGTAAACCACACAAGGGAAAAAAGACACTTTCTTTCCGAGTTTCACATGTGATTTTTCGTCGACCTAGAGAAATTTATCAAAAAACATTAATTTTAAAATTAATCTAAATTCAATGGTTTACTTTGACAGTTATTGTGTAAAAATTCACTTTTGCAAGTCAAATGCCTTTGTCATCCCCGGTTAACTATGGTATAAGGTATGCAAAACCTATCCAAGTAAAATAAACAAAAAAAATTCATATTCGAAAGTTTTCAAAAAAAAGTTTTTAAATTTTTGAAAAAAATGTATAAAATAAATTCGAAATTTTTAAAAACATTAAACATTTTCAAAAATTACATAAATGTGAGGAAGGTCACGTGGCGGTTGTCCGACAGCTTTTTTTGTTTAGAAATTACAATTTTAAATACGTAAATAAAATACCCTTTATTATTGTTTTTTTACTGAACTTACTGTTAAGTATTTCACGTTGCTATTTCGCGGGGATGGGGAGATGGGGGAGTTATACAAAGCATATATTCATAAAAAAAAACCAAGAGAA
This sequence comes from Ctenicera cuprea, assembly GCA_958336395.1. Taxonomy (NCBI): domain Eukaryota; kingdom Metazoa; phylum Arthropoda; class Insecta; order Coleoptera; family Elateridae; genus Ctenicera; species Ctenicera cuprea. Next base: position 43,149,552 of record OY284494.1, read on the forward strand.
ATTTACATGAATGTCGAACGATCACCAAACAAGAATAATCGCAAACGAAATATTTTTGGTGTTTGATAAACAAAGCAAAGCTTCAAAATAAAAAGAAAAGGGAAAATACTAATATTTTCAGCAATTTAGCGATATCAGGTTAATAATTGAAAATGCTCTGAAACTCGCGGCAATCATCGCTAGCAATTACGACGATAAACTCTGCAATTATCGCAATCATAGGAACAACACAGCAATATTTGTGAAAATTTAGAAAATTTTTAAAGGAGTAGTGCGATGTACAGGTTTTGTAAGCGCGTCAAACGTTGATACAAAAATACTATTGAAAATATGATGTGTAAAATTGCTACAGGAAACTTTCCGGCGAATCTTGACAGTTTTTTCTATGTAGCTTTTACTTATTCTTTTATTTTATTTACTTTATTACGGTATGGTATAGACCAGTGGCATTAATTTTGTCGGACACTGTACTTAACAAACAATTACTACCAATAAATTTCCTTACACTTAACGACTACGATCAAATCATACCCTCGTTAGCTCGTAGGTGATGGCTTCTTAAACATTTAAAACACCCGAGAATAGTTTATCTTGATTGGTATTATTGCAAGGAGGTTGTAACGACAATTTATTGTTATAGCGTTGCGGCGCCCTTTCCATGGAATGCGGCATTTGTTGGACAAGTACATATACGCCTACTTTGTTTATAATGTTATTAACCGGCAACATAAAACGAGAAAATTTACTACACAAATTATTCATTCAGGTGTACGGATGAACAAAGAGTTCGTGTGCGGGTTGTCCATCAGCAAACACGAACCGTTTCTGAATTGGGAGCATATATAAATTAAGTCTAAAACTAGGAAAAACGAACAATTTATTCGTGCCGATCTAATTAAAAACCTGCTAAGGTATCATAGCATATTGATATCTGCGCTTAATTAAAATTCTATCTGTTTGTCATACGATTAAATTGCACGTATGTTAATTTCGAATATTTCCAGTCATACCGCAATTTACGAATGAAGTAAGTTCTTTATAATCATTGACTCATGCACATACCTTAATAAACATTTGCCGATGCACGAAGGGGACGAAAGCTTTCAGGAATTTGCTTATTACATTTCGTCTTGCATTTCTCTCTCGCCGAATCATAACAATAAGATGAAAGTGTGTCTCGTTTTTCAGCGAAATAAGATATGTGAGAATGTTTTAATAAAAATTTCAATTTTATTTGACGAGGTTAAGGTTCAACGAAAATTTATCAAATAATATTTTTAACTTTTTTTACCTGAAATTTGTATTTGTATCGTGATGTTTTCAGGCGCTATTTTTGCCGACGACATCTTCGCCGGCGCTATTTTTGACTACGTGGTTTTGGCCGGCGCTATTTTTGCCGGCGACATTTTTGAGGGTGCCATTTTTGCCGCAGCTATTATTGAGGCGCTATTGTGACCCCCAACCTCGTAGTCGCTACTGCACCGAGTTTCAATTAGAATCTATTACACGAGGGGCTCTAAAATAATTCGATTTGGCCGGTAGTAAAAAAAATGGTTTTCGGGCGAACCATGAGCAAGTCGAGCATTAACACATGTTTTTATAGTTTTTATAACTTTTCACAGCTTCTTCTATTAAATTTTCTTTTTCTATAGACGTCAAAAGATGATGACATTTTTAAATTAATCCCAGTATGCATAATGTCACATTGGAATTGTTTATCTTGACAACGTGCACGAAATGTTTCAACAAATCTTATTTGTTTCTTATATCTCAGATAATGCTGCGAAAGGGGAAACATTTTTATATTTTAAGCAAAATTAATAGTTATTTATGTATCTAGTGCGCGAAATTATACTTTGGTGCTTGAGAAAGAAAGTTTGGCGGCAGCCAAGACAAAACGTCTACCGACACTAGGCATCGTTGGCCGTTGTGTCCAAGGTGACCGGTGTGTCCAGTTACCGTTCTACCCGTATTACCGTCCCAAAATCCTAAAAATCTAATGTGTGTAAAATATTTGTAAATATTTCTAGCGTCCTATACCTTTAGTATAGGGCAGTATTGATTACATGAAAATGTTCGAATTCGAGAATTTGACGGAAATACATGTTTTGGACCTTCAGGAACACAAAAAAAATGGTTTTTAAAAAAGGCTGCGTGTGTGGCTGGTGTGGTGGCCGGGTGGGTATCTGTTGTACACCTCATATTTCCCGAATAGAAGGGTCGATATCAATGCGCTTTGGAACGCAGGAGTATATCAGAAATCGATCGACAAAAGAGCCTTTTAAAAAAATAAGAAAGCGGAAGATGGACATCTTCTTTTGGTAGAATTTTCTGAAGATGAAAACGTAATGTGATAACCTAACGACGACAAATCCAACGCTTTTCCCGATCGGTTACCTCGGCTGGTTTTTCTGGTGTTCGGTTGTAGAACTGGACTGGAGGCTTAAAATTGAAATGTTGAACTCTTCTTACTAGGGTCTGGGTTTTGCTTTTATAGCCTACCCGCATAGTGGGGAGTAAAATAATTGAATTCCTACTCTAGTCAATGCGTGCGTTCACGAGTGGGGACGGGGCCGCTCTGTGGCGGCCACAACGAGGTCACGCGTAAAATTAAATTACATGCTACGGTAAAATTACGATTCTTAAATAAAACCTAAAATAAGCATGCATCATTACAAGCGAAATTGCTCACGAGTGATATTAGAATAAGATTCACAACTTAATTCTTAGCCGCTGCAATATCATAAGGAATTATAATTTCCTCCTTCCACCCAATTTTTCGCTGTATCACATCTGGCTTTCTTTAAGGAACGTTTGAGATAAGTGCTTGGCTCATTTTTCTCTTCTTAGATAACCATTTTACCGAAGATGTACAGATGTAACGTGTTAATGGAGCAACAGAAAAGGTTTTCCCTTTTCCAACGTAATTCAATTCGACTCTTTTTCATCAATATTTGCGCAAATGCAATGTAATAGAAGTCGAGTTTAAAATAAAATAAATGTTTCTCTCTTTTAAATCTAAAGTTTTAAAACAGTTCGTGGGATTCCCAAGGAGATTGCTTCCATGGCAAATGTAGAGTAAACCAAGCTAAAATAAATGCATTTTAGAAAAAACGGGGTGCACAGTAAAAGCCCGTAAACGATTACATGGGCCATAAATCTGAAAATGGGGAAATTGACTGTTAAAAAGCTGCTTACAAGGACGGAATTTAGATATATGTTCTACTGTCTTGAGCGGCTTAAACTTTTTTAGCAACCGTGTTTGTATACTGAAATAATAAATTAACATCCGTGAGTTCGTGCAATCCTTAAAAAAATTACCTCGCAGCTCTTCCTTTACTTATGTATAAATGAGCACGTTTCCGTGACTGCCAGTTTCGATAGCTCACTTTACGCAAACAGTAATTAACAATTTGGCGTGGAATAAAATTAGATTGTGCGTGGGCGAATCCATCTTCTATATCGCAATTTTAGTTTTAATTAATCGCTAAACTGAGGCCGATAACGACTTCCGTGTGAACTCGGTGGTTATGAAGGCTTAATAGATTATGCAAATATAGGACATTTATTTACATTAATTTATTAATTAATTTTAAACGAGCGTTTACAGTTTGAAAATGTTTTATCTAAATCACAAAAATATACAAAAAATCATAACGTATATATTTTTTAATTGTATCACTACTAAAATATTTATGATATCTTAAAAGTGCTTTAAGCGGGGAAAAATTAAGTGTCTGGCGACGCATTTGGGTGATCTTCGAATGTTTGGCTGTTTGGCAAACTTTTATTTGTCCCATCCTTCCTTAAGAAGGTGTTAAAATTAAAATAAAGGTTATTTTAAATTCGTGTCTCATTATGCGGATCTCGTTTATTTGAAGATCTAGAGTTGGTTGAGGTAAATTTTATGCCTAATAATTTTCTGTAAAGAAAACTTTTCGACGTTTTTTGCTATCTAGTATAGTTCAAGACTTACAATTTTGTCACTGCCAGCGATAGTTCATTTATTTGATGCCTACTTTTTATATTTTAAATTTTAAAAATGTTGGTTAAGAAAATATATAATTATGAAATTTTTTGAAATTTTGTAAATGTTAGATATAGTGTGTCTACTTTGCTTGGTAACACCCCTTTAAAAAAATATTGGTAAAAATAGCGCCTCAAAATTAACGCTTTAAGGTGTGGTTTCTATAGACAATATGCCAGCGTTTTCATGCCGCCTAATTATGTAGCATATAAACTACGAATATTTATATAACAACTTCACAATTTCCAATTGAATTTAATCAAAAAATGAAAACCGATGTCATAAATGTAACTAAAATTGCGTCACACCGTTTTTTAAATTTTCTAAAATTAAAATACAAGATCGAATTCTAAACAACTTTGCAAAACTGTCAGTTTATTCATTATTTGGTGTATATTTCTTCTCGTCCTCCGTACTTTTATTCAAAATTAAACTCGCAAAGGGAACAAATTCTTTTAAATTCATGTATTTCTGTTACACAAAACCCTGAACATATCCATACCATGACATAGATATGGATAGAAAAGGAAATGTTCAGGAAAGCGACGTTCTGCAATCTGCAAGTACGGAGATAAGATAATTCAAAAGACATTCAACGTGGTTTTATTCAGCATCTGCCGTCTGTATCTCTTAATTTTCCATGCGATTGCTCTTATCTTATTCACAGTAAGAAGCAGGTAACTGATATCCTCATGAAATATCCTGCATCGTTCATGCATACTAATGGATGGATAATAAATATTATTTCCTTGTACAAAAACTCGAAGACATACCTACAAGCTGTTTAAAATCGGAGCCCGAGCGTAAATGGAGTGACAGTTGTTTTTAAAAAGTTAATAACTAAAATCACAAAAAGTGATGTGATGAAGTGGAAAAAATTATTAAATTTTTCAAAATATTTAGAATTTAGACAATGTTCGAAGTCGTTCTCCTGAAATGATATAATTAATACAATTTTGTATTAAACAATAAAACAATAGCGTTAGCTTTTTTTAGAACGGCCGTGGGCAGACGAAACGGGTTCGCGCCGCGCCGTACTTACAGAAAATCGTTGAATGAAAATCGTAACCGTCACTCCATATTACACCCTAGTAAAATTTGCTCTGGAGTAGAAGTATAAGCCATTTCCGTGGTTCCGAGCCTACTTGAAGCTGTTGGTCCTCTCATATATGTTCCACTTAAGCACGATTGCACATGCATACGATAAAAGATCGTTAATTTTCCCCCTCCCTCCTTAATTTGTTTGACGAACAAATTTATTCTTGCGTTTTTGGTTTATTTTAATTCCTGAGGAAGCTGTTTCCAATAATCACAAAATTTATTTACATGTAAATAAAGCAATATCTATACATATAATTCAAAAAACTGGAACTTAGATCCACGGCCCGCTACACTACAACTTAAGTTAGCTTATTTACTATTTTAAACAAACGTGGGGGCTGGTTCCGCTAGTGTATATACTAAATCCCTAACTGTCTCACCATAACAGGAAGACGGACTCTTGCATCTCAACAAAATTTATACATACCATATACATTAAAAAGGGTCCCGGGTTGGCGCGGGTAGGATGGCCATTCACTTGCGATCACGGCAGTGCAGCAACGTTCTCCGTGGTCGGTAGTTGGATGGGTGTCCCGAAGCTGCGCAAAACACGGCGTCTCGTGCTGGCGGATGGGCACGTAAAACAGTCGGTCCCGGCGGTCAAGCTAATACCTTGGTCGTCGTTAGAGGAGTTGGAAGTCCCCTCAAAAGTGTAGATGGATGTGCAAATGGACGAGTGAATGTAATGCCAAGGGTTTTGCGTAAGCTGAGGGGGCGTAGTGGTTAAAGGCCTAATGGGCCCCACTAGCCTCCGGAACATAGCGAATAAGTCAAACCCGGAGTGAATGGGATCAAGCCAAGGGCCTCAATGGCCTGTAGGGAAGGGGGGGCATTGCTTCACGCCCCCTCTCGCGGTATTTGCAGTATATACATAAATAATACATCTCCGCTTAGTTTATTGATTGTTTTCAGCAAACATTTATGTTACAATGACTACCATTGCTATAATTTGGTTATTTATAGTTTACTTTAATTCTGGCGGGTCAGAAAAAATAAACAGTAAACATCTCGCACAGAACATTTTAAATAATTTCTTTCAATAACAGACAATTAACATTTTAAAAGCACTGCACTCAGAACATTATTACAGTTTCGTGAGAAACGGTATTCATTACTAGGGCTAGAATTGTTGGGCACTCTTATTACTAAAAACAAACGTGACAAAGCTTTGTTTAGTTTTACATGCTAAGCATTAATTCATTTCTAACATTAAATCCGGAAATATGTACAGGTAAAAACAGAAATTGGACAAATAGATATTACAAGCAATCTATGTTCATACATTTCTAAAACAAATGAAGGCAATTCAGGTTTAGCCATGATATTGAATGAAGCGATTTGATTTTGTTTAGGCTAACAATTCCTAAACGTAAACTAAACTTGACCCAAATATTGAGAACAGGAGTTACAATAACAGATGTGCTGATTCCAGAATAACTAAGAGCGCTGGGCAAGCCCTCCAAAGAAGACTGAAATTAAAGTGTTACAGAACTCAAAACATCCATATTTACAACAATTGGAATGATTATTATATACTGTTGCTTGGATCTTTTAACTTATGATAAATATAAGCAAAATCCTCTCCTCATTTTAGCGAAATTTGATCTAAATTCATAAATTTCGTTAATTTAAAAAAACTTAACATTTAAAATGATTTAATTTATCGCACACTAGAGAATAGCAAAACTTCTTTCGCATTTTCGAGGTGGAATGTATTAACAAATTTTCCAGGCCAAGTATATCAAAGAAATGAAATTATCTCCATTTAATTTCCATCTTAGAGTTTTGCAAAAAAAAAAGCTCTTCAATTACTATAAATCTACGTTTTCTGGATCCGTCTTTATTGCCATAAGAATATAACCCACTTGAAATATATGTAATAAAATCAGACGAGTATTCTAAAATCCGAGAAAGCTTCAACATTAAAGGAATAATCAAATATATCTCCGAGTAGAGATATTTCCCCGCTTCAAAGTAAAATTATGTATGAATAACATCCGAAGAAGAAAAATACGCAATTTCGAGTCATTGGGTCCCGTAGAAAATATCTACCTCACTCTAGTGAATTTTCGCAAACACCCCTAATATATTTAAATTACATCTCAAACGACCTCCATTTCAGGTTTTTATGATATAGCATCTATTTCTCCTATCCACCCTCGGCGCTCCCACGCTTCCAAAGGCAAAAGCTGCCCGAAGGATTCCCACCCTCTTACGGGCGCTTCACTTGCAAAATAACTTACGTCAAACTGTGAAATAAATTGATTACCTGGCCTTTGAAAGTGTGCACAACCTTAAGATTTCAGGTGCTTTCTTGGCTTTTGTTGGGATTTTTCTTAAGAAAAGCACACACGTGTAAGGCACGCTTTCTTGGACGAAAGATTTAAACTGCGAGCGCATACGATAGGGATTCTTTACAAAAGCATAAGAATTCAAAGTTTTACTATAGAAGTACAATTTCGGCAACCTCCGACAAAAATTTATGTGGTTTCTTATGTGTAAGTGAATAGAAACGACTGATTCTAAGGAAAGAAAATCGGTTTATTGTTCTTTGCCAGTAGTAAAAACTGTAGTTAAACTTTGCTATATAAAATGGCCATTTACGACTTATTTCACCAGTAGCGAACTTATTTATTAATAAAAAAATTCCCAAATCGCCAATTTTCAAATTAAGCGTTTTTAAACACATATAACGTAACATCTCGAGAAGTACTTGGCCTATCGACTTGATGTTTTCTGTTTAAAAGCAGATGCATCAGCGACCTTTATTTGCCTTTCTGAATATGTTATGTTTTTGAAATTCTGTTGCGGCGTGACCAAGTTAATTCCCATTTTTTGTAAATATTGACAATTGCAGACCTCATTAATATGATCTGCACGAGCCGTATTTCCCAAGAATAAACAAATTTTTTCTGGTAAGCCTTAGTCAAAACCGTGTGCTATTTTCCAGACATTTCAAAGTTGAATTTCGTTGTACAGGGTGTTTGTTACAGCAGTGCAAATACTTACAAATTTAATGCATCTATTTTCTTAAATGAAACACCCTGTATATTTTTAGATAGTTGGATAGAGATCTCTGCGCTCTATAAATTTTATTATATAATGGTTGAACCTAAATTCAACGGATTTTTTTTGTATGAGGTATCAATCGTTTGTTCCGATTTGGCATAACTTAAATTAACACAAATTACTGTCGATGATTCTAACACACTTACTCTAGGCAAGTTCACATTGAAGAAAATTTTGACCTACTCTTTAATGACTGTTATTCGTACTTCCGTTGCTGGGTAACACTAACCATTGTTTTGGCTGCAAGACGTGAAATGAAAAGGTTGTTAAGTACGTACTGCTATTTGTACAACAAATAATGTAGGTTCGATATTTACCGGCACAGAAAAATACCGATAAATACCTAAAATGCGACTATACCTATGCACGAGCATTTTTCAAGAAGTGAAAACTGCGAAGTAGAAAATATTTTAAGAATTTTTGAAGCTAAATTGCTGGTGAGTGATAGTAGAATAATGATGACAACTTAATTTTAAGATGACACGATATTTAGAGGGTTTAATTCTTCCCTCCCGCCTAATATTTGAGGTACGAATTTGTCCTTCTGTTTTTGATTTTCTTTAATACCATGTAATCGTTTTCCAAAAATTCAAAAAAGTGTTTATCTCATAAAACACTTATTTTCGATTTACCAATATATTAAACTTCAAACCCAAAATGCATTTAAACCGCAAATTCCGAATTCTGTGTTTTGTACTTATTATGATTTCTACAAAATTTTTATTTTAAACTTATTTGTATTAAATTCTAATTAGAATACGCTAAACTTTCTTAGCAAACTCTGAAATATTAACTTTACTCCAATATTTTCATGATCAACTCAAACTTTTTGTTTTGTTATTCTAAACTTCTGTTTCACTTGTTCAATGTACTTAGAAAAAGAAAATTTATTTTGTGGTTTCAAATTTCAACAATCTATTTCAAATAAATGTACATTCTGCAACTTTAAAACCCAAATTTATCCTGAAAATCCGTTTACACTAATATTATTACAGAAAATTTCTACCTTTAATTTCTCTTTATTTTCACCGCAGAAATCGAACCTGGACTCAAAACTACCCTCAAAGTGAAATTTCAAACTCTACATATTGATTTCATCCTAAAAAGTATTTTATTTTTATTCTACCTTGAGTGTTTTTTACAATTTTAATTTGCTTAATGCAGAATTTTTTAACATTCAACTTTGTCCTTTAAATTTAAACTGTACGTCTAGCACCCCTGACTTGAAAACCACCTTTTAGACCTCAAGATGGTAATTTTCTTCCACCCCTTTATTCTCCAAGGTTAGAAACAAAATACGCCCCAGACCAAAAAGGAAGATTTATCGAATTCAATCTGTGCACGGGTCGTAAACCAGATCAAAACAATTAACAGCTGACCGGCTATTCTGACCGTCCTTCCCACGGCATCAGGTACAGGTACAACCTACGTCATGTGCTTTTAAGAAAAGGCCCTGTTAAGCTTGAATTCTTCTTTTGCCTTATAAAATTCGGCTTTATGCACCACCATCTCGAGGGAGCTTCATGCTGACGTTTTTGCGTAAGTTTAGGTAAGCTTGAAACAGCTGGGCAGCAACAATACATTTGGTGAATGGTGTTTTTAAAATCCACCTAGACCTTAGATGCTGAAAAGACAACATATGATTTCTGAGAAACGGAACTAATGAAAAACGCAAGCACACAAGTCAGAATCAGAGTTGGTATGGTACTAGATAGAATAGTTTGTATAACTATGTACCTGTACCTGCTTTTTTTTTATATGTTTAGAAGAGACTTACTTTTGAGATTGGAGTCTTACAATAAATAAGTATAATTAAGATGCCAGATACTTAAAATAAATCAATCAAGTTTATTATAAAAAAAAAAGATATAGAGATTTAATGGCATTCACAACAATTTTACTAATTCCTGTAAAATACCTTACAAAGATCGAAAAAATAAAAAGCAAGGACTAGCTACATCAGAAATAAATTCAAATTTTTAAATCAGTAAAGTTGTGAAGTCACATGCGAAAACTAAACATAGAAATCTTGGTCAAAAAACCTATAATTTTAATAAAACTAAGCAATTTGTTTCAAGTGAAGGACACGACGATAATTAGCAAATTCGGACCGGATATGCTGATAATTTGCTATTCATTATTCTTATAATGAGTATTTTTTGACGATGCGCACAAGAAAATATAACGACAATAAAGCTGTTTTAATTGTGGAACAGCATAATTTATAATTTTATTTCATTTCAGCTTGGCTATTCATTTTCTGTGACTTATGTTTTATGAAGTATTTTAAATTAAAATGCCTTTATTATTTTTTGTCTAAATCTGATATATCGTTTTAACTGTTGCATTTTAATATAAAAAGTAGGTATAAACACGCGATGGGTGTGTTCCTTTAATGAAAACTGCAAGACATATTTGATCGTGTAAAAATGCCATAAATTAATAAAAGTTATACAGTTAATAGACCATAAAAAATTAGGAATTTTTACTTTGCTATACTTTTTTGGAAATCGGGAATACAAGTTTTGGACCTCCAGAAACCCAAAAAAATGGTTTTTCAAAAAATGTCTATCTGTGGGTGGGTGGGAATGTATGTGGGTATGTGTGCGGTACATTATACCTACCGAATGAATGGTCCGATTTTGATCAACTTTGGAATGTGAGGTTATATCCAAAATTCAACAACAAAATTAGCTTAAAAGAAATTCGAAACCGGAAACGGAATTTAAACATGTTTTTTGGTAGCATTTTTTCAGAAACGAAATTTTATAAATTTAGGCAAATACAACGCTTTTTTTCAAACTTTAAAATGGCGACGGCTACGATTTTTTGAAAATATTGAATTTAGCGCCTTATTATTACTCAAAATCGGGTTGACATATTGGGTACAATTTTTTTACTATAATTTCCCTATAGAAACACAATGTTATTGCGTACAAAAATTTTCGGAAAGTTAAAAGTGTAAAAGTAAAACTATGAAGTCAAAAAAAATTCCAAAATTTCGGAAACTGGCAAAAAATTGTAACTCAAAAAGTGGCCACAAGATTTACTCAAAAACGAGTTATCAGATCGGGATGAAATTCGACATTGGAAATGCTCTAAGAACACACAATGTTACAAGCTACTACAATTTCTGGAACTACTGAAATTGTGAAATAAAAAAAAATCAAACACACGATTTTTTTTTAAATTGTCTAGACTTATAGATAGAGCTACGGATCAGCTACAATTTAGTTCGTGTACGCTAACTTCCTTGGGACACCTTGTATGAATTTTTGAAAATCGAAAATTCCTACCCCCTTATTTAATACACGGAGGTCGATAAAAAATTACGATTAGGCTAAATTGCTCATGAGGGGCGATAGTAGAATCAGGTGCTCATCTTAATTGTTAAATACGGCAATATTTAGGGGAGTTAATTTTCCCCCTCCCATCCGTTTTTTGGTTTCTTTACTTCCAAGGGATCCTATTCCAAAAAATAAAAAAACTAAATTTAGTATTGGTATTATGTACCCAAAAGGGCACATTTTGACATATTTGACAGATTGTTTGACTTCCGGTTTCCTCTATACATTGTGACATTTTTGGAATTCTGAGACAATTCTGAGTAAACCTGCATTATTTAAAAAAAATTTTAAGCCTACTTGATTTTTTGAGTCGATAAAATATAACTAAAAAAATCAAGTAAGCTTAAAATTATTTTAAAATGGTGCAGATATGTTCAGAATTGTCTCGGGATTCTAAAAATGTCAAAACATACAGGGTGTACCATTTGAAATTAAAAAGTTGGGATCGTTTCCGGTAAAACCGGAAGTCAAAAAGATGTGTCAAATATGTCAAACTATGCCTTTTTGGGTACTTGTTACTTATGCTAAGTTTCGTTGCCATATCTCACAAAACTCGAGAAAATACGGGCTGCCTAATAATTCCGTTGACTCCCGGTATACCCACCCACACACAGACATTTTTTTGAGGTCGTGGAGGTCCAAATCTGGAATTTGAACATGTTCATGAAATCAATATTTCCCTATACTAAAAATACAAGAAAGTTATAAACACATTCCTAGTACTGCCTTATAAAAAAATAATAATTCTTTGAAAACATTTCTAATATTTCAAGAGCTTGGAGGAGGGGGGGTCCTCGTATCAATTTGTTTCGGTTATTCTTCTTGAAGAAGTACGCAATGTAATAAACAAACACAAACACTTTCATTTTCAGACTGTAAATAAAATAATAAAAAGAAATCCCCCCTTAAGCTACATTTACGATTCCTACTAGCAGCCACATAATTTTTTAAACATTATCACTACTGCATTAAAATTTCTACTGTACATCACCATAACATTACAAAGTTGCATTGGGCATTGGTACTTTGCGCCATTTGGTACAACCATTGAAACACGAAACAGAAGTTTTTAATATTTGATATTCAAGTTCCATCTGCATACGTTCTATGTCAATAATCATGAAATTTACTCAATATATATACACCTCCTCACATATTAACCCATCTGTTCCATTCAACCACAAAATTTCGTTGCGCATTGATCTCTTACACCCACCAGTTGGTAAAAGCTGAAATAGGAAACGGAGGACAAGTTCCCGAAACTCATGAAGAATTCAACTTTGAGAAACATCTGTTGTATTCTTATTGACCATTCCGTATCATCTGCTATGCAGTGCTGGTACTTTAAAACAAAATTTTACTGCAAAAGGCAAGCAACTTGCACACATCTGTTTACCATTCGGAATTATCACTTAGGGGTTTATTCGTTTCTGACGAATTTTTATGGCACCGCCATCGAGTACCAAGTACCGACAGGAAACGGTATGGTTTTTATTAGAGGCTCTGTACAATACTAACTTAAGAAAGGCTTTATTTCTGAGCACGTACGAACGTGCAAGAAATATAAAAATTTTTCCCACGAAACCTCATGGCAAATACCGTTAGGACAAGGACGCCTATAATTACAATAGTATCTGGAAATAAGATGTATCTTTCTTTAAACGTATGAAGTTATTAGAAGTCTCTAAATTTTTGGACGTATTTCCAGTTTCCCCATATGTTTCAAGTATAAAATAGGTGAAATGCAACAGGAAATTTATCAAGTTAGTCCACAAAACAGTATCGGTAGGTAAGTGTACTAACAATAATTATTAACGCGACAAGCATTTTTATCATGAGGAGGAAATAATACGTCTATACATCATTTTTATTACATAACCAAAGAAAGCAGTCCCTCATCATCATCATCATCATCATCTGGCATGGAGCTGACACGAGGGTCGATCCTGGATTACGCCAGGCCCACCCCATGCCAGTAAGGTGGGTAGGAATTTATGTGATAGGTGGGATCGGGTGGGGTGTTGAGCCGCGTTAGCATGTCTGCAATGCATACCGCAAGACACCGCTGCTGCAACACCGGGTAGTTAGTAGGCTACGCATCAATGGGGTTTTTGAGTACGCAACCAAGACCGTTATGCGATTATGCATTTTAACTTAATAAACTTTGGTATCAAAGTTTCACATTGTTCTTATTTCACACGTATCTATTGTTCTAAGATTACAAATTGAAAATATCTTAATTTCCTAATAACTAATAAACTACTTAATATTACGTGTCGTCCGGGTGGTATTGCTACCCACAAATATCCTACAATTATCTTAATTTCCTAATGGCTAATAAACTGCTTAATATTTACCCCGAAACATATTTAAACTTTATTGTCCCTTAATTGTAAAGTTCCCGCAGCTCGATTATACTTCCTTCTTTTCTAAATTTCCCCTCTGCAGTTGACCAGTATTTATTCGTCGTTTTCTTTCCCCCTGGTGCGTACTTGTGTTCCTCTTACTTTGTTTTCCCCTTCCTCACCGTCTTTCTGCCTCCTCTTCTCCGTTTGCCTGTTCTTCTTCAATCGATTCTTGATCCGATTCTTCCATTATTGCATAAATTCCTCTTGTCTCTCTTCGTATATCCTCTTTTCTTCTTGCCCATTCCTCCCATATCTGCTGAGGTATGCCGGTGTTTTGGATGTCCCGTTCCAATTATGTGTTCCACGTATAGCATGGTCTTCCGATCTTCTTTTCTTCTGTTTGCATGACATAAGCCTGCTGGAGAGGATGGTTGGCATGTCTTCTCAGAATATGTGCCCAATATTTAATTCTTGATGTAGTGAGTCGTTTGGTTATTGTTTTCCCTTCTGTTACTTTTCTCTGTCTCCACCGTGGCCATGCATATATTTTCTGTTAATGGCTTGAAACCTATTATTCTTCTTCGGCTATTTTCCTTATTAAGATCGCTACGCCTCTCCTTGTGGAGTCACTTTTCCCCCCGCTTAGTTGCCAGGTGTAGTTTGTTGTTTCCGCTGCTCCTGTAGTTAGATATGTTTCTTGTAGGCTGGCGATATCGATCTCTCTCGTATTGAGCGCTTCGTCAATTAGTTGCCGCTTGTTTGGTTTTCTAGCTCCTCTTACATTCCATGTTGCGATCTTCAGTTCTTCGGCGTTCTGTGTTCTTATATCGATTGGGGAACCTGTTTGTGTGGGCATAGATAGTACGTATCGTCCAGGTGGTATTGCTACAGTCTGTTCCTCTATTCTTTGTTCTAGCATGATCATAGTTGGTGTTCCATTCCTACTTCCTATGGATTCCTTTTCTTCTTTGGCTATGATGCTGTCGTAATGGTTTCTGGAACCGTCTTCTGATCTCCTGTACGCTATTCTTATTGTCCTGAGTGGTTGATTGGTGTTTGCCGGAGTGTGTGTGGAGGTTGGGCCTGCTTCGTAGTGTATTTCTATTGACGCCTTTAGTATTTCTGCTGCTGCTGCTCTTGATTCGGCTCCTCCCCAAAATCCTTCTTTCCCTAGGTCTTCTAAGTAGGCTTCTGTTTGTAGTGCTGGGCCGTAGGCATGTGCTAGATGGTCGTAGCGCGGAGTCAAGTTTCTTATATTTTCCTCCAGTTGCAATTGGAAATTGTGTGGGTTTTCTCTGATGTGTGACACGATTTTTTTCCTTAAGATGAAAGCTTCTTGTTTGAGCTGTTCTCGCGTCGCCGTAACATTCGCGTTTTGGTCTGCTATTGAGGTGAATAAACAATTTCCATCTCCTGGGATTTTCCGCACTGTCAATTTGTGTCTGTCCGTATATACTGTTTCCTGTTCCATGGTAGGTACTGTGCCGCTTCTGATGATTTCCGTTGGTTTGCTGGTGTGTACACTTCCGTTTATATTTGCGCCGTTAGATTATATATACCTATATACATGCATACATACCTACACCTTACACATTACACTATGCTAGTATCATTAATTAATTAACTCAATAATCAAATAAAATTTACATTGGAAAACTACGTTTAACAGAGTATTTTAAAATTTTTATTTAAAGTTTTTATTCCTGTGTTAACCCTCGGTTTGAAATTCAATAGGTCCGGCTTATACAAAAGAATTTTAGTCTTTTAGTTTAAATAGCTTGTTTAAATTGTAATCGATACTTTCTCCCCTGCTACATAAAAGCCCTTTGTTAGAAGTTTACTACCTGCTCCTCTACCCTTGTGCTTGGCCACCCTATTCCCGGAATTTGTTTGAGTTCTTGGCTGCGGGGTTTTGCAAGAATCGGCCCTATTGCAAAGCTAATGAAATAAGATAGAATAAAGCTCCTACTTTTTATAATTATTTTGCTGTTTAATATCTATGCCCCCCTGATCTACCGCTATCCTGGAGGAATTCTATATGTTTTCTACAAGGTATTAATTTTTACTTGCCTATTCTATCTTATTGAGTATGTACTTATCTTTTTAGTGTTTGCTGGTTAACCGGCTTCCTTTCACCTGTTGTTATAAGGTAATCCAGGTGTTCCACCTCTCCTTTCCGGTATTTCTTGCCTCTTTGTTGGATTGTCCCTGAGCACTGGCGCACTAAACACTCAAAAGCACAAATGCACCTGCTTTGCTCTGGCCGAACAAAGGATCTTCGTGACGCGCTATGCTTTTACCTGTTTTACCTGTTACGTTGAGCCAAAGGTATCAATTCACGAACCCTGCTTTTTATGTTCACTCTAGAATCGATGCACCAAAAAAATTTCCGTTTTAAACAGCGAAAAAATTTCGTTTTCACTTTTAAAAGCTGGAGCTGCTCTGTTACGCGTGTGCACTCGACCGCTGTTCAGACTGAACTCCATAACCAAAGAAAGCAGTCCCTATGAAAAAAGTCTTTTCTTCCGAGGTTTTGTTCGGGGACTTTTTTCCAAGAGACTTCTTTCCGGAAACCTTTTCCAAGGGACTTTACTATTCGGAGACTGTCAAGGAAACTCTTTTCCACGAGACTTTTTCCCGGGGACTTTATTCCGGACACTTTCTTTCCGGGGGACTTTTTTCCAGGAACTTTTTTTTGGACACTTTTTTCATAGACCCACTTAAAAAGTGTTTTCACCTACATTTTTTATTAAACATAATAATCATATCAAAGCGTTCTAGCCACAGCAGTTTCTGAAGTATCCTTCACTTTTTTTTCTGTATCCTGAATTACATAGGGGCCTATTAAACGGAGCACCTAGTGAAATCATAAAAAAACTGGTTTGCTAAACAAACAGATAATTTCTCTTCAGTGTCTGAATTACCATAACCGAATCTAAAAAATCAATAAAATCACTTCCACACCAGCTGAAAAGATGATTTTGTTATTACTAATTTGACGAAAACCGAAACGTATGAATCTTCTGTCAAATTAAATAATCATGACAGTCTGGAAATGTAAATAACATCAATAACGTAAGCAAACTGTCCGTGAACCTACATTCTATTCGATTCAAACCGCATAATACAAATTTATATATTTGCGTAAATGAATCATTTCATTAGATATACACGTCGATTACTAACCCGTATTTATGTGAATCTATTTACATGTCGAAGTGAATCACACCCGGACAAACATAGAAAACGCTTTAACCAAATTATCGCCAGAAAACAATAAAATCTTCCAGATTGAGTGAGCTGTTGATTTATTTGGAAAATAATTAATGGTTCAGTACGAATTCTGAAAGGTTTGTTAGACATTACACATCAGATACATAAATACCCCATAACCAGCTCATAAAGGAAAAACCTAAAACATGCCAAAAAAATAAGGTGCTGGATAAAAAGGTACAAAAAATTTCTAGACAAAAACATTAAGTAAATCATATTTAACCCTTTTACATAAATGTTTTATCGTCCGTGTAATAAATGAAAAGGTATGCATTTTCGAAGTTCAAAAATTCATAGCAGACGTCATAAAGAAATTGGCGCAACAGGCGACCAACCAAATTGTAGCTGATCCCTGTATACGTATAGGTCTACAAAATTTAAAAAAAATCGTGTAGCCAGTTTTCGAGTAATATTTTTTGAAACTATCCAAAATTTTCAAAATTCATTGCAGACACACAAAATTTACAAAAAATCGTAACGATCGCCATTGTGAAGCTAGAAAGTTTAGGGGAAAAGCGTTAGATTTTCCCTTGGGTTTTTTTATCAGATTGCATTTTTAGATTTAGAAAATTGGACAAACGAAAAAAAACTTGAGTGAATTTCGCTTCCGATTTTCACTTTCCTATTACTTTCAGTACTGATATTATGAAAATTTTCGAAATCGAGATTAAATTAAGAAATTTTTCAAATATATTTAAAATTTTTAGTATTTTGAAAAATTTAATTCCCAAAAAATTTCACCATCAACAAAATTTAAAAAAAAGCAAAATGGCAAATGCTTAAATTTTTAGAAAACATGTAAGAATTTAAAAATTTTAATAATGTAAAAACTTGAAAAATTTCATTGAAGTCGCGCCGTCGCGGCCGCGGTGCTGCAATAAAAATCGATTTTTTCGATTACAAAAAAAAATGTTATTTTGTGCAACTTAATTCTCCTTGCTCTCATCTTCATAAATTCAATCTTTGATAATCTATATTAGCGAAATTAAACGTTAAAGCTAGTAAAGACAAAGAGCACATAGATAAATCACCTGCTTATTCAATTATCATCATACATACTATTTACCTTATTAAAACAAAGGTAGAATTCTCTATTTAATGAAGTTTGAGAGAACCGAGTGCAGGCAAAAAATTTCTGAATTTATTTGTTGTACACTTATTAAAAAATTTTAAATAATTATACTATGCATTACTTAACTTTTCCACCTGTTTTTTTTTAACAAATTCGTATTGTTAGCTAAATAACATGAAATGCCATTCATTTGTATAATACAGTATATGATAATAATAATCACCTTTCATAAAAACTGCTGCATGTGAACCATGTCAGGAATAAATCAATTAAGAAACGGAATAACGGAAATGTTTTAATAAATACGTCGATTTGTTGGCAAAGTATGATTTTTAATGTAAAATGTTAATATTTATAGTGAAGGCTGATGACTGCGGGCAAGCATATGTCGCTCGTCGGACGCGTCACCTGCCTTACCTCCAGGAGATGTTAAGGCAGGTGGAGACCGGCTGCTGCAGACTAAAACCGAGGAAATACGGAATTGTTCCTGTAGCTTCGTCCGTCGTACATAACTCATTATAAATGTAATGGCACAGATGGTGATGGTGCAGTAAGAGTGCTCTCTCCGTATTGCACATTTACTCTTGAAATTAAATAATTATTTGCTACATTAATCTTGTTTAACCGTTACATTCGCTGATGCGAACCTACATTTTTCTACTGGCCCTTTATTTGTTCCTTTAACCATAAATTTAGTCATCCATAATGCGAAACTTATTGGAAATTTAATTGAACGGTTTTACTTGCCGTGCGTTTGAAGGTTTGATAGACGATGGGGGTATAACATTCTCTTATTACAAGCGACGCTCAGTTATACGTTTACGTACAAATATAAACCAAGAAGATTATGCACAGTAAATTTTGCAATAGTTATCCCATATATTGCCCCTTATCTTATCCAACAGCGTAGGCCTAAGGTCTTGGGAGATCGATAATAAATCCTAATTTGGCTGAGAGATTGGTATTTGTATAGAACGCCGTTTTACTTTTTACTAAAAATGTAATAAAATTTTGTTGTAAAAAAAAAATCTTTTCTGAAAATGCTGCCATCTAGCGACGTAGCTGGCATAGTAGCGAAGTCTTGGTTGGTCGCCATATCCAATTCTTTACCCGTATTTGATTTAATTGCTACGAGAATGGGCTTTAAGGTGGGCCTATACAAGCTTTATACCAACGAATGTTTATACGTTTCATCCCAAAGACCATTTTATGTTGTATTTTTAAGATTCACGCAGTAAAATAATTTTAGTTAGCTATAATGTTCTATTCATTATATTCTCTTATCAGTGTTATGATTAATAATCGATGATTTATTCTCGTTAAAACCGAAGCAGCACATTCAACTCGTGCATTCGCACTCGTTGAATCTGCAGCTCGGTTTCAACTCGTAAATAATCATATCACTTGTTAGATTATGACTGAAAATACATTCCTTCCCAAATAAAATTCAACTCTGAGTACATACAACCAGGAAATTCGGCTGTTTAGCGTGAAATTTAAAAAATAAAACAAAAAAAAAGTATAATTTAAAAAAACACGTAGAAACTACCACGCAGAATACCTTCCAGGTTTAGATAAAATACAGACGTTATAGACATGTGCACCATAGAACGGCAATGTGTAAAGTTGCAACGCAACTTATCTCGGGAGATGCGGGATGCCAAAAGGGCAGGTGTTTTAGCGGGCGCAACGTAAAACATGCTGGCAACAGAACATTATGCAAAAATTCGATTAACCTACAAAATAAAAATTTGCTTACGACAGCTGCGAGAATAATGCGAACACACTACAGAAAGGGCAATTTTTCCCCAAAGCAATCAGAAGGCAAAGAAACGCCAACATCCTTTGATAATTAACTGATAGAGCAGTTATTGCTAAGTACAGCTACGTTGGGTAACCTGCACCTGTCTGATGATTACTACAGCGATATTTTCCAAAGACCACAACAGGTGTATGTGGATGGAAAAATTATTTCAGTCAGACAGACTCGACTCGTATAGGGTGCTTACATAGCTTCATTCTATACAGAGCGTTATACTTATAATAAATATGTAACGTTTTGTTATAAGAAATTATTGTTTATTCCGCTACCTACAAAGCAAAAGAGATAATTAAAGTAAACTGTAATTTTCAAACAGTTACCTTTTTAACAAACACCAAAAATGTACCTACCGCGACCAACAACTGCAATAAGAAACAAGTTGAAGTATACAATTAAATTTAAATGACGATTGTCCTGGAAGAGGTTCTGGTATTAAATTGTTCTGAATACCAATTAAGTTAATTCAATAAAACACTCGTACAACTCTGGGGTAACAGAAAAAAGTTTCGACGTTTATCAGTGACCCATCGTAGTTTATTTTGATAATCATAATCCAGTCTAGACTTTGAGGTCAGTTTTTATTATTATCAGCTTAGATATACTAATACCAATGAATAATGATGTCTAAAATTATAATTATTGTTTCTTGTTTTTACGTTTAAACCCAAACTAAAACGATTTTTTTTAAATACATTCTATAAATAACAGACGATGTTTCTGATTATTTTATTTATAAAGATAGTTAATTTTAAAACAGTTGATACATCAAATATAAATAACTGTCATCAGGCAATAAAAAAGAGGAATGGAATAGAATAAACTACAACACAACATTAAAGATAGAATTGAAAAATGAGGCATTCGATACATCTAAAAACTTATTTTTTTTAACTTGCAATTTTTTTCTGTTCAAAATGAACGATTTTGTAATTCTTATTTCAGTTAAGGGAGTATACTGAATCACTGAGTCACTGAATAAGTGTCATCCCCCCTATTTTCAAAACAATTCGATATAGCAAGCAGGCCATGGATTTAAACAAAAACACATCAAATGCTACGATACTAACTTTTATTTACAACAAACAAAAAGCTGCCAAGAAACCACTACGGGACCTTTCTCGCATGCACCCACTGCATCAAATATTTCAAAATTATTAAACTTGTAAATTTAGTCAAATTTTTTAATATTTTGAGTTTTGAAGATTCGGAAAATTTTTTAAAATGTAGGAAAATTAAAAAAATTAAAAAAATGTGTGGAATAATTTGGGAATTAAAAAATTTTAAACTTTAATGTTTAAATGTGTAAAACTGGAAAATTCTAAAACCTCTTGAAGTTGAAAATTATTTTGAAAATTGTAAACTTTTTTTAACTTTTGAGTTTTTTAATATTTTGAAAATATTAGGAATTAGATTGAAAATTCTAAAATTTAAAATTTATGAAACTAAAATTCTGAAACTTTTTGAAGTTTGAAAGTTGAGAAATTTTAAACTTTAAATTTTTAATACGTAAAAATTTTGAAAATTATGAAACTTTTTTATATGAAAGTGAGGTGTTGAACATTTGAGAAGTTTTGGAAAATTAGGTCCTAAACAATTTTTATTACAAAAAATAATGTGATATTCTTAATAATTTAGAAAATAATAGGGGGCTGAACTAAACCTGAATTGCTAAATATGTTAATTATTGTTCTCTGAAACATTGTAACATGCAAAAATCAAAAATTGCACGATTGAACATAATTGTTTTTTCCTAAAACCTTTCTTAATTTGTTGTGTCGATCTATTAACAGCTTTGTTTTTCTCGCTCTGTCATATTGTAAAAAAAATCGTTTACCCAATTAAAAGAAATATATAAATATTTTAATTCTAATTTTAATTTTCCAACCCTTCACACATGATTTCCTTTACAAAAGATCAAGTTAGTAACTTACCTACTACTGTTTTAGGGTTCACCGCATCAAACGTAAATTACATTAGTTCTACTTACCTAAAACAAACATTAATAATTAAAATTTGTAATCATTAGATAACCCAGTGTTTACCAACCGGCGACACTTGTGTGTCACGGACATTAATGAGGTGGTTGAGAAAATAAAAAAAAAATTCAATTATTACAAAATTAATAATGCTGCCGCATATAAAAAAATATGTTTATCTACAACAGTGAGTAAAGTGACCACTTTACTCACTCCTAAGAGTGAGTAAAGTGGAAATTTACTCTCTAGGTGACATTACCTCATTTTATATTTTTTTTTCGTTTTCAAAGTAATGCGATGCAAATTGCCATTAGTAAAGTCAGCAATTTTACGTTTTGTTTCAAAGGCATTGTGATGCAATGCTTTCATTTTTAAAACGTCAAAATTTTTTAAAACGTCAAAAATTTAAATATTTTTGAAAATTGTACATATTATTCTGCTGTAGATAAAATTTTATATAGAACACATGACTAAAGTGTCTTTTTTTGATTTCGCAGATTTATATCACTCGCTGACGCTCGTGATTTAAACTTCTGCTCGATCAAAAAAAGTTCCACTTTGCTCACTTGTCCTATAAATAATTATTTCCACATTTTCCTAACAAGTAAACACATCAAAGTTTTTATACATTTTTTTTGTCTACCGCCAATAATAAATGAGCAAATCAACTGGCCCTCAATTTATAATCAACCTGTATAAAATAAAGTTTTTATTTTGTTATCATAAAACGCCGATTTTAATTTGCAATTCCTAAAAAACATATCGAAAAAACACGAAAAACCATGGAAATTTTAATTTCCACATTTAATGGCGTTAAAAAGTACTAAGTGTTCCATATGAAAAATACAAGTTATTGACTTTCAAGTTTTGCAAAATAGACATTAAATTATGAACACGCTATGTAATAATCTGCCGTTTTTAACAGACCGCAGAATATTTCACTATGTATGTAATAGTCCGTGCAAAATAGCAATCGGTAATCGTTTTTGGTATCTTAACTACGAGTATTAATTTTGCAATATTAGTCCATAAATGTCAAAATTTTGAAAACCTAAATAACTCGAAAACCACTAATTATAAGGTGCCTTAAGACTTTTATATCTGCAATGAAATGTAAGATTTAAAAATGCAATATTATACATATTGTTCCGTTCAAAATAACAAAGTAATGTGCTGTACAGGCATTACCAAACACTCAGTATAATTAGTAATAAGTTTAAGTTATGCAGCAGTTAATTATTAAAACCTTTTATTAAGAAAAAAAATAATACTTTCAGTAGTTTAGGAAACAATAGTGGGGTAACACTTAAATGACTCACCGTGTACACACATTATACGGGTCGTCTATTTTAACCAGAACGCTATAGGAGTCTCGGAAACTATAAGGCATACAATGTCGGTTAAATTAGATTAGATAATTAGAGAAGTAATGTGGAGATTTTGATTTTTCCAAAATATCCATAGCTTATTAGATACGAGCGGAAAATTGAAAATTTAGAACTTCTTTAACATAAAATATCTCTGTTCATATTGAAAATACAAGAAAATCATAAAGAAAAAAGTTGTAGATTTATTGAAGCTGTATTAAGAACAAATATTTTCCCGGCTGGGTTTCGTTTCGTAATTTTTATAAATGCATGTTTGTGTTATATTCCGAAAATAACATAAACACCATACCATCGTTTACTTCGTACATCTGCAACTTTTTCCTTTACGATTTTTTTATATTTTCAATATGTAATATATTTAACCTTAAACATTACTGGGAAATTTCGTGGCCTATCGGTCAATGAAAAAGGCCAATTTAAAAAATATTTTCCTCGATCGGGACTCGAACCCGAGACCTCTAGGTATCTAACCTTACGCTCTACCAACTGAGCTATCGTGTACGGTATAGGAACAGCGGTAGAATGACACGTTTTCTAATCGCGAACGTTTGAATATTTTTCAGTTAAATATATAGTGAAAATCTCCTATTGTATAGAACACCCACCACACATTCATACTTCAGCAAGGGTACAAAATATTAAATGAATTTATTCGTGATCGTTATTAATTTAATTATTTAACCTTAAATATATTATTTTTATAGTTTTCGTTTTGCATAATATTCACAATTGAAATTTCGATTTCTAGCATTGAAATTTGAACGTTCACCCTACTCCTAACATTCATCATTTCCGGATCATTCATATATTCTTTAAACTGTAATGTATATGTAGCGAAACTTTCATTTCAGAATATAAATTTATTATAGCATACCACCAGGTGAACGACATAATAATTGGGGACGCCGCCGGGAGAGAATAATAATCAAAAGCGACCTCCGCGTTACGATAGTCTACATACACATGGGGTAAAATCAGGGGTGAACTGATGTACACTTCATCCAGGTGATGTACAAGCACGCAAACTTGACACTTATATTTCCCCTGTTCACGGACTTCCGATTTTCAAGCCAAGTGATACAGTGTTGTAAGTGGATCCAGGTAGACGAAATAAATAGTTCTAATAAAGAGTACTGATATTATAAGAATAAAAGGCCAAAGGTGGACGCAGATGTATGGCAAATAAAACGGAAGCTGCACGAAAGGGTTAGTGGATGTCAATGTCCGTCTGAATAAATAGGGACAATTTTATTTGAAACCAGGCAGTGTTGGAGATTTGCTCATAATTTTGATCAGACTAAACCGCCATAAATAAAATACGTGTAAGTAACTGAAGTAAATATACAGATTTTACAGATATTTACTTTTCGTTTTCATTATCTCTAGAAAAACATATGTTAGTAAAACAATTCGGTTGGGAGTCTAATTAATCACAGCGATATTCATGAACGGTTACCGCAGCAATGCAATTTTTAATTTCCCATGCTTCCAACCAGCATGGAAAAGTAAATTGTGATCGTGAACATTTTAGATTCTGCTTACTTGCTTTCTGTAAATTACACTCTCCCGCTCCATTACCAAATCCCAAAACCGCCACTGCATATGAGATGTAATCTAAAGAGTTACTGTGTACCGGCTGAGGGGGGGGGGGTCTACAGGGCACGAAATAACCCCCAGCTCGATGGAGGGGCGGTTTACCTCCGTAAAATTTAAAAAAAAATAAAGACAAAATACGCAATTTTATGCACCAAATTGAGTTTTTACCCCTAAAGTGTAGGAAAGTCCAGGAAAAGTACTTCGCTCAGTTTATGCTAACTTACAAAAAAATAATACCCATCTAACCGGTTGGGTTGCATAATCTCAGCTGCAACTGTATTCCTCTCGAGTTGAGACAGTTCAAAAGGATCCGAATTTAACATATAGAAAGAATTACAGCAATCGCTATATGATTCATAAAACTAGGACTTCGATTCGCGGCCCGCCACACTTAATTAGCGCATTTCTTATTTTAAAAAACAGCCAGAAAAACATCGTGGGGCATAGCCCACGGTTTTCTAGCTAGTTTTTACCTTCCTCGCTATACGAAGTATGGCTATAGAGGAAGGCTGGATTTGGAGTAAATGCGTTCATTCGGCGAAGTTTTTTTTGCTTTGGGCTTACTGACGGGTATACGAATTGTGCCTATAAAATTTTTAGAAGTATCTGAATTTTTCAAAATTTTTACACTTTTTTAACTTTGCAAAATGTTCAAAATTTTATAAAACTAAATTTCTTTTTTTAGCTTTCAATAATTAAAAAAATTTTTTTTTCAAAATTCAACTATTATTTAATTATTAATTTTTCCAAAGGTTTTCAAAATTTTCAAAAATTTTGAAAACTTTTGAACTCAAATTTTTAAGTTTTTAAAATTTCACCCAATTCTCAAAATTTTTAAAAGTTCAAAATTTTTGTGAGGAAGGTCCCGTGGCGGTTGCCCAACAGTATTTTTAATTAATTGACAAGTGTCACAATATTTTTTAATCCCAACATTCTGTTCTTTAGCAAATGTGAGAGAGTATAAGACCTTAGCTATTAATCGTACATTTCCGAATACGAACATTTTATTGATCAAGCAAAGAAATGGAATAATGATGAAACTGGCAGTAGAGAACGTTTCAACTATAAAATATAAGATTCCATCAACATTTTCTACATTTTGGAAAGACAAGAAAAATAACTAGGTTGAAGAAGCTGCAGCCCCTTTTGAAATTTTAAATTCAAATATGTTTTCCATCGAATATAAAATGATTTTGGGAAAAAAGGAGATTTTATTACAATTGTGTGGTTTTCCAACGAAACATTCTAAATTCAACTTAACTGTATAAAAAGACATTTTCATAAAATATGTTATGCAAGTATAAATTTACGCTTTGCTCGAGTAATTTCTTCACGTTTTGAATATAGTATAGAAAAAATAACGAAGTACACACAATGAACTGAAGCTTTTCCCATGTTTACATTTAATTTAAAATTTTAATTAACCCCATCTTTTCATTTTACATTGTTTATTAAGTAAATGATTCATTTATATTACAATAACATTTTTCCCAAATGAAAAATTTATTTATTATATTACAAATAAAAGCTTTTCATAATTTCCAAAAGTACAGTTACTTGAACATTTACAAATTGCACCATTCCACTAAACTACTTTTTTTAATATCACCTGCTGACATCTTAATTTGACGGTTCCTATAACGGTCAAGCTTGCGATTTATTAATATTAAAGTGGTATAATAAGAAATTGCCTTTAAAAACATGTTATAGGAAGACACTACGGTTTCAAAGAGCAATTTAAATATAAAAATGTTCAAGAAATAAATACACGAGATTAGTTGCCAAAAAAAAAACTATCGAAAGAGGATGTGTGACTATTTTTTTTTCCTAAATTTTTAATGTAACCATAAACGAAAAGGTCAACTAGGTCTTGAGGTTTTTAGGTTTGAAGTTATACAAAATGAGTGGGCACCAGTTCTAAATACTAAATACGTAGGTACTAAATTTATGTCCTAGTTGCATTTTTAAAATAAATTAAGATTCCGAATTCTTTAGAAAATGTAACTAATACGTTAAAGAAATAAGAACAGAAAAAAAGAACACAAGAGAAGAACTTTTTTTGAACAATGGCTCATAAATTATAACATACATGTACAAATTTAAACAAGACACTACGATTAAATGCCTTTATAAAGGTATACGAATGAAAAGAAAATAGCTACATAAACACACGGTTTTGTTCAAATAGCCGGATACTGTCTATAGTTCGG
The DNA here is from genome assembly GCA_958336395.1 of Ctenicera cuprea. Taxonomy (NCBI): domain Eukaryota; kingdom Metazoa; phylum Arthropoda; class Insecta; order Coleoptera; family Elateridae; genus Ctenicera; species Ctenicera cuprea. The sequence continues at coordinate 43,176,781 of OY284494.1, forward strand.
CACGTGCCAGACGTGTGCCACACAAAACGCATCTTTAATGTCGCCCTGTCTTTCAGATCGGTTGTGACCCAGTGTGTGTATTTTGTCGACAGTTATTTTTATGATAGGGTAGTTTACGTCAAGAGTTAAAGCAGAGTATTTTAGTTATTATTAAACTTACAGTTTGTGGTTTCGAACCATATTGCTTAAAAACTGGCAACACGATTTTTTGTTGGCTCATAGAGCTAGGAATGAGCTCCAATTGGGTTCGTATTGCAGTTCGCTATTTAGTATGTGACGCCTTCTATAAATTTAAAAAATTTGTGTTTTAACGCAGACTTATTCAAAATCGAGAAATAAATTTTATATTGAGAATGCCCTAAGGGCACACAATGTTACAGGCTACGAGAAATTTGGAGAACTACAAAACGACTAAACTGAGCCGACATGCAAGCTGCCGCCGTTGTATTATAGTGATACATTTTTCCGAGATGAAAGATTTAGTCGTCTTGTTATGGTGAGACAATTACGGATTTAATATACAAATTGTCAGTAATTTAAAACTTATTGGCAAACAAAATTTGAACAACTTAAAAAATATATTTAGTGAAATTGCAGTTGCATGGTTTTTATATTTTCAGGAATATAATTTCATCTGATATAGATTTCTATTAATAACAAAACGTTTGAAATATAACAAAAGCCAAACTTACTCATTTTACCAATTTTTATCAACATATCCAACGAGTATTTTCTTCATAAAACACACGAATGCAAGAGTGCTGCAAAATAAAGCACACCGAGACACAACAAAATTACGAAGGCCCAGATGTTATCCGCCCCACAGGGTAGAAACTTATTGCAAAAGCGGCGAACCCTGCACGAAATTATCTGTTTTAAAGCTTTGTTAAACTGTAAAATGCACTCATATTTAGAGTTACACAAACACGCGATAAAAATAATTCACTTTACACATAAACACGGGTGACAATGAAACAATATATGGGTAGATAAGGTAGATGAATTACAATTTTTAAGGGTATAAAAAATCGATTTAAACAAAATGACTTTTTTAATTTAAATCAACTTAAATCAAGCAAACATAATCATGCGAAGGCGATTAATAGTTAAAAAAATAAGAAACCTTTACAACTTTTCTTTTCAGAACATTATAACTTAAGATCGTAGAATTAAGTTGTCTTCCCCAGTACAAAAGAAATAGAGATATTTAAAAGAATACGTTGTCGTCCTCAGCAGGAAAAATTAAAATTTTTTCGAAGAAACCAAAACATGCATTAATTTCGTTAAAATTTATGAGCAGGCCTTTTACACTTTGCCTCTTTAAACTAAAAGCAAAAGTGAATAGGTGCGTAAAATTTAATTTATGAAACACTAACGACGAATATTAAACTCAATTAAAATCCTTTCACGTCGCGTCGCTTCCACATCCAAACCATAGTGACCACATGGTGATGATGAACCTTCAAAAAAGGCTCTCCTAGCATTTTAATGTAAACATCTGCCGAAATTTAAAACCAGCTTTTCCCAAAATTTGGTTAGGGTGTGTACTTATTATGGGTTGGGGTCCACCAAAAGCAAATCAAATGGGAAAATCCAACGGCCACATTGTACGAGAATGCAGAATTGATTAAAGGTATGTGGGGTTGATTCAAATAGGGTGTAATGTTTGCATGTTTATAACGGGAGCAGCAGACGCGTGTCCGGCAGCTGCCGACCAGACGTTGCAAACCTCCGGCGGCGGGTGCTGCAACTCGATCCCCCGCTAATCAACTTCGCAACTTCCGTTCCGTCGTCGTTCCGATACATAAAATTCAAGAATCGTATTACGTACTGAATTGCGTCCAGGTTATTTATTTTAAAAAGAACCATGAAATGGTTATTAAAAGTTATTAAAATAAAATTTAAAATAACAGCATCAAAGTTACACATCCAACTGGTTTAATCTAACTCGGCAGAGATACTTTGTAAAATGTTTGGAGAAATGGAATGCACTATCTGCTGAAATTTTTAAATAAAATCCCGATGCCATTACAACAATATACACTAAATCGATCCTTACTATTTTGCAAACCATCTCAAACTTCACAACATATTTTTATTCTACAGTTTTTAAGAAATTAATTTTCGATTTTTGTGTCAAATTGTGTCAAAGAAAAAAAATAAAAATAAAACTCTACTTTAAAACTAGAAATTTCCACTTTCAAAACTAGAAACTTTTACTTTTAAAACCAAAAATTTCTAGTTTTAAAAGTAGAAATTTCTAGCTTTTGAGTAGAAACTTGTAGTTTTAAAAGTAGCAATTTGTAGTTTTAAAAGCAGAAGTTTCGAGCATTAAAGTAGAGATTTCTAGTTTTATAATAGAAATTTCTAGTTTCAAAAGTATAAATTTCTAGTTTAATTTTTTTCTTGTGGCCCTTCAGAACCATCGTATCTTTGAACTACACATGCGCTAGCTGCGTATGCGTATGCCGTTTGCAGTGAAATTTATACAGATAAAACTAAAACGACGCAATAAATATTTTATATTTAAAACCACGTGTGGCTTTTGATTACTATAAAACATAAATGCAATAAATTAACAGACTTCCTGTGATATTTTTAATGGTAGTTATCTAAAAATTTAAATAATTATTTTAGCTAGATTAATTGCTTGCTGCACATCATGAAATTCTGTTATTTTTGCAATAAATAAAAGATTTTATTGCTGAATATTACATATGAGTAAATAGTGTAAATGTGCGTTTCAATTTATGTATACTACCACATGCTTTTCCAAAATTACATCAAGTTATTAAAATTAAAAACATTTTTGATAGGTAAAATTAGTACATCAATAAACTTCACAAGAATTTAAAAAAATAATAAATAATTTTAAATATTTAAAATTTTCAAAAATTTACAAAAATCAAAATATTTACAAAATTTCAACAAATGCGAGCAAGGTTCCGTGGCGGTTGCTTTTTTAAATTAACATCTCCAAACCACCCCTAAATTCCCCCAACGCCTAAAAAATAATTGTAAAAATGAGAATAATCCGCTCTGTTATAATGCAAATCCTAAAACAACCCTAAAATACACCACAACACTTAATTATTAAATTTCAAAATGTTTGGAAATTTTGCTAATTCTGAAAATTTATGAAAATTTAAAAAATGTAAAATAATTGTTTAAATTTAAAAATATTGGTAAATTTTGAAAATATTCACAATTTATAAAAATTTAAAAAAATAAATAATTATCAATATTTAAAAATTTTCAATTACAAAATTAGAAAAGGTTTAAAATTTTTTTTAAAATATCAGTATATGCAAGGAAGGTCCTGTGGCGGTTGACCGACAGCTCTTTTAAATAACTATCTTCAAATCTTCCCAAAGTTTACCCCAATTTTAAAAAGTAATTGTAAAAAACGTACGAAATATTTCACAAAATTTTGAAAATTTATGAAAATGTTTAACAATATCTTAATTTTTATGGTGCTTTGTTTTTTGATTTCCACCCACAACATGTCTTTCCGTCAAAATCACGAATACGAAACTTTCCATGAACTCAGTACTTCCCTATACTGAAGGCAAAGGGAAGTAAAAATTAGAACGCCGCGCCGATCTTGCATGGTCATTTTGACCAATTGGGGTTTCAAAAAAAATCTGTCATTCTATCTTCTAAAACCGAAAGTCTATGAATAACTGCATTCATTTCGTCTCTCTTTTAATGTTCTATTTAAATGTAATTCATTGTTTTATTTAGAACCCCACAAACAAACTACTTGTACATAACTTTTTCTTCTAAAACGCAAATTGTAAATAATATCAATATTTGATACATATAACCGAAAATGACAATGAAACGAAAGCGGGGATGAATCTATTGTTAGTAAACGAAAAAGTAACAAAAATTAAAATGTTCTAATTTTAACCTTCGATCTATGCAACTAACGACGAAATGACGTCCAGCAAACTACTTTTCGACTACGCTACGTTATAAACAGAAACTAACCACTAAAACAACGACCATTCACCTCTGACTATCTAAAAATGAAAACTGCGTTAGAAGAATGCAATTTCGAAACTACTTTGATGCGTCTGCAGCGAATAACTGTAGGTGCTATAAATACTGATTTTAATGATGCTGCGATTAATGTTAGTTTGTTTTTTTATTTGTTTAAACTGCACGAACACTTAAGCAATGTAAAAATGAAAGACACGAGGAAAGGATCGTTAAAGATACAATACCTTCCTCTTCGCTGTACCGACAAGAAAAGTACAAGTACTAATTTTATGTGATATTGACGTTTTCCATTTCCGTACAGGGTTATGTAAAAATAAAAATGATTATGAAATTATCATAATTTCCTTAATAGGTAAAATATACTCATACTAAAAAAGCATATTTTTGTGCTATGTATACAACTAAAATCAGATTAGTAACCTACCGACTAACCAAATATTCACATATTTAAAATGTGCTATTATTAAAGAGTGGATTTATATGCACTTAAAAATGTAGCACAACATTCAGAAAAAAAAACAACTATTAAAATAAATTAGAAAGTATAATGCGGATCCCTTCCACCTGTCTCAGGTTTTATTGCCGCCGGGCCCCTGCCGCAACAAGCCAGGTCTGCATGCATATATTTTATAAAGCACATATTCAAATGTGATCTTGTCTGCTAGACCACTACAGTTTTAAATGTTAATTGGCCAGTGGATTTACAGGGAATGCTTTGGTTACTGTATAGCGAAATGCTGAAGCGTCCACTTAGAATTGACCCTTCGGCGGCGTAGGATGTCTGCGGTAGTAATCTCAAACTTTACTATACTTATTAAATAAATATTTATGTTGTCGCTTAACACGTTCGCTGCCATTCCCGCCTTTAGGCGTCATCGGCTACGTTGCGCAGGTGCCGTTCCCGCCTTGGCGCGTTTAACAATATCAACCTTAAATTTAAAAAAAAAGGAACGGCCCTAGGGGTAGTGTCATGTGACAGTCCAAACATGTCGGTATAATTTATTTTATGTAATGGTTTACGTTCATCTTACGGTATCTCTACGAACGAAGAAGGCTGCAAAGTATCGTAACTCTCTCTCTCTCTCCATGGTGCCGTCTCATCTTCTGAGGTTGGCTATCAACAAAGCGTATCTCCATCTATCTCTGGCTGTGTGGATTAGATGTTCCCTATTGAGGCCTAGCCAGTTTCTTATATTACTCATCCAAGAGGTCCTTCTTCTGCCCCTTTTGCGTTTTCCTTCTATCTTCCCTTCCATAATATATTGTAGAATCTTATATTTTTCATGGCGGATTATATGTCCGAAGTATGAAAGTTTGCGTTGTTTAACATTCATTTCCAGTTCTCTTTGCTTTCCCAACCTGCGGAGTACTTCTTCATTTGTTATTCTGTCCGTCCATGGGATGCGAAGCATTCTCCTATATGTCCACAACTCAAATGCGTTCAATCTATTAAGCATTATCTTTTTGATCGTCCATACTTCACATCCATAAAGAAGTGTTGACCACACATAGCATTTTAGCATTCTTAGTCTGAGTGATACATTCAGCTGTTTATTACAAAGCATATTTTTTAATTGTCCGAATGTTGTTCTAGCTATTTCGATCCTTCTCTTTATTTCGATGTCACAATCTATAGTTGTATTAATTGACCGTCCGAGATATATGTATTTGTCTACTTGTTCTACATTTACGTTATTGCATGTGATATTTATATTTCTGACGTCCTTGCTTATTACCATTACTTTGGTTTTCTTCACATTTATGGACAGGCCCATGTTGTTACTCTCTTCTGTGACATTATCTAGTAATTCTTGGAGATCGTTTTCATTTTTGGCTATTAATATCGTATCATCTGCATATCGAAGGTTGTTGAGTAATACACCATTTATTTTGATGCCTTTCGTGCTATCTGCGAGAGCATTTTGTATTATCTTTTCGGAATATATGTTAAATAGGATGGGTGACAAGATACATCCTATAGATCCCTAGATACATCGTAACTCGGAAATTAATAAACAACTAGCAGAACCCATGGGCTACGCCCCGATGTTTTTTGTACTTTCATACCCGGCGCTTGAGTCGGTCTGAATCACAGTTTTTCCTGGAAATAAAATTCCTGAAAAACATTGAAAAAAAGCAAGCCCAGAAAAAAAAACTGAAAAAAAATTGCGAATAAAAAATCCCCATACATCTTCAGGAAACACATCCCCCGAAAAAAAAATCCTATCGCAGCCCCAGAAAATTTCTTAAAAATAAGCGAGATAACAATTAGTCAATATCTATTTATCAAATTGCTGTTTTGACTTGTACATGTTTCCGGATTTAATGTTAGGAATAAATTAGTGCTCAATATGTAATTGCTGGATTGCCGTTTGTACTTATTTAGGAAACTATAGAAACAAAATATTATAATTATTTAAACGACAGTTCACTCTATAGTGAATGTGGAAGAAATTTTTACCTGATTTGGAAATAGTCTTTATACCAAAAGTGTCTATCGTAAGTTATGAAAAATCGGTTTAGCAATGATATGAGAAAACAATAAATAGTTCCGTGTAGGAAGGGTGGGCATAATAAAAAGCTCCTATTGTATTTACACGTGAGAAATAACAATGTACCATTAAACATGAACATATACCCAGTACGGAAGCGTAGTTGTCACTTAACCATTTGTGCCGTTCTACATACTATACATAAATGCACTCTAAATACAATATACACAGCTATGTAACTCATTATCGGTGCGTCTGAATCGAGACTCGAATACAATGTAAGTCCTGCTATTTAACTCAATAATAGCAGAAAAGGGTCTTATTATTTTGTCACGTCAACTCGTTGATACAAAGGAATGGAAGGAAAATCGTTTGTGAATTTAAAACCTTAAAGAGCGGTTGCAGAACAATATTATTATTAGAATTTAAATACACAAACTAAGAAGACTTTCAACAAGTCTGTAGGTTTCGTCTTGGGCGATGAGGTGGTAAAATGCTTTTAGAAGTAAAATCGAAATTAATTTTGTACTTTGTACACCACTAACAAGATATATCAAACAAATTTGCTTTGGAATTTATCAGTCAATATCAAATTAAATTTTTTTATGCCATGAAGTAACGATACCGAACGGCAATATACGGAGTGCATGTACTTTTAATATAATAAGTATTGCACAACCTAGTTTGAAATTGACGACAAAAACCTATAAAATTATATGCGTTTTGTATGAGGTTCTCGCGTTTTCTTAATGTAACATATGTTCAGAAAAAGGATCAAAGAGGTTTGGGTGAGTACGATCGGCAAAACAGTGGCATCCAAAGTACATATGACCCCTTTTTTTAGCATGTTATCGACAACTAACGTACCTACTTAGTCATAGAAAAAAAATTATTTGTATAGCAGCAAAACCCGTGGGCTATGCCCCACCCTTTATTTATCAATTCCAGCTTTACTTCGTTAAAGTCCATATTTAATGAGTATCTGTATATAAAATACTTAATCACTTTAACAATATCTACTTATTTAAACCTTATACGTATTTCGGCATGTTTACATGCCATTGTCAAAGGTTATATGAAATAATATAACCTTTGACAATGGCATGTAAACATGCCGAAATACGTATAAGGTTTAAATAAATAGATATTGTTAAAGTGATTAAGTATTTTATATACAGATACTCATTATGCCCCACCCTGTTTAAATAGCAAATAAGCTGCTTACGTTGGTAGGTAGTGTAGCGGACCGTGAATCGAAGTCTGAGTTTTATGAATTTTATATAGAGATTGCTTTAATTTTATATAAATCAATTTTGACAAATTTGTTCTTTAAAAGTAGAGGGAGAGGAAAAGTTAACCCCCCCCCCTAAATATTGCTGTACCATAAATTAAATTCTGAATTCGTCTATTAAAGAAAGGGTCATGAAATTACGTATTTCAAAAATTCATAAAAGGCGCAACAGAGAAACTAGCAGACTAGGCGACGGAATAAATTTCACCTCATCCCTAACTCTATAGGCGTTTTAAAAATTCTTATTTGGAAAGATGTTCACAATATTGAAAATTGGAATTAAAAATTTTTAGAATTGTTAATATTTCCATAAATTTTCACAATTTCAAAACGTTGAAAATTTTAAGAAATTTTAAAATTTTTTAACAAGGTAACCAACCTCCCAGAGGTGCTTTCTCAATGAAGATTGTTCCTATTATTATTTAACATGTTTATATGGATTTTAAAGCCGAAATTCGTACATATCGAAATATCGAAAACCCGTTGGTGGAGAGACGGGACATTGAGGGGTGCTAAGAAGCTCGGGTACGCGTAGATCGGCTATCTACCATGTGTAGAATACGCACCTAAGGTTCTTTTTCGAGCACATCTATACACCCCCCCCCACACATTTATTTGAAGCAGTCAGCCAAATTTACATTTTGTGTTTTCTAGTAGCAACCGATCCATTTTTTAGCCATTAAAATCTGAAAATCGATATTCCTATCGTCATTTAACATGCTGCTATCGATTTTAAAGGAGAAATTCGTAAATTTTTGAAAAAACAAAAATCTATGGCGGCGGGCAGGTGGGGAGGTAAATCGCGTTTGCGCATATCGGCTATTCGACATGCGTAGAATACGAATCTAACGTTCTTTTTACATACAATACTTTTGTCTTGACAAACAAGATACATTAAGATAAAATTCTTGTCCGCCCTAAGGTTCAAATAATCTAAGCACACGGCCCTGTTTAGGCAGGCAACAAATATGGTTTAAACTTTTAGAGTAAATGCTTGTAAAAGCAGACAAGCTACAGGTCGATCCTTACCTGATTATGCTGGGTGTAATTCCCAAATGATGATGCGGTCTAAGCCGAAAGTAAATTGTTATACTGACAGTTCGAGAAACCGCGAAAGCCTCAAAAAATAAATTTACAAGTAGTAACACGGATTTCCATTGAAACGATATTACACATTTTACATCGACAATATACCAGTAACATTTAATGGTGATTGAAATTCGGTTGTGCGTGTTGTTTACTTGTTTGCTATTGCAACTAAATTTAACAGCTTTACAACACATTTCAAATATAACGTTTACTGCTCATATTTACTACTTAACACGAATACAAAATTTTGTTGTAGTGTAGGTAGTAGATATTTGAATGTAATTTTAAATTTTCCTTTCCAACATTGCAACAACTAGTCGTTTTCTATCAGCGGTATCTGCTAGAATAAATTTTTTGGTCCTCACCCTCAATATGCTTCCTCTCTCAATTTTACCACCGGCTGACTGTACCATCTCTACTATAAACTTGTTATTAACGTGTTCATCATGACAGGAAGTGAAATAATTCATATAAACGAGCTGGATAATTACAAAAGATGAAGTTGGTGAGTTTATGAGAATAATGAATGAAATGTGTATGAATCAAGGAGGCCATTGCGCACGCCGGAAGTCTCTTTACGCGCTTTAATCAGCGTGGGTACCGTCAATAAGCTAGTTACGAACAGAAATGTAAATTACACAAAGAACGTTACGTGAATTACGTGGGTGTTGCTCAAAATTGTGGGCGGAACAAAAGTCTACTTCAGTCATTAACTTTCAGAAGAACACAAGAAGAAGAAGCGGTTAAGGAATGGAACTCGTACGCAAAGTTGCAATCGTTAAGTGGAACTTCCTGAAAAGATAATTACATACACGAGAAGATACAACTAGACTATCTCGATACAATGAAGAACACTTAAGGGCAATTATGATTAAACTCGAGCTTTCAATTGGTTTACAGCACTAACGTACAAGTAATAAATTTGTAGCAGGTAATTTGTCTTAATTTAAGAATGGAAAGTGGAAAGCTGGTGGGTACACTTTACAAATTTAAATGCAGTGAAATGCGACAGAAGTATAATATTGATTGGCTTGAAAAAATGCTTTTGGTAAATATAAATTTTATTTTAAATAAGTGTTCGTGGTAAGCAGGAAATTGAAGAATCTGGTTCCGTTTTCAACACTTTTTCATTGATTAATCATTTAAACATTGTATTTCCCATCAAAAAAAATTTTGAGCAACAAACAATGGCATGGGGTCCGGTCACGTCTAGGGTATCATATATGGTGGCTTTAACAGCCGCTGGTTCAATTATCCAATTCAGTTGATTGAAGTCAAGAGGTCGAGCTGTAGTAAAGCACCACACTAACCAACGACCCCAAGACCTTCCATCTAATTCACATAATGACACCCAATCGCAACGATTAAGTGTGAAATAAGATTTAGATTGTTGTGTGGGCGATAAGTTAATTGCACGCAGGAAACATAAAAACATTTATGTATATGCAATTGAAATGCACTGTTGTTGTTAGCGAATGTACCAATCAAAAGTTTAGAAATTAATTTGGAGGACAAAATAATTAGCAATTTTAAACATAAATTACAACCATATCTGTAACTCGGAACTAAATCTTAAATTGCAGAAATTAACTGCTGTATAGAATTAAACGAATTACAAAAATGTTATCAAATAATGGGAAATTATCAATACCGAAGCAACATACCAACTGTTAAATTCGTCACGTTCAGGTAGGTTCATTACATACAAACTTGTTCTGCAAAAATATCTTAATATGAATTTCGTACATTTGCACTAATTTATTATAATACTATAAATAATTCAGTTATTCAGAATACAGCCAATTTATGTGTTACAAACTTGTTACAATAATAATGTATACAGGCTGATTCAAAACATGTGGGACACACTTTCAGGGTGAATTTAGAAACTGAAAACAATGAAAATAGTTAATTTTTTCCGATTCTTATTTTTTTGTTTTAAATATTAATCTTTCTTTATTGAAACAATAAAAAATATTTCTCGTATAAAAATAACCATTGCTTGAAAAAAGTTGGCTCGCTACTAAAAAATTCTCTCAACTTCATGGTTTTGGTTTGACACAAAGAGATGGCGCTACTACGCTTTGTAACAGCGAAATAATCAATTTAATGTAAAGCTGTAACGCTCACCTAAGTACAGCGAAGCGGACACAGCAAAAGTAAACATGGTTTATAAGGGATTACTCGAAAAAAAAATATCAAAGTTTGTCTCAACTTGTACCCGCTCTAAAGCATTGGCTGACCGTTCCAGCTTCGTGTACAGGATGCGGCAACTGAAGTGTTAAGTTGATATCTCCAAAACTATCAAAGACTGAGCAAATTTTTTACCTTCCTCCTATAGAGGAAGGTATTGTGATCGTCAGGTTGGATTCAGAGCAAATGCGTTCATTCGGCGAAATTTTTTTTTTGCTTTGAGTTTATTGGTCGATATACGAGTTATGCCTAAAAGAAAGGTACTTTTGTACTTTTATGCCAAACATTTTTAATCTAAATTGATTAATAAGCAGGTTTTAGAGGCTTGGGAGACCGATAAAGCGGACGCTGCTGAGGTGTATGTGTGCGTACGCGTGCGTGCGTGCGTTTTGACATTTTTTCATTTCAGTTTTAGTTCCAAAGGTTGTACTAGTTTGTACCATTGTGGACCCTTAGTGCATTTCCAACATCAAATTTATTCCCGGTCTGATAACTCGTTTTTGAGTAAATAAGAGTTAAAACTCAAATTTTCAAAAATTCATAGAAAACGTCGGAGAAATTTTCAAGCCAGGGCTCGAACCAAATCGTAGCTCATGTTCGGCTCTACGAAATCACAAATTAAAAAAAATTGTGAGGCCAGTTTTTGAGTAATATTTTTTTGAATATTATCCGAAATTTTGTAGTTGTTTCACTTCATACTTTTTAACTGTTTAACCATTTTTGTGAACAGTAACATTGTGTCTCTAATAGGGCTATTACCATAAAATATTTGAACCCAATCTGCCAACTTGTTTTTGAGTCATAAGGCGTTAAAGACAAAATTTTTAAAAAATCGTAGCGAGTCTATTTTTGAACTAGAAAATTCAGAGAAAAAACGTTTGATTTGCCTACAAGTCTTCTATTGCGTTCCGTTTTCAAATTTATGAAATTTGGTTTTGAAAGAAAGCTACCAATAAAACATGTCTAACTTCCTCTTTCGGTTTCGAACTTTTTTCAAAAGTTTAATTCCCCAATGAATTTTTGATATACCCCCACATTCAAAATCTCATTAAAATCCTACCATCCGTTCGGTAGTTATGATGCATCACACACATACCCACCCACCCACCCACAGTAAGACATTTCTTTTGGGTTCCTAGAGGTCCAAAACATGTATTTTCGTCAAAATCTCGATTTCGAAAATTTTCATGATTTCATTCCCTATACTGAAAGTGTAGGAAAGTTAAAACCCTTTAGTTCTCATAAGAACAGTTTCAAAATACAAACCTTGATATATTTGTACATTTTGACCGCTAAGCGGCCATGTTTAGAGCCAAAAATAAAGAACAACGAAAGACCAGAACTACGACTTGACCTTACCAGCAGATGAATTAAGATCCACAGAATTTCTTGTCAAATATTTAGAAAACTAAATTGTTAAAAAAATACTATAAAATTACTAGATGACCCTCCCATTAGGGCTATCCACAACTGACCAATTTACATGTGAATTATACAAAAAGCAGACCATCATTAAACAGATCACAAACAAAATTTCAAGTAAATAGATCAAACGGTGCCCCAAACACCTATTCGTTTAAAATCTGTCCCAGCTGCCACCTTTTCTGGAAATCTGTCTCCGTAACGAAGCGTTTTTGGATATAGGTAAGTTGGATTTGGGGTTGGGTTAAATCAACCTGAAGAATTTGTAGTTACGTTCATGCCAAACCTTTTCAAGGTTCAATTTTGGAGTTCTAAAGTATGTTTAATTCACATTAATTTTGTACTGTAAGCCTGTAACTTAATAAATAATAGTAAAATGAAGTGTACCAGTTTTGTTGTCTAACTTATAAACATTACGGGGAGAAAGAAGCCGTAGACATCTGTAGAAACAAAACGTAAACAACAATTATGAGGAGCCACCAAGGTATCCTCACTTTAGATCTCAAATGTTTTGTCTATAGAGTACATCAAATATGGGGGGGTAAATTCAAAATGCAACAGCTTATCTACAAGGTATCGCAGTTACTTAAAACACAGCTCTAAAGGTTAGTGTCAAGAGATTGTTATAACCGCACAATAGCTACAAATTGGATATGAATAACTTGTGAATTCAGAATTAGGTATATTGTTAGACTTTCACACTGATATTGTAAAGACAGGAAGTCACTTGTATCTTACCGATGTAAAAAGATGAGTTGCCCGCACAAAGACTGTACTCAATTTTGGTACATTAATATTACAATGGATTATTTCTATTTTCTCAATTTTTAATAATCATAACTGAAATATTACAATCGAATAAATAATAAAAATCTTTAGACAACATAAACTAAATAATTATTACTATCCGTGTTCCACACCGATATGCTTTACTGACCTCTGAACTTCTGATATACAAAAAGGGTATATTCTCATGAACAGTTTTCAAAAGTAAGAGAAGATAACAGGAAGTATTTGCTTACATGCACACTATACAAACAGCTTAATAAATGTAAAGTAAATAATAAATTGATATGCCTACAAAAATGGGATTAATCTTAAAATTTGTTACGATCAGTAAACGTAAAAATGTTCGCAAAAGAAACTTACTTGGTATTCCACTTGTTGTTTGTCCCATCCTAAATAAGCATGTGTTTGTTTGTTATTAACTAGGTAACCGGTATATTATTATTTATAAATTCATTGCACTTAATTAACAATTACGTAAAACTCTAAATTTCAGTACACTAAAGTATTAACGTCAATAAAATAATACAAGAACAACATTAATATTAAAAAAGAAGTTTTTAAAATCAGTTAATTAATTAAAAACCAAATCATTTCACTTTTACTTCAACATTTGACAGATCATAATCGTAATAAATCTGAAGTTGCAGCTCAGCTGATTTGGGGAATTCAATACCACAATCTTAAATAATAGGCCACTAGGTGCTGGCGCTATGTTTAAAAATTCAATACTTTACAACCAGTTGCAGCGATATTTGCCACAAAAGCAGGAAATAATCATAAATCCATAAATGTATTATATTAACAAATATATCCATGGAAATGATCGATTCTTCTGTTTAGTAAAAATTTTGTTTCTAAACAGCATTTTTTACTTAAAATAGTTTTTTTCAAGTAAAATTCCCTTGCAAAATATCAAATGCTTCTTACATTAGAGAAAACTCATCGTGGACGGGGTGTTTCATAAATAATAGAGACTTAGGACAAAAATATTAAACACTGGAAAAAATTCCAACCAAAATCCAACTATTTCAAAATTAAAACGAGCCGAATTCAACAAAGAAAATTAAAGAACAAAAAAACCTTTGCTTCTTATAATAACTTATTTCATGCATTTTTGAATACGAAATTTTGAAGATATTACGCATTTGGACATTCCCAAAACACAAAACCCAAACAAGCAGTTTCTAGCTTCATAATGGCGGCTCCTTGTGACTCCTATGAATTTTTGAAAATTGTAAATTCATGTGCTGTTATTTAATAAATGAGAGACGATAACAAACCAACCTTCTTTTGTAGAAATTAAACATCTATTGTATAAAACCAATTATTGGTCACGAAAAATTTAAAAAAATCTAAATTGTACCTATCGTATATTCTTTCTGTGCTTTCTCACTTTTGCAAACATAAAACCAGAATGAATGACGGCATAGTTTTGGATATAAAAATAAAATTTGGTAAATTTACCATTCAGTAAATTGTTGTTTCTATAAAGTTGCTTTTGGGTAAATTGCACTTGGTCAATAAATTGTTTTCGATAAATTTTCCAGATTCCCTGTACACTTATAACAATTCCTTTATGTAAAATAAAAAACACAAATATTGGAGAATTATTTTAGTTAATACTGGTTTACGATAAAATCAATATATTTTATACACGTTTCATTATAAATTACAATAATTAGGCATAAATTAAAAGTTTTGTATTACAAAACTGGCAGCTTATATTTAATCATAGTACTTATCCAAATAAATGGAAAATTACTACAAGTTACAACTTAAAATACATTTATAATTATAATGTACAATTTTCAAAACAATTTTTTGTTACAATAAATAATACTAAAATTTGTATCTTATAAGAAATACTAAAAAATGTTCCCCAATAATACAGCTTATCAAGCATATAATAGTATTTACCATTTACTGAACTGTCTCATTGCTATTGTTTGTAAGCCAATATTTATAAAAAAATAAAGATAAATCACATTTTTAAAATTTTTACATGATGCTCGATAAGCTGTATACATCAATGGGCAACGTTAAACTTTATAAATAAAACAATATTACTTTCGTTAGATGTACAGGGTGATTATTACAGTAGTTTTATTACGTCTGATTATTCCAATATAAAAATGGTATTACTTTTCCAAAACATTACACCACCCTGTTTATATATTTACATTGCATTACAAACCTAGCTTAGATGTGTTTGTGATGTAATTATCGCTAGCTATATTATATATGTATAAATTAAATACTTTTATTTACGTAAACGCACAAATGGTTCTCAAAAGTGTTTTGCACATTAAACTACTCTAGCAGTAGCATTGTAAGTCAAGAGCCATGCCGCTGGTCACAATTCTAACACGAGTCTTAGTATGTTGTAAAAATGTATCGATTTGAGCTATTTCAAATAAATTATATTTAAACTTATTGTATATGCATTATTGTTCTATATTTAATAGGGTAATAGGTACATATGCCTCTATTTCGCCAAACAGCAATACTGGCGCATTGTTATATAAGAAATTAAGACACCAATTTAATATCAAGAGCGCAAGCATAGATATATTATTTAATAACTTAATATTTAGTTTTAATGTAAAAAAAATGAGGAAAAAATTTTTAAACAAATTCAGCATCATATATTTTGTATTTTAATACGTCTCTTGCTATTAAAAGTGTGCCCATCTTCATATATTTTCTGTGATCATCAATTAGTATCCATCTACCTGCATTTTGTAAAATGTTATTGTAAGTATCACTGCTTGCAATAGTAACTAATGATAACAAGTTGCAATTTACATTTAACTGGTAACTGACAAATGCTGATAAAGCCAACAATAGAAGATTCGATTTATTAGCCAATATTTAATATTTTTGTAAAATATTTAATGCATAGCCAACATTAATTTAATAACAGTCAATTTTAAAAAAGAATAATTCCAGTCGTAATATTTAAAAGCAAGAAAGTAAAATATAGGGTACAACATTTTTAAACAAATTAATAAATATTTACCATTACACAAGTTTTTGCTTTTAATATACCATTGCCAATTTTTTAATTAGGTTTATTAAACCCATAGATTGAGATTGACTTTACGTCTTCTTGATCAGTCTTTAGACAGCAAGGTAGCACTTATTTATGTTTAGACTCTTTCTTTATTGAATAAAATAGGTAAGAAAGGTATCGATTGTAGTAGTTCAAATAACCGTTCTATGTCTATGTAATAAATATTCCACACAATATTAAATAACTTCACAAGAATTTTCCCAGTTTAAAGATTATGCAGAATTAATTTAAATCATTTGATTTTTATTATTCTACCTGAATTTAACAATCATGACTTTACTTTTTTCATTAAATTGTGCATAATTTTTAAACGCGTGTAGCTGATAATTTTTGGTTCACATTCAGGTTGTTCCAGACATTTATATTTGATTAACGTTTTGTACCACCATGTAGTTCTCATTCTTAGATGGGGGGAAATTATTTGCATAAAACTACTAAAACAGAGATTCAAAATTCTGACATACAGTATGTGATCCTGGCACAGATTTCTAGGTTTACTAGATACACGGCTCCAGCTTCTGAACAATCATTTAAGTGAAGCAGCCATTTTGTAGGAGGTCAAAATGTCAAATTAAATTGCTGTGTAACGTATCTTGCATTCTGTGCAATTATTGTAAGGTATACAAAAATTCACATGGAACTGCCGGTTGGGTGTAAAATGATTGTTGCAAATAACCATATATTGTGTACGTTTAAAATCTTTTCTGTTTACAGCTTTTACCCATTTGTTTCAACGTTTTTCGTTTGATAAAGGACATTTGTGTTAACAAGTAACATAAAGAGAAATTACAATTTCAAAGTCAAATTCTTAGGCTTCGTTACATGCATAAATTCAAGTGCCGGAGACTTAAAATGCTACATGGGAAAAATTTATATGAGCTGTTATTATGTCTGGAACAGCCCGTATTAATTATTTTGCGAAGAACTTTGTACATAAATAACCAAACTACAACCACAGGGACGAATGAAAGACACTGCTATTATTTATAATAGAAGTAACGCAAAAATACCCTGATACGATTCAGTTATTTTTGTTTTCAATCTACTTTTCTACCACCAATGCATGAGCTCCATTTGCATATGCATTTTTTGTTTTATCCACAAAACTACCAGATATGCAAATGTAGAAATTGTAATAAAGTATAAAAATGCTGATACAATACACGAATTATGTTGAACATTACTAGCTAATTCTGAAACTCTACCATTTTCAAAATCAGAGTTTTCATAACTTTCTACAACAACATCATCGTAATAATTAGTATAAGCATTATTAACGTCATGAGATTTTGGTAAATCAGTCATTTGGGTTTGAGTTTCATCTTCTATAAAAAACGTCAGTTTATATGGTTCATTCTGGGGAGAAGGTGGAACAGACGGCTTGAGATTAAGTATATTTGGGTTGAGATCGGCAGTCATGGCGGTTGGTGATACACCTTGGTCTACTTTATCATTGAAGTTTTCATTCACATGTTGAGATGAATTGTTAGAATTGTGAGCAGCGGCGTTTGTCAGTCAGTAGCATTTCTTTGTACACGCACATTTGCGTACGATATCTATATCTTTGGTGTAACGTGTTCCATCGTTGCATATAAGTCGTACCTATAAAAAAAAATTAATAAAATTTGTTCTTCTTATAGCTTAACATTAAGGACATACTTTACGACGTTTACTCTTTCGAGCGTGACAACACATGGACCCACATCCACCAATACATTTTGCCATTTTTAATGGTTTACGTGATCGGCATCCATGTTCAGAGTAGTACTCTCTAACTTGTTCTTTTCGACAAGATGGAGCTGAAATTTTACGCTCATTTAAGATATTTGCATATAATATTTACTGTAATTATTCATAAACATCCATTTTCATACACCATTTAAGCAAAAAAATTGTTTTAAATAAAATGGATATTACTTAGCATCCGTTCCAAAGATGGTATGCATGCATAGTGCTCTAAGGTGACAATTAAAAATTAATACATCAGTGAGAACAATAAAAGCATAATAGAATAGTAATTATTTCAATAGTACCTAAATTATGGCTTATAACTAGCCTGTATAGATTTTTGTATATTTAATTGATTTTTAAACACAAACATACATTTTGTAAAAAAACGGGATTTTCAAAAACGTAATTTCTGAATTTTGTATTAAATGATGTCTAAAGGTCAGTCTTAATGTCACATAAACTAGACTATTTACACTAAAAACAATATACTAGTTCAATTCATGAAAATACACTTTGGTATTTCAATCTAGATTTTTAACTCCAGATTCAGGTAGTAATTATATCCACGGCCTCCTGGATTAATATTGACTGAAGCAACTTTAGTTGATATTAATACAGGAAGCCATGATCTGGGATGTACAAAACTATAAACAAAAACAAATTTTTTATAGGCTTAGTGCCATAACTACAGAGTTCTCCAAATTTTGTAAAACTTGGTTACATAACCAATTAGGGCTCACAGAGACCTAAGACCCAAAAATGTATACAGGGTGTTCCAATTTTATTGTTGGTAACTTTGGGGGTACATTCCGCACCAAAAATTAAAGAACCCATATTTTTTTGTTTCCCCATTTCGACTTTTAATGGGTGCACTGGCCCCCAAAAGGTAGCCCCTAAAAATAGTTTTTTGTAAATACTTGAAGACACCCTTGACCGATTTGAATGAAATTTGGTATGCATACTAACCAAGTGAATTTACATGTACGCCAAACAATAATTTTATAAAATTCGCTAGAGAGTGCTAGTTACAGGCACCGCCCAAAAGAGAAAAAATAAGCATTTTAATAGTACTTAAATAAAATATGGTTTTGATTAAGCAAAATGCAAGTTTTTGTTATATCTTGAAAACAAAACACAATTGCAAAAATTTAAGAATATATAATCTTGTTTCAAAAAAAAATTGCAAACAACAGTTGTGAAGAAAACAATGTTCTAACTTACTAAAGAAGCAAGTTAAAGCCACTTAAAAAGTGTGATATTTTCATCCGGTAAAAAAATTACGTAGGCTAAAGATTTAGATTCTATTTTTGCAAATGTTATATTACTTTTCTTCTGTTCTAAAAAATAAGAATGTTATCGAAATACCTTGAATAAAATACACATGCTTTCAGTCAAAATTATAAAACGACAAGTACCTAACAAATATACAATTTCTAACGACCCTTTCATTGATTTTGTACCAAATTTCACAATCATGTTGCTAGTGCACTAATAGTCTAACATTTGTGATCAAAAATACTGCAAAAAAAGTTCAAAAACTATCTTATTCATGCAATTTGGCATGCTAAGTAGTTAAAGAGTTAGTACCCGCTTGTTATACTTACTGTCTTCCTCACCTTGCTCGCAGTACTTGCCCTTATAGCCAGGTTTACACCTGCACATATACTCGCCATTCCTTGTTGGAACGCACTTACTATCATGTTTGCAGTGATTACGTTCACAAGGATCGGGCGGACTGCTCGGTTCTTCTATCATAGCATCCATTTCATCTTCTTGCTGTTCCTCTTCTTCCTTTTCTGCATCAATTAATGCACAACCAGGAGTTACCTTCTGTTGGGTAGCTGCATTACCAAAATCAACCTGTTTGTGGTTGATCCATACTTCTTTCATACAACCTATAAATTATAATCATAGTATAGTTACACAACGTAAAATAGGATTAGGTACAATTTTGGTTATACCATTGAAACTAGTTAGGTTTCTTAGGTGCCAAAGAGTAAAAGCTTGTTGTCCTGGTTCTGGTGGTATACCACCCAAATACATGGGTGTGCTAAGTCTTAAATAATCCTTTGAACCTTCATTTATGATTGATCGAGCTAGGCCTCTATCGACACGTAATGTGAAGTTTTTCTTTATAGCAATTAATTCAGCTATGTGGTACTGTCCATCGGAAACCATTTCAAAGCTGCAAATATCAAAACCCGAGCAATAATCGTCGTAATGAATAAGCATCAAAATTGTTTTTACCTGTACATAGTCGAAACGGGGTAGTTTCCAACGTCATAACTGATGCGTATCCTTCCGTTAAATAATTCAACAGCCAAATGCTCTTGATGACCATCATACAGTAAGACTCCATTTTCTTGATTTGTTGCAAATACGATAGTAACATTGGCTTCAGGTTTTGTTCTTAATGGTTCTAATTCCACAAATGATGTGTTGTGTATAAAACTTAAACTCGTAAGGTATTCGCATCTTTTGCCTACAAAATTATAACTAATTTAATAAGAATCAACACCATAAAACGATCAACACAATAGACTAGTTTGATGTTCAGTTGTGAATTCAGTCGTAAAATAAATTTACGCAAGTAGATTTTTAATTATTTACCTGAATAACCAGGTGCACATTTACACATATAATCATTTGAACCGGATGGCTGAAAACAAACACCGTGGACGCAGTCATGGTTTTGGCATGGCGAAGTTTGTGGATACATCATGGCCACTAATGGTGTTCCTTCACAGAATTTTCCAGTGTAGTCAGCAGCGCATTTACACACGTAATCATTGATACCATCAATACATGTTGCTCCATTCTGAAATACATAAAAACTTTGTTAATAACTAATAATCATTATTAAGCAGAAGTGAGGAAATAAGAGAAGCATAAAGGATATTTATGGAACGTCGTTTTACTTTTTAGTAGCAGCAAATAGCCACAGAATAAATATTATATAAAATAGGATGATTTTTAAATATCTAAGAGATATTTAAATATGTAAAACTATCTTAAATATTTGTAATTATTTATTAATATCTGAGATATGAACAAATATTTTAAAATATCTCCGAGATATTTAAAATTATTTATTTAAAAACACGTCCATAATCCGACGTTCCATAGATATCAATATCACTTCTTTCTCTTTGTGTTATAAATAGTTTATTCTTACTTGGCACATATGGTTTTCACAGTCGTCAATGTTTACAGTACAATTTTCTCCTTTAAAACCAGGTACACATTCGCAAGTGTAGTGAGTAAAATGATCCACGCATCTACCATCATTTTTGCAGGGGTTGTATTCCTTAGTACAAAAGGGTATCTTCGTTTCGCAGTATTCTCCTGTAAAAAATGTTTGCTCAACAAGATGGTGACAAATAGGCCAGTTAAAACTTACCCATAAAACCTGGAGGACATTTACAGTGATATGCTTGAATAAGATCTACACAAGTTGCATTGTTTTGGCATTTGTTATTATCGCAATCATCAATGTTAGTTTCACATCGTAAACCAGAGAATCCGGGTGCACATATGCAACTAAAATATAACTTATTAGAAATTTACAGTCTGTAATTGTATATAAGTTATATAAGTATATAAAATACTTTAGTAATAAGTCATTATTATACAAAATTCAAACAAAAAAATACCATTCTATACATATTTTTATTAACGAAAATCAATACTATTTTTGATATCTACATCGTGGAGATGAGCATATTGACTTGTTATCTGCGACACAAGATTGATTGTAAAACGTACCTAAATCGTCCTTCTTCTAATACCTTGCAAGTAGCACTATTTCGACAAGGATTACCATAGCAGGCATCAATCATAAACTCACAATTTTTGCCATGGTAACCTGGTGCACAGCCGCATTCATAATCTCTTTCTGGAATACTAGAGCACTGTCCTCCATTCTTGCATGGAAATGTATAGCACGCATCGCATTTTGCTAAGATGTCGTTACTTACTTTTGCTGAAACAAATTTTAACATTAATTATACGTTTCCTTGAAGCAAAAATTAAATAAAATTATGTTGGCCACTAACTTAATTGTTAAATATTTAATTTAAACATAACTGAAGCATCTATAACAATGAAAGGAATTATATTACCTTAAATTTCTTAAGCAAAAACAAGAATTTACCTTTGCAAAGAAACGAAGAAGATGGTGTAGATAAAATAAGTTTCTCCTTCATGTTTACAGGTTCAGCACAACGAGCTATTCCAGGTTCCACATAGTCCACTTTCACCCATTCTGCTAACCATCGCAGTGAACAGTCACAGTATAATGGATTGGCTCCCAGAGCACTAAAATAAATGTAGGGTAAAAAACAGCCATGACAAAATAGCATAAAAAAAACTTACAGATGAGTTATAGACTTTAAATCAGCGAAAGTACCTTCAGGTATCATTGATATTTGATTTCCATGAAGTGATCTAAACAACAATTTGTAAAAATGACGTCATAAAATGGTTGTTTCCTAAATACTTACAAGATTCTTAATGATTTTAGGCCTGCCAAAGCATTTCGTTGCACACATTGTAGTTTATTGTAACTTATAATTAAAGTTGATAACTTGGATAGATTCATAAAAGTGCCATTAGATATAATTCCTATTTGGTTATTGCTTAAATCTCTAAAATAAAGTAGTAATATGAAAGAAACAACCATAGAATGTTAAGTGTAACTTACAGCCTGGTTAAAGCCTTAAGGTGAATAATTCGATCAGCTTGAATGCTTTGTATTTCATTCACATCTAAGTACCTACAAAATGAAGAGATGAATTATAAAAACAATAGATCTTCAGCATCTTTTAACACGTTGACTGTCGTAACGGCCTATATCTCTTGACCGAAATATAGAACAATTTCAATTTAAAAGTGTTAGGTCGAAAACCTATACCTACGGCGCTAGAGGGCCTTGAAGCCAAAAATGTTTCCAATAATTATTGCAATTTCTTGGAAACCATTAATCACATACTTTTGAAATTTTATAAATGACCAATACTCATTTATCTTGGCATTTCTACTAATTTTTGTATGAATAAATGGACCAGAGGCGTCTCATACAGGAGGGAGGGGGCGTAATAATATAATAATAACTTTTTGTCTAAATAAAATATAATTATCAATACAAAAATACACAAAAAATGAGCGAAGCACTTCGCCTGTACTTTCCTATACTTTAGAAATAGTTACTTATCATGCTTTCAAGAGTATTTCAGTACTAACGTCTTACAAGCCAACAATGACAAAATAAAATCTGTTTGTAAGATTTTGAATAATATATATATATATATATACCTACGTTCTACTACAAGCGAACGGAAATATCTATGCATTCTCGTCCTACACCGGAGAGAAACATTACTCCACACCAATCACAAGCAGACCAATACACTATTAACACACCAAAGGTTCAGCCTCAACTCGCTTAAACTTACGCTTTGGCCGGGGACATGTATAATTGTATTTAAAAACAGAATTTTTTTTATTAACGATTCATTTAACATAATTTTATTATAATCCCCGGTTTATTACTAAACAAATATGCATAAATTTTCGATTTTCAAAAAATCATAACAGGCGTGACAAACTAGTGGACTGGGTCATGAACTAAACTATAGCTTATCCCTACCTCTATAAGCCTATAGAATTTTTTTTAAATCGTGTTTCCTATTTTTAGCAAGTCAAAATTTTGGTATTTTTTCTTTTACAGTTTTAGAAGTTCCAAAAGTTCTTGTAGCTTGTAAGCATTGTGTACCCCTAGGGTACTCGCAATATCAAATTTCACCCTGATCTGAATACTTCATTTTAAATAAATATGCATTAAAACACAAATATTCAAAAATTTGCAGAAGGCATCATGTCACATATAAATTTGCGGGCTGGGACACAAACCAAATTGTAATCCATTTATAACTCTATAAGTTTACAAAATTTAAAAAAAAATCATGGGCCAGTTTTCGATCAAATTTATTTTAAAAATTTTCAAAATATGTTTCACTTTATAGCATTTTTCTTGTCAAAAAATGTTGTGCACAGTAACATTGTGTCTGCCTCTGTAATGGAAATGGAACAACAAGCTGTAACTGAATAGCAGTAGACGATACTAATACTTTTTTTTCATTGTTATGTTAAATTTCGGCATGCGTGAACAGAATACCAACAACATTATACAACACCAACCATGATAATATCGGTACGTGTGTGAAAACCGAAAGAGTCAGCCAACTTTCTAACATCTGAACACCTTTTCTCTATTAAATATTACAATTCCAAATCACAACTTACAATTCTGAAGTTTCAGCTGGAATTCCTCTTGGTATTTCTTTCAATTTTGCCCGTGAACATCTAACTACTGTACCCGTACATGTACACATGGGTGGGCAATAATTGTCTCCTAAACAACCCTGATCGCTATCACCTTCAAGAGAAACAAACCCTTTACACAAAATCAGAGTAATTTTATAAACAAAATACATACTTGTACATTTAAATTCATTTTGAGGTATTTCCTTAATAAGTACATCTTTAACTCTTTCTGGTCCAGCACAACGAGGGGATGACCCACTTAGACCTCTATTTTTTAACCATTCAGAAAACCATGCCAAATGGCAATTGCATACAAAAGGATTTTGAACTAAATTTCTAAAACAGCATTTGTTTATTTATAGGAAGTAAAAATTAATATTATAAAGACATACAAGGTATGTAAAGATGAAAGGTGATCAAAAGAACCTGGCATAATACAAGTAATTTGATTATTATTGAGACTTAAAACTTTTAAATTGTGCAAACCAAAAAACATTTTGTTATGAATTTCCAACAGTTTGTTCTCTGACAATAATCTAAAAGAAAATACTCGTAAATGTTAGCTAGAAATATTTTATTGTGAATAACATACAATTCGGATATCCTGGCAGCTCCTTCAAAGGCATTTTTTTCGATACCAGTTATTTGATTTCTTCTCAAGTCTAATTTTACTAAATTTGGGAGTCGTCCAAACAGGCCATCTGATTTGATTTTACCCAAATCATTGTCTTGCAAGAGTCTAAAATAGACAGCAAAAATCGTAATTTAAGATACAATATATTTACTATATGTTTAACTTTACTAACAATTCAGTTGTGTATAAAGGTATATCACGTGGTATTTCTTTAAGACCCCGAGCTGAACAGTCTACATTCGTACCATCACAGGTGCAACCATTAGGACATGCATTGTCGATGAGACATTCTCCAGCATAACGAGTTCTAAATTCTTCTTGACCTAGAACAAACATTGTAGCATTTCTAGATAATAGTTGTTAGCACATTTCCGTGTTGTGAGCAATGGTAATTTACCAGCAAAATAACAACTACTTCATTGGACTGAATTGTGACAACACAATCTTTTTCATGAACGAAAACAATGTTTTTAGCATATAACTTAAAGTTGATCTTGACTTTCAGTTTTAATTTTTAATATAATACAATATACCTGATTTACTTTTCAAACTAATTTCACTGAAAATATATTGTTGGTAATTTGACAATGCCAGTACATTTCTAAGATAAAGCACGACAACCCACATCTTCATGCTCACGTTCACGAATGAGTTATTAAGAATAAGATGAAAGCATACAGTTAATAAAAACGTATGAGATTAAGTGGTTAAAATGAACACCGCTACCACTGATTTATGATCAAGTGGGAGGTGCTTACCCTTACATTTGAACTTTTCATCTTTAAGGGACTCAATTCTTCTCCTCTGCATTCGTTTTGGGGTGTCACATCGTGCCCCAGATGTTTCAATGGGATTTCTGTGAAGGTATTCAGCTAACCATCGCAAATTACAATCGCAGATAAAAGGATTTCTTGCTAAATGACTACAACAGAAAAGCACTGATAAAAAAAGTTATTTGGTTTAAATTTTAAATATACTTACAGTGTCTGTATGCTCTTTAAAGAATCAAATGTTCCGTTTGCTAAAGACTGGATGTTGTTATCATACAGTGATCTAAATATGACATAATGGTAAAAGAAATTAAAAATCTTTCTTTGAGTTAAATTAATTCGTTTGCACTTACAATAAATTTAAACTGTGTAGATCTGCAAATGTGTCTTTTCTGATGCAGGATATTTCATTAGCATTTAAAAGCCTGCAAAAACAAATTATGTAACAAATAAAATTTATTATATGACGGATACTTACAATAACTGCAGGGAAACTAGTCCTTGAAAAATTCCAGCTGGCAAGTCTTTAATTTTGTTTCCGTAAAGAACTCTAAGAAATAACACATTTTCTCATAATTAAGTTCTGAGTAAAATAGCAATTTATATGTAAATATATTTCAATTTTTAACTAAACTTACAGGGATGTTAATGCTTTTAATCCTTGAAAAGCATCCGGTGCTATTTTGGATATCTTGTTGTTACTCAAGTCTCTAAAATATAATAGGGTAGATTAATTAACTTAATTTTACTCAAAATAATTTGCAAAAGTAACTCACATTCTTCTTAAACGTTTATGTGCAGCAAAAGCTTTAGTGGGAATTTCAGTTATATCGTTTTGTTCTAATCGTCTGAAAATAAAAATCTCAGTTACATTTATATGCATAAGCAAGTTTACTAAAATGCCACTAATGTTTTCAATATTACAGCTTATTTTAAAAACACTGAAAAAGTATATTATGTTGTTGCTCCTTCCTAAGGTACTTCCCAATATGATTATCCTCACAAAAGCAGTGGCGTAGGGTGATCTATTAAAATGAAGCAACAATTTTAATTATAGGTACACAGTACAGGTACACCAGGTTTAACAAAAATCACGATTTGTTAAAAAAATCAAAATTGGTAGACTTTCTTTAATAATTCAGAAATGATTAACAACATAAAATGAGATTCTTGCATTACTTAAGACCTAAATTTTTCCATTTCTATGATGTTTCCTTTTATTGTAGACGTAATAAAGTTTTGTATAAAAATGCAAAATGTAAAAGCACTTGAACAAACTATAATTAGGTACCTAAAATTTAGTTAAAATTGAGTTATACTTAAATAATTAAAGTATGGCAAAATTAATACTGCTAACATCAAGAGGTAATTGTTTAGTTCATTTTAGAGAAAAAGTAGCTGTGAACCTATAAAACTATTATTTCTAAACATTTTTTTTGTTTTTCCCCTCTCAAGTGAAGGGGAAGAAAACACTTCCCGCCACTGGAGGAGCACCCATCCAGCTTATTACACCAAACGTTTGAAGGCAATATACTATATAGTAATTTTCCACGTATTTTTATACTATTTACCATATCATCATTCAAATAAAAAATTAATGAATGATTGAAGTTTAATTAATAGATACAGCTTAGGAAAACTAATTAACATCGCTATTCTAAATTAGCGTCTGATCCTGACTTGCGCAACCTCGTCTAATATTGGCTCCCATTGTGCACTTGTCAATGTGGTTGTTTGTGATATATACATCGACCGTAAAGCGTATTAATAAAAGTGTAAGTATAAAGTGAAATTGCATTGTTAAAGCCGATTTTTTCATTACTAATAAATTGCATTCAATACAAAACAACAAATCCTTTTTTTTTTAATTTATAACATGCACGGTACAGCGTAGAAAATACAAAGCGAAAGTAAGTTCTGGTTTTCATTTTTTACAAGAAGAAATATTAAAAATGTTTTTTTCACTACTAGTAATATGGCGTAGCATTTTGACACATAATGGAATGCTGTGAAATTCAATTTCTCTACCTTAGTTCACTGACAGGTAACTAATTTTTCATTATTAACCACTGGTAAATAATGAACAAATTTATATTTTTTGATAAACCTGTGACAGTTTTAAAGAGAACGTTTTTATAGCACGATTTAATATAATCGGGAGATTCTATTTAATGGTATTTTATGCATAAAATAGTTGTTTAAATAAATTAATTTAATTTTAAAAACTTTGGTGTATTTGAATATACGTTTTTCGCGCCGTAATAAATGACAACTCTGTCAATATCAAATTCGCCTATAATACAACCACACAAAGTAAAAAAGAGACAATTGTTAATAATTTCAGTATTTCAGATGAAACCAGTTCTTAAAAACAATGTTTTTGAATACCAATGATGATTTAACAATTTTCAAACAACTGTCATGCCAACAAAACAAAAAAACTGTCATTTGTTTTATAATTTGAAATAAACAGGGATTTAAGTTAAAATAGTCATTTTTCGACAATTATAAGGGTTTATATCACTAGTAGTGAAAAAAAAAGTATATCCGCCTCGGTAGAAAAGTCTTATAGCCCTCGGACCTTACATCCCTCGGCGCTACGCGCCTCGGGATCTAACCTTAGCCCTCAGGCTATAATAGTAGACTTTTCTACCTTGGTGTATAATATACTATTTTTTACCCCTCTTGACTGTAACCCTTTAAAAAATAATTTTTATTTTATATTGTACGTCTTTTTTATTATTTAACTTTTAAAGCAACATAATACAAACCGAAGTTTTAAATTTTAAAAAACGTGCGTGCCAGATTAAGGAGGTTACCATCTCTGCTCTCGGGCGATAGCTTTACAGAGACATTCCAGCCAGTCATGAAAGTTACAATATGATTTATCGGAGGCGCCTTTGCATTAAAGCAAAAAACAGCCTCACAGGTACAAAAATTTTGTGCTAGGTATGTCTTGATTACCATACCCCACGAGCCATACAGCCCATGTGCTATAAAGTAGCAAACACCCTTTTTAAAAACTACGTGTTGAGCATTAACATATAAGTAATCCGAACACTAAAACATTAATAGCGAGAGCTATGCTACCGCCATCTCTCGCCATTCAATACGTTGTAATGCCAGTGCTTCCAAAACGTGCTATTCCAGTGGTTGTCAACCACAAACACAGAATTCAGAAGTAAAAATTAGAATTAAATTACAATATTTTACAAAAACGGTGTTTATTATCAAACCACAACTGAAATGTCTACTCAATATGATGTCAGTCACTGCTCTTGCAAATTAATTTTTCTCTAAATGTATTAATTTTTTAACAAAAACTTTCGCAGATGTACGTTGTTTGTTAAATAACATGACTTTCGTGCATGTTACTTACTAATCAATTTTCCGCAAAATTGATAACTTTGTAATAGGTAAGATATTGTGTAAATTTTAATAACTACAAAGATGAAATGTTAATAAGTAATAATTATGCCTAATGAAAGACATATTGTTATGTATAGAGTGGATAAGTATTTTGAAAACAATTTTAGCAGGTACAACAACAATATTTTCTAAAATTACACTACTCACAATTCTGTTGTTCCTTCAGGCAAGTGGTCAGGTACCTTAGTGAGGGCTTTTTCACGACAGTCGACGATACCATCAGCACATCTACATGGATGTGGACACTGGGGTTCACTAATACATTCTCCACTAATTGCCTTTTCCACTAAACCTGTAAAAAATATTTTAATATTAACTAGAATTAGAATATTTTTGTCGTTTATTCCGGATTTGTTTTAAAAAACATTCCAATTTTCCAATGGTTACTCCGATTTGCATATTCGTACAAACAGACATTAAAAACATGTACAGCTTCAAACGTTTTATACTTCATTAGCTATTGTGAACTTATCACATATGACATAAGCAGGACATTTAATTTACATACAGTACAGAACAGCACCACGGGGATTCTTATAGCTAACGCATTCTTACCATTGAGACACGCTGTCCCAATTTTATTTACATTATAGGTATAATTCTGATGTTTGCTATTTGGTATTTAATTAACATTTTCACTAGTAGGTTGTACTTACCAGAACATTTAAATTCTTGATCTTGCAAGTCAGCAATGTTTTGGCCTTTAAGGTGATTTGGTGAATTACATCTCGTGTATTGGGCCAATCGAGGAGAGTGACGTAAATATCGTGCTAACCATGATAACTGACAGTCGCAGTGAAATAAATTATCGTTAAGACGTAAAGTCCTTAGTCTGAACATATTACTGAACATGTCTTTTCCTATCCATGTAAGATTGTTGTTATTTAAAGTTCTGTAAAGAAAATACAATTCTATATTAAGTATACAATATGCAAATACACTTTTTAGTTGCTGAACATGCTAAAATTTAATTGATGATGATCGGTTTCTAGACAATTATAGTAGTTGGTGTTGCTGTTTAAAATAAAGAATCAATATAATATTCTTAGGGTTTAAATTAAGCGAGATTTAGATAAATACAACAAATAATAATAAATGTACAGTTTTCTTGTAACATTAGAAACACTTTCTTTAAGGAAAATTGTTTTCTTTAGTTTGGTAGCGATTTCAGAAAGTGAAAAGTGTTTAAGAAAAGTCTTTTGATGTATACAGGGTGTGCTACCTAAAACTCCCCTGGCTATAACTTTTTTATTTAAAGGTAGGTATTATGATGGGCGGGGCATCAAATTGTACTTAATTTAAAACATTTCCCAAACAGC
Source organism: Ctenicera cuprea (assembly GCA_958336395.1). Taxonomy (NCBI): domain Eukaryota; kingdom Metazoa; phylum Arthropoda; class Insecta; order Coleoptera; family Elateridae; genus Ctenicera; species Ctenicera cuprea. The sequence goes on from OY284494.1 coordinate 43,207,342, forward strand.
TACTGAAAATTGAGAAACAATTAGTAGTCAAAAAGTTGTTAGTATTCATCTGAACCTGTTTAGTTAGAATATTTTTTCCCTACACACTTACGAAGATTTTGTTAATATCATTATATAGAGAATTTTATTACCTACATAAATTTGATGTATGATCAATTACATTGTTTGTTTGTTTTATACAAGGCGTTCGGAAATTTCTGACACCTAACAAAGAGGTATATTGTACGTTGAAAAATAGGACAAAAAAGTTTTACAATCATGTTTCCAAAAATGCTTTCCTAAAGAGTTACAGACGGTTGAAGATGATATGTAAGATGCAGCTTTCCTTGAATAACTGTTGATCGCTTTGTACTTCAAATTTGATATAGCGTTATTCTGAAACCGGTTGCTACATGCTGTGTAATACAGTGAAGTAAAAAAAACATTTTTTGAAAAGCGAAACGCCTATATGCGGAAAAGGTGTCTTTCCGAACATAACCTAGTGTGTCAAATCGTTTTTTATCTTGAGCTGCCCAAATAGCCCTAAACTTTCACAATTTTTGTAAATTTACGTACATTTTTCAAAATACCTTTAACCCTTTCGTGACCGTGCGGGGTAACTCAATTACCCCAGAAGTAATTTTTTTTAAATATTTTCTTAAATAATGTATTTACGGCTTTGCCCGTCCATGTATGCCTTCAATAAACATTAGCGTAGGTTAATAAATCATATTTGTTTGTAATTTTGATTTTTACAAATATTTCTTTCAACTTTTTCATCCCGCCCGTAAATATTCCTCAAAATGCTGCAAGTACAAGGTGCTCATTCTGTCTTCGAAAACATGACCGAAAGTCAAAAATATCATGTCACACATGCGGAAAAACAATCTGCAATATCCATTGGAAGGAAATAAAAAAATATTTTTGTCTTGAATGCGAAGAGTTGGAGAATTAATCATTTTACGTTTACTTCATTTATTTAGAACACATAAATTTTTATTTGTATTGTCAGTAAATAAAATACTTAGAACTGCTTTGTTGTATTTATTTTGACTTGTAATATCTTTAAAATAAATATAAAACAAGTAAAGTACCAAAAATTTAAAGAAAACCATGGGGTAACTGAGTTACCCCGCACGGGCTGTCAAGTAAATTCCATTGGCACGGTCACGGAAGGGTTAATTAAATATTTAGTACTAGTTGTGATTCATAGGTGTCGTTATTGATGTTATATTGAAGAACTACGCGGCAGAGAGCAATAGGAAAAATCTATCTACACAGCCACCCAGTTTGGCAGCCACCAAGTGAATCGCCCTATGTAATAAAGAAAGAGAAGCGTTTTTCTGTTCCATGAACATCAATAAATTTATTTTTCTGAGAAATCTTTGGGTAAAACTTACTGAGTAAATTACAAATTAGTGAAAATTTTAGAAAAAAACAACTATGGAACTTACACTTGAAATAACATTTAGGAAGTAAGGTTTCCTTATCCACTGCAATTATATAAACACCCTACCCAAGCAATAATTTAAAATATTGTAATAAAGGGAGGTCTCAATATTAATTTTCTCATGCAAGCATTGCCAGTACATCCGGTGAAGACTCCATAAAAATTTGCACCTGCAGTCGTAAGAGCGATAAATGAAATTAATAACCCAATAAATCATAATGGAAAATTTAGCTAAGTATGTACGTGCCACACGATCGCTTTATGGTAATGGCACCAAGAGCTGCAAAGTACCAAACAAACAACCTGGAGGTGAGCTTAGGTCCGGTAAGATCTCTAAATACGCGTTCTGCAGACGTGACTTGATTGTAATCTTGGGATTCCTTCACGAACAGAACTTTGCAGTGAAACTGCAACCATGTAAGTTGCAAATATTGGGGTTGGCATTTTATTTCACGATTACAAATGCGTAGGTGGTCGCCTCTCATTAAAATTCGTACAAAATCGCGTGTTTAATGATCTTATTGAAAATAAACCAGGCATCCAACTTTAGAATTGCAGGGGCGTATTCGTAAGTGGGGCTGTCTTTTTGGGTGTCAAATGATTGCTGCAAATAACCTTACCGCGCAAGTTTAAAATTTTCTGTTTACAACTTCTATCCATGTATTTAAACGTTCTTCGTTTGACGAAGGAAATTTGTGTAAACAAGTAACATAAAGTGATTAGAAATATCAACAGTAGTAATAGTAATATTACACATTTAACCAAAATATGACTTTGTACTAATCGCATAATGTACATATTTTTTTGCACTATAAGGACAAAAAAGCTAGTTTTGTACACCTACAGTTAAAATAATTGTAGATTTGTAATGTAGGATAACAGCACTTAATAATATTTATCTGCATATCAAATTTCATAAATTTATCTACATATTTTGCTAAGGTATTCAACAAAAACTAACTTTTGGAGACCTTCTTCTGAAAGTTTTCAAACACCCTATGTATGTTTAAATTATTATTATACTATTTGTTTTAAAGGGCGTATAAGTTCTCCGTAGAAGATGCTTTTACTTTGAAAAAAATAATGGAATATTAGGTACTAAATAAAAGTTATTTTCAAAACCAATGAAGCCCAAATTCCCCGTTTAGAGACGAATTTGTTGAATATGTAATCAAAGTGATATATAAAAAAGAAAACACAAGAAATAAACAGAGGCGCGTGTAAGAACTGGCATTCTTGTGGATTACAGGGGCGACGTTGGTATTCCATTCTATTCCGTCACATAAAATATAAGAAAGCGTAAAAAAGGAACATTTACTTACAGAATTTCTAAATCCTTAAAGCTTCTTAGTGCTAAATCGTCGATGCAAGTAAGGCGATTGTTATCAAGTTGTCTGAAAACAGAGGGAAAAAATGTTAATAAATTTTAAAGAGGCGGTAAAAAGGAAACTTACAAATTTTTAATTGCAGATATTCCTCGCAAAGTTTTTCTTCCAATTACTGCTATTGAATTGTGGCTCAAATCTCTGAAATTTTTAAATATAATCTCAATGATTAGTCGTTGAACAGTAAATTAAAAAAATAATTTAAAAAAATATATTTTGCTGTTGGTTACGCAGATGAACGCAATTTCTTAGCAGTCAAAACTCCACAGTAATTAATCATCCTTATGTTAACTCGAGATATTTAAATTAGCATAACAATTTCTCATTACCATATTTAAATTCGATAATTTTTTCCTTATAGCATAATTTTATATTGATTAACCAATCATAATTCGATGAACAAGCTATTTACATTTAATTATAGCTCAGATAAAAATAGAAGGAGGCAATTTGGCCCACTTAAATGTTTCGACTTGAAACGTTCGGTTCGTTGTCAGAATAAAACAATGAGGAAAATTATCTTTTGCTGATTATCTAGGCATTAAAAACGAATTTACAAAACATTTTTCGGGTGGGCTTGGCGAGAACAACCATAAAATTGAGTTGGGCTTTGGCAGGAGTAATTTGCAACAAATTAACTTAAAACATACAATTGTAAAAAACGAACATTTAGCAACAAATAACAATTTAACGACTTAATTGCGCAAATAATGCCCATAAACCTCCACTTTGTGCTTCACACAAAAATATAATTTACTTACAGTCGAAATAAGTTAGCCATCGTTGAGAAAAGGTTGTCAGGAATGTGTCGAATATTATTCCCATTTAGTCGCCTGAAAAGTAGAAATTTGTATACGAAATTAATGTGTTTATTGCTTTTTTAATGTTACTTACAGCCTTTCAAGATTTACAAGATCCTGAAAAGCGTCCTTTTCCATGGTGTGAATTTGATTATCCGTTAATTGGCTGAAATAATAATAATTATCAATTAAGGGTAATTGTATTATAAAATACGATAATAAATTGAAAGCTTTTACTAATAGCACTATTTCCAATACAACAACAAAAATACATATTGTACTCTGTGAAAATTAATGGTTTTCCGGACACATTAAATTAGGTGCAATTTGCGTCAAAATCTCGAATTCGAAAGTTTTCATGAAATCAATATTTCCCTATACTGATAGTATAGGAAAGTAAAAAGCCCTCAATATGTTGAACGGTACTGAATAAGTAATAATTACAATTTCTTTAATTAACTAAGGCTTTACAAAGCATATACAATATAGATAAATAATTACACAAAATAACTAATAAAAATTTCCTTACAATATGATCAACTTTTCGGTTGTGTTTAGTACCAAATTTATCAATTCTCGAATGTAAATCTACATTTTTAGATAACATCAAAGACTACATAGTCTTTGATAATAGTTTCCCAATATAGAGGAATGCTAAAATTGCTGAATATTCGCCACCAGTTTTCCGGTTTGACAAAACCTATCTTACTATTCTATAAAAAAATAGATCAAAAAACAAATTAATTAATGGTCTTATTCCCTAATTGTAAACAACAAAAGAGTTTTTGTGTGGGTGGAGTACGTAAAATCTAAATGAACTTAGACATAATTATTTTAAAATGTGCTTTATTTGTGTGGGGTAGGCACTTGGGTGGACACACATTATTTGGGAAGGGAGTAGGTATACCTACCCACCAAGGGCCCCTGTTGGCTAAGTGCCTGCGAGCATTTTACAAAATAGAAATAAATTTTCTGGTTTCGAACATGTACATGCTGACTGGCCTTATAGAATGTCAAAATTTTAGGGTTTGTTTAAAAATTCATCATGAAAAAAACATTTTCTGGAGAAATCAAACTTCTCATTTAAGATTTTTTAGAATGCAGCATTCGCGGCGTTGAACTAGTCTGACATAATATTTAAAATTTTCTGATCGGCTGGAAAGAGATTTGGAAGAGAAGTGGTTACCAAATAGGTATTGTGATGGCATCAACGAATAACTAAAAATGATGCAACTTTTGTAAATATTAATATTACAGAAAGGAGCTGCATAGTGTGCTGCATAACCGAGAGGCGTACTACACAGCAGCAAATGAATATTTCTTAGTACCCAACGAAAATATATTGCTGTACTATAGTACCTAGATGCAAGAAATGTAGACGCGTACAAACATCTTTAAACCTCTCTCTTTAGCATGTAATAAACAGGGATCCCAAATGTCCTAAATATCCTAAATTTAGCCTACTTCTGTTGAATATGGTTGTTTTCTGATTGATGACGTGTCGTAATTTTACACAGAGTAAATTCAAATCTTGGTCAAAGTTTATCCAGTGACTTCATAATCAAAATTTTGTAAAGTGTAAACAAAAGTGCATTTGGTGCATAATATTTTTGCTAAAAATCTCTCCACTAAAAAAAATCAATGTAAATCTGTTTAGGTAAAAATTCTGTACTATGAAGCGCCGCTTGGACCAGTTAAGGAATTTAAAGAGTACATTATTTTTTTTATGACAAAATTTTTCTCATAGAGATAAGTTTTGTCAAAATAAGTAATAATTTTTCAGAAATTTTTTTAATTTACTAACAAACTTTTTATTTTTTTAAAATTCTGTAGGATATGACAGCATTTCTACTAAAATTGTACAGTAGGTATGTACCGCATAAGGTACTAGAAATTATTTTACACCTAATGATTCATTTACATTAGGCCACTTTCCCTTTGCGCTGAAAACTGCAGCAGTTGTTCCCATCTATAAACGTGGTGATTTAAACGACCCATCTAACTATGGACCTTTAGCCCTTTTATCTACCTTATCCAAAATCATTGAAAAAAGCTGCAAAAATAGATTTCTTGGGTACCTACATATTTTTAAAATTTTATCTAAATTTCAGTTTGGTTTTCAAAACAATACAAATACTAGTGACGCCATGTTTAACATTATGCACGAAATTTACTTTAACATTAACAATAAAAATCAGTTTTTGTGATGTTTCGTAATATTTCTAAGGCCTTCGAATTTTACAGCAAAAACTAGAACTTCATGGTTTTCGGGGTGTAACGTTAAACTGGTTCAATACGTATCCTAGTAATCGAACGCAACCAGTAAAAATTACTGATAAATTATCCGCTTCTTCTGCTATTACATGTGGCATACCTCAAGGTTCTGTCCTTGGACACATTTTATTTCTCATTTTTTTCAACTTGATATCAGCGGTAGTTTTACTATATTTGCTAATGATACAATGTATTTTATGGTCAGATCTACATTCCAAATTTTAATTACTAAAATATACTAGGATATGCTGAAAATAAAAGAATGGTATGACTCCAACCTTTTGTGCTTAAATACACAAAGAAACATTATTTTAATTTTCAACGGATCTATAAATCCAACTGCTCTTAACAATTCTGTTACAATGCAAAGTAATACAGCCAAATTTTTAGGTTTATATATCGACAATTCATTAAATGGACTAACCATACGCTAATAAACTGTTGTCTATGTTATCAAAAAATTGTTATGCAATTCGCACTATTTCCTATGAACTGAGGTTACCAAACAGCGCGACTGGCCTACTTTGCTCTGATTGAATCGCATTTACGCTACAGTATTGTATTTTAGGGTACGACATAACAAGAAAAACCTCTATTATATTTTTATTGCACAAAAGAGGGCATTTAGATATCTGTGCAAATCAGGAGCACAGAATTTTACCATTAACACGTCTTACTTGTTATAAATAGCTTGCTTAATTCACAAGTTTACATAGCTCAAGTTTTATGGAAATATCACGCTTGCAGTGCACCCAATGCCAAAAGTCGTTCCAAAATGTTTAAAAGTAAGAATTCCCTACAAAACTAAAAAAAGAAACAAAATATCATGTTTTTTTTTCATCATGTGCTTTTGTTTCTAAAATATTCATTAATTAATATGTCCACAAACTTGTTAAAATTTTGAAAAAAGTCAAATAACTCGAAAACCACTAATTTTAGGATAGTAGTACTTATAGATCAGCAATTAAATGTAAAATCTAAAAATTCAATAATATACAAGGTGTTCAGTAAAAATAAAAAAGTAATGTGCTGTACAGGCATAATTAAACATCCACTATAATTGATAGTAATTTCAGGTTATGCAGCAGTTAATGATCAACAACTTTTGTTAAGAAATAAATTTGATATTCTCAATAGTTTAGAAAATAATAGTAGGGTGACACTTAAATTAGGCACTGACTCTGTATTGTAATAAAATCAAAAAAAAAATATGCTATTTGACGGAGTCAAGGCCAACTATTACTACTATTTAAAATGTAAGTTTGGGTTGTATTTCAGGTACTAATAAACTTATGTATGCACTATTTTCCTTTATCTATTATATTTGCAATTGAAAAAACCGTCAATTCGCAGGTTGTTTTTTTTTAATTTAATTCAGAAAATTGGCAGCTATGCCTAAAGTTTGAAACGGCCGGCATTAACTTTGTCTTGTAATTCCGCTCAACTTTGTTAATTTAACCGACTCGGTATGTATTATAATAAAAAAATTACCCACGTAATGTGGTTGATTCATGTGACCCTGTATAAAGGCTAAAAAGAGAAATAAAGTCAAATTTAGGGTTAGTGTAAAATAATTGGAGTGAACTATTAACTTCAAATTCGTTTAGAATGTTTAAAAAATAATGCTGATGCGCCCAAGTTAATGTAACATCTGCAAAAAATTTTAATTTTTATTTACTCAATATCATAATAAATTAGTTATTAATACTTACAGAATCCGCAATTTTCCCATTCTCTCAAAATCCGTTTCAAATATGATAGTAATGTTATTCCCCTGGAGGTCGCTGCAAAAGAAACACAAAATTAATCAGCTTTGAACAAATATAAATGGCATTATTATTCAAGCCACATTCGCTACCAGCAATTAAAAAAAGTACAATTCCGCACAGATTTCGGGGCATTCCGTTCCATTAAGTCAATTTCACAGAATTAATCGAATTAAGTGGTAGAGTAGGGTTATGCAATGTGGTCCCTAGGAGCACCCACCATAAGAGAGTGCGCCACGAGACGGGTGCACCTTTGGTATTCTTGTCGAGTACGCGTAGACACGGGTCCCCCAATATTCAATTAAACCCCTCAATCAAACGCTTCGGAGTGTTGCTGTATGTAATCAGCCGTTTATTTCATAGAAGCATCTTCGAACATTGCTGTACTCGATCGACTTCGCCTTTTACGATAATCCCATAAAAAATTTAGTTTCAAGTTATTAAAGTTTATTTTAGATAAAATATGAAAAGAATTAAATTATCGTGTATCAGCAAAAATGTAACTAATGCAAAAACAAATCGAAAGTCAGAGTCGGGTTTGAGATTGTTAGGTAAAATTTTTAGGCTCTGCCTCTAAGAAGAGGATAATTGTTTTTAGAGTTTATGATTTTAATTCTTTATTGGGGCGCCTTAAGTGATGTAAGGGACTGAAGACTTTAATGAGTTAAGTCTTCGATCTCCAAACATTTTCCCGTCGAAAGCAGATACAATTAAGAGGAGGTCTATGGGGCCACGTGAGAGTAGCGCGTTTGGAGCTTAACTAATATTCATTTCTCACAGAACAAATTTAAGACATCACAAAAGCTCTATTAAAAGTCTCAGTGTGTATAAGTTTTGCAGACCACAATCAAGGGTCGGATCCAGAACTGTATCTTTTGAATTGATTGTGTGATAGGCACATGGTGAAACATTATTAATATACTATTAATTTTAAATAGTTAAATATGTATTAATGTATCTTGTTTGTCAGGACAAGAATACTTAATCGGCTTATGCCTGTTAGCTGTTTGTGAAATCATACAAACTAAAGTTTCGCAAGACATTGCAGCTTGCATCTTCATGGTGATTAGAACACTAAAATCAAATCAGGTATGCGGAGGTGATTGAAACCCCTTTGAGCCAGTCGGGCAGAACGGCGGAGTTCTGGTTGGCTGTCACCGTTGGGTGGAAACGGATCCGGTGGAGCGTGATCGTGAGATCGATGCTGCTTACGAGTCCTTAGAGGATGAACTACTGGAGTCCAAGCTGTACAGAGTCTAAAACTATCCACTCTGTTTATGTTGTCAAGTTGCTTCTCAATTTCAATTGCTTCACGTATGATACGAGGGAAGTAATGAGGTACTCTGGCGAGTGCTCGAGCATTCTCAAAGTCCATCTTATGCCCAGTTAAACCAGCGTGTTTAGCCATCGCCGATTTTGTGATGCGTCTGTGTTTGCAATTGACACAATAACGTGTAAGCAAGCAGGCCTAAACTATATCAGAACAAGCAACAGTTAAACAAACTGGCAAATACGAACGGTTAGTTTCGAAGCTGCTTTTGACGGCGCTATTTTTGCCGTTGGCATTTTTGACGGTGCTATTTTTGCCGTTGACATTTTTAACGACGCTATTTTTGCCGGCGCTATTTTTGCTGACATTTTTGACAGCGACATTTTTGATGGCGCTATTTTTGCAGGGGCTATTTTTGCCGACGCTACTTCTGACGGCGACAGTTTTTGATGGCGCTATTTTTTCCGGTGGCATTTTTGACTGGCGCTATTTTCGACGGCGCTGTTTTTGCCGGCTAAACTTTTGACCTGCGTTTTTTTTGCTGGCGCTTTTTTTGTAGGTGTTATTATTGCAGCGCTAGTATCGAGGCGCTATTTTGACCCCCAACCTCAAAGCCAAAACCACAATTTTTGCGGTTTCGTTTAATACCCTGAGCTGTTGAAGTTTTTTATTTGCTACGAATCCAGATTCTCTAAATTTTTATAACCAATTCGATCACGTACTCATGAGATACATGTTTAACAACATGCGTTTCATTAAAAACGGCAGTTCTTTCTCGAGCACACTGCTCGTAAATGTAAATAATACCGATACTTTCGCCAAAGTTTATCACATAAAATGTTTGTTAAAATTGTTTAAGCCATAACTGGAAAGCGGAATGTACAGTTTCAATTTTTATTTCGCTGTTGGTTGGCATTTTTTAAGCGCTTTGATTTGATAATCGTATTTAATTTATGATGTTACGCAGGGTTATGTTGCTGTTTAATATTTTTGAGTTGGAGAGTTGAGCGGGAGGGTTAAAAAACAAACCGTTGCTTTAAACTTGACTTGACACAAAACGCAAACACAAACGCATAGTCCATTTTTCCATTCGTGGTGCGCTGCTTCTCAAATAAACATTTGTCAACGTGCTTAAGCCATAACTGGGAAACTAAATGTCCGATTTTAATTTTCATTTTACTGTTAGTATCTTAAAGCGCTTTAATTTGATGCATCATAAGGGGTATGTTGCCATTTAATATTATTAAGTTAGAGTGGGTGGGGATGAAGGGGTGAGTAGACACTCAACAACTCTAATGCCATATTGTGGCCCCCTTTGCAACCTGCAACTTTGCTTTGAGGAAAGGTGGAAAGTTTTAAAAAGGATATTTGGTAGGTCCTAACAATAAATGAATTGGATTGAATTTTGAATTAGATTATAATGTTCATTTTTTCCTAACCATACAAAAATTACAAACATGTCATACACATTCTGTAAATTAATATAAACTTTGTTATTGCCAATTAAATATGATTAAAATTTAAAATATAACATGATTAAGAGAGTACAGCAAACATTTTATAACACAATCCTCTTAACGCCAATTTACAGGGGTCACATAAAGCAGACCTTAACGTACGAGTGAACAAGTACGTAATTTAATTAAAATTTAATAATGCAGTTGAAATGATAAAACAGTTTCGGCAGGCAGATTCATTACCGTCCATTCACGAATGATAAATCAGAAGTGAATAATTGGTTTAACAAGTGAACGGGTTATATTTGCACACTACCGGGGTACGTTGTGTTTGGTCAGAGCAAACATTTTATTCCGTTCGGAAGAAGGGGCACAAGTGCGTGATAATTGCTATTAAAAATAATGAAATAACTCAATACAATTCTTTTAGGCTAGCATGCACAGCTGTTGTGCCACGTTATAAACTCTTTACATTTAATTCATGAAATACAAAAACCGCATGATAATCTACAAAAAAAGTTAATATACAAATGAAAATTAAATGTTTTGATAGCTTCCACATACAATGTTGTTGAAGATTGGGTTCGTTTCTTTATATCTCCGGAATAATTGGCCCGATTTTGATGAAAATCAAAACATTATTGAGAAAATGGATTAGGGTCTGTTTATTCAAAAAGGAGTTGGCAGGTCGACTTAAAATTTGGGATGACGGTAGCTTTAGGAGGGAAAATGTTGGTTTGTTTTAATGTATTTTACCTATTAAAGAAATAAAATATGAACTTCTAAACTCTAACCTTTATTATGAGGACAAAAGAAAAAGTTAAAGGTAAAATGCACTTCCACGCCACCGATTACTTAGCTGTTGTAATAACAAGACGAATGGGCTGTATAAAATGTTATCTTATCACAAAAATTCTGAAGCAAATTAGCTCGAAACCCTGAAGCTTTTAAATAATGCAAATGCTTCTTTCTGTACGTGCATTAAATTCGGTAATTTTATTCAAAGTCGGGATCAAAAAGAAAACAACGAAAAACACTTTCACCTTAATCAGATAAGACTCATTTCGGGGGTAAATTAGTGCTGTAGAAATTAAGTCGTCGCACTTTTCGGGTTACGTGAGAAATAATCATTTGTGTCGCCACAATGTTTATGTAAATGCCTTTGTATGAGGGCAGCTCACGCGAGCCTACCATTTTTCGTTCCCGCTATTTAATTTTTCACAAGATAAATTTTAGTAGACGCGGGAATGCAAGATTTCTATACGTACTTCTGTGTTGGAACGCATGTTCTTAATTAGAGGAATTCCATGACTATGTTAGTGAAAAGCTTTTTTTTTAAAAAGTAAATTTAATTTCTAGAGCTTTTCCCCAATCTGAATTAGTCGACCTTTGAAATCTTTTTCGATAAAATACTGAACTTAGTAAAATCTTTAATGTAACCCTTGCCATTTTCCCGTCACTATTAATTTGCTATTTTGTCCAACGTCATCGATCAAACTTCTCTGACCTAACCAATCATTTACGGTACAATCAAAATCCATTAAACTTAGAAATTTAGGGCAGCAGATCTTGGATCTTGATGTAAACATGCTATTTTTAGATTTTCAAATTTTGTGTAGGTTTGTTCGAATTACACGATTTCAAATTATTTAAATTAAAATTATGTCTATTCTCCGTCGTCACCACCTCTTTCTTCAAGTCATTTAGAAATCTATATTTTATTGCTGATTCTTCCATTTATAATATATCCACCAATTACTACGTCGCTTTTAATGTAAAAATCAATTAAATAATTATATCAAATATATGCAAGCTTAAAAACCAAATAATCCAATTTATTTGTTTTTCCCTAAACAGGAAAGTACTAGCTAAGCGTAAAAATGTATTGTCATCAACAATTAAACTGATTAATAGCAAAACTTGTCGTTTACATAAACCAATAATTTGTATAAACTCATAAAAAAAATAACGACCTACGACACTGTATATAAACGTTAATAAATATCAAATCGTTTACAAGTCTTGTAACTGTCTAAAGAAAAAAAATGCCTCAGACATTGAAATAATTAGAAATTACAAATTTTGAATAAATCACTGAATTGTTTCGATATCAGCTTTGTATTAATGTAAAAATTTTTTAAAAAGATAATTTTTAGATCTAATGCAATAAATTAAATGTACGGCGTAAATTACATCAGACACTCCAGGATGTACACGTTTTAAACAATATCAAATGTACAACAAAATGGCTTTACACAACCAAAATAAACTATGTTTTTAAACTTAAAAGTGCTTGAAGTTAACTAACACAGTGAATAATAGTTATGGAAACAATGCAAATCGTAAGAAAACAATTTAATTAAACAAATTAGACTTCAAAGCTTAATAACCTCACACATTACCCAATAACAAATCTTTCAGGTGAAAACTGCAAATAAATATCACAAATTAACTAAATTAATGAGAAATTAGCTACAGGTAACTAGCAAATTTAAAGAATTCAAATATATACACCAAAATAGTAAATTCTGAACTTAAGCAAGCTTGATTTATTTTACGGAAAATCAACATATTCAACAAAGAAAGTCTGAATAACTTCAAAATTTGGCTTCCAACTGAATTCTTCTTACATATTTATTTAATTACACCAACTCGTGTTTGTTTTGCTTAAGCAAAACAAACACTCGTTGCTATGTAACTAGTTTTCCTCATTTCGTAACCCGATTGTTTGTTAATTCACTCGTGGTAGGGTACTATAAGCAGAAGATTATCGTTGAAACAATTTTGGTATTGTGTAAATACGAAACTAATTTCAATTAAAAAAATTAAAGAAACAGTTAAAAACTGATAGAATATTTCATGTTCTACAAAAACAACCAACTTTAGTTTCAAAGTTTTTTATTCATTTGGCAATCTCATCTTAATTGTTTGAATTGCCTGACCTAAAATTGTTGTAAAAAACTGTTCTTCTTCGATTTACACCAATAATTTTCTCAGAAGTTTCCGGACGTTACTAATAATGAAGCGAAAACTAATATTTCACTAAATGTAAAAAACGACCAAACGCATTTAAAATTGTCTACAACCACAAACATTTCAAAGTAACCAACCGCCTGTAATTTTGAAAACCGCACCGCACCGTCGATAATTTATTAGAAATTGGTGGATACATCACATCTCTAATTCACGGTAAATTTAATTTGAGGGTTCCCATACAAATTTAATGCAGGTATGTGTTAGTTGACAAATAAAATTGAGAAAACACAATACAATAGAATAAACGTCACCACGTTGTTGAACGGGATCATTCAGCTAAAAAGTAATACGTATGTGATGTCAGAGATGTGTTATTTGAAATGACACAAAAATAATAACCATTATTGAACATGTCAATCATACGCTCGTACATGATCAGAAATAAAATCCAATTACAAACAGGAAAATTTACAAATTAGCGGTTATATTATTCACACCAAATTCAAGCCATTCTTAACGATAAATATTATTTAATGGTAATTAGATTTATTAAGTAATTGATAGGATAAACGTGTTACTGTGTAAAATATTATTTTTTCCAAACATTCAATCAATATTATTCGGAAATAGTGTTAAAATTTGAAAAATCAGCCTGGGTAATTACAAAATATTAAACCCCTAATAAGGATACGTTCACCTATATGATTACTATTAACAACTAATTAAATGAAGTAATTAATACCAACCATAAAACGTAAAACACTGTATACATTTTCAGATAACATGTATCATTACTGCACATTAACATTCTGTTCACGGATATAAGCGTGTACACATTCAATGTGCTATAATGCATATTAAATCTGAATTAGTACTGATACAGCTAGTAATGCATCTGCTACAGTTTCCATCATTATTATTCTGATGGTGTTCTCATGTTTATTTCTCACATAAGACAATAAATAATAATCCTACACTATTATATTGGAAACGTGGTGTGCAGCCTTGAGAAATATTAATCATTTAGGTAAAATCATAATTTACAGGACAACTTTGTAAGTTGTTGAAAAAAACAATAAAGAAAACAATTAAGAATCATCACATTTTTAATCGAAAATTGCAGCCCAAATACAAACATTTTAAATTTCTTAAGTTTTTATACTTTCTCGCATAACCATAAGTGTCGAGAGTGTATGGTGATGCTATTAGGACAAGCCTTCATACATCAATTTATATTACTATTAATTAAGGTTGAAAGAATGAGCGAAGCACTTTCCTATACTAGCGACACTTTACTATTCCTCCGTTCAAAACACAATGTTGTAGCCCCACAGCAGTGGCGGTACAAAACAAACCCACATTGATATTACTTCGTAAATGGCAAATAAAACACTTTGTATAGATACCGGTCGCGCAACGTAAAAGACATAATATGACGTGCAGTCACAAAGAGCTATGCCACAGCTGCTACCTCACTACTCGCGGCTGCTTCAGCGTACTGTCAATAGTTCGGTTTGCATTACTTAAAACTGCCCGCTCGGTCAGGTTTCTTTAGAAACTAGTGTCTATTGACAATTATTACTTTCTTTACGAGAAACCTTACTATCAGGTGCAAGGTCAATTACACGCAATCCGTAAAAATTACTGTTTGTTAGTGGTAAAATAATAACATTTTCTGTTTTTTTAAACATGAATCAAATTTGTAGTAAAGTAAAGTAGTTCACTGATTGAATGGTGCTCTTACTAGATGTACAAAAAACCATTAACTTGCTCCGTAAATTATTTATTACATTAAAAATTAATGGATACATCCAAAGTGTTTATCTTATTCGTATAGCATTAGTTAATCAAATCAATACTACTTTCAAGACCAAGAATAAACCAGAAATCGTATATAGCAGCAGAATAAAAGAAAATTTCCAAATTAATCCATAAAAATTTCATTTAATTGTATCTAATTTTCCTAAAAGCTTCTGCCGATCGATACAAAGGAAAACAAAATAGTCCAAGTTAAATAGTCTAAATTCCCTTAAATCCTCGAGCAAATTTAATATCCGAAAAACTTCATTAAGAATACTAAATCTCAATTAACTTAAGCTATTAAAGCGTAATATTAAACGTTTTAAGACTGAACTTATATGAAACTGTCTCCATAAAAAGTTTATTAACCTTCGGCTTCATAAAAATCCGCGAAGCCAACTTGTGTACGGCAGTTAATACCCTTATCCGAGCGAGCTGTTACATGTGATATTAAACACCATATTGGGGATTTTTAAAAATTAATAACAAACTTTGTCCGGAATGGTGATCCGGATTAACTGCAGTGGGGAATCTGGGGGAACTTGTTACATGCTGGAAGCGCAACATTCACCGGATTAATCTCGCAACTCGCAAGATTTAGTGGCCACCGCTTCCAACACCATGTTGTTTCCTTCAGTAAACTCTTGAATTTCTCATGGTCTTCGCTTGTTTCTAACACACTTATGAAAAATTGTTTAAAGGAAGTTATTTCATCACACTTACGTTTCCTTCACAAGAATAACGGAAGGTATTACTTATTTTACAAATAAATTTTTATTATTTTGTGTTGGTGAACTTAAAATTTATTGTATTATAGTTATTATATCAAAACCTTATTAAACTATTTATTAGAACGTAGGTTACATTAGTGTGATTGGATAAAATGGCACGAAATTAGGTGGTTATAAATTCAGTTAAGCATTGTATAAAAAATATGAAGAGATTACTGCGAGTTCATTCAAAGATTTTAGATGTTCGTGCTTAAGTAATAAATAGTTTGGATTATATGATTGAAAAATCTGACACATCATTTTTTTCTCTGAAAATGAGATATTGTGCGGTATACGAGGCATTTAGTAGTGTGCAAAAATGTAATTTGAAAACCAAATAATCAAATATATTTGTTTTTCCCTAAACAGGAAAGTACTAGCAAAGCGTAAAAATGTATTCCAATACTCAATTAAACTGATTAATATCAAACCATGTCATTTCAATACACCACTGTTTTGTATGAACTTATAAAAAATAACGGCCTACGACACTGTATTAATATGTTAATAAATATATCAAATCGTTTGCAAGTCTTGTAACTACGTAAAGAAACAAATATCTCACACATTCAAATAAACATAATTTACAACTTTTGAATAAATCACTGAATTGTTTCGATAACAGTTTGGTATTACTGCAAAAATTATGTTAATTGAAAATTTTTAGATATGATGCAACAAACTAAATAAACTATAAACTACGTCAGTTACGCTGTGATGTAAACGTTGCAAATTTTCAAAGAATGTCAAATGTACAACAAAATGGCTTCATACAACCAAATTAAACTTTGTTTTCAAACTTAGTGGCTGAAGTTAACTAACAGTGTGCATAATAATTATGTAAAAAATGCAAATCGTAACTAATCAAATTGATTAAATAAATTAGCGTTCAAAGCTTAATAATCGTAAAAATTAATAAATATTTCAGGTGAAAACAGCAAATAAACAATGAATATTTAAAAAATTCTACAAAACTAGCGAGATATAAAGTCACCAAGCGATAATTCGCACGGGAAAAACAAAACTAAGCTGACATACAACTGCAAGATAATTTATTTCTACATTATTACAACAATGCCTGGCATTATGAACACAAGATCGGCCGTGTTAAGTCCTTAACCATGAATAAGTTTCGATTTGTTCCGCATTAATAACCCAAACATTTAGTCGCATTTAGTTTTATCACCTGTGTACATGGACTACATTAACAAGGGAGTGTTAGAATAGTTAGCAGAGTAGAACGATGTACAGATATCAGCGATCCCGGTGCTCCCATATCAAGAGTCCATATCGGGTGTGCGTGAGCGTGAGGTTGATTTATAATGGCTGGTTGAATTGCACTTGCATTAGCCACCAAGCACGATGCAAATATTTACCCAGGGGCTGACTGCTATAAGATAATTATATATTTGACCTTTTTTACAATTTACTAAACTAATTTAAATTTATAAAGCTCGGGACCTCCCGCAAAATCTCACACGTAGAAGATTAAAATTTCCATAACAAAGAAACAAAGTAAGAGAGGGTAGGGTAACATAGAACAAGATGGTCTAAAAAGTAAAAAGATAAGTAAAACGACAGTTGAGTGATATTCCTATTGGCTTTTGTAAAGACATTCTTTTAATCTGATGTAGGTAAAATAATAATAGATAATAATAGTGCTGGTAACGTTTTCCACGAAGTTCAAGAAATATCTGAAGGGAACAAATACGGAACATGCAGCAAATTGTAAAGTAGATTTAGAATAAGTTGTTTGATTTTTCAAAGCACCTTCATAATCAAAGAAATCACCACCAAATTCAAAGTATAAAAAAAGTATAAATGAATATTTACAACGACTCTCTCTCTCTCTCTCTCTATTTGATTTTTATGTCGTTATACCAACATACTACCATCTCGAGGCGAATATAATAGAGCCATCTTTCTGAGACTTCACAAGAAGCTCACTTCAGTGGTAATAAAAATACATAAGAGACAGAAATGCTGACTCACATAAGTATGGCAATTGACATTTCAAGTCACGGATAATAACCGTAATTCAAAATTCATGCCACAATAAAGACGTTCAATATTAAATTTATTGTATTATAACAGAGACATACAATTGTAAAGTAGGTGGGTCTTTGGACATAAACCGTGTCCGTTGGCGAACCCACGGGAATCGTGTCTCAGTTCTCAGTGCAAGTTCGATAAGCTTTTCCAAATCAGCACTCACAAATTCCAGTATTATGTATGTTACGACTTTTTCTGTCCAGACAACTTTATCTATTTTTAACTTTTTACATATTTCTTGAAAACTTCGTTTTGCAGATACTGTGAGAAAAACACATAAACTTGAAATTCATTGTATATGGGTGGGTGTTCATGGACTCTCGCTTATTATTAAAGTTATACAGTTGGTTAAATGATTGTAACTTATATGATTTGATTATCATGAAATTGTTTTCAAGACATTTAATGAAACAAATAATCATCTGTAAAATGCCCATAGTCCGTATAGACGCATCTTTTCCTTTGATTACGTCACTGATCCGTGCTAACAATTTAACAATGACCGAGCGATAGTAATTTAAATTCCCTGTTTTCGTGAAAATAATTGCTAATAATTTTAAAATGCTTGACACATGACCATAATCTGAACAATATTCAACTTTTGTTATTGAATTTATAAACAATGGTAGAGAATGTAAAATGTATTTGTACTAAGCGCTATAATACGAGTAGTATCAATTTTTATTAATTTCAGTTTTGCTGATCGAGAAAAGTCATTTACGTAAAAGGTTATGTGATAACCAAAGTTGTTGCTGTAAATTGTGCAGATTAAATTCATAAATAATCCGCTAATTTCTTTGTGGAGCCTTCTATGAATTTCAACCTCTGACAGGAGATATTTATTATAAACACGATGGCGTTCCTGTCCACAGTCATTTTCAAGCCGTGGCATTTTTGTACGAAACGTTTCCCAATAAATAGTTGAGTATTAGGTGATCTGTTTCTTGGCCAGCTACATGGTCAGATTTAACACTCCTGCATTTTGATGGGATTCGTCAAGAATAAAATTTGTAGCTACCAGTATGAATATCTACAGGATCTTCAGAAGAAATTAGAAGAAATGTTCTTCAACATAGACGAGTGAACATTACAAAATGTACAAAATGATATCGAACGAAGAACACATATTTGCATTAGAAATGAAAAAGGATGAGAAATTTACTATTGTTAACCAGTTGTCAAACATAGAGAGCGTACTCGTACAATAAGTATCCATGAAAACCATCAAAGCTGAAAGTGATGTTTGAATAATTCTCTCCAATTGTAGAGTATCGTTATAATCGCCTGTTTACTGATTTTTAACAATCTGAATTATTCTTTGAATCATTCAATTTCTTGGTTGTAAGTTACAAAATTTTCATAAAATGTAAGCGTAGTAAAACTTTTTAAGCTTATCATATATAAACTTTAGAAAATATATACTTCAAAGTGGAATATTGCTTCAGCAGCAGCAGCAGCAGCAGCAACATATCCGAAAGATTAGGTTTATTACACTTTCAACCTGAAGCACTTCGCTTTACGATAGATAAGTACCGGAAATAATCTTAATAATTTTAGTTCGTCATCATCCTACTGTGCATATGACGTTGGAAATATTTTTAGACTTATTAAGCATTGTAACATTTTTAAAACGCATTAATATTAAATTCATTTAAGTGTCATGACATATGTGCCTCATATAGCTAGATTGTAGGGAATTAATTCCGCAAAAATGTCACAATTCGTAAAATTAAAAAAAAACATATTTTTTGAAACTACTCACTAGTACTGGATCTCAAAAAATTGTTAAAAAAAGTTAATGTTTTGCGGTTGCTACTTTGTGAAAATAACAATAAATATTCAACCCTGTCAAGTTTCACTACCTTTATTTTGTCTTAGTGACTATACCAAGCAGGGATGATAAGCGACAATATCGGTGCCGTTACGTTTTCGTTACGGCTCCAACAAAAAACATCGATTCGAATTAGGACACTTTTTTATGCTAAATCTAATATTTTTTTATCAAATTTGGTATAACTGCTACCATTGCTCATTTTCGACTGTCAACTTTTTTTTTCTTATGGTCGGTGTTTTAAATTTTTTTTATATTTGAATAGAGTTTTGAATTCTGATTTCAACGATGTGTCACACTTTGCATTTTGTTTAAGTTTTGAAAATTTTATTACAGAAAATAAAAATTTCATAAGAGTGCCACGTCATTTAAGTTATTTTGAATAAATTCTAGTAGGCCATGAACTGATGGAAGTCAAATAAAACTAGTTTTATACACTTTTACCTTTAAATACATTAGGTACTCGAAAATTTCAGCAAACTTTGTTTTGAGCGTAGGCAGTGGTTATTATGTTATTTTTTATAAAAACAAATAAATGACAAATTTTCTAACATGCACAATTTACTGAAAATTTTACTTGCAGTTTTTATGTTTGCAACTTACATAACAAATTTGAATAACAAGTTAAATAAATACAACAGATAACACTACAACTGCACTAATTCAAACAATTGTTAAATAAATGTTCAAAACATTTTACACCTTTGTACATGTTCAGAAGCTCGTATAAAATAAACTCTCTAATCTGTATGTTAGTAACTGTCATACATTTGTTTTTGTAAAAAATAACTTAACCTGCTGCCTACGTTCAAAACAATGTTTCATGAAATTTTCGCGTACTTAATGTATTTAAAGGCCAAAGTAAATAAAAGTGGTGTTTTGTTTTACTTCCATCAATTCATGACCTAGAATTCTTTCAAAATAAATTAAATGACGTGGTGTTTCCATGGCACTCTTATGAAATTTTTATTTTCTGTAATAAAATGCTCAAAACTTAAACAAAATGCAAAGTTTGACACATCGTTGAAATTAGAATTAAAAACTTTATTCAAATATAGAAAAATTTAAAATGCCGGCCATAAGAAAAAAAAAGTTACAGTCGAAAATGAACAATGGTAACAGTTATACCAAATCTGATCAAAAATTTCGATTCAGCATAGAAAAATGTCTTAATAAAGCGTTAACTAGAAATATGTAACATAAATGACAAATGAGTTATAGCCGAAAACAAAAAAAACAAAATTTCAGTTTTTATTAGTTTATTCAGAAACTAGACAAGATAGCTCCAATTTCTTTTCAGATAGATTATTGGTGGTCATAAAATCCCACAACTTTTCTCTTATTTAACCATCGTCGTATCTCTTCAAATAAGTGAGATCCCCATAGTTAACACGCAATTTGATACATCGTGTATAAATTTTAGTGTAATGATGAATATAAATAAATTAAAATAAATGTTTCTTTACCAAATAATATGTAATATATTATGCGTCAAATATATTATCTCGTATGATTAACTAACGGTGGATATTTTCGGTGACTATGGCAATGACTAAAGCGGATGACAGAAGCGTTCTGTACGTCCTTTAGATAAAAAAAATGTTATAACTTCTTTAGCTTACACTTATTTCCTTACGTGATTTGCCTGTACATTCCCCTTGGAAGTGGTAAGCCGCATTGCGATTATTATTTAAATTTGGCGCTTATTCTTTTAATGTAATCATATAAAGCTATATTTACAATGCCATTATTACTTTCATTATATTGAAAACACCTATTGTACTACATCTTAAAGAAATTTCTTTTAATCGTCTATACACACGTACTTTTTTTAAGTCGTAAGTATTTTAAAATGCACTGTTTATTTATGTAAATAAAATTAGATTTAATTTTATCAGACAATTGTGTAGACGTACCTTTATCGCAACATCCGCTTCTACCAGTGGTTTCCGCGGATACATGCTCATATCAAGATTTGTAAACTCTGTTTTTACTAAAGAGTTTGCTGATATTTTGTAGGAATAGTTGACGTTGGTAGTTAACTGTTAAAACGGTGTCCGTGTTGCATATGTGAATATAAAGGTTCGTTTTAGTGTTGGTGATTTCCTAAGTGAACGAAAAAGTCATGCTCCCCTTTTTGAGCTCCATCAAATCTCTAATAAAAGTAGACAACATCCACACCGACAATAATGTGTTCAAATTGCATTATAGATTTACAGTAACAATGTTGATTGTATTTTCAATTTTGGTGACGGGGAAACAGTATTTTGGCGAACCAATTATCTGCGATAGCGATGTGGTCAGTGATCGTAAAAAGGTTATAGACACTTACTGCTGGATATCTGGAACTTTCACTAATAAGAAGACATTATCTGGTAATTTCATTTGCACGGTTATGATTAAATAATGTGATTTAAAAAAAAACGATTTTGCTGTATAGACACGAAGCTGCCCGGTTTGGGTAACGGACCGCCAGTCGATTATATTTCACATAAGTACTACCAATGGGTATATATCGTATTTTGTTTACAAGCATTGTTATTTTACGCTCCACGCTACTTGTGGAAAACATGGGAAGGTGGACGACTGCGTTTACTCGTCAAAGATTTCGGTCAGTATTTAAAAAAAAATTAAAAATAATAAGTTTTGCCCGATTATTATTATTGCAGGTGGTCCTTTAATTTCGCCCAGTTGGAATAAGGACGACAGAGAAAGATTAGTTACCTACATGTTAGCTGGAAGATACTCCCATAATTTCTACTGCATTCGATTTGTAATTTGTGAAATACTGAATTTTGGGAATGTGGTAAGTAAAAATTTAATGTAAATTTGAATTTTTAAACAGTCCTCGATGTTTGCCCATCAAATTATTAAATATAAAATTTTTTTAAATTCAGGTTACCCAAATACTGTTAATGGATTGGTTTTTATTTAATGAGTTTTCTGGGTATGGAATAGCAGTGTTGACATTTACGGATGCTGATCCAATGGCAAGAGTTTTCCCAAAAGTGGCCAAATGTACGTACCATAAGTATGGACCCTCAGGATCACCAGAAACTCGCGATGCCCTCTGTATTCTTCCCATGAACGTAGTAAACGAAAAATTGTTTATATTTATTTGGTTCTGGTTTTACCTTTTAGCAATATTATCGGCCTTTGCTCTTATATATCGAAGTTTGATACTACTTTTTCCTCGACTTCGTGTATATTTGTTGATGACTCAAATTCGCCGTATATCGCAAATTAATGCTGAAGCTATTATTAAGCGTCTTAGTTTTGGCGATTATTTTGTATTGAATCAACTAGGCAAGAATTTGAATCCGCTGATTTATAAGGATTTAATGAGTGGAATTGAAAATACGCTTAATGGCAAGAGTTCGCTATCTTATAATATATATAATCCGGAAAATACCAATCTAGTCTAAATGTTCACGAAACCGAACGTTTGGGCGCGACCATTTAGACGCGGGTACGTTTAGGCGCAGAGACGTTTGGGCGCAAGCGTAATCTATTGTAGGTTATTTTATAGAAACTTGGCCACATTTGTATTAAAATCGTTAAACTTATCCAATTTGGAAATCAAACTGTTAAATGTTAAGTAGGAGACAGTGAGACATTTCTAATTAAAAATTATTTTGTGTGAGATAAGTTGTTAATTTTGCTAATTATATTTAGGCAAAAATTCTGAGCTTCGTGTTAAATGTTAATAAATAATTGAGTGGCTATTAAAATGTTAGTTAATTAATGAAAAAGATAAAATCAAATATTTTCCTTTATTGCGCCGAAACGTCTCTGTGCCAAAACATCCAGCGCTGAAACCTCTCTGCGCTCAAGCTAACCTGCGCTGAAACGGCCGCGTTTAACCGGCCGCACCCAAACGTCATAAACCGAAGTGTTCATTCATTTTCTATTGAATTAGTTTTAAATATTTAAAGATAAAGGAGTAATATTTATTTTTACAATAATTTATTTATGTATATTCTTTCAGTAAGTTTAGTTGCAATATGTATAGGTACCTAAGTTTCATCAGGTGATGTAAAAAAATGTTATCTTTCCATGACTAAAAATAAAATTCTTCTAACGACATAAAATACAGCTATTAGATTTTTTGCATGTAAATCTGCCACGTTCCACCTACATTGGAATATTCTCTGTATTTGAAGAAATCGAAATCAACTTTAGCTTTATAATACTTAGAATAGTACATGGTCTTGAATAATAACATTTAACACAAAAAACATGTTTTATCTGAGAAAATAAATAATAATAATAAATTGTTTTCTTAATGAGACCTGTAAATGTAAAATTTTTCGAAAAAAGCTGAATGAAGTTGGCAAGGCTGCAACGAAATTTTAAACTTACCACATTCAGAAAGGCAAATAAAGAGCGAATAAAAATATGCAAAATAATAAAGTGTTCTATTGAAAAGCAACCTTTATGCTACTCTTATATGGAACGCCCTGTTATAATTGAAAGTAATTTTAAAATGTGGTTTTCCTCTACAACCTTTCTTTTTTCTAAAATACATACTAACGGCGAAAAATCGGTGTCTCCACACTTTTGACTCGCTCTATGTAAATTTTAGTTAAACAATCTAACCTTAAGAGCGTAAGAAATAGACAAACAAACAAAGCTAAGTAAATAAATCAGTTGCATATTCCAGATTTCTTCAAAGATGTGATTTTCAGTATTTAAAAATCCGAAGTTTATATATTATTTTTCTTACATTCTAAACCGACATTAACCACAAGTTCAAAAGAAAATTAAATTTACTTCTCTCCCCTAATCTGAAAGTAAATAGATTTCCTTCTCTTAAAGTTTGTGTGTCTGAATGCTTTCACAGAAGAAGTATCGGGAAGTACGGAAAATTTGCTTTTTAAAACGGCTGGCTGATTTCTCTATTGTCCACATATTTCCCACATAATCCGATTTCGAAAGCTTATTTTCAAGGGAGGGGGAGGGAAATCTTTGATTGCCGCATTGTGGCGATGAAGACAGAGTGAGTAACACAAGAAGCCCCAAATCTTGGGGGTCGACAAACTGAAAGCGCACTGTGCTGCTGCCGCCTCAATTTAGCCAGCCGCGAGTTTCAGAACTTGAGAGGTTTCTGTAAACACGTCGTCAGTGTCTCGTATGTCAAAGTTTATAGCTGCAGAAAATATTGTGCACAACGGTGGTTATAAATTACACAAAAGTGCACTTGTATAGGTCTATTTTTCCTTAAATGGTGAAGTTGTATTAATCCTGGCGGAGATAAACTGAAAAATCGAGAATGTTTATGATCACAACACTTCTTTAAAATAATTGGCCCAAACGAGCAGGTTTTCTATCTGAAATTCGATCTCGCGATTGGATCTCGTATATTATTGCCACTTATCTTGTTATAGCCGCCAGAATTGGATGTAGAGAGACACTTGACACCAAATTTACTTTTAGTATTATTCGATGTGATTACATTCGTACTGTGTTGATTTACGTGTGGTCTTTGGTATTATTAATTACAGTTTTAGAAACAAAATAAAAATTTGTTTATTATAAGCACATAAATTGAATTTTTTAAGTTCAAATAAGTTGTTATTCGTTGTTGTAATAAGCAAACTAAATAGCATTTTTCACAATAAAGAATTCAGAACAGTAAGCAAAAATATTCGCATTTATTTTTAGCGCTCAACCAAAGCTAGCTATACAGATAGTCACTATTTTATTGGAAACAGCAACCGTTGAGTAACACGGAAGGGAATGAGTGTAAAAAGGAAGGTACGTCATTTTAATGACAAATCACAGACAATTTCAAAAGTATTCGTGGATACCTAACTTAGCGATGGACATAATCGAAAGATTTTCATAATCAAATAATTGCCATTCAATAATCGAATGATTCATTCGGATATTATCATTGAGATGTTTTTATGCGGTTAACCGTACTAAAAACGCTCCCGCTTGCTTCTCAAATGCTCCTATAAAAGATTTCTTGTTCTCATCGTCTTTTCTCAAGCAGCTCGTTAAAACAGCATAAACCTTCAGCTTTAATTGGTAGTTTTATGAATTTCATCCCATTTCATCGCTAATTCCGGCCTGTTTTTTGAGTAATGTTTCTATAAACCGCAAAAATGGATACATTTTTCTGTTTTATAAATCAATATTTTATTTAAAGTGAGACGAGGTACAAAAAAATATTCGATTTTTAATTATTATATAAATAATCATTTTTTACTTTTTTTTGTGAACTGTGCCACTTGTTTCAATTAACAGTAGCACAGTATTATTTTAAATATTAATAAATTTCTTTATCTTTTCATATTTTTTGTTATTTATAATTTTTAGAGCATTATTAAATTTTTCAAATACGAGCCTGCTTTGAAATGGCAACGAGAAACAAAATAGTGCAGTGAAACTGCTGTATTTACTATTCTTAATATCGGTAATATCCGAATATTCAAGTCAAAACATTATTATTCCGTTGTGCTTGTACCAGGTCGTCTTTATGCAATCGCATTCCGGAAATTCTGTCTTTATTTGTGTATTCGCGTCATAATACCACGACTAGCGGCGTCACCGTATCTCGTATTTGCATTGGGCATTTGCAGTTGACTACTGTACTGGGTATCGCTTCAACGCTCGTTTCCGATATAGACAAAACCGAAAATTTTAGAAACCGTAAAATCATTCGAATGGTTTTCTGTGACTTATCGAGATATTCTAATAATCGAATGGATTTAGTTAAATTAGCTCAGATTAGAATGCGATTAACAAACTTAATTCAAACATACTTAAATTGCTAGTAAAATATTTTCTACAAAAGGGAGTTATGTTCGTAGCGGCTAACATAATAAAATATTCATTCAAAAGAAAGTTCAATTGAATCTGTTTCTGGTACATATAAATTCCATTCAACTTTCATGAGAATTAACGAATACCGTGAGACACAAACCATCAGTCGTGCATTCAAAACCGACACAAAAATTCAATTAGCATTATTTTGTAGTGCTAATGGTTTATGAGTTTCATAAAGTGTTCCTAAACATAATATCAAAACACGCCATTAGAATGACAATAAAATATCTATTAAAAGCCATTAGCGCCCATAAAATCAGATTTATTTTCAATTCTATATTGACGTCTCTTTGATTGATTTGCTTGCTTTCATCACTTTCCAATTGTTTTGCTGTATTTATGTACAGTATACAATAACGGGAAATCAATTCTAATTAAAATTTTAAAAGCAGAAGAGTAGGTTATTATGTAACTTATATTATATTGCCTATATTCATTCATTAGTTTTATTCAGAATCGAACTTAAATTTAGAAATAAGAACCCGTAAAACTAAAACCTTCTATAATTAAGTGCAATGTGTAAAAATAAATTTATTAATAATAATAATCTTTATTGTAACCAGAAATTAACTACACTAAACTTTTTTAAACAATATTTGCAATGATCAGTAGCGCACAAAGAAGGAAATAAAGTTCTATATGGAAGTCGAGACGGGCGCCGCACCAAGCTGCGAAAGGAAACGCTTAACCAAATCGCCACCGAATTCAAGCACGTGTAAGATTACCTAAAAAAACAAAAAAAAAATCCACTCCTACGCCCGTCGAGGAGACCGAGATATAAACGTCATTATCAAGAGACTGGAAAAGAACCGCCGCAACAAATACATCCCTGACATTGCGGCTAAAAACGGTATCGTAAACCAGGTGAAGCAGCAATACTATATGGAGCCCGCAGACTCTGCAGGACGAGAAATCCAGGACCGAAGAACAGGCGCACTACGAAGAACTGTGGCAAACCGTAGGCCACAAAAAAACAAAATCAAAACGTTCGAGGTCAACAAGGTATCCGCAATCCAACACAAAACGAGAAAAGGAAAACCTACAAGCGTAGTGCAACTAAAAGCACAAACTGCACCAACAGCCAACAAAAATCCAACTCCCGCGAACAAACCGGAAAAACCAGCGCTAGAGGAAGAAAAAGAAGCAGCAACAATCAGTCACAATCCTGAGGCTTCCTTATCAGCAGCTAAACAGCCTTAACAAAATTAACCATCCCAAGCCCTCAACCACAACATACCAATTATACTACAGTAGGTAATAAAAATAATAAAAGCGTACGGTACGGAAGAACCCATTCTGGGCTTAATAGTCGCAGACATAACCGATATCTCCCCTGTTCATAGATAATACGCCCCTCCAACGAAACCTAACTAGCATCTTCTGGAACTGCAGCAGCATCCAGAACAAGAAGGACGAACTAAAACACCTTCTACAATACCGCAACGTCAATATTGCATTACTGGAGGAAACCAAGCTGAACAACGAGCTACATTTTAACATCTCAAACTACCACATCTATCGTACAGACAGACCAACACCACCGGCTTCCCACCATTATATGTGCAGGCACTGCAATCCTCGTACACAGACGCATAACCCACTAACCATTCAATGTTCCTCCAAGCGACATGGACGCAACTGAAATACAAATCAGGAAACATCCGTGTCATCGACAGAGGTCAAGAACACCATACTCAGCCAAAATCGCCGGAAACCAGCAGGGATCGGCGAGATATCATATTGGGTCCTTGAAAACATCACAAAGAAGAAAAAAGCAACAAATCCCAGAAACAACAAGCGGATCTCACTATTACCGGGTCTATCTAAGATCTTTGAAAAAATCTTATTAAAAAGAATGGCACATCTACTAACCTTCCGGAGGGAACAGTTTGGATTCCGTCCATGACACTCGACCACCCTTCAAATAATTAGGTTGGTGGACCGCATATCCGAGGGGTAGAACAGTGGAGAAACTACTGCCGCCACCTTCCTGAACAAGGAGCTGCTATACAAAATGGCAAATACACAAAATATACCATTAACGATCATTCACCAAATAAACTAAGCACACGGCCCTGTTTAGGCAGGCAGGGCCTACGAACAAATATTGCTCAGACTTCTAGAGCAAATCCTTGTCCGCCCCAATGTTTAAATAAACTAAGCACACGGCCCTGTTTAGGCAGGCAGGGCCTACGAACAAATATTGCTCAGACTTCTAGAACAAATGCTTGTAAAGGCAGACAAGCTACAGGTCGGTCCTTACCTGATTATGCTGGGTGTAGTTCCCAAATGACGACGCGGTCTAAGCCGAAAGTAAATTGTAATATTGACAGATCATTCACCTGTTAGGTAGCTACCTACGCGAACGAACATTTCATGTTATAGTGGAAAACCACCACTCAGATTTAACCCCAATAAGAACTGGAGTATTCCAAGCAGAATGTTTACCGCCGGTCCTGTTCAACAACGTCATCAATGACATGCCGCTGAACCAAGACACGCAA
The DNA here is from genome assembly GCA_958336395.1 of Ctenicera cuprea. Taxonomy (NCBI): domain Eukaryota; kingdom Metazoa; phylum Arthropoda; class Insecta; order Coleoptera; family Elateridae; genus Ctenicera; species Ctenicera cuprea. The sequence continues at coordinate 43,236,490 of OY284494.1, forward strand.
GCGGCGCTATACGCCGAGAACGCCACGTTTTTCGTTCAATCCAGAGTGTAACGAGCTGCAGTAAACAAACTGCAGCGTCAAATCAACATCCTTTCACAATGGTTCGGCAAATGACCCCAAAAAAACCGAGGCAATCAAAACCACTATCATTAAAGCACGTAGCGTAAGAGGAATGCTTTATCCGACCATGAAAGTCGCATCAGTACCACTGAAAACGAAAATCGACACGTCTTACATAAGGCTCATCCTAACGTACGCTACACCGGCCTGGATGATATTAATATCCAAAACAAACTTAACAAGAATTGAAGCCTATCAATCAACCACCATTAGAAGAGCAACGAGGTGTAATGGGTCAACTTTTCAGACTAAGGCTTTCTTAGTAAATTCCTTTTACTAAACCCGCTAAGTGCACTTGTAGCATTGCATAAAAGGATTTGTCTAAAAGTGTTGGTCGAATGGCTGGGGTTGGCGCCTGATCGCCGGGGTCGACTCTTTGTTCCGGTCACATAGGTAGACGCCAGAACGGTCAAGTGGCCTAACGGTACCCCCAGGACGTCGAAGAAGGCGTGAGAAAGCGTCGTTGTGAGTGAGGTAGTTGGGAGATGATCGCAAGCGGTCGAAGGAGGAAGACCAAGCGGAACACTACAGTTGGTGGTGTTGACTGTGGAAATTAAGATTAAAAAAGCGCCGTTGTTAGTAAAAGTGATTTTAGTGCGTGAATACTATGCCGCGAGATCCACACCAGAGTCGATATAGCGAAGATCTGGAATCCACCATCTAGTCAGCGCAGCGCTTAGATTCCTTCTCGTCACTCTCAGCAACCCACGGTGGAAATACCACCGAGAGCGTCCACGACACACGCCGCGGCCTTGTCCTCCACGACCAGCAAAAGCTAAGTAGAATATAAGTTAGCATTAAGATTGTATATACTGTTGTCTTATTTTGTATCTAGAATAGTTAGCTAGGTAGGGCCGATAGGGTTAATTGCAATGATGTGCTAAGGGCAGATACCGGAACAGAAACAATCTACCAGCACACACAGCACCAAGCGAGCACAATTTTTAATAACATACATACCAGCCAAGGAACTACATATTCGTTAAGTGGCACCACAACAGGGAACGCAACATAGATATAAGAAGCAACCAAGAAGAATTTTGGACGACGAAATATAAAAGAAAAAAATGAAAACCCAACGGTTCAATCCGCTAGAACCAGATGCTAAGAGGGTCTAAAGTCTAAACAGACAAGTGCGGCGACGGCAAGGCAAGCAAAGCCTCAAGCTCCTCGCTTCTTCTGGTAAGAACGGGTGATTGCTTACGCTTAGTCCTACACTTTTGTTTACTGTTATATGTATCATTGCGTTATTTGTGTATATCTGTATTTACATAGTTGGTGTGTTCAAGTGGGGCAAGCCCGCACTTTTCTGTTTAAATATTACATCCTGGCTCCCAGAAAACTATATTTTTAAGCAAACAAGTTTTGAACAGACTTAATTCTCGTTAACTTTTCACGTTCAGGAGTGAACATTTAGAGGTAAGAAAAATCAAGTTAATAAAGCCCTTAAAGTTTGATAACTATTACTTTATGGAGGTCGATCCGCTTATTATTTTGAATCTTACCTAGTTATTATAGGTTATTATGATATTAAATTATGAATGACAGCCTGTCCCATGAGAGAAGTTTATGTACATAAATGAAAATTATGCCTCTGATAATTACATACAAATTCAAGAATAATAACTAAATTACAGGGCAATCAATAATAGGTAGATGCAAGTGCGTGATACACATTTTAAACGAATATTATTTTTATTACCCTGTGTTCTTTAAATAAAATATTAAGTTATCAATTAAATTATTGTTTGGGAAAACACAAAAATATTTATAATCATCATAATTTTGTAATTAGGTTGTGACCATAATTTATACATTATTACAATAGCAATAAATAAACATAATCCTGTTATGCAAATAAGCTACAGGCTTATTGTAAATAAATCTAATAATGTAAATTATGAAAAATTGATTTGTACTGAAACTAAAACAAGGAACTACAATAACAGACAGAATATTGTCAAGTAATTAATTCATACAGGAGACGTCCATTCATTTTTCTTCGCCTTGTTTCTCTTTATCAAACATAATATTAATACTTACCTATCAAAGAACACAACAGACAAGTCATTTATTAATGATGTCTTTCAATTATTTTTTAATTATAAATTAATTGTATCTGCAGATCAAACCGACAGACAATTAATAATAATTGTAAACTAATGAAGCATCCATTTTTCTTTTAATCGATTTAAATTAAAAAAAAACAGTGTTTTAATATCTACCGTTATTACGGTTTCACGTTTTAATCCCGTATGTTGCGTTAAATGCGGCACACTCTCGGAATTTTAAATTGTTTTTTGGATTACAGCGCGCATTTTAATATCAGCCTATGTTTAAAAAAACGCGCGCAAGCTTCATGCTTTGTAACTACAAATCGATAAATATATTCTGAACCAAAAGTTTTGTTCCGTTTAATTGTCGGGCTTGTGTAAACTACAGCTTAAATAAAAACATTTAAAATAAATAAAACTAAATGTACGAGTTAGATAATAATTAATTTTTAAAGAGAAAAAATTATCAAAAAACGCATTATATTAAAAGTTCGACTACAACGACAAAATATAGGTATAAATCTTAAAAACGTTTTGATACGTTTCAGAAAGACGAAAATGTGATTAAACAATGTTTTCGAATAAAATTTCTATGGTAAAAAATTCTCAACAAAAAGGTACCGATGGAAAATTCCCTTAGCAGCAAGTGTACGATAAAACTACTAATTAGAAAATTTTCATAGACAGATGAAAGATTTTAAAAATTATTAGAAAAAACTCGACAGCAAGAATTTGTTGTAAAAAATAGGTATTTTTGACGAAGATGGTTTCTTTGGATTTCTCTTAATTTCAAACATAATCAAGGTCTTAAATTAAAGCAAAGAACTCAAAACAAAAACACAAATTATGTTGGTAGATCGGCATAACATTTGCTATTGTAATAGCTTCAGAGGCACACAATGTTATTATATTATGCTAAAACTGCTGAAATCATAACAACGGCGAAAAGTAAAAAATGTTAAAAATTTTAGGGGCCTTTAAATTTGTTAAGCAAGCGCAAACTTATATCATAATTTTAAGAGAAAATCGCGTGGTAGAAAAATTGCTCTTGCATAGAATACGTGTCTGAGCTTTTTTTAAATTTCTACTATATTGAAATAGTGCTCCCCTCCCCAATAGTTATCTGGTTTTATGAGATCTGGTAATTTGTATTTTCAAATAATGTTTATTATCTGCAAGCTGAAAATCAATCAATTTTTGGCAAGTACTCAAACTGTTCAGGTAACCGACCAGAAGAAAAACCCCTATAGGTCTTTTCTTAATGGAATGTTGTTCGTGTCCAAAATCCAAAATTTTTGAAATACCGTTAAAGCGATACTGGAGCGACCGGGGGGTGGTTGGAAGGTCGCACTTGGGCGGATCGGCTAATTGAAATGGGCAGAATACGAATTTAAGCTTCTGTTTCAGGCGCCCCTACAATAAAGTGTAGCACCCCGCTCCGCCTTTTTTAGCGGATCAATCTCGCAACTTTGCGGTTTCATTTCAAAAATTTGAAAATATTTTCACTTCACAGTTTTTATGCTGCCAGAAATTCTCTTAGGTGGTAAGATTGTGTATCTCTAGGACTATTACAAAACGCATTGTTGAGTAAACAAGCGTTCTGCGTAATAAAAGTGCCAGTAAAATTTAGGGAAGTTATTCATTGCCCTTTTTTTGGGTAAGAAATTTCTTTTCATGTATCTGATGTGCTTTATTTAATCCAAAAAAAAATTGCAAAAAGACGATCTAATTCCAGTATCTTTTAATTTGTAAAAATAAAAAAAAGAGAGAGAGAAACCTTATTTTTTTTTGTATGGCTAGGAGACTTACTGTAATCTTAATGTGTGTTAAAACTTTATAAAATACTTTTGCAAATATACAACATAAGAATTTTTGAAGTATGGGAAATTTCAGGCAAACTACTTCGCCTATTTATAAGAAAAATGTATGTTCGGCGTTATTTAGTTTAAAGCAGGGTATGCGTGATTTAAATTACTTGATTTAAAACAGTGACTTACCCGCGGTTTAAACCAATGGATTTTCTTTTAGAATAAATCATGATTTAAATCAAGATTTTAAAGCCGATCTCTTTTACAGATTAAAAATTTTATTTCATCCTTATCCATATTTCCATTTCCTCTGTAGTAAAGTTTTGTATAAAAACAACAAAATTAAGAAAAAAAATTTTTAATACAAAACTAATAAAACAGGTACATTTTAGCTGAAATTATAGTATGAAAACCATTAAACGGTGTTACAATTACATTGCAAAATAATTTTAATTTTCCAATTTTAATTGGAAAAAAAACCCGAAAAGCAGTGTTTAACAAAAAAAAAAACAATTTCTGTCCAAAAAAAATCCCATTTAGATTTTTTTAATAAATCAATTTTTTTCATTCCTTCATTTAAAGACCTTACTACTGTATTTTATTATATCAAATCAATCGTTTCATTACAATTACTTATTTAATCATCTGCAAGAAATATTTGAAGCAAATGGAACAATTTATAATTTTCGTTCAAAATAGTTAGTACTGTGTACTTTAGCTTTTAAAAGTTTGTTTCTGATTAATATCATAAAATATTAACGTGAGTAATGCGTCCTAACACATTGAATTTATCATTTTAGCTTAATAACGGCCAATTAAAAATCGACTAATTATCCTGACATTCATCCTGCTTTACACACGAATCCAACAGTCATTTATCTAAAAGGACAACGCAACGTCCAATTAAAAGTTCTTGACTGCAAATTGCAATATTCGGTGCGAATGTAAAAGTAACATAATTCGTTTCAGATAAACGTAATGATAATTGGCACACGCTAGCCGCACGGTAACAAACTCCCCAGTTCTGGCCGCATGACAGCCGGAACACGGCAATTAACGAGAGATAAAGTGATTATGAACAGCACATCCGGTACTCGGACCCGACACGCTAAAGCGCCTGCAGGGATCGCTGCAGGAATGAAATCCTGACGCGAACACTGCAGGGATTTGCTCTAGGAATGAAACTAACAACCCGACACCTAAATGAATTACACTTTTGGTTTGCCTTCTCCGGATTTAAGAAACAAATCCGGTTAGTAATTGCAGCTTAAGCCCGAAGTGCTACAAATATTAAACAGTTGGTGGTTTTCAGGATAGGAAAACAGTTTACAGAAGAAAATCTTAAGAAATAGTTAAGCATGTAAGAAACAAGAAAGAATATAAAAAGAAAGGCAGGAAAACTAAACAAAGGTAACACAAGTGCATAAAAACATTCAGTGGTGACCTCAGAATAGAGAAAGCTCTTCCGAGTACGAAGCATTTTAAACAAATATATTTGTCAAAAAACCTACTAAAAAATCATTGCGAAATAAAGAGGCTTTTAATAAAATATTTTGCAGCTAAATACTTATTAAAAAAAATTGGAACGCGAAAATAGATTAACATGACACAAATTGTAGATACAACCCTTCCAGTAATCTTCTTGAATATATTTTTGTGATTACAGTAAACACCTAATGCCTAATTGACGTTTCTGTAAAAAAAAGTAGCATTTGTCGTAATCTAATTCTCTCCACTGATTAATTCAAGTATTCTTTAAACAATATATCAAAGGTTTGTAGACATTTTGCACTGTGGATATTATATTTCAGCCAATTTCAAAGAGATTTCAGTGGCTTTGAAGCGATTTCAGAAGATTTGTAGAGCTTACAAATATTTTTAGTAAGTTCAAAGCCTTGTTTGTTAATTGAATTACAACATGCACGGTATGAACATGAGAAATTGCGTAACCGCAGTTTAAACACTCGAACGGGTGCGGCCGATTTTAAACACCTTGTTGAAGAAATTGAGTTGGTTTTGAAAAACGTGCCATGCCGCGATAACCAAACTGCAGCTAGACTATCATTTTTCACGAAGATCATACGGGGCAATGATAATCTGAAACATGCCATTTAAAACAACATTCATTGTCTGTCGAATATTAATTAAAATAATTCTAAAAAAGAAACATTCAGTAACTTTTCCCATTTTCAAAAGTATTTATGCACAACGTTGTAACCCCAACAGCAATGGCAGTACAAAACAAACTGCACGCACTTGATTACTCCGCTAAGCGCAAATACAATACATAAATCTTATTTGTCTACTGCAGTACCCAAAGACGGGAAGCATATTACTATTTCTTACACGCCTAAGGCAATGATAACTACTATTGCTCTGTTATTGGTTCACACCTATGCACGGCGTGCACTCTGCCTAATTTCTAATTCCTAAGTAACGAGAATGCCTCCAGCAAGTTTGGCGACGATCGCAGTAATCGGAATGTCGGTATAGATTTGAAATAAAAATTTAGAAAAATCTTGAAAATTCTGAAACCTGAAAAATTGTGGATAAACGATTCCCCATATTATGCCGGAAAAAGATACTTACAACTATACTAAAAACCCACGGCAGGGTCAAAACCAGGCGCCCGCGGCTACCCTCACCTAAATTAATTTGTCAGTCAGGAACATTTCACCTAATTTTTAAAATTCTGACTTTTTTACTATTATTCAGCATATTCCTCCCGCGCCAGTCTCTAGCTACATGTATTAAGAATAAATTCTGAAAGTTATAACTCGTAGCAGTGACTTTGAAAACTTCCAAATTATTTTTCAACATAGATACACCAGTTTCGTTTTTGCTAATCTATTCCTAATAGCAATGAGAAAATCTCCCGCAAGTTTGATGCCAATCGGAAGAATGTCGGTATAGATTTGAGATACAAAATTTGAAAAATCGCGAAAATAATGAAATATCCAGAAGCCCCTCCCATACTATGGCGAAAAAGGATACCTAATACTATTACGAAGACCTACGGCATGGTCTAATCAAGGCACCCGTGCCTCCCCTTATCTAAATTAATTTGTCAAAGTCAGAAAACATACACCTAATTTTTAAAAATTCGTAAAGTATATTTCAGTATAGATGCACCTATTGCGACCAAGCCCGTCTCTAGCTATCTGTATTAAAAATGAAATACATGTCGGCGTACCGGAGATGCTCATAGCTCGTAGCAGCGACCTTGAAAAAATTCTAAAATAGTTTTCAGCAGAGACAAACCAGTTCCCTTTTCGCTAGTACATTCCTAATAGCACTGAAAAAGCTCCCATCAAGTTTGGTGCCAATCGGAATATCGGTATAGATTGAAGATAAAAATTTTGAAAAATCGTGAAAATTCTAAAATATCGAAATGAAAATTGTAGCAAAAATAAACCCCCTCCCATATTATAGCGGAAAAAGGTACCTAATACGATACGAAAACCCATAACCGGGTCCAAACCAAGCGCCGCGTCTCCCCCCTCTTAAATTAATTTGACAGTCAAGAAAAATTTTCGACTTTAAAAATTCGTAAAGACTTTTCCAATCGATTGTGGTATGCTGTTGAATTATTTCTATTCGTTTTTATGTTAATTACTTTTACAAATGAGAAGAACTTGCCCACATACAATATATTTCAGAAAGGTATCCGATGTTCATATAAAGTTATCCGGCGTTCATAAAAATTGGCATTCGTGAGGTTTTGGAGCTGCTAAACTATTTATTTCATAATTTAAAAATACTTTATGTGCAATATTGCCTGAATTTCTAGTTCAGATTACCTACTAACATTCGATCCTAGCCGAGCCGGTGTAGTAACCGTACTGGTGCGAACTAACAAGCCACTGCTCATAGGCTAAACGTTCATACAAACATGCTTTTGAAATATGATATGATAAATAAAATTCTGAGAGGAAAGCCCAGCCGAAGTGCTTCGCTCATTTTGCGATATCTCAATTACTACACTCAAATCTTTAAAATTATAGTTAATGTTTTTTGTTCAATTATTCTTATCGCTTAAAAGTGACCAGCTAGATCGCCACGTTTGAACCCTATCGATTTAATTCTAATATTTCAATTATCCGTTGCTATGAGGGTCAAGTATAAGTATTATTCAAATTAATTAACTATTAACAATAATGTATTTTACTTTAAGTACATTGCCGATACACCCTTTATATAAACAACTTCGCTTTTTAATTTTACCGCGATTGATATTTGATAGTCATATCTCTAATTTTCAATACTTCGTAGTTGCGCAAAACGAATCTCTAACGTCTTTCTCTTTAAGACGTCCTATTCTTTAATTAAACGCTTTTTATTTAAACGATAACTGAAATTTAATGAGCAAAAACCAATAAACATATTTTAATAACCCCAGTTTAATTATAACCAGAGAGGAAGCAGGTAAAGCCATGCCTTTCTTTTGAATTATACAATGACATATCTTGAAATTCAAATAAGAATTTAGACAACAAGACAACTCGTTAAATTTGTAGCAGAATGGTAAAGTTATTCAGTAAGAAATCTACTCGTCTGTTATAATACAAAATTCAAATAAATGAACAGACGTATCTCTGCAGACACTCTTCAGTTCAGTGGAGTGTAAGTGGATTGATGCTGACGGACCCTACAAGAGAGGACAGAATGAGGCACTTTCAGACCAATTACAGTTCTCTCAACCTATAGTGGATATGAAAGTGGAGAGATGCTACAAATCTATATATTTGTCATTGTAACACAGATCATCCTCTTTAAGCCTTTGCTGGTGTGTGATATAATATACTTAAGTATTGATTATCATTAAAATAATGTTGGTTGGAGACTTAAAAATTAAACTTATTGCAAATTAATTAACAACCCTTCTTCCCTACTAAGCCATATTAAATAATGTAACGGATAATTTCAATACGGACTGGTTTTGCAATTGTTCTTTCTATTATTGAAGTTACCCAATTTCAAGCAAAATGCATTCGGCTGCATTAGTATGCAGCCTTGTTTCGAATGCAAAGCTGATGGAGCAACTGCAGGCAGTTAGGAACTGCATTGTTTTGAAGCAAGAATGTTTACCATTCTGTTGAAACAACACGTTTAACTTGATTTAAGTCTCGACAGAAACTCCAAAAGCGATTTGTTTGCCATGCGAATCTATGCCGCAATCTTGTGATTTTCATTAGCAAAATGTTCCGTTTATGCTCATTCAAATAATCAGACTGTCATATTTGAATGAAAAATGTATGAATTATTAAAAGGATTATGAACAAATAGCGCCCGAAGAAAAAGAATCGCAAAAAATGATATTGTTCATGATCCAAAAAGTAGTTTTATTCATTAAACAATAACAGCTTCTATAATAAGAATCGACAGGAAAGTCGACGACAAAAAATTACATTGTATTACCCTTCCTCAAATGTTAATAGGTCCTTACATACCTTGTAGCTTTAATAACTAATAACATCAAACAACTTAGATAATATGTACTAAAACAAATTCCACCGACAAAATTATTAAAATTCTTATTGCTGTACGAGCAAGCAGTGATGTAACTTCAGAACTTCATTTATGTAAATAAGTTCAGATTTATTAAATATTTGCAGATTTAAAATAAATATTTAAGGACTTATTTTCATTTATACCGATTTTTTAACATCTGAAGCAATAAGTTACAGGTGTATGTATATGTGTATACACTAAGCGATAAGACATCTATATATTAAATCCAGAACTGTCTTAACTTTACGCTAAGACGGGCGACACAGTTTATTTATTATTTGAGCGAATGTTTATGTGTCAGGTAGGGCGACGCGGCAGTTACAGGTTATCAAAAAAATGCGGGGGGCAAAGACCACGGGTTCAGCTAGTTATGCTTAATGCAAAAAAATTATTAAATACAACATAGCTTTAATAGAATAACTTGTCTTGCAGTTGTTATAAATTTGATGTTTAAAAAGCAACCAATATTGCTTTATACTATTAGAAAAGGAGGACTTTGGGAAATATTTTATTATGGTATTAATATGGAAAATTTTGTTGCTGCATTTCTTGAATTTTATAATTTTATTCTATACCAAGTTCAAGAGAAATTCTGTGAAATCCAGTCCTGTATTGTAGGTGTAACATGCATGGCAGTGTATTAGCTCGTAGAACGATAGGGTTATCTTTATGGCATATCTGCCACAAATGAGCAATTACTTAACACGAATGGGATGTGTGTTGCAAATGTAGCAGGGAATGAAAGCCAGATATGTCGGGAATTATGAACGTGTCTTGTTGATCCTTTGAAATTGTGGAAGCCTGCGGTAAAGCTTTGTTTTATTCTTTGGTTTTTGCCTTCTCATTCTTTCAACAACATATGCGTGTGGTAGGTATAAACATAATGGAAGCTTCATAATCTTCACAATGCCGGATTGAATATGAGCCAGGTTTTTAATTTCTTTTCGTTTGAAGTGAAGTTAAAATAGCCCTTAAATTGTTTTAGTTTGCACAAGTCGTTCATTTATTTTAAAAAGCTGTAAATAATTCTTATTAGGTTTTCAAGGATGTAAAGAAGTGTAAAATAAGGTTTAGACCATTACAAGCGAGACTAAGCATGTATCTAAGGTATTTTAAACTGTACAACTTGAGGAATTTATAACAAATAACAATTAAGAAACAAAACAAACAAAAAAGTTTATAAATTTAACGTGAGTGTTTTTTATTGCCTACAAATTTATTCTGTGTAATAAATTGATTCAATTAAACAGGGATGTCAAATAATTTTATTATAGCATTGACATTGCGAGTTACTGTTCATTTGTCAAGCGTATTTTGATTACTTAAGCCAATTAACCGATAATTCAATTTGAAGTACATGATGGCTAAGCCATAAAACATGAGTACCGATAATGTAATGTATCGGTAGTTGTAAATTGGTTTTACAGAACATAATTTACTGATTTTCAATGCAGATGTTTTTACATTCACATTTTATTCGTTTGAAGTCTAATTTATTACTTGCGTTGTATTTTATTTTAAAAAAGACCCCTATGCAGTAGTTGTTGCTTCTTGCTTAAGTGTTATTTACCATGGTTTGCACCCACTACACTATCCATCAAACAAAGCTTTGTTGTCTCAAGATAACAGAACATGTAAAAATACATTTTATTGGAGAGGCGTATTACTTTAGTATATTGTGCTCTTCATACTTCATTTTATATTTATTGAGTTTTGTAATTTTATTGAATAAACGTCCAAGAATGTTGTTACGTAAATTTTGCATTGGTTCTAAGAGGGTAACACGATAATAGGAGTCCTTCGCCTGCTTCAGCAAAGGGGGTGGATCTCGATGGTAAAATCGGAACATAAATAAAATAATCCTAGTTTTAGAATGAGGGCCACTTCACCAGATCTGTATGAAGTTAATAATTTCATCAGACACAACACCGAAATTAACAACAACAATAACAAATAGCAATATATAAGCCAATAGATAATTCAGCGTAAGAATAATAAACAAATTAAATTGTATCATATATTATGTGCAAGCAAAATATAATTAAGACCTAAGTAATCAAATATATTTTAGCCGCGCATAAATGTATTGCCATCAACAATTAAACTGATTAATATCAAAACTTGTCGTTTAAATAAACCAATGTTTAGTATAAGCTCATACAAAAATAACGCCTTATGACATTGTATTAATACGTTATATAACAAATCGATTGCAAGTCTTCTAACTGCCTAAAGAGAAAAATATCTCAAACATTAAAATAAATATAAATTACAAATCACTGAATTGTTTCGGCAACAGCACTTTCTTTTAATGCAAAAATTATATTAATAATTTTTAAATCTAATGCAACCAATTAAATGAACTGTATAAACTACGTCAGTTAAAACAGAAATACCGTTAACGGACCCCAAGATAAATTCCACCAAAACAGGTAATTAAGTAGATAATTAGGTATATACGATGAAACATGCACAAACCATGTACAAACGTAAGAGTCTACAAGCGTATACAAAGGTGGTGTAGAAACGACAGAGTTAAAAATAGAAAAAGAAAACCTTATAAAATCAAAACTAACTGAAACCACTAAAATTAAATTACCTTCAGTGTTTGTGCCCTGCGATTAGATGAATAAAATTTCCAATATGTAATAATAAAATTCGGTGTTCATACTCCAAAAATTAAAAAAAAAACTCTGAGACAAGATTTACAAAAAATCCAAATCACCAACAATATCTCGTCTTATAAATGTAAGAAAATAAAATTTTTGAATTACTCCATCTAAACTCGACAATTAAATAAAAACGTTCAGAAAATTCCCTAAACTTGAACAATATCCAACTGAACATTTCAAAACCAAAAGCTTTTCAAGTATCGTTGGCGAAATCATCACCTCAAAAACTACAAAATGGGAAGCGGGAAACAACACTAAAAACTCGAAATATACTAAACTGAACAACCAAAATAGTGAAAGATGTACAACGGGTTACCTAACTACCAGCAGTAAAATTAAGTTAAAAATTGAACTGTACCAATATGTTAAAAGTTTAACTGGCGAACAGCAAAATTGTTGTCGATAAAAAAGACTTCTAGAAGGGCTAAAACACCCTTCGGGACAAGAGGCGGACTTCTTAAAGAAGGTCAGTTACAATTGTAGAAGCGGTTGTACACAACGGGTATGAAGTAGAAAAATGTTGTAATATTCTTCCATTTAATTGTTTAATAGTGATATCGGCATAGAGATATTAATGCAGCATGAACAAGAACATTCTATTTTCAAAACATTTTTGAAAAATTTTAAATGTTCCAAATTGTCATTCATTAATAAGTAAAATTTCAAAAACTGAAAACAAATATTCATATTTCGTTATCAATGTTGTGTAGTAAACTATCGTCGATAAACTCTATGGTCCTTTGAAACTTAAAAATATGTACAACACACTACTTCTTCACAAATGACGCTACAAAAACACAAATGTACAAAACCATAGAGTAAAAATGTACAAGCAAAGAAATGCACCGCCTTTTTCCGTGTCGACGTTCAAATCGATTCTTGTTATATTATCACTACTTCTAAAATACAAGTTGGAAATTGTACTATCATTTTACAGTTAGTTTGTACTTATACCTACACATTTGTAGAATAGATTACGGTCATAAGTTATATGCATATACATATATTCACAAAACATGTAAGACCACCCCGCTTCAAAACTATATATCCGTGGTCCGTTTAAAACAATGCGTGTGTAAATCTACACACATCGTGGGCATCAATTTTTGATTAGCATGAAACGAATTCAAACTTCGTATTATGCAATTATTCATCGGCATTGTCTATGAATATACTAAAGTAATGAGCATCGGATATAAGTATACGTGACGGTTATGTTAACGCCTTTGGAGGAAATATAATTTGTTTTAGTGCAAAATATGGTTATAACTATTTTGGGCATTATAACTGTTAGAAACTAAAAGAAACAAGTGGTGAATACTTAAATTGGTCTATTTCTTAATTATTATTACTTAATTGGTATTCCATAAAAAACATGTTACCAAAATCAGTAACGTACGGTGGAAAACATTAACTCTGAATTAACCGTAACGTTCTTATTGTATGTACCTACACTGTGTAGATGAGTTTAGTAAACTATTAATTGGGATTTGATGAAGCAATAACCCAACGCAGTTTTAAAGACATTTATGGTCAGATTAGCGTGCTCAACAAGCATAATAAGCAGATTACAAAGTGATTTATTAGCAAAATGTACTCAATCTAACAGGATTTGCAAATAATTACTGCGGAGTTTCTGTTTAGTTAACAGAAGTTTCAAGCTATAATGTAGGCAAATAAAAAAAAGATTTGCATAATTTTTTATTTTTTCCCCATTTATTTTTTTTAATTAAATAAAATTTCGTTTACAAAACGATGTATAAAAAAAAGGTAAAATTAATATGGCAAATAAAAAAAGCATTTAAAAATAGATAATGCCAACAGGTGGAAAAGCTATTGCGGTTAGTCAATTTTAACCGAGATACTATAGGAATCTTGGAAGCTATATAAGAGATACAAAGTCTTGGAAACTATATAAGAGATACAAAGAGATACAAAGTCGGATAAATTAGTTGCCTAATTATGGGAACAATGGTGATTTAGTTTTTCTTAAAATACGCATACTTCACTAGATACGACCAAGAAAATATCTCTGTTCATAGTGAAAATAGAAAAAAATCGTAAAGAAAAAAGTTGTAGATCTATAGCAGTTGTATCAAGAAAACGAGTCTTTTGCTTTGATTTCGGAATATAACACAAACATGCATTTATAAAAATTATGAAACAAAACACAATCGGGAAGCTATTTTTTCTGAATACATTTTTTTTCTATTTTCATACTCCTATCAGAGTAAATCATTTTTAATAAATCTGAAAAAAATAGGCTGTACTTATTTTGATGCGGATGTTAAAAATATATAAGAAACTGTTACCCCCCCCCCCCCCCCCGTAATTTCGATGGTTGATCAAAACTCACTATTAGCCTAATAAATATATGGCCCCTTCCGTCTCATATAAAATTTAAAAAAAATATTACAGAACCTTTTATAGTTTTAGAGATATCAACTTGTAACACTTTAGTTGCCGCACCCTGTATGATGAAAGAAGGGAAGTGAATATGTAGAAAAAACAGACTGAGCTTAAGAATAAAAAGAGGTGCAGGAGTGACAACATTATGAATATTTTCGGCGATTTTAGTAATACAATTTATTTAAAATAATTATAAATAAATGTTATTTTGTAAAACCATTTCAAGGAAATTTTAAGAAATTGAGAAATTTTATTTTAAATACGTTCAACATAACTTCAATCGGTTTTGAGAAATTTTAAGATACTAAGTTTGAATAAGTTTGAAATAAATTCAGATTTTTCCAAACTGATTTTAGCATTTTCCCCCTTCAACCTCGTAATAATATATTATTTTAAAAAGAGTTCCAAATAACTTAGAAACAGAATAGGCTTTTTTAACAATTAATCCCAAAAACAAGGTTGCTTTAATTCAGAATTTTATGAAACTTTAGTACATCACTATAGTAATTAGTTATCCCAAAGCTTAGAACTTCTCAGCAGTAATTTGTCCAGGGCCAAATGTTAATGTTTTGGGGCTACTATGGCGGTTTTAATTAATTTACATGAGATTTGTACTTTATACGTGGTTCCATCCTTGACCCCTGCAATAACTCGAGTATTACCCAAACCGTGTAGTTAGTACAAAAGCTACTTTGTGTAACAGTTAACCAACATTTCTGAACATGTTCATTATTTTTTGTTTCTCAAAAATGGCCAAGTAAATTAGTAAGTACGAAGTAGAATGGATTTACAAGAATGAAATTTTATTCCAATAAATAGTTTTAAATTAGACCAACAAAACCTTACTTTGAGCTCTTTTACTAAATCAAGATAAATCCCAGCACGTTCGTTCCCTATTCAGTGTAAATAATTCTACGAGTTGTATTTATGTTGAAGGCGGATGCTACAAGGGAGTTGCTCGAACAGTAGCTTTATCCTGACAATTGCTGAGAGGCTTCAATTGATCAAGGAACTAAAATACAAATTATGCAGATGCTGTCAGTGGTAGCAACGGGACGTAGATTTCCCGGAGCGACGGGAAGGAAGCCCTCGAAAAATGAGAGACTGATACCTGAAAGCTCAAATTACTCAGGTGGATTAGATTAGACTTGTCCTGAAATATAATAAGAAATCTCGTTCCATTTTATATAAATGAAACTGATTGTAATATGATCAGCCTGCTACAAATTTAATTTTCCTTGTAAAAGTACTGAAACTGTCAATATTGGAGATAAAAGAAGGAAAATTATGTAAGTGAAATTATATAGTTTTAAAATATTGTCCACGAAAAAATTGTAAATGAAAATAAAAATCTTTGAAACAAAGTAGTAGTAGCAACGGGACTATAAAAGAATTGAGAATGAAGCTTGTTTCCCCAGAGGGTATATAACATATTGAAATGCATCTAAACTTTAGAAGGAATTTTCCCAAGAAGTTTAGTACTTATATTCTTCTTATTTTGTACGAAAATACATATATGCATGAAGCTGTTAACACATGCTACATGCATGTTTTATTCAGATTCGCTTGTCTGCAACATATGCACGTTTAGGCCAAGTACCTGCATTTACCACAAACGACTACCTATAACATTTTCAAATTTTCATATTAAGAACCATGACAAAAAAAAATATTAAGCAATTTTAGCTGCACTTTCCTCTTAATAAAAAACTATTACTATAAACTAAATCTTGTTTTAAACAACTCGGGATAAGATCTTAAATAATATACCGAAACTAAACCGTAGCAAAAGGACAATTACAAAAGCTGTACCATAAGATGACACGACAAAATACATTAATTTCAAATACAAGACGCACGGCTACATTATGTTATTTAAAGTAATCTAATTTAACAGAATCTTCCCACATAGACGCCATTTAATATTCCTTGTGACATTTGTAGAATAAGTGCAACATGTCACAACACACCCACATTGTATGAGTTATACTCTCGGAACTGGCGGCGCATCTTTCTTCATTCATATTCATTTCGCATGAATTAAACATGCGAATATTGGCATTCTTGCGCGATCAAAGAGAGGGGACTGAAACTACTCATTCAATTTTATAAGAGCTGTTCACGGATTAACTAAAGACATTATAGTGAAAATAATTATAATCGTCAAAGAGGTCAAGGTTATTATGGTTCTTCAAATACGAGAATGAAAAACGGACTTTAACCGTTATAATTGAGATTTCGTGAAATTTCAGACTAATAATAATAATTGAATCTTTTAGTGTTGTAATTAGCTTTAAAATGTAACAAAAAGGTACACAAGCCACACTTTTTACTTCCGCCGTTTTTTGTAATTGCCACTCATATTTGATAAGCTATCGCATAAAACTTTAATTGTCGACAAAGATGCTAGGTATGCTATGAAGTTTTATTAAAAGTCTCTATTTCTGCAACTAATTGCAACAGAAATTTAGATACTTCGTCTGTACAGAATGTTCGCATTACTTTCAGCAGTAACTCGTTAAGTTTTAGCAACGCAGTACATTTAATTTCTTACGTAAGGCACATTCTCCAGAAAAGTAAAAAAGAAAAATAAAGGCAGCACTTCACCTTTTTTCCCTGCGCTTTAGAAATTCTTACCTATTATATTTTCAAACGTATTTTTGTATCAACGCTGTATCGACAAGAAGTATAATACGATCATATGGTTAAATTAGATTGACCTACATTATTAACATAATACTCTTTTCGTAGCTATTTAAATATGACTTAAATGCAGATAGATTTATCGTTAGAGACGGCATTTGGCGACGAGTTTTGTAGGTACATCGCGTGCAAGATCAATAGGGCTTAAGTATGAGCTAAAACGAAAAACGGCAAAAACCGTGCTATAAAAATAAGAATTTAAGTGTAACATGTTCAGAAACTGACCGTAAATATTCCACATTTTCTCAACCTCTTCAATCAATTGTTTTAGGAGAGTTACGAAGTGTAATAAACCAATGAAAAATTAAATACTTTTAAACAAAAAATTTAGAAACGAGATTTTTTCAAATAAAACAGAATGTAAGCCAGTCGAAAAAAAATATATGGATAATAAAATGAAATAAAATAATAACAGACACGTTGGAAAATGAAACAGATGATATCGCAAAAAAGAGGAAAACGTTTCCGCTGAGAACTTTTACTAAAGGTGGCCAGTTAACAAAAAAAAATTGTATAAATACTATAACGAGAGTGCCTGTTGTTTTTATAGGAAAACTGTTTCGTTATAATTTTCAACCGTAAAATATAAACTGACCGAACAATCAAGGTTCTTCTGATGCGTTTCCTGTTATTAAAATGAAAAGCTGTTAATTACTGTCTTAATCATAAATTAGCGCAAACTCCATATTTTATGGTTTACGAGTAGATAATTCAAGGGGAGACAATGGTCACACCTTGCCATTCCCTAACACAGACGACTAAAAAAGATAACTTCAATTATGTGGGGTTCCCTAACTTGCTAATTTAGGTTACTAAAAGCTAATTACAAAGAATAATTTATTAAAAGGTTGAAATTTAAAACTCATTGTTTTTTCTTTTGGGTTCATACATGAAAACAGCATTAATATATTTTACTACGTACTCCGTCAATTTACAACATAGATAGTTTGATTGGGATTTAATTTATTGCATAACTGTTTGTTAGAAGCACCTCACAAGATCATTATAAATCATGATGAAGATTGCTCTTTTTGATACATTCAATACATGCTTAACCCCTCAGCAAAACCAATCATAATATTAATATCAGAATGCAAATTAGCTATGATTCATAACGATACCCCACCATAAGCGCCAATATTTACACTGTTATAACGGGAAAATAAATCAAATCGCTACACATGCTAGGGTGTGGTCCAGGGGGGTCGCACAATCCAAGTTCCTCAAAAAACCACAAAACACAGTCTTAAAAGTAAACTTATTTGATTTCCTTTTAGTGAACCACATTCGCTTGGCGATCAAGACTAAAATTGTGCGACCTCCCAGAAACAGAAAGGACAGCCCCGTTTTAGAGTCACGATTTTCGTTAACCGAAGTGCATCTTGTAGTACTTGATAAATGCCGAGGATTTATCACAAGAATGCAACTGTCGGGCGACACGCGGGTGGATAGATGAGGCAGTCATCGCACGATGAACGTTGTCAATGCCTGTGTAATCCAGGATTAAGTCGAGACTCTGGCTAGCAATTATTCTTCCTTTCAAGTTGGGCGTTCAGCAAGCCGTTTTTAAAAGCTTATGAAATATTATAGGCATAAAATTTTTACCGTGCTACTTACTTATCAGGGAACGTTGGCCTCCAAAAACAAATAGCGTTGGATTAAGCGAACACAGTGACCTTTTTGTTTTTTTTTTTTAATTTCAAGTTTGCTTGAATATTATTATTATTTCGCTAAGTAAAATCTTGACTTATAAAAACCTTGCTTTGAAATCTACCCGTTGTGGCTGCAAAACATATAGTAACAACTACTATATTGGCGTTACAATGTACTAGTACCGTAAAATATGCCTGCCTGGTACTTTGCCATCTAGTTTCACAAAATTGTAGACCTACTGTATTTCATGGGCAGCTGACATGGAATTATTATTATTAAAACACGTTAGACACAACTAATCAATATTTTAAGACAAGGCAATTACTACAGCATTCGATTTAAAAAATACATATAAAGCCAATCTTAACAATTTTAGTTAGTAAACAGGCCAGGCCGCACAACAGGACAATATCAGAAACATCGTAACAAAAATGATGCTTTTGCAAAATTAGTTTTTCTGTCTTTACTATAGTATGCGGTAATAATAATTACTAGCTTACTGGCAAACAACAAACTCTTATCTCTGCCCCCCCCGACCGTCCTTCCCTCCCACTTTCACTTGTGGGGGTCATCACGAAATAATGAAATAAATGTTAGACATGTTTTTTTTCGAAAACGATTTTCGATTCTTGACAGCTGAATTTTCTCTTTGGTTCTTGTTTTTTTCGTCCCAAGGAATCATTTTCGAAAAATAAAAAAAAAACGATTCTTTGTTCAAAAAAATTAGATACATTTCAGTTATAAATGCGAAATTCCTGACGTCTAGCGCACTAACAGTATATATTACATATCTCTTTTTTTCAACATTCTGACAAATATACCGTAGACCGAAGCGTATAGTCTTACGGCGCATGACTGAATTGCACAGTTCGCCCTATTAGGCACTGCCTACCCATGATTTTACGGCTACAACATAAAGTATGTAATAAATTGTAGCTTAATTCATGCTGATTCCGATTATGTAAATTACATAACTTTGCAAAGTGTAGTAATCACACAAATAATATAAATAAAAAAAGTTGCAAATAAATCTAATCTACAGGAGGGTTGCTACCGCTTATGTGAGTCGCGAGTTCTCACTTCATTTCCCTGGCTGCGCTATTCCCGCGCCCACACTTTAGTAGAGTACTAGTTGGCATCAGGTAGCAGACACGCGACACGTTTATTTTTAAATTTTTAATATTGTCGGTGTTAGCAAATTGGGCTTTTCTCATCCTCATAAATAATAAATAATAGTTGACACTTACGTTAATTATTAGTTGCGTTTTTCTAAAATAATCCAAAAGTAAGGATATTTTGGAAAGTACAATTTTAGTAAGTGACTTTGAAACAAAAATTTAAATTTAACACAGTACAGCGTTTACAAATTATTTCTGAAGAAGACATGTACCCAGAATTTAATTTAAAGAAAGTAGCACTAATTTAAATTAAAAATAACCATTGTCCTGTTTCCAAATTTGAAATTCCAGTGCTAGTATTCTCAGAAAAACAAAGCTTTGACCGTTGGTCCTTTATGGCTAACCAAAACTGCGGAAATTAGCTTTGTTGTTATTGTTAATCCTTTTGTCATTCGAACAAGGCCAAACGTAGGTAAATGTTTGTACAACGGTGGCGTAAGTTGCTTATTTAACTGACTACAACGCTTCACAAACTACGTTTCATATTAAGATATAACAATTTCAACTTTATAGGAAACGTTTTAAAATACATCAAATTAGAATGACTGAATATTTTAGAAAATCAACTAAATTCTGTGCCTGCAGTAAACACAAAATAAAACATCGACTTCCAAAAAGAAAATTTTAAAAATTCCGTGTTTCAATTCAAAATCAAATAATGGGATGCATTTGCTTTCACTGATCTCTACATCTAAGAAAAGAAAAACAATCATTTGTCGAAAATCAAATTGTACCTACATCAAGCCCCATCACGGATAGCATACGGAATTCTATTACAGAATTCCTTATCTGCGTTGGCTGAAGGCATAAGTCTTAGTCAAAGCGAAAAATCCCTGTTTGTATTCAAAAGTCAAATCCAATCAAAGAAAACGTACAAAAAATGATATTCATCAAAGGGGATTCCTTCCAGAATGCAGGAATGGTCTGAAGCGGACATGCGGTACGGGTTTAATAAAGAAGGCTGTCACAGCGATATCTCACACTCCATCACTTGGACAGCGACAGACTGCTGAGGCTGGAACCGACACCAAACCGGTAAAAAAAACGTACCGTTTCAGATCGGCTGAAAAAGGTCACACATATTCACGCACAATAGATCGTCCTTAATGTATTTGGCTAATGTAAGACCGAGACAGCTTCACTTAGCGGATATAAGCCTGATTTGTGGCAGCTTACGCTGCGAAATTCGTACAAACCGGTAATCCATCTAAATCGACACTTCCACGGGGTAAATAATTTGCGGTTTTGCTATCGAAAGGGTTATTAGTTCGGAGCACTGTACAAACGGCTGCTCCACGTTTGCACTTGTTTATTTTTAGAATTTCCTGCTGATCGACCAACCAACGCTTTTTCTGTAATAGCGCCGAGTGAAATCTGTTCTCTATTAACAAAACTAATATTAAATTTGGTTATATACTAGTAAAGGACTAAATAGTTCCCACGGCTGTAATCAGTTTTATCCCCGCACGCAATAGATAATTAAAACTTGCCGTTCTACTACAGATGTTACTAATAATACTTGTACTAATCTATGGAAGAGACGGGCTACCAATTTTAAACGATTACCTACTAAAATTGCAGCTTGGCAACCCATTGTAAATACAATGAAATGATTTTGAATAATTTTATTTCAAGGTCATAAAAGCCTGTGAAACATTGGTATGTACATCAAACTAATCGCTATGAACCATTGATTTAAAATCACATTCAAAAATGTTATTTAATACACACACGCGCCTTTGGGAATCCCTAAAATATTGATATATGCTAATACAACCCCTACCGAACATCGACTTGGGTTGATATTTATTTCACAGTTATTTGAAGGCTTGAAAAAGAAATCTCCAAATGAATCAGTGTTTTCAATATTCATTTTAGCGAAAGCTGCTACTTGTTTAACACTAACATATGAGACGAAATGGTTATCCTTACAATTTTTGTTAGCAATGCAATTATCGCTTCTCAGTTTCGGATACTTATTACGGTACCGACCTAACGAACACCCATACGGGTTACGGATCGACCCGTTTGGCAATAATACGGGGTCAGGGTCGTGATCACATTCATTATCGAGTTAGCGTATCAAAACTGTTGTACGCACTGGGTACACGAGTCATTACGGATTGCTGGGTCATTTCATGACACTTCAATACACGACAATGGGTCAAAACGGGCAAACGGGTTTAACCGTGTATTCGGATCAACCCGAGTCATCTGGATTGTCAGGTCTTGACGGGTGCAAAACGGATTAACGAGCCAAAAAAGGTCAACGAGTCAGAAGGGTTCCAAGTACTAATCAGTATCAACCCAATCCGTCACCGTACTGGTTGCGAGTTGACCCGCTACAAATAATACGCGTCACGGTCAGAATCACATTTATTATCGAAGTAGTGGGGAAACGGTTGTACAGATACAATTCGGTATACAGATTATTAAAGATTGTCTGTTCACGACAATTCGAAACAGGTCAGTAGCTTAAAACGGGTAGATGGGTTCAACCGTGTATCCGAATTAACTCGAGTCACCGGGTCATTAGATATTACCAGGTGTTGACGAGTGCAAACCAGGTCACCAGGCCAAAAAGGGCCGACGGATCAAAAGGTACGTATAATTTTATTATATTCGTACAGGTATAAGGATCAAGAATAACCGGTATCATGTATCACTACGTTTATTTTAGAGATCTTTAGACTAGGTTGACATCTAACGATTTCTTGGGTACACATTTCTAAATATTGCCCTGTTTATTTAATAGTAAATTTCAATACTATTCAACCCATACTAACTGAATCGCTGATTTAAAATGTAGAACGAGTAAACGAAGCACCAAGTGTCAACGGATCAAAAGGGGTCAGAACTGGTCATGGGATCAGAAGAAGATCGACGGATCGAAACTGGTCAACAGATCAGAAGGGGATCGAAAACGGTTGATAAATCAGAAAGGGTCGACGGATTGTAATAGATCGACGGACTGGAACGGGTTGACGAATCAAAACGCATCGACAGATTAGAGGTGTTGGCACGAATAAACAGTTTGAAACGGGTTAACATGGTTGGAATGGGTAGCGGGTTCCTACAATTTCCTGCAATTTTTATTTATCACCTCAAAAGCTTGTAAATAAAGTTGGGTAGTTAGCTACAAATTTAAAGAATTTCTCAGAGGGGAAGTTCTGGTATTACACTAAAGGTATAAACACACCAGAAATTTAGAATGTTTTGTTAAAATGACTATGAATGATCACAAAGTTAACACTAAATTACAATTAAGAACACCCATACCGTTATTATTTAATTGCTGCAATTTTTGAATCCAATGCGTTTACATACAGGGTGTTCCGAAAATAATTAGACAACGCTTAGGAGGGTATTCCTTACTTGACCCAAGACATAGGTTAGAAAAAACAAGAACAGATTGTTTTTTTTTTCTAGAGGCTGGCAGCGTTTCCGGTTCCATCTTTATAAGAACTTTTTTTATTGCTTTGGTATGCAGAATTTACCCTTAGAATTGTATAAGCAATTTCCGCATTTTAAAGATACATACAGACCTTTATGGCAACATAGCGACTTTCAAGAAGAGTACCGTTGTTACACCTATTCTCAATTAAAACCCAAAATCTCAATTTATTGTTTCAACTTCGGAAGAGTGTAGGAAGCAAAATTAGACTAAGATATATATCTATTTTCAAGAAACGACGTCCTTCCTAAGCGGTATTGCCTTATTTTCGGAACACCCTGTACTTGTCATTTATTTTATATCCAAACTGTGGACGTAACTTCCACATTTTTCTACTTTTCTACCTCGGAAGTTAAAATCGCAACGATTTCTCTTAAAAAAATAACTTAAACATTGAATTGGAAACTTTGAACTGCAAATAATCTCGAAACTTTCGATTTGGTCTTATAGAACAAACCCAGAATCAAATTGTTTCCTTCGAATAAATTGTCTTGAAATACGCAAGTGAACAAGTTTAAAACTCGGTATGCTGTTGATACTTACTTGTTCTGTATATGTCATATATTCCATTTCAGCTTTCAATTTAGATGGATGTCAAACTAAAAACTTTTTATTTGTAACCATACTTACATTGCTGCTATTGCTACTCAAACTTCAAACTTCTTGATTGTTTTCCACTTGCCGTTAGCATTTTCCACGATTCCCATAAATATTGATAAATATTGATTTCAAGTAAAAATACTGCTTGAGAAAATTTTTATTGTAACCGTATGACAACAAAAACTGACCATGTAAGCACGATATCCACTTGTAACTGCATCGATATAGAAATCTACATTAAATTTCTAATAAATTAGCCCCGTTGCATATAAATATTAATAATCCATTAAAAAATTCGTTGCACCAACTTATCGTCCTGCTACAAACGCAAGCTGGAAGTTTCTAACGTGTCCCGCATAAAAATTAATTCCGAAAGTAAAACTTCAACCCTCAAACACGCAAACTGTTTTAAATACCTGTAAATCTGCGGTAAACCAATATAATCTCTTAGCAGGCCACGTTATATGCAGTCGCAATCATAGCAAGCGGTAATTTGAAGAAGAGCACTTCAAACGGTTTGCTTGGGGCTGCGTTATCAGAGGGAAAGCAGCCCTAATTAATAATATTCTGGGCTCTGTAGTTAGGGGAGTGCTTATTAAAAACCGCATGCATATTGCATGCTCTCGCCGCGACTAAACAATCACATGCCGGAGTTACAGTATTGTTTCTGCAAGATCAATAAGTCGATGTACAGCTTGCAATATTCTCGTTGGTGTATTGTTATGCACGTGTGGTGCAACGTTTGCAGGAAATTAATGGAATGGCTGTGATGCACTAATTAATTTTTAAATGTACATTGGATAAAATTTGTGGTAATAAGCCAACACTAATTAGTTAAAAGGATGTGGAATAAGACAAAAATGTAAAAATTAATCAATGTCGGCCAATCGTATCGGAGTAACGTATGATGAAAGATAACGTAAGCTCTGAATATGAGCTCGTAGAATAACAGTTTTTGGTTTACGACTTGTATATGACTGTAATAAGTAGCAACTCGTTTGAAATTCTTGGAACTGCCTAAAAAATATTTCTCAAACATTCAAATAAATATAAATTACACATTTTGAATAAATCACTGAATTATTTCCATAACAGCTTCGTATTAATGAGAAAATTATGTTAATTGATATTCTTTTGATGAAATGCAACAAACTAACGATACGGTGTAAAGTACTTAATTACGCTATCATATAAACGCTGCAAATTTTTAAACAATGTCATGTCTACAACAAGATGGCTTCAAAACATCGTAACCTTAAATTTATATACAATAACATGTTTTCAGGTGAAAACAGCAAATAAATATCAGAAATTAACTAAATTCATTAGAATTGGCTACAGGTAACTAGCAAATACAAATAATTCTAATATTTACAATGAAGATTATATATTTGACCTATACGGAGCTGATTTAGCTAACGGAAAATCAACATAATCACCAAAGCAGGTAAGATAATGTGCAAATATCTGCAAAAATTTGACTTCCAACTAAATACTCGGAACGTCCAATAATGAATGAACTGAAGGAATAAATGATACGTTAAACACTTTCAGGAAAATTCCGACAGAACAAACACTTCAAGAATCGAAATCAAAGTAGAAGTAAGAGCTGACACCAAAAACTTTGTAAGCATCCTTGACTAAATCAGGAATTCAAAAACTACCAAATAAAGCGGAAAACGACACTAGAAATTCGAAAATTACTAAACTGGAAGAAACCACAATCATGAAAGATGTACAACGGGTCACCTAACTACGAAGAGTGGAATTAGGCTAAAAATTGAACTGTAACAAAGTTCCAAATTTAAAAAAATGCTTCTGCTATGGTTTTAAACTTGTTCTTTGTTGGTAGTAGCACATATTCGGGCGGTAATTCTTATCACAATGCAACTACCGTTTCAGACACAATAATTCCTACAGTAGATGCTCTTAAAGCTTAAAATAAAAAGCAATAACGTTGAATCAAAGCTCAAAATATGTGACCAATCTTATCTGAAAGTGGCCACTTGAAGTGGCCGTAGGTGACTGGTTGCTAATCGTCCAAAACTAAACGTTTCCGGTTTTGTCCCAATAACATAACTACCTTGCATGCGTTTTACTTAAAAAACCAATGTTTATTACTTTTCTATACACCAATTTAGTAAAAGAGGATGCCAACATTTGCTTAGCTTGCTGCCAGTAATTTTCAAGATAATTAAAGAACATTTAATTATGAAGTCGTTGTGTATAACGAGCGGTTATTAAAAGTGACTCATTGAATACAGGTGGAACACCCGCGTGCTGGCACCACAGCACAAATAATTCAAAAACGGAAACAACTCTAAATTGCCCGTCAAAACCAATTTAGAGTCTGAGGACGAAATTAGCTCGTACAAACAATATGCAATAAATATCATCTTGAAAGTTCGGCCACCTTCGTGGCGTGTGTTCATTAAAACATCCTTATAAATTATCGTTCGTGAAGGCTTTTTCATGAAGGGTTAGTGGAGGAAGAAAGCTCAATACACATTTGTGATTATATCTCCCAGGATGCTATTTTTTCACTAGTTAGAAATTTTATACATAATTATTAAAATTTCGTGACCATAAACTTTTCTTTCAAGTGTACGTGATATAGATACTATTGAAAAATAAACTGAAAAAGCTTTGTTGGAAAAAACTAGTCAATATCAGCAATCGCCCTGAGGGAAATTTATTTTTCAATTTATGTAACCGATATAATATTATTACTTTCACCACATGTAAACTTTATGTTAGAACACAAGCAGGTTATATATTATTCAGTGTTGACTGATCACTTGTTTGTAATCAAGCTTCATTGACTTCTTAGCTTAATAAATATATTAGTAATACAATATTTTATTGATTTTTCTAGCTTACTTTACTTACATGCATTAAACATTCACTGGAAATAGCAAGAATCATACCCAAAAATAATAATATTTTTTACGAAATCTAGAATATTTTTAGTAATTTTTAAGGAAATGTTATGAATAGCGTTTTAAGGAAACAATATCAAATTTTTGATGAAAATATAGTTTTTTAGAGCATACTTTAATTTTTTAGAGCTTATTTTTGGTTGCTCTACTAATTACTGCTACCCCTACTATCATCACTTATAAGTCTTAATAATTATCAGTATGGCGCATTGTCGCTGCATTTTGCATTCGGTAGAATTCAAACCCTTGTTGGGTTTAATTACTGCTAATTTTTGGAAATTGGAGTTTCTAAATTTTAGGAATTCAGTGGTAGGTACACCTACAACTTTTAGTAAGTTTTAGGATTATAGGAGTAGTATGATACCCAAAACACAAATTTTGATATTGTTTTTAAACGCCACATTACAATCCAATAACAAACCTGCAACTTCCTTTTAGCTCCTCAGCTCTTCTTTGTAACTCCATAACTCTAACTTCTTATAGAATTAGAAAATAATGAAATTATACAAACTGAAACCAGAACTAATGTAATAATAACCCGTATCAGGAAACAGAATTTCATTGCAGGACATTTAAATTAAGTATTGTATTCCTGCTTCACATTTTGCAATATTACAATGGTAGGAAAATGTCGGTTTGATTGAGATTTGTTATGACACGTGGCGTCACGCACTCGCAACTGCACGTGCAGCACGTGCATTTCTTATGGAATTGCGAGTGGTTAAATATTTCCGTGGCACGGAATGCCTTGCCGTAGTCGATAACTGCGAGATGTAATCTGATACAAAATTTTTGAAGAATGTCTAGGAAAATAAGGGCAGTGGGATCGATGCAGCGTTTTTCATGTTGTTTCATACATTTACTTTTACATCCATTACATACGAATATTAAACTTTTGTTCATTAGTACGTCGAGATTACTAGGCAAATTGCACAGGGCCGCATCTAGGGACAAATTAAAATTACCAAAATGTTAAAAAAAAAGTCTCAAATGTCAAGTTGGTTTAGACGATTTTTAGACAAATTCGCTCAAAAAATCACCTAAAGAATCCCTACCACAACCTTAAGTTCATGTTTTTCTGGCTTGAAACGAGAATCCTTTTTTAAAATGTCTAAAATTAGGGTTTGTATTACAACCAAGTTTGTTCTTTGATGTTTATCATTACACAATAATTAAAAAATTGCCAAATACATAATTTGTAAGTTAACCAAAAGTCAACTTATGTAAATTAATGCATACAGTGGCAAACATTAATGTTGTAAAGTGTGAAGCAACATGGCATTTAGGAAATTGATAAATCTCCCCGCTTTCCATCCGCTGCGGTTCTGGTTGCTATAATTTTGATTTGTGCGCCGTAATTTTTTCGTATGGGCATATTAAATTTCAAACTAGCACGTCTGATGAAACGAATGCATTGCATATGGCGTGATGGAACTTGACAGGACTGTGAGCTAAATGTGTGGCATTTAAATTGAAATTGGTTAGTTTGAATGGAAATTTGTGAGACAGATGCAAGCTGAAAATTAAAATAATTCTCTGGTAGCGTACAACCAGAACAATTTACTAACTACGTTTTGTTTCGAATTTAATGCGTTTTTTTTATTTATACACAAAATTGCGTTTTTTCCTATTTCTTAGTTGGTAAAAAACCTACATTTTTATAATTTCTTCGGTGACAGGAAGAGGGATGGCCCACCCACTTTAGTTACCCTATACGAAATCCACGTTCTTATCAGAAGATAAGACAAGAGGCGAGGAACACGACTTCATTTGCATAACGAACCTTAATGAGCATGTTGATCAGCATTTTTATATAGCATGGTTCACTAATTACAAAATTAGTATTGGAACGTTCGTCCCTGCCCATTTAGGGAATAAATAACATGCGCTGCGTCGCCTTGCAGTCCAAATAAACTTTTTTTTATTTGTAATTTTATTTTTGTAGTTAAATTCCACAGTCTGAAACCAGTAGTGTAACTAAAGATGCAAGTCCGGATACTGAATCTTTCCTAAACTCAACATATTTAGCAGCCTTTGATTTTTACCTTTTAGAAATTAAAATTTAGATATAACTTGCTGTTTCTTACTTATAAGATCCTTAATTTTTGATTTTTACGAAAATCGTTTCTTAATTTATCTAAAACCAATTTCTATATCTAAAAATGAGCGAAGCACTTCGCCTGGAATTTCCCCGGAAATTCCGGCACTAAAACTTGCAATAATAGCCAGGCATTTAGTCACTAGAAAAATTGAAAATTTGGCACCACAAAATTAATAATTGGTATTTATATATTTTTTTGTGATATGAACATGAAAATAATTAAGAATTAAAAATTGACAACTACATATACACGTCCCTAACATACTGCTTTTAGGTGCTCTATTTTTTTATGGGGCGGTGGGAGGAAGGAAGGGACGGAGGGAGGGAAGAAGAACATAAGGAAGGGAAGGAAAGAGTGAAGGATGGGGAGAGAGTGATATTGTAAAGTAAGTTGATGGTACGGGAAAAATTTACAACGATCGGCGTTTGCGTGTACAAAGGTAGATAAGCGTGTATAAGCGGGAGAATTAAATTATCAGAGAAAATTCTGTAGAGTCGCAGGTTTTGGAGCTACTCAGCCAAAAGCGAGTGAGTTCGAATCCCACTAGGGGGTCGTATGACCTTAGTGCTTGAAGTCCCGTAGGCAGCGCCAAAAATATAAATATAAAATTTTGTAAGAAAAAAATTCATCATAAACAGCTTCAGTTCAAACTGTTTTATCTCGTGTGGAAAAGCAAACCAACTAACCAACACTTGATTCCTTGAGTTGAAAAAGATCAAAGCAATTATTTCGCAAATAGAACCAAAATAAAGCTTCCAGCATAAAATAAAACTCTGTACAAAAGCATGTTTGTTTAAATATAAACCAAACGAAAACCTTGTTTAAAATTGAAAACACGTAAAAGTAACTACGAAGTTACAACACTACATTTGGTGCGCAGTTACTTTCAGAATGTAATTCTGAAATAAAGTAGAGAATTCCGAGAGATATCATTAATGTAAATATTTGCAATTCAAATTTAGGAACTCGACGGTGCTTTCGGAGTTTTCGGATGACTGATGAGGACGTAAAACACACGCTAGGTTCCTTGTAAATTGACTCATTGACGATGTGTCCACAGCTGTGGGGTGGAGATTTACTTAGGTAGGCGATCAAATGGACATCGCCATGTTTGTAAGTGGCCTTATATAGGAGCTTGGGGTCGAAGTTCAACGAAAACCAATCCCAAAGAAGACTTAGATCAAGAAGTTTTCCATTGCATACAGCAAGAAGCTCTTGAGATAAAAAAGTTTAAGAATAAACATCGGAATGGAGAAGTTTCAAGCAAGTATTACCAAATAAATTACTTTTGATATTTTCACAAAACAAATGACAATATAAAAATTAATTTAATAATGCTAGGCTGTTAAGTTGTAAATAATTAAAGCTCACAAAAATTTCTTAAGAAATAGAGAAAATTCAAAATAAAACGACTTTTTGCAAGTATTTTCCCGTTTAAGTCAAAAACTTTCTATTACTATAACTATTAACCATCTTTAATTTTTTTTATTAGATATCCAATCAAATTGCCTAAGGAAGTCTACATTTCCAATTGGATAAGAAATTTTTTAGCGTCGTATATTGCGTACCAAAAAAGTGCTTAAATTAATCATCTTTGGCGGTCTGTGGCAGGAGTTTGGAGTGTCCTGATGATCTGATATTTTCTTGCTTAATAATTCTCACGATAAGGGTCAAGTTCGGCACAAAGCATTTTCAGGGTTAAAAAGACTATAGAAAACAGCCTAAAAATCGACACAATAACAATATAGATCTATTGCAGGTCATATTCCGAATGGCCCTGCATAAACCGCATCACAAGATATCTTGTTGAGATTACTCCCAAATAACGCTACAATTTGAAATTCATAAAAAATTATATCATATAGACATTTTATTGACCTACTAGATAGCCAGATCTAAATCTAATTTTATGTTGGCTAAAGATAAACCTTAACCAACGAGATTTCTTGCATTAAAATGCAGTTATTGAACAGTTTAAGGTTTCACTTCAAATGTAGCAAGTATGTTTGTTCAAGTAATAATGATAGACATGCAAACTGAACATTTATTTGATATTCTATTGTAATCTCTTTATTATTTAGAAAATATCGCCATTTTAAAAGTAGAACTTCGATTGAATAACAATGTATATCGAAAATTGGATTCTATAGGTACATTTAAACATTTAGTATATAACCAAATTGACGAATAGTGTCCCCTATTGCACTATGGCCATGTTAAGCAAGAAAACGAGTGTTTCATCAAGCGCCCTTTAATTTCATACAAGGAATACATTGGGCGATATGGATAGTGGGTGTGGGTGGTTAACCACCCCTAGTATTAGTGGCGACAGTGATGTATGTCGCCAATATCAACCAAGATGACATTCCTAATCGATGTTTCCTCATTTCAGGGGAGGCATTTTGAACAGTTCTGAAAATACATAATTGATGAAGAACCGACTGCTTCTGAGTGATATGCTGAAATTATTATAAATTATGCATAGGGAGCTAAACTTCAGACTAGTTCAACGATATTTTTAATTAACTACATACCCTCTGTTTCATAATATGTTTCCGATTTAATAGAACATAAATAAAGAAGTAAAATTGGTTTGCATTTAAAAAATATTTGATATTTATACATTATAAAAGGTTAAACGTTATTTGTGGAGTCTTCGTACCCATTTCCTTTTAGTTGTTATTAGTTATGTTTAATTTATTCGAAATTTCTTCAAGGCTTGAAACATAAATTAGACTTACCATGTGGTAACCAATGTGGATGAAATGTTAAGAAGGTAGCTCGATTACTCACCTGTAAATAAAGCAACGGCTTAGCATTAGGTAAATACATGGTAATTATCTAAATACATTGGTATTTTTTAGATAATACTACTCAATAGTAAGCAAACATATTAATTTCAAGAGGTTTTTCCAGTTTAGGCAAATTTAATTTAGGTAAGTGTATTTTTTAATTTTTACGTTTTGACTGAGGTCCTGTATGCATATTTCTAAATATTTGCAGAAAAATGGTTAATAAATAGCAATATTTAAGGAAACAGTTACCAAGAAAGCTGTTATTGTCACCGTTTTCTGTTAGGCACTGTATTATATTAAAGGAAAATCCTTGAAATTACATTTTTCTAATAAAGTCACCGTCTCTAACTAAGAGCGCTTAATTAGGCTAGCTGTAATGTGACTGACTTAGTAAGGCATAGGTCCCCGGTTGAATACTGACAATAGTCAAATATCTTGATAAAATTGTTTGTTTGCGATGGACGAAAATCAGGAAATAAATTTGCATGAGCTTTTGAACAAAGTAATTCTACCACCTCTCCTCTCCTCGGGAGGCGGCCTCTCGTCGATTGGCACGAAATCCCGCTATATAACGAGACGGTCTCCTCGACTGCAGGATTTATAACCCGTCAGGTCTCCTAAACGTAGTCTCTGACACGTAAACATATTTGGTGCCCCGGCTATGGAGCGGAAAATACTATTTCAGAGGACGCGGTACCGCTCTAGTGATCACTCCACCTTGTGAAATCACTCAACTAGTTTTCCTTGGTCCCAATTACAAAGACCTTGAACCTATTCAAAAAAAAGGTGAGCAACCCACCGAGGTGAGGGTTCTTGGCAGAATTGCTACACAAGCACGAGTGCTACCACAAGCGTTTGCGCCTCTCTAAAAAGGCTCTTGCCCCCCTGCTCTCGTTGCCTTAGCTGTTAAATGTTCTATAAGCTCTTAAAATTAAGCTTATTTGATTTATTTACTTACTTACTTTATTTAACACTACAGTAGCGCCTGGTGACTATAAAAACAGTTAAAAAAAATAGAACACACACGATGTCATTTAAAAGAAACATTTCGTATTTTAAAAGACTTTCGTACAATGAAACACCCACTCTTCATGATTTGAGAAATACTCATAAAGGGCTCTAAACGGAAAGCAAAGCGCTGTAAATATCGAATCTACCTTACAGTAGGATGGAGTAGCGCAGAATACGTTGTCATGGTAACCACTTACTTTTGTGCAGCGATCGAGGACGCCACATAAATCGCTTGACTGCACTATGTAGTCGTGTTGGATGAGCAGTAATATACGTGCGTTGCAATTGTTACGATTGTGGTAGGTAGAAAAATTTTATTAGCAATTAATTTATATGGTATAGTTATGTAGAGGGTAAGTCATTAAGTGTCACCCCACTATTTGCTAAACCAATATTAAAAATATCCAATATTTTTCTAATATAAGATGTCGATCATTAACTGCTGCATAAGCTGAAATTATTACTGGGTGTGTAATTATGCCTGTACAGCACAGTTTTTTGTTATCTTAAATAGAACACCCTGTATATTACTGCATTTTTGATTCTAGATTTAATTCTTGATCAATAACTGTAGAACTACTACCATCTTTACATTAGTAGTTTTCGAGTTATTAAACTTTTTTTTAAATTTTTGTCATTTGTAGACTAATATTAATTAATTAATATTTTAGATACCAAAAGGGTTCAACCATCGTTATTTTGCACAGGGTATTAATACAGTACAAAATATTCAGCGGTATATTCAAAACAGCAGATTATTACATAGGGTGTTCGTAATTTAATGTCCATTTTGCAAAATTTCAAATGTCAATAAATTGCTTTTGCAAATTTTGAACGCAGAACATTCCTATATTCAATTTTCTGTAAACGTTTTGTAGTATCGACTCTTAACATAACAGGATTATTCAAATTGTGTTAAATGCTAACTTGATATTTATTTTTCTGAAAATTTCAAAATTTATGGCGTATTAATTGAAATTCCAGTTGTGATTTCAGAACTATGTCTTTTACAATTAAAATTTTGTTTTTTTATAATTGAATTGACAAGAAAAACGTGAGTATTAAAAGCAGCCTCATTAAATGGCAAAATGCTATATGTTTTCAGGAACCTCTTGCTTTAGTTTGTACCTCCAGATATTACATAAGCCTCAGCAATCCCACAGGATTTTCTGGGCGTTTTCCTGTCAAACCTAAAAAATAACCTATAGAACTAGCTACATATGACCTTAACACGCCTTTTCAGAGTTAAGCAACCATTCAAAGAAATATTGGTATCACTAGAAGTAGAACGAGTTTCCTGTACACTTCATAAGCTAGAAGAGGCACGTACATTATAGCATCCATTAACAAAAGTTGTTTCTTCGATAGGTTACACCTGTCCAGCTCGTATTTCTATTAATTCTACCCTGGTTTCTCAGTTTCATACACACCATTAGTAATAACCATTATCTCGGTACGAAGTAATTTTCTAAATCAACAAGGAAGATGGGAATATGAACTCCTTTACAATGTAAACCATAAATAATTTGATGCACCTTTTGATAGTCGGCGCTTTGGGCGTAAACCATCATGGTGTAATCTCAAGTAACTAATCAGTTACTTGAATCTCACGCGAGCTGAGACCCTTGTAAATGATTACTGGCCATTAAACATCATTTATAACCATCTCATTATCGTCAACTTATACTTAAGATCATATAAACCCTTTCATAATTTGAGATTTTTACAGATGAGTGGAAATTAAGCTGAATTTTCCGGTTCAGCTTGTAAGCTGAATGTAAAGAGTAAAAAGCCAACTAAAAGCTATAACTACTGTTTATGACAGCTAGGTTATTAAAATCCATTTATGCTCAGTGATTACAATTTTGTATACACAAAAGCGGTTTTTTAAATTATGTAGGTAAGAGGTCTGGGCTATAACAAAAAAATATTGGTTTTTGCAAATAGCAGAGAACACATGACCAGCTGTAAAAGACTGTCAAACACATACCTACACAGTTGTATGTTTAATGGAAAAAAACAGATAAAAAACTCAGACAAAATATGTTGCTTAAAACTCTTAAATGATTAGAAATAAGACACATCGACAAAACCTGTACATTGAGTCTCTCCATTTAATATGATAGGTTTGCCTATCTAACTAATATAAAATCAATGGGCAAAGATATAGGTAAACAAAACAATCAATAAATTAATATGAGTAATGTAAATCTACCGACTGACTTAATTTGGCCCCTCGGGTTAGATTAATTCAAAATTAAGGTCCCCTCATTAGAGCTTTACAAAGAAAGCTAATATTTTAGACTACAACATTCAGTTTTCTCCACCCCGTTTTACAAATTCGGTGCCTGTTTAATCGTTTTGGTCTCTGAAAAGATTTCACATAGTTCTTTTAAGCGGATTTTGATTATGTATAATATTTTCCTTTTTTGAAAGCCGAATCATTTGATTATATTGTATTGTTTACATTTTATTATACGGGGTGTTCTGAAACTCGCGGGCACGAACTACGACCAAAACTGAACAAAAAGTTCCTCTACGATTTTTTGATTTGACTAATATTTTTGGAGTAAAGTTCTGAGAAATCTGAAAATAATAGAAAATTAGTTTTTAATCGAGTACTGAAACTAACTCCATGATAAGGCTTGGAATCGTATTCCAATAATTTGAATATTCGAATATTCAAATTGGAATTTTTGTAAAACAAAATTATTCGAATATTCAAATATTTAAATACCAATAGGTATGTATTTACTATTTAGATTTTGTCGTTTATAATTGTTGCACACAATTTTTGAAATGTTTATTTAGTGTATTTAATATTTAATTTTGCATCGGTCTATTGGCGAGAGTGTTGAAAATAAACATCTATGTAGGCATAAGAGACGAGATGGAGGGTGCAAATGATTTAAATCAGTAAGTAAGAAAGAGTCGGAGCTAGTGGTCGGAATGTGCTTGTTTAGTACGAAAGTACGGTTTGAGTTGAAATGTATTGCATTTGTAGTATTTAATTCTGTAATGATAAACTGCTGATACCTGTGCAAAGGTGCGGTGCAGCTGAATATGAGCCTACTGTTGATAATTTATTATTTATGCAATTATCGATATGTTAATGTTGTCGATGTTGCTGCTGTTGGGTCCAAACGATAGTTGATAAAGCCCACCGAGAAAGCAAGCCAGGCAGACTATTTGAAATTTCTCACCTTGATTATTTAGTATTCTAATTTATTGCTCTAAAAAGTATCAACGACTGACCCTGGAACGAATATCTTGGGGTGGTAGAGATGCCCATTTCTCTCAAATCTATGTGGGTCGTGTCTTTCGAAAAGGACGGGCCCCGAATAGCAAGAAAATTGGTTTGGATGCGATTTCCTTTGATCAGGTTAACAATTGGTTAACAGGTGTCCGCCGTGATATGCGTCCTATTATTTTTTTATAGGTTTTTAGGAACGTCGGGTTATTTCTTTGAAGATAATTTAACACCTTCAAAAGGTCACTCACTCAAGAGGGATTCCTACGGGGGAAAATGCTTTTAATTACAAAACATTTTCCTACTGGTTCAAAAAATTACTAAATTTACATTGGTAAAAATACAACAAAACCGTCTCTTTCTGCAAAATAAATTTTCAAGAAGAAAAGCACCCTTCTCGTAATTCCAATGTTTATTAATAATAGTTTAATAATAGTTTATTTATTTTGATGTATAAGAAATACATAGGTATACCATTTATAAGTACATACACTTAAATACCTTACTTAAATACATCAAAATCTCAAGGTCTAGTTCAGTTGGACTGCTTTTCAACTAGACCTGGACTAATATTTAACACAGATATTTATTAAATGCCTAAAACTAAGATACACAAAAAAACACAAGAAAAATGCACAAGAATGCAATTATAATGCCTTATAAGCAGTCACATTCAGACCACAAATTAAAAATAGAAAAGAACCAAAGATAACAAAAGTAAAGACGAGGGAGCTGTAGTAACAGTGCAGGTTTTAGCGGATTAAAAGAGTTTTAAAATACCGT
This sequence comes from Ctenicera cuprea, assembly GCA_958336395.1. Taxonomy (NCBI): domain Eukaryota; kingdom Metazoa; phylum Arthropoda; class Insecta; order Coleoptera; family Elateridae; genus Ctenicera; species Ctenicera cuprea. The sequence goes on from OY284494.1 coordinate 43,273,532, forward strand.
TTTCGAAATAATTTGGGCTGAAGATCTTTTAAAAATAGTGGTAAATTGTTGTAGACTTTGCTGATATTATATTGAAACGATCTCTCGTATAATGCAGTTTTGTGTTGTGGCGGTGTAATTAAGCCTCTGTGCCTCAGATTTAAAGTATGTATATCCGTCCGGAATTTTATTTTATTATACAGATATGGTGGTGTTTTCTCGGTAATAATTTTGTGATATAATGTGGCTGTATGTAACAATCGCCTGTTTTCCATATTGAGCCAATTACTTTCTATTAATTTATGGGAAATATGGTCGTATTTACGGATGCCATAAATATACCTTAAACAAGAATTTTGGACTCTTTGTATTCTCTGAGAAGTATCATAGTCAAGACAGGGAGCAAGTATTTCTGAGCAAAATGAAAATTGGGACAATACAAGCATGTCACACAGCATTCTCTTGTGTGGTTTGCTTAAATACGTCCTATGAGGATATAATAACTTTAAATTTAAATATGCTTTTTGAATGCATTTGCTTATGTGGCTTTTATATCTGAAGCTGTTATCTAAGATGAGCCCTAGATTTTTAGCACTATCTTTTACAGATATTTCGGTGCCATTAATGTATACATGAAGTAAATCCCGCCTATTTATCCAATCCACTGTTCTACCAAATAGAAGTACACAAGATTTTAAGGGATTTAGCTTTAATGCATGTTTAGACGATATTTGAAATAATTGATCTAAGTCATGTGATAGATCTTCTGAAGCTACATTTAAATCGCATGGTGGGAATGAACAATAAACCTGTGTATCATCTGCATACATGTGTATTTTACTGTGGTTAACAAATGTGTGAAGGTTCGATGTGTAAATGGTATACAATAGAGGCCCCAAAATAGAACCTTGTGGAACACCCTGTGATATTTTCCGCATCGCGGATACGTCACCTTGAACTTTCACCCTTTGTGTTCGATTATTAAAGTAACTCTTGAACAAGTTTATTGCGTTTTCGGAAAATCCATAATATTGAAGAATTGAAAATAATAGTTCGTGATTAATGGTATCAAATGCTTTACTGAAATCTAGTAGGGTAAGAATTGTTAATTTGCCGTTATCTGTTGCTTCAAGTATGTCATCGGTTATATTCATAAGGGCAGTAGTGCAACTGTAAGACGGGCGAAAGCCTGATTGAATTTCAGGTAATAGGTTGTTTGCGTTTAAATAATTTCGAATTTGGTTATTCATTATCTTTTCTAAAATTTTTGACAGAGTTGGTAAAATAGATATAGGCCTAAGATCAGAGTAATCCTTTGGGTCATTTATTTTAGGAAGTGGTGTTATTAAAGCATGTTTCCAAATATCTGGAAAAACATTTTCCGTTAAAGCAAAGTTAATTATATGAGTTATATACTTAAGAATGAGGGGATGACACAACAAGATCATTCTGATATTCAGGCCGTCCGAGCCCATAGCATTACTTTTAATTTTACCGATCAGCTCATTTACCACCTCTTCTGTTACCGTTTCAAAGTTAAATGAATTCGGGCATTTACAATTTCGTAAATAAAAATTATAAACATCTGTGTCAGCCGGAAGTGTTGGTATGTTATCTATAAAGAAATTATTAATAGTATCAGGATCCCTTAAAGTTTGAGGTATTTGAAAGGTAGAAGGCTTTTTGATATTAAATAAATTGAATTCTTTCCACAACTGCTTACCAGAACAGTGTTTAGTTTTTTCAGCAAGATATGCCTTTTTTTCACTAATTATGCTAGTGTTTGTTAAATTTCTGAGAGATTTATAGTAGTCCCAATGGGCAGCACTTCTAGATTTCCTGAATCTGCGTTTTGCTTCATCTCGAAGTTTCATCATCAATTTAATATTATCGGTTAACCAAGGAGCATATCTTTTTGTAATTTTGATTGTTCGCCAAGGAGCATGTTTATCAAAAAGCTTAATTAAATTACTGTTTAATATACCAAGTTTAGTATTAATGTCATTTACATAGTAGATTTGTTGTAATGGTAATAACTGAAAGTCATTTACAAAATCTGTTATATTAACACTTTTGAAGTCACGATACATTTTTTTTTCCGGTACTCGCTCAGGTAAAGCTACATCAATAACACAAAACACTAACTCATGATCAGATTCATTATTCATCCAGACACCAGACGATTTAACCATAGAAGAATCGGCAGATATAATAATATCTATAAGAGATACATTATCTTGGGTAATTCTAGTTGGCTCTGTAATATGCTGATGCAGACTAAAACATTCCAAAAACTCTGCAAAATACCTAGTTTTTATATTTGAAGGTGAAAGCATATCAATGTTTACATCGCCCAAACAAAGAATTTTTTCGGATACAGCGGTGCACAACGTAAAAGAAATTTCCAATTCATTCACAAATAATTTGTAATTTGTAGATGGTGGTCTATAAACTACGCCAAAAATAAATATGTTACATTTTATTTTAACAGAAATCCATAACTGTTCGATAACGTCACTAGTATCGATTATTTTAAAGTTTAACGTGTTTTTTATGTATACCGCCACACCACCACCACGTTCTCCCCGATCTTTACGTATTATATTATAATTTTGTATGTAAATATCATTATTGCTTATGTTTGGTGTGAGATAAGTTTCCGACAAAGTAAAGATATCATAATCTGTAATAATGTTTCTAATATAATTTATTTTTGGAAAAAGTGACCATATATTTAAATGTGCTGCTTTTAAATTAAAAGATTTATCAATGTGCATATGTCTGTGCCGTGCAGATAAACAAACTTAACCTAAAAAATAAAGAAAATTCAAAACGAAATACAAGATGTACTCAAGGGCACGTAATATCATTGCACGCGCACGCACTGCATGAATTAATTGAAAAGAGCATTTAAATCGTCATGTGTTTTAATTTTATGAACTTTATTATCTACCTTAATGAAGATATTTCCCTCATTTGTCCATACTGACTTGTGGCCAAAACGTTTTTCGGAGTCTTTTATTATCTCCATCCTTTTCCTGGTGAGATCTTCTCTAATGATTATTTTTGTACCTTTTAACTTGCGTTTGTTGTTGAATATTTGTTTTTTTACGCTGCGTTGCACAAATTTGACAATTATCGGTTTGTGCATGCCTTCTCTTCCTTTTAAGCGGTGGCTTATATCGATAGCATTGTCAGGTAATGTGATTCCAAGTTTTTCTTTACATAGATTAACTACAACTTCGTCCGTATTTTCATGCTGATTTTCTGGAACACCGAATATTCTAAGGCTGTTTTTTCGGGTATACTGCTCATACTCATCTAATGCAGCATTTGATTCTGACTCGTACTTTTTTAGCTGCTTTTCTAGTTGGCTAACCTTATGTTCGAAGTTTTTGATGGTTTCCATTAAGTGGGAACTTATTGACTTATCGATAATGCAGCTCAGTTTTTCCAAAAAGGTGTTGTTCTCCAGTAGCTTGTCCACAATCTTCTGGGCAAGAGCATCACTGTTATCACCACTAGTATCACTTTTATCACTTTTACTTCTTAAGTCAGGCATGGTAAAGCAGTTCACTAATATATACGCAAAATTATAAGCAGGTTGTGCGAGAGTACGTGCGTTCAGCTTCGCATGTGCCGTTCGAAATTGATCAACATTACTATTTATAAAACTCCACTCTCCGTGTCCGTCTACTAATTAACTTGTTTTGTAAGAACTCAGTTTTCCGCTGCATGACTGCCAGCAGCGTAGGGTTCAAGAAATGCAATTAAACACTGCAGTATGTGTAATTTTCATTTCAAGGGTGGACACACACCCTTCTAATTTATAACCAACTTATGAGAGGGACACAGCATAATTTAAGTTAGTGGGCCGGACATAATTATGACACATTTCTACTGATATTGGTTAAACTAAGCATATTTCATTTGTTAAGAAATTTTTATAACGATGAACACTTTAGGAAAAGAATCGACAGGGAAGTCACTGTTAAAAATGACCAAAGGTTTATTACGCAAGCGTTGCTAGAAAATATGGCCATTAATTAGTGCTTGCTTTAAATTGTATAAATTGCTTATTTTTTTAGAAACCAATAATGTCATAGAAATATGCATACACAATTAGACATCTAATTAAGTATAAAAGGAATGCTGAAAAATGATTTTAACATTTAATGAAAATATGTAACTAGTGAACGATAAAAAAATTATTAAAACTAGCGCTTTTAAAAATGAAGTGATTACCTCGGCTGCTACAGAAAATATAATGTGCGCTAAAGAAATTCAATAAGAAGTTTCAGCGTGATTCAAAATGTAATCAACGCACTTAAAGGTAAACTTGAAGAACATAATAAACGTAAATTACCTCGCAAAGTATTCTACTTATAACAATTTTATGTTAAAAGCAGGTAGTAATTTAAATATCAAACTTAGTGAGTTTGGAACAACTTTTCTGAGCATAATAATACTTAACAAAGTTTCCCAAGCGAGTCATGAAACTGAGACATTGTATTTATTAAAGAAACATCAATACAGAAGATGGTATCGACTACAGGTTGAATGTATAATTATGAACTCGGTTTTTCAGGCGTGTCCGAATGTTATTGCTGATCGTCGGCGATTGTACGATTCTGTAGGTGAACAAAGTGCAGCCACTTTGTACTTTATATCCTTATTTTCTCTATATGAAGCCCGATAATAAGAGAGTGAGATGAAATATTTCGTGTTGCCGTCGAGGCATCACTAATAAAGGGTGACTAACGAGCACATTGTTTCTCATGTGAGGTGTTCATTTAACATTAATGGAGACATGACTTTCTAATTTTCATCTCTTGTGCCAATAAGCGCGCTTGTTTGTGATAAAATATCGATAAAAAGAACGTTTCCTTTCATGTAGTAAAATAATTGACTGTATACAAAGTGCGATCAATATTGAAATGACAGGAATGTGTCATAGAATACCAAAACATTTAAAAAAACTTTTACATACTAAAGTTGTGACTACATAAACACAATTCAAGTAAAAAAAAAATACTACTGCTTACTGGTTTAGTTACTTTTGATTGCTAAGTAAAGTCTAGGAATTGAAAGAAGAAAAACGATACTAGAACTTGAAGAATTGGATTTTTTAACTTTAATTTTGACTTAAATTTGCACTTCTATTTAAATGGTCTATAACTTCCTAAAAATTATTTCCCATTCTTTGAAATTAAAAATTAAATTATATTTATCAACCCTCCTCTCATTAAAAAAAACAAACAAACAAATGTAACAAAAATGCGTTTCAAACGCTACACCCGCATAACCAATTCGCTAAATCATACGACCTTTTATTAAACATTTATTTGTCTTTTTATTAGTATTCTATCATGATTTTCATAAATCTGGCCTTGCGAGTTCTTGATTTTCAAACGTTACTTTAACATCGTAAGTAAAATTATTTCAACTAATTAACTCGATTCTGTTCACCGAATTGTTCGTATTCATTTTATGGCAATTCGCAAAAAGCTATCCAGGCCCGAACATAAACAAATGTCAATTTAATGTAATGTCTTGCCACTACCCACGTGACCATATTGAAACGTTACTTTCCACTGCAGCGTACAGTTCCTCTTAGTATGCCACTTTTGCATATGTCCCAACTCTACTCTTGTCCTAAAAACATTCGTTTCATTTTGTGTAACGCACTTGTGTTCGAACAGGGCTAATTCAAACTAACTTCGTACTACCAACGATCTCAACCAAATTTGTTTGCTTGGATTTTCAATTACATGACAATGTGAACGAAGGTGGATTTTGAGTATAATGTTCCGCGGTAACATTTTGGCGAAAAAATCATTTGCGTTGCAATTTTTTCATGGTCAGACTATTTTTATTTGTATAAGTAATCATGCAAATGCTTCTCATTTTGTAGTAACATCCCTGCCCCGCGTGATCTACATCAAATAATCTGAAACTCTTCCAACTGTAGACATGAAGGTCTGTCTTTGATCCCTATTGATGATTGCGCATGGATTATTTCAACTGTCAATGATAATCCAGTACCCAAGGATGATAAAATAACTGTACGTAATAAAACAACATTTTCAGATATTTTTCCTCTTGAAATCTGAGCTGGAATGCCCAGCAAGTAAAAAATTGAGTTGGATGGTAAAAATCCGTAAGCCCCGACATCATGTGTGCTCCCCGCGAAGTCTGGTGTAAGAATGCCAGCTACCAGCAGATGATGTTGCAATTATACAAACAAAGCGTAGACATACAATTTTGCTTTTCCACATTGAAAACTGTAGTGGTCTGCTGCACAACAAAATGTGCGCCTTGTATAATAGACGCACAAAGATGTGGTTTTTAGTAGCGGCGACCCCTCACCACTAAAATATCAGAAACTTAACGTTCTCATATTAAAATGTGGTTGTAGAATCGATTTCTTTTAAAGCTTTATTAAGACAGGTTCGATGATTTTGTTTATGCTTTACTTACAATGATTTCCGCTTCTTAAATATCCCAACAAACAAAACACCTCACTAAAAGCGTGTTTATTATTTAATTTAAGAGAACAAAACATCGACTGAAGGCAGTTAGTCGGTTCTGGCTAAGTGAAAACTTAGCAATTAAAGTTAATTGGAAGCTTATTTATACTTACTTAAATTTATGGTTAATCGAGTTTATGCTTAAGATTCGTTGTTGTAACTAAAACTTCAAAGATTTGTTTAAATTTCTAAACGAGATAGAAGTTTTTCCAATACACTGTTCATACGGGACATTTTCTGTTTTAGATAAATTTGTATCAAATTACAAGATCTTTCCAACTTCAACGTTTATAAAGTACTAGTAGAAAAAAATAAAATAAAGTAAAACAAAAGTTCTCGTCCATATGTACGTACAACTCGGCAATTATTTCCAACTGTTTAAACAAAGGTTATAGAAATCCCTCTTCTCTAACCAAAGGACTGTTAAAAGTATAGCCCCTTAAATTACGAGAAACTTTGCGGTCTACCGTCAGCCGTAACGACATGAATGACAGTTTTAATGAGGAAGGCAGCCACGGTGTAGTAATGAGATAACATATTCAAAACTGAATTGAATATAATGACGTAACTGCCGGGGAGCGAGCACAATGGGCTCTCCACTTCAAATGCAACACAATGCAAGCGCTTAGATCCTCTTTTGATATGCAGCGTTTGATTTCAATGTTGGTAAAGAATAGAACCGCCGGCAAATAGTTCTTTTCATACTTCTTGACGATGTAAATTAACTTGTTAATTGGTTTACTTCTAGTTGTTTCATATTTTATGCTGCCCATTGTATATGCTGTAGTGAATAGGCGAAGTTTCAAAGGATACCTTTCGGGATAACTTCTTGGCTTGGTGTGTGGTATTTAATTCACTTTGATATACAGATACTGCAAATTTTATAGTGAAATTGATCATTATTTCAAATTTAATATCCGGAAAATCTATTAATGAATCGTTTATAAGAAGTGATTTATGCCCAACCCTTTAACGCCCTTCAAGACAAAGAGAGCCATTGTTAAAAGCCGCAGACTTTTCAATGGGCTGTTTGTACTGGTTCTACGATCCTTTATCATTGACATAGTTATTCTGGTCCGCAATGCTCTGGGTGGTCTCTCTTATATTATAGTTTATGGGGTTGTCATGTCCACACAAAATTTTAAATATTTTAAATTTGGGTTGCTAACGACGGATGAAATTAATTATGATGACTTCGGCAGGATGTTGCTCAAACCTGATTATTTTGTTTAACGTCCAGATTTATGTTTTTATCTTCTTTGATTGTCGTGTAACATTTGCTTGGAACTGATTCCTAGCCTTAACTAACTTTCTTTATATTGGGCGGCCGAGTGAAAACTTCAAACTTTAATAATAGTAACTCAAGCCTAGCAAATTCCCCCTGTACCATAAAATGCAAAAAAATCCACACATTTTTGCCCATTAGTTATATAAGTTGTTTTTTGTGTTATGTAGGAGTATATCCGTTATCCTTGAATACATTCTATAGCAACTAAATACTTAAGTAAGTTTAATTATTATTATTAGTATTATGATTTCCCTGAGTTAATTGCCTATAAAATATACTCGACCTGGTCGTTAGCTTCCTTATACAGTATTAACAGGTTCCTGTATAATTTGTTTATAACCACTTGTCAAAACATTGTTGCTTCCTTGACAGTAAGAGCCTTTTTTCAAGTTTTTATTAATTTTCTTGCCGTTGTTTATTTATCATCCCTACAGCATTAACTTGTTAAAGTTTGGCTTTTATTTATTCAGTATTCATCGAATCTTCAAAAAAAATTTGATTTGGTAGTTAATTCAAACTGTCGTTCCTATAAATTATTGAATTAATGTCCTAGATTCATTGAATTTCCAGACGCAGCTCTAGAGAAAAAAAGACGGAAATCAAAATCAATTCCGGAACCGGTTTCTTATGCACATTTCGCATTCTGAAACTTTTGTTCAAAGTTTTCGAATAATTTATGAGCGTGCGACCATGCAACTCGATTTTATTAGATAAATTTGTACTTTAAATGCTCTTGTAAACTTATTAATCATAGAAACAGAAAATTATATAATTATATACCAGGTGACGACAAGAATATGTAACAACCGGCCATTTTCTCAATTTTCAAGTTATTAATCGGTCAGTTATTAATTTCAAATTTTTTAAGCCCTTGTTTAAGCGGTTATAAATTGAAACAGCATCAAAATAATAAACATGAAAGTCATTTGGTAAAGTTAAAAAACAGATCGTAGAAGCTTTGAAAAATCCGGGTCACATCCTAATTTATTCAAATTTAACAATGTTTCTTTTAGTTGTCACTTGTCACTGGTAATAAGAAGACAACATCCCTTTTCAAGGGTTGCCTTAAGAGAAACATTCCTTCCCACGAGGTTTAGAAAAAAGAAATATTAATCAGCGCATTTTTATTTAACTCGATCGAAGAATTCATTATTTTTTCAAGATCATTATCAAGATTGTGGTATGTTACACGATTATTACAAAATAAGGGTTGAATTTAAATTGGAAGAAATTCTTTATTTTTAATTCCTGTATTTAGTAAATTTTTTTCTGAACCACCGTGTTTGGAATGCGAGTTAAGCTTTGTATAGAAACATAAAGAAAAACTTTAGAAAGAAACTTCTAAATTGGCTACGCACACTTTTAAAGACAATTTCGTATGCGGCGTTGTTTTTTGTTAGCTTCTGTGAATTACAGCCCCCTGGAACCGCTAGCGCTACTGGAAACGAAAATTTTTTAAAACCATGAAAACAACTACTAAAAATTTTTTAAGACTTGAATAGTTGCAAAAAAATATGACTCAAAAACTGGTCACAGAATCTGCATATTAAGTACGGATGCGTTCCACCTGTCTCAACTTTTACTAGTGGGGGACCCCGGCTACTAGAGGCCACATTTTTGCTCTTCCAATTATATTCAATAGAGATATGCAATATTTGATGTATACGCTTTGTTTGTATTATTGGAATATAATCGGCTGCAGTCACTTCGAACCCCTACTTCGAAGATGACCCATGCAAGCCAAGCTCCCAACTGTTTATGTAAAAGGCTGGCGCAGCACTTAATTTAAACAGCTTGTGAAGAGTTGTTGCTAAAAATACGGAGCCGCACGCAGGGAGTTAAAAATAATAATCATATTTAACTTAGAAAATTAATAATTAAAGCTCAATACAAGAATGTCAACCTTATTAACAAAGATTTACTGTATTACACAATATTGGGTAACACAGAAGAACGCTAAATACTCTCTCCGTCAACTGTGTCCATCACGTGATCTCTCGCACGCCCAATGTCCCGGTATCTTGCAGATGATACGTCAGCACCATCAGATAACCCAAACATTACCTTCTCCGAAATGCGGTTAACATGCGATGAAAAATAAATGGTGTCGAGTGGGCTAAAACAATGACATCCAAAGCCCATTTGTAGCTATTTTTTGATCGCATGTTAGAAAGTTTATAAAGTTCACTGCAGCTGAGATATTAACAAGAAAGATTTTATCTCCCTCAAGTACTAAATAATTTACAATTATTAAAAGAAAACAATTTCAGATAAAACTAAACTAATTTAACCAAACCTACCAAACGCAATCACCAATAATAAAAATCAAAGACAGAGATTTAAGAAATAAACTTGGAATTCATTTACCAGAGCCGGTATTCTCAGACGGACATTACACGCAGCATATTATATAGTTAGAAGAGTTTCAAATGTGAAAACTAAAACAAACGGAGCCAATTTAACAGGAATGTGGGTACACTTATTTTAGGTGATGGTTATTTGATGTCAGTCTCGCTAGGTCGGGATTTTACTCCAAAAGTATAAATACTAACGTGACTAGTTGGTAATTACGCGTGTTAAGTTCAGTATTTATTTTATAATCGCCGACTTCTAGGGTATTTGAGTATATAATACTGCTGGAACCATTAAGTACATGTCCAACATCTCGACATAACTTATTTGTTATTTTTTTAAATTAGTTAACTAATACGCGTGGGGCGTAGCCCACGGGTTCTCCTAATTATTATCAAATTTTAAATGCTTCTAGAGCTAGGAGGAAGTTATAAACGATTATATCTAAAACTTTCATGAATTCAATGAGGCTCAAATTTTTACACAAACATACTGCGAATGCAATAAATTTGTGGAAAATCTAAGGCGAATTATACATTAAATAAATCCACGTAGAAAAAGTGTTTTATGTGGAACGTAGAAACTTATTTGAAATAAACTAGAAATCTTGGAGAATGTGGACGGTTTGAAGCTCGCGTGACCGCGGGCTGTAGTACGTAAAGATAATACGGCAGGTTCACATTACAACCGACCCCGGGCGGCCGAGCAGGGGGCTACGATTATTATTTCAAGGAAATTACAGCTAAATTTATATCTGTTCAACTCTGTGGAACCCACGATCTCGCTCATGAATAGTTAAGAGCATAATCACATTAGAAGCGCACGTTATTATTTAAGGTGTATGTGCATATAAGTTGGTAACAATGCAACGGCAATTTTGATGTGACCCGAACGGTAAAAGTATCGCGATCAAAGAAATTTGTTGGAAAAGCAACGATCATTATGGTCTATATAAATTACATTTAAATAGGGGTACTTAGGATTCAGAGCCGGTGGGTGTAAAAGGAAAGGCTTATAATGATTATGATTACCGGTGCCACAGACATGCCCTCACGTCGTACCATATTTAGCGACTGATCCGTTGTAACATCGGCTGTAGAAATGTATGTTTATCTTTGGTAAATCTGAATATCCCATTGTCAAATCAGTAAGTCAGCTTATTTCAGTTAAATTTAAGTATAGCGAAAAATGTAAAACTTGAATTATCCAATATTTTATAATTGCAATTTTTCCATTTTTAGGTACCTTTTATTGTAACAATCTCTTTCCCAGTAAATTCTGAAAATCAGTAAAATATTCTGGTACAATGGTTTCTCGCGACAAAACTGTTAAACAAAAATATTCTTGAAAATTGGATGTATACATACAACCGTTACCATAATGTATTACAGTTTGTACAACCTCGGATTAATAGGTCGACAAACTGCCAAACCTTGTAATTCCCATTTTAGGTATTTAAGATAAATCATATAGGGCGAGTAAAAAATAACGCATAATGTCTAACTTTGTAAATATTGATTCCATGAAAAAAAAAGCAGTTTGTTAAATTTCAGCGCATACTTTGCTGAAATTCAATTTATTTATACGTTTCGTTATTTGGTTGCTACGGCAACTTGAAACTTTTTTTTTAGAATCTTATTCTACTGTTACTTACTATAGGGAATTTATACTTAACATGATTTTTATTATTCGTTGTTTATAGAATACACAGGAATTAATTTCCGAGTTTCAAATAGTAATAATAATAAAAATGAATTAACTTACAAAATATACAAAAAAAAATTATTTCTTCAGAAATAATGTTAAAAAATTTTCAAATATTGAAGAAGTTTTCCAGATTTTAAAGATTCCGAAATATTTTTATATCATATTTTGCCCTCGAGAATTATTACAGTATAATTCATATTCCGATCTGCCAAATAATTTAAAAACTAAGAAAGTGTTAATTTCAAATAAATAATTAAAAGCATTTAGTGGTCGTATTATTTAAGCTAGAACCTTCGGAGTATCATATTTATCTTTTGAATGTTTTCCATCACATACTCTGTTTTCATATTTGCAACATTCTGTTACTGAAAAACTGACAATAAAATTGTCTAACTGTAGCTCTCCAAATTTTTCAAATTTATGTTCTTGGCGAATTATACGCCTACTTATATTTCAAATTTTTCTGAAAATCGGACCATCCATTTAAGAAATAAAGAAACGGATAAACGAACAAACGAGTGAACGAACGAGCCAACAACTGGGCGAACGAACGAACGAACCTACGACCAGAAGAACGAATAAACAAACGAACGACCGAAAAACCGCCTAGACGAACGAACGAATGAATGTTTGAACGAACGAACAAAACACCAGATGAGCGAACAAACGAACGACCAAACTAAAAACTGAACGAGAGTATAAACAAACGAACTAATGAATGAATTAATGAACGAGCAAACTACCGGACGAGCAAACGAACGAACGATTGGACGAACAAATGAACGAACGAAATGAATAAACGACCAAACGAACGAACAAACAAACGACCCAGCGAACGAACGAGCGAATGAATGAATAAACGAACGAACATACGACCGAACAAGCAAACGACGGACGGAACAAACGAACCTATGATCAGACGAACAAATAAACGAATGAACGACCGAACGAACAAACGAGAAAACTAACAGTTCCGCAAAAGTAATCGCAAAACAAGAACTATCGTAAAACTGTCATCAGTACGCTGCTAATAGTAAAGGTATTCTCTTCTAGCATACTACATTCTGCAATTCTGCAACCTGCAAGGTCGTCAATACTTATCTCCTTATTCAGCACGTGTCTGACTGCTAATGTAACTGCTAATCTACATATACTATAATAAATTTATTATTTATATAAACTAAATCTATATAATAAATATATGGTTGGGTAAAATGGCAATTGCCAGTATTTTGGCAACTCTGATTATTCTTCCAACATAACTTCTTTCCTTGCTCAGAATCGGCTGCCCACGAAATGTAAAACGGCACGTTCCCCCTTCAGCAATCATATTCTTGTGAGTAATTTTAACAGGTAACTCGATAGACAAATACAAGATTTAGATTTTCCGTTTCTTTTACCCACACTGTACCAACAAACAAACTAGATCTACTTCGTAATATAAATGCTCGATGTAAGTCCGCTTTGCGATTAATAAATACTACGCGTAATCAACGAAACTCCGCTATGAGATACAAAAGCCATTAGTTTATTCATGAGTTTCATTAGGAACAATCAGAATAATAACCATTTATATGAATATTTTGTAAAACTTCAGTTTTACATTGAAAAGTACATTATTTGACGTGTAATTACAACAAAAAACCACGACCAATCGTTTTAACAACTGTCTTCTGTGATTCTCCACCACAGCCACATGCAATATAAAAAGCACTTCCAGCAGGAGAACATAAGAAAAACTGTCATAATTGTCTATTATCCGTAGCAGACAACTAAAATCGTTTTGGTCACGAACAGCAGATTATTAGGAAATGTAATAGTGCACTCTGGGACTTGTCTAGTAGTACAAAGAATCTGTGTCTCGCATGATGGTAGCAAATGTCAGGCACAATTATCTGCTGAGTGCTGCTGAGACTTTGAGGGTGAACCACACACGACCATAGAAAGAAGCCGTCTTTGATATAGTTCCGTTACCTTAAGGTACGACTTTAAATGAAGTGCCAAGAAGCGGCAAAAGCTTACACCTTCAGAATTTACACTACAATTTACTCGGGCGTTTCTCATATGTGAAACTTTGAAAGAAATGCAACGTTGAATAATGGTGCGAATAAATATACGGCAAAAGGGCTACACTCATACAGGATGATTTATGCGGATGGAAAAGCCGAGTTTACAGCAATCCCCTTTTTTACTGATTTAAAAATCCGAGTTGTCTTGAAAACTTATCTATTCAGAATTTAAGTAAAAATTTTGTTTTAGATGAAACAAAATAAGACAAATCAACAATTGTAAAGTTTTTGTAAGATATTATAAATTCGCGTTGCAATACGAAAATTGTGATATGATTGGATACATATACAGGGTATTCATTTAAAAGTGTTCAGAGACCAACTTTGTTATTTGAACAAATAGACATATTTCTCAAAGCAAATTTGTATAACTCCTACTAACTAAAAATAATAATCAAACAAAAAATTAAATTTTCCTTTTCAAGATAGCTATCATCGAAAATACAATATTTTTTAAAATTGAAACATGGCAGTTAGGAGCCTTAACATAAGTAGTAGGACAGAAGCCGTGAAGGTCGTCTGATCTCACCCCAGTAAACTTCTTTTTATTATTTGAAAACCGAAGAACCGAACTATAAGAAAATGTAAAAATAATAATCAAAAACATACGCGAATCAAAATGCCGTCAATCGTGTTTAGTATTTTCACCATAAATAGGGTAGAAAGACTTGGTAAGTGACGTTGGTAATAGATACTTGTAACCCCTACTTACCTATTGCAGCACAGCGAATAGCCTTTGTATTTTGCATTTTAAAAATTGTTTTCAAAATTTTCAAAATTTTTAAATTTTAAAAATTTATTAATGAGTAGCAGTAGCTTAGAGGTTGGGTGCTTAGCCTCTAACGCTAAAGATTTGGGGTTTGATTCCAGCCGCGGCCATGCAGAAATAAAAACTTACGCCGCAACCCGCCAATCACGTTCCCCAATCCGGTGTACTTGAAACTTTCTCTAATATTTAATCGTTCAGATTCGACGTTAAACTGTAGGTCACTCGTAGTCCACCTTCACGCCAACGAGAGTACATGGAAGAGAAGAGCCCAGCGGTATATAAATCAATGTTTCCTTTTTCGAGCGCGCCTTGTTTGCGATTTCATCCTAGTGTGCTTAGGAATCTTTTAAACCTAAATTGGGTTTTCTGGGTTACGGCATCTGAGCTATAAATTGTATACACACACAGACAACATGGCAAAACCTGGTTTTTTAGTATTCTCGGACCCTACAACGTGCGTATCCGTAAAAACCTCAAAGTCAGAAATTTTGACGATAACTATATCTTCAGCTATACTCTGTATAGTAAGCAAGGTAAAAACTAGTGATGAATTATTTTAAACGAAAATAATGAAACCTTTCGATTATCAAAATATCTTTACAGAAAATCATTCGAATTTCCGATTTGTCCATTTCGAAAGCGGGCGTTGTTACAGTAGGCAACTGCAAACGCCCAATGCAGATACATGATACGATAATACCACTAGTCCATTCGTGGTATTATGGGGATCTCATTTTAAAACAATAATAGCTTTATAAAATAGAAAAATGTATTCACTTTCGCGGTTTATACAAATAGTACACAAAAACAAGCCGGAATTAGCGATAAAATGCGATGAAATTAATAAAAATAGTATTCAAAGCTGAAGGTTTACTGTATTTTGCCGAGCGTCCCGAGATAAGACGATGAGAACGAAAATTCCTTCATAGGAGCAAGCGGAGAGCGTTTTTATTAACGCATAGAAACCTCCGAATGATTTTATCCAAACGAACCATTCTAATATTAAATGATTTCGAATGGCAATCGTTCGATTATGAAAATCGTTCGAATATGCCCATCGCTAGTAAAAACAGATCAAAATTTAATAGCTATTACCATATACCTGCTAAAATATTAATTTCAACCTCGTCAGGAAATTGAGACTTTATCTATTTGCTGGAAAAACATTTTCGCCGACATTCCTAACTTATTGTTACTCACCCATAATAACGTTGGCAAACATCGGAGGAATTCGGTTTAGTTCATTTGCAACATTAGACAAGTCTAGAGGGCCTAAAACTACCAACTTACATGACAATACAGCTTAATTATCGTTTACAGGTCAGCAGATATACTTAATTTTCAATTGACAGAAATATTTCGTGGAGTGAACAAATTTACCAATAGGTGTACACTGAGCAATTGCCAGAAAGCATTAGATGCGTGATCACAGAGTCTGTAACTATGATATAGATCAATTTCAAAATTACCACCACTTGTTAGAAGAATTGCACATACATCTCATGAACCGAACAAGTCTATAAATACGAGTATCATTCACAGAAGGTATAAGATGTGTGATCACAGACATTTAAATATTTTAATACAATTACTTTTAAGAAATGAACATAAGAAAACTAACTGTATATTTCCGTATTTCACTTTTTCGTGCAAAACAAATATAAATTGTCAACATACTATAATACAGCTGTAATCGAAACTTCTGAGGCGGGTTCTAGAGACGCACTCGAGGCAAAATGTTGATAGCAACTATCTCTAGACGCTTCGACTCATTACCGGAGCCACCAGTAATAATCAAGGTACGGTGCACTTGGGTAGAACATCATTTACAACGATCAAAGCTTCTCCTAACAGCTATTAAAAGCTTTGTCAAAGTGCCTGTGTAAAGAGTATAATGTCACTGATTAAATTTCACAAAAGTAACTCCCATAAAATTATCCCTTAGTTAATAAAATTAATTGATATTTACACGTGCACTGAATCAGCGAATAAAAGAAAACCTTCACAACGGATAAAATATTTCGTTCTCATAACACATACATTTTCTTGTTGCCATTTCAAAGAAGCTCGATGCGATATACGCGATAATGACAATGAATGGAGGACATAAAGGCGATACATACACAAACACGAAGTGCAATAACTCTTTCATTAGAGTCGCTGCAAGTGCTCATAAAAAGGTCGCTTCAATTCACGGGAAATTAGGCGACGGTGTAACGACATTTCATCATGATTAGAGCAGTATTTAAATGTCATATCCTGGAATGTAGCATTACAAGTGGCAGTAAGCACAATATCTACGGCTACCGACACCCTCTAAATGCGTTTTTTATGGGACGATTACAAACCCGAATCGTTATACCGAATTTATAATCATTTCGGAACTCCAAAGACTTACCAAGAATGTCGACGATAAGCTAAATGCTTCGACATGGTTGGAGGCTTTGCGCATTTCTGTTCTTTATGATTTTACAATTTTATATCCGGCTTATATTTTCGACATAATCATAAAAAGAAAACAAAAGAAGATCGCTGATTTGTGTAACTAAAAATTAAACCCCAAGGTGAAGACAAGTTGGTTCCTTCCAATCGCTGAAGATGGAAGATTCTTTAGAATACTTATCTGTTATCATTATATTAAAGTGATTTAAATTAGTTTAACTAGAAAGACTTACAGTATTTAAATAATCCTATGTTAGACCGCTATTTGTTTTATAGTAATTTTTTATGGCTAATATAGGTTAACTGTATTTTATTAGCAATCAGTGATTCTACTTAACGCTATTTTTCATTGCAAAAGATTTACTTTTACGTCAAACAGCAGACAGCAAACCTTTTCTTAGGACTTTCGTCCTATTCGTCCTAAATCGTTTTCAGCTGTTGAAGGTGCTAGAAAGCAACAGTACAAATTTTCATAATTTCACAATTAAGAAGATTTACTTTCATGTCTGAAAGCAAAACTTTAAGTATAATAGAACTAAGACAGCAGGTAAAATAGTCCCTAAAACATAAAATTTATTTTCTCCTCATAGATCGATTATCTTAGGAATTAAAATCGTTTTCAGCAGTCGAGCTTGCTATAAAGTAACGGTTCAAACTTGCAGGCTTCAGCACGCATTACCTATATTCTTTTACTAGCAACGAAACTCAGCTTTACAATTTTCATATAAGACAGTTGTAAAAATAACGCGGCTTCTCGAAATATGGAGTATATTAAAAAAGAAAGCAAAAGAGAGTTAAAGTAAAATGCTTCAACTCTTTTATAGGTGCTGTTCTGATATAACATAACGTTGATTATACGGCTATAAACATGGAAGCTTTTATTATGCGAACTTTTAAGTATCAATAAAAGAAAAAGACAGCTGCGAAGCGCATCTCGATAGCACGACTATATTTGATTTTAATAGGATTATGTTTTTAGTATTCTAAAGTACCTACTGAAGTTTAAGACGTTTCGAAATAACCATCCTCCTTATGCAGAAATTGAATATGCCAGAGGAACAGAAAAGTGTTATTTTTTTGTATAATTTATTAAATTGTCTTCAAATATCATTTGTTGCATGTTACAATTACCAATTTCTTCCAATTAACTTACGCTTTTAGTTCGTGGGAACCATTGAATAATAACAATAACAATTAAAATTAATTCTGTCAATAAATCGTTTGAACTTTCATCGAATAAAAGCTAAAACCGATATAAGCCATAAAGACGAGATAAAATTCCCCAATAATTGTCACCGATATAAATAATGCATGGTAGCACGTACAATATGCATTGGTAGAATTCAATGATTGAAAAGCATTTGTCAAAGTCGACTGTAGGTAGTGAAGAGTGGCATGACTAAAGGATTAGTTGCAGAAACTGTCACGTCATGCTCACGCACGATCTCCAATGTTATTTAGTAAGTAGGGTGTGTGAGTTTCCATCCGGATATAAATAAACGTACGGAAAATGTCGACGTGATTTCGAAATTACAATTATAACAAAAACTCACCGTTGAATACGTAACACAGTTCAGACATACAATAAACGCAAAGTCAAGACGAATTAACGTACAATTCTTGTAAAATAACAAAAAGAAGATAAACGAACTCGGTAAGAAAGCGCTACAACTATTAATTTGGTTGAAATTAGTCTAAAGTTTAGCACTAACAATCTTAATTACTAACACAGATTTACCTTAGAGTTGAATTCGAGGTGGTAATTGCTAGATTCTCTAATTATAACTTTGGGATAATTTGGAATTTCATGACGATAAATCGAGGTTGTACGTACATACACCGAAGTCACTACATCGGAGCATATGCCGAGTTCCCAGGTGTATAGTCTCCGAGCAGACTATATTGAATTGACATAACTGAATTTAAATTAACATTGGAACGCATTCAACTATAACCTGTTATTTGATACCAATGTTGATTCTAAGTGTAAACATAATATTACACAAACAAAGTTTATATTAATTATATAGACTCGAGCGTTTTCTTCACGCCAAAGAGGTAGTCGACATTTCCGGTGGAAAAATTATAAGAAAAAAAATTTTGGAGGAGCTGCGATGAACTTCGTCTTGGCCTTTTACTATAAAAACTACACCGAAACGGTACTCCACAAAAGTTGTATAATCATTTAAAAAATTCTGGAAACCTCATGATCGAACTAGACCATTGAAAAAGAAAAAGTTTTATAGAGCATCCCAAACAAAAACTTATGCGAAAATGACATAGAGTTCAAGTATCTCAAGAAAAGTGATGCACGTACAGTAACGATCTAGTTTATAAAAATAACCCTGGATCATGCACAACTTAAGTAAATTACAAAGAGCCATTTGAATAAATGAACAGTTTATAAGTTAGTAAATGCTTAATAAAAAACTATAATTTTTAACTAACATTAAAACCTCCTGGAATGGTAACCCATAACCCTCCAGGGGAACGATAAAGTCACGAAACAGACTGTGGACTCAGACTCAAGTTGGAACTCTGGCTAGAACTGCTTAAATTCAGACTCGCGTTTGCTTATAAGAGTTGCCAAAACCCTACCCATCACATGGTGCATTCTTCATGCATCATTAACACACGTGCAGGCTTGATCCGCTTGCCCTTGTAAGTACAGGCTGTTAATGTTGACCATCCATAAAGAATTTTACGACTTACTTTCTCTGATAATGTTGCAACTGTGTATGAAACTAAATTCTATTAAAGATGTTGCACGGCAAATATTTCCAAATTATGCAAAATAGTTAAAAAGTCTTTTTCTTTGACACTATATTTAATTTTAAAAATTGAGATCTGTCATCTAACTGCAATCCGGCAATTTATAATACTTAGGACTAGAGATGTAACCTATACTGATTGTTTTAAAGCTGGATAACGGCATCCAGATCAGTTTGCCAACCAACAGATATTCGGCAACCGGATGACTTTTGGCTAGTATGACCGGATAGTTAGGCCGGATGAAGGCATGTACAGAATGAAAGAAGGTTGCCTGCTTACTGGTTACCGGTGCCGATAACCAGCGCCTAATACCGACTTAGGTAGACAAAATAAAAGGCGACACCAGCCAGTCCAGTACATTACCAGCTCACATCGCCATCAAGCGAAGATGTCCTATTCTTCGTTTTTAAAAATAAAAGTACAACAGAGTGTCACTATTTTACTGGATACATGGGTAACTAACAAGTGCGACAAGGAAGGATATGAATACTAAATAGAAGAAATATAGTGGATTATTTTAAGGACAACCCACACAGCTTTAAAAGTATCCAAAAATTCATTTATTGGCGTCAAAAAAATCATTTACTCACGTTAAAAATTCAATTAGTGGCGATGAATTATTTTTATTTATGGCTTTTAATATTTTATTTTACATTGCTTTAACGTCAGACGTCAAGAAATGATTGTTTACGGAATGAAATAATTTTTGACGTCAATAAATGAATTTGTAACAACAAAATACCTATCGTTAAAAATGTAATATAGAAGCCTATTTCTGGAAAGAGCTCGCGGTTGGTTTGTTTCGGAACAAGCTTTCACTCGATTCGGAAGCCAGGATCTAGTAGGAGCTTGCTGGGTTGGGTTGCTTTAAGCCGGAAGCTAATGTTCGATCCTGAAGCAGATTGACAACCTATCATTTTTGGATCGTTAGGCAATGTGCGATACTGAAAATCAACTAATGTTCCGGCGTAAACAAGCTCGGTTCCAGGAATTTCTAATTGAGAGGGCCGAACTCCATTCCTTCATTCCAGGCGTCCAGGGATTTTTTCTCTCGTTTTCCTATAATTTGCCTGGAGATCGGGAAGGGCACTAAAACCTGTCTTGCCATGTTTGAGCCACCGTCATATGCTTGACTTTTTGCACAGAATAACATCACTACAAGAAGATAAAATGAGCGAAGCACTCTGCCTGCACTTTCCTTTACTTTATAAATCATATTTAAAATTATTTTGACGTTCTGTGCACGAACAGCGACTTGTAAGATCGTACCAGTGCTGCCACTATACCGGTTCTGCCAGCAGAAGCGTAAGCTGGTAACCTATTAGTGGTAGCCGGCTCGCTTACAACTAACCCGCTCTATTGTGTAAAGCGCCCTACAATATAGTTAAAATTCTATACCACCAGTCTCCCCTCTAGTCTATCAGCTACATGAAAGGCACCAAGGTGTACGTACCCGTCTATGCTTGCGACAATTTTTTTAAATTTTTTTATGAGAAAATAAATAGATTTTTATTTGTTTTTCTTTGAATAAAAAAACTTGCGATTAAAGAAAAAGAAAACCCGAAGAACAAATTCGTCCGCCACAAAAAAAAGGCAAAGGAAGGAAAATTAATCCCCTACAAAAATAGTTGTGAACCTTATTCTACTATCACTCAGGAAGAAATACAGTAGTGTTTTATTAAAGGGTCACAAAATATCAATTTTCAAAAATGTATAGAAGGTCTTACAGAGAAATTAACGGACACACAACGCGCAGCGAAAGCGGCGAAATCGTTCGTTCGGGAGATAAGAAAACACATATCCACCCACCTACCTACAGACAGACAGACATAATCAAAGTTTAGGTGAATTATAAGAGTAACCAGACAGAATCACACATCTCTACTGAAAAGTAAAACATGTTTAGGTCATCTGTATTATCTCAATAACCAAAACATTGCTCTATAGCCCCCTTCCGCCGCGCCGCGGCCGCTTAGATCAGTGCCTACGTACAAATGCGCTGCTTATATGCGTTTTTCAAGTTTCAGTTGCTTAGTTATGCCTGTACAGTACAAACAAACAATCATACAGGGAGCAAATTTAATATTATACAGAAGTCGCCGTTTTATGGCAACGTACAATGCAAACACTTATATTTTGCAATTATTAATTGTTTATTTAATAGATGAGGCGAGATAGTTCTTTTTATATTAGTAAATTTAGTTTGGAGATCGTAGAATGCGCGTTGAAGCTGGCCGAGGCACAAAATTGGGAAATCATGTCAAATTCTATAAACAGCGTCATGTTTTTAATTTCGTGTATTTATTTATTGTCGGCGTAGTTCTTCTGCTAAGGCTTATCACTGACGCCACCGGGTAGAAATTTTTCGAAACTTCTGTCTTCTTCAAAGTAAGAATCTTTCACATATATTGTACGGGGCCCAGATCATCAAATTCTTTGGTTTGAAGGTAATAATGTGCAGATTACTAGACCACTAGCGGCAGTAGCAATAACGCACTTTTTCCTTTTACATTATGTAAACTTACATCTTGAAATTGAGTATGTAACAAACCGAAAACAAACCTATTCGGAGTTTGCTAAAAAAGGGTTTATTAGATAAAGGATAAATGTAGGTAGCCCACAAACGATAAAATCGGTTAAGGTATGTTATTGTGAGTTCCGAAGACAAGTCGATAGGGTGACAGGGTGAATGAGTATATGTCACGGACCAACGGGGAGTGTCGTATCACTTGTAGCCCAGAATGACAATAAAAAATCCACTATCTGAGTTGTTCGTAACCACAAACAAAACGTGTTAGGCAATGCATTAAAGAAATTTTTATTAGTTAACTAAAGCTGACAGATTAATCACGTAGACACTGGAACTTTCCTCGTTAATAATAGCTTTGAATGTTTCTACACCCCCAATTTATTCACCTTTAGGAACCGTTTTGTCATCACCTTATTCAGGATTCCAGACCAGACGTATAATCCTTCAAGCGAGTCATCCTTTCTTAAGTTGATGAATGCGTTAGAAACAGGGATTTTATGTACTTGAACGGTGTAACAGAGGTTACTAAATTATACGGAAAACGAGTGGAACGAACGTTAACTTGAACGAATGACTGGAAGAGGTACATATTTCATCCACGCCAATTGCTTTATTGTTTCCAAAGGCTATTAATTTATCTAACAGGCAACAAAGCGTAACTAATCTTGTAAAGCTTTGTTTTAATTCGTTTGCATCACACAACGCCGGAATATTAATTATTAGCCCCGGATTTCATTTTAATTTAGGCAGATTTTGCTGTTGAAGCACATTCAGAGAGTAATAGATATATATTCATATTAAACATTGTTTTAGAATATTTAATCCAACAAGAATTGACAATAAAGTAGTTTTTTACAACAGTTTCCTTGTCGGGTTTTTAATAAGGTTTATTGTAATAAAAATTTTAAAATAAGTTGCGAATAATTGTAAATAAATTAGTTCGATATGTAAGTCCCATCAGAATTTTTGACTTTCGACTCCATAAAATTAAAATTCATCTAATTCGTAGATAGATGCTTCTATATGGCCCCTTTTCCGTTTCAGTAAAGTGAACCAACATAGTGAAGTTGCATAAAAATGTTTCAAAAAATCACTAGTTTTGTTTCAATAAAATGTTGATTGGCCTATGCGCAAGAATACAATGTACCTACTAAAATCAGAACCTAACAAAACCTAGAATTCACCATTCTAACAGTACTATGAATATAACAAATTCTCACAAATATAAAAGTTACATAAGTGATATGAAGCGAGAAAATGTTGCAGTTGAGAAATCCAAGTTTGACACACGGAAAACTTTGTAATGAGTTTACTGTTATACCTTACCTGCAATTTTGTATCCCAACTTATGTTCCTTCCAATTACTGAAGTTTTTAAAGTATGGAACATTTATACCGCTGCAGTATGAGAGATGAGTGGAGTTTATGACAAGTTTTCAAGATTCAAGCTTCAAACTTCAAGTTGGTGTTTGAAACTTCTAGTTTAATAAATTTGAGATGATTTTATCAGAACTGCATTGATGCAGTAAGGTTTGGTTTCCGGTGCATTTAGGGTGTAAAATGTGTCGTTTATCAGCTGTTATGACAATGACAACAAATCAAAACAAGTTGGAAATATGGAAAAATAAGTGTAACGTAAGTGAAATATGCAAGAAAAAATTAAATACAAAAGTTTTATACTCATACGAATCAAAACCGTTATTAAAAGTATAACAACGTAACAGAAATAATGAAACCACTTTATTTTCTTTATAAACTTCTAATTGCAAGCAAAGTTGTCAAGTCTCACATTTCGGGGAATAATTAAATTTTCTAATAACTAATCTTTACAGCAAACAAATAACCTCAATTCATGAAAAATTGGCTATAGGTAACTAGCAAATATAAAGAATTTAAATATATATTTAACGAAAAGTAAATTTTTGACCTTAACAAAGCTCCGTATATTTAACGAAAAACCAACGTGTTCACCAAAGAAGATAAGATAATGTTCGAGTATCTTGAAACTTTGGCGTCGAACAGAATCCTTCGTACATATTTATAGAGCCTCCCCTGGTCATCAAAACATATCCGTAACGTTTAATATTTTATGTACAGGTTACTCACGTTTATGTACAAATCAGAAATCTCGATAAGGGATTCCAAGATAAATTTCAGCGAAACAGGTAATTAAGTGGATAATTAGGTACATGCAATGAAACGTGCACAAACCATGTACAAACGTGTACAAAGATAGATAATCGTGTACAAAGGTGTACAATCGGCAGAGCTAAAAATATCAAAGAAAACCCTATAAAATCAAAACTAACTAAAACCACCAAAATTAAATTACCTTCGATGTTGGTGCCGTGATAATTAAGTGAGTAAAAGGTTCAAATAGATAATAACCGGCTTTAAGTTACAGGAATTTAAAATTCATGCAATGTTCGACGTTCACAAATCCCAAAAAGGTTTCTGAGACAAGATTTACCAAAAATCCAAATCTCCAACAATATCTCGTCTCATAAATGTAATAGTATATTATAGACCAAGGTAGAGAAGACATTTTTCTCAGCCGAGCAGAATTATTTCCCGAGATGCGAAGCATCGAGGGAAATAAGTTGCGAGGCTGATAAGTCATCTCTACCGCGGTTTATATATTATTTTTTCCACTAATAGCACCTTTATTCCTTTTATAATTAATTGATTTTACATTAATAAAAAATAAAATTACGAATGCAAACATGCACAAAAATAAAGTAGCCTTGCTTGAAAACAAGAGAATAGTTAATTTCAATTGACATTAATTTATGTAAAATATATATTTTATAATAGTGGTTATAAAATGTCCAATTTTGATGATTTGAGTGAAAACTGCACTCCCCCTGAAATTATATTTAATATAGGGAAGGTGCAGAAAGTGTTGGTGAACAGTTATTACCAGTAAAATCGAAAGATTTTTACATGAAAGTTTATGGTGAATTTAAAGATTGGTAGCAATTGTTTTCATTATTAACCAGTAGTTAAAAATTAAATATTATTAACCATTAGGAAAGAAATTCATCTTCTTGGCTCTAAAACAAAGTAAATAATGATATCGTTTAATGCTAGTAGTGGGAAAAGAATTTTAACTGATTGTTTCATCTAAAACCGTAACCGTAATTATTTTAAGAGTATACCAGCATTTTTTCGTTCAGGCAAAAATGTACAACCGTCATTATGTATGTACTAGCATTCCGCATGCTCAGTCCTGAGAATTGATCCTGAGGGTTGTAACCAAAATAATGATTTGAGTTCTTAAAGTTTCCCATTAATGCAAACGCGAGCGCAAAGTTTTTGTCGGTATGCCGTGTATAACACGATATGTATACTTTACCAGCAAGATAAATTTCATTTTTACTTTTAAGTACTTAATTTTTGTGTTACTAGTAGTCCGTAACCCGAATGGGATTCGAACTCTCGATCAACCTATGCCTCACAACGCTGTTGATAGTCGATGCTAAAATATAGAACACATACGTAAACAACACGTCATTCGCTGGCCAAATTAACAAAGCTGGTACCCGATGATAGTATACGTATACCGGCAAAATGTTGCCGGCCGGCACCGGTCAGCTAGTCACATATATCGAAGGCATCTAGTAAAATTGGGCGTTTCATCAAAATCACAGTCACATAGAGTAGTTCAACATTTCATGACTTTTTTTAATACAAAGTCATATTTCCAGGGATTCTAGGTTAGTTGTCGAAAAATAGAGTTTTTTTTTAATAATTCAAAAAAATTCCTTCATTCCATAATCTATCTGGGTATTGCGTAAAAAAATGGGTTTCACCAAAAGACATACAGTCTGTTCTATGAAAAAAGCCGAAGACCGTTGCTATTTTAAATTAGATTTAACCTCCAGCAGTAGTTTTTTCTATAATTTACAAAACCCAAAAGTTTTTAGTACCTCACATTTTTTGTGGTAACTACATTTGTTTTTAAATTTAATAGCATAACTTTTCCACATAATCTTGTAGATAATCGTTTTGCTTATCACAAAAAAAAAACGAAAAATACCGGTAACCGTAACCGAAACCGAAATTATTGGTAGCACTAAAACGTAACCGAAAACGTAACCAAAATTTTTAGAAAATTGAATCGTAACCAACAACTCAGTTATTTTTTTTGGTTCACGTATCTGATTTTAATGAGGGATTTCGTGCTAATAGTCGTACATTAAGCACACTCTTTTTGTTTTTTTAATGTCAAGTAGATGCTTCTAAGTTGGAGATTTTTTTAATAAAAGTACTTCAAACATCAATAACATCGTATCGCTTCATAAATTCTACAAATAATCTTCCTCAAAAAGAAAAAGATAAGAGTTAATTTAGTGAAGGCTCTGTTTACTACTTTAATTTGATTGACCCAATGAATAAATTTGTTTCATTCAACTCATGCCCTATTGTTCATCTTAACGTTCACATGACGGAAGGGAATGTGCTTTTTGTGAACGTGATCATACTAATGACAGTTCTCAGTCCAAATGCATCAACCGTTGGAAATATTTTTCCTGTTTGCATAACTTCACATTTTCATGCCATTAGCGTTTTAGTAATCCTAAATTGATATGTAATTTTCTAATTCCGTTATTTATACCGTCCCTTGGGAGTTCACCCCCTTTAGTTGAAGTAGGTGTTCTGCACGCTGCTGTCACTGGTATATGAACGATGGTCGTCACGCAGACAATCCCCTGTGGACGATCACGAACCGGCATGTCCCAAGACTACAATTCTCCTGATTAAATCAGCAAAATAATGCTTTTCGAGATAACAAGCTACTAGTATTTTTCATTGATGAAAGCATTTCTAAACTTCAATGTTATCTGTTATCGGAACTGGTAGTTTGACATAACAATAGGAATTTATTTGTTAAATTGTGCTGCTAAAGTAGACAACTACATGCGATCAGTGAATTTGGTAATTGTCGTTCCATACTGAAACCATCGATTTTCTTATCTCAAATGCGAAGAGTAGTGGTAAGAAAAGTTCAAGACGGGAAGTCAAGGCGCCGTGGTAGGAAACATAAACCAAGTCGAAAGATCCGTACAATTGGCTCCCATCCCAATTAGAAAGATTGCTTTAATCAAATAATAACCATTCTTTAGTGGAAGTAATGATGGTATTACATTCCAGTGTTGCTTTTAGGTGATGTGAGTGTCCTACTTATGCTAATTTTTTCCTCCATCCTTTCTGTTCTGTAAGGTATCTGATTTAGTAATCATTTTTTTACAAGAGACATATTTTAAACTTTGGTTGTTACGAAAACATAAAATATTGGCTGTGTCTCCGAGGTTTTCTTATATTTCTTTTGGTGGGGACTTTATCCTTCGGGGAAATATTTTCTGACGCTTTGCTTTTGAGGTTTTATTCCGGAGCTTTCTTGTTAGGCTATTGTATCTAATGTTTTCCAAGGATTTTTGGCAAATACGTTTCTGATTAAACTGTCAGCAAATTATTTTGTTTCGTACCGAAAAATAAATAACCGAGTTAGTTGTAATTCAGGTTCGACTAAACATGCAAAATGTAAATGAAAGTGTATGTACGTAGTCTCAAATTAAAACCTAGTGGTCATATGAAGTTTAAGGACACGAAACGGGCGGTCCAGTGGGGCAGCATCAGCCCTTTGTAAGGCGTATGCCCCGTCTTCCTGGCGCCCGCAGAGCGTAGCACGCAACATCTACATGTTTATGAGACAACTTCGGGAAACCGATACCCTTTGACAGACCATTTGAATATTTACGGAAAACTTGTGTACTTCTTTCCTTCGCCATACATATATTTTGTTTTATTGCCCTTTGTTCGTGCTTCGAGTTTTTAATGCGATTGGTATCGGAGGAATTTTAAGTGTTTAGCTTTCCCATCTTTCACGACAAGGAACTTGTCATGATGTGTTAATAAAAATTCATAACGCAAGAGTTGTTTCAGATATGTGAATTCTTTCGTGACCTAAAGATAGAATTTAAATTCTTCTTACAAAGCCGTCTATCAGAAATAGTTCTACGGTCAGCTCATACAACTCTGTCAAACAAAAACAGTATTCCAAAGGGGTCAGTTTTACTTTTTTTTTTCGTTGCTTTACGTACAAATAATCGCATAGAAAAAAACAAATATCTTCAGCAATGTTTTTCTTGTAAAAATCTAAAAGGATGAACAACGATTTATGAGCTTTAGGTCAAGCGTCAAGGTTTCCGCAAAATAATGTATCCCGGACAAAAAAATTGTTTCCTGCCAAACTATAACGTAATAATCTTGATGAATGTTTTCGGGGTAATTTAGATGTTTCGGGATGGGGACGAGAAAATCGTTGCCTAGTTTTCAATGTAAGACATCGATTTAAAATGATCTTTAGAAATATAATTTCAAGGCTATTTATTGTATTTGTGTAAATGTTTTACATACCAAAAAAAAGTACAATATTAAATTATCTTAAGAGATGCATTTTAATTATCATCTGGCGATTTTCATCTATGGACGTGTCTATATTATCCAACAAATAAGAACATGCAAGGTTTCACTTTGAAACGAGCTGTTTTGCAGTAGGCCGTAAGGTATTTTTATCTACTACGGTAGAACCAAGGTCTGACAAGGTCATGTCATGACTGGTATCTTGTTATCTTTGAAACGTTGTAAACTTGAACAAGCAAGCCGAAACTTATGCAGACTAATTTTTTCCGAAACAGAAAAAGTAAATATTTCCAAGAATTACTTCTTAATAAATATAAGTAACAAATAACTCTCGCTTTGGTTTATCGCAACAGTAGACCGCCCACGCTTTCGCGCGACAGAGGGTGACCGACGCATGACGCTTCAACCCGACAAACAGCAGGCGACGCTTTAACGGTGCACATCCTTGTACTGTCTTAATAGTTAGATTGCGTCAGCGACTTCCAGAATTTTCCATAAACTATAGAAAGATATATAAAAACTTGCCCCCCCCCCCCCATTTCTGACTACGGGCCTAGGCCTGAAAAAGGCCGTGGCGGATATGGCTTACACTAAGTGCCGCCACGTTAATCTTGAGGTGTTTGTAACGGCCTCCTCGTTCTATGTCACTTTAAGCACCACATAAGAAAGGAGGTTTAGAAAATATGCTACATCTCAGAAGAGTACGCAACCATAAGAAATAAGAGAAGCCAGTTGTTGTTGAAAAGATATAATACATATAAAGAAATGCCGAAAAAACTCGTTTTGCGCTATATTACTACGCAAGTGAAATTTGCTTTGAAGTAATGTAATTTCTTACAGGGAGCGCGAATATTATTCGCACTAGACTTTTAATAGAATTTATTAAATTCATTTGTTCATATTTTTCTATTTTACAATAGAGAATTTCTACTTGTCTTTTTATCTACGTTGAGTGCTTATTAAAAACTGTTTAATAGGACCTTATACATCCCGAAAATCTTCAACAAAATGTTAAATTTACAAAAAATATGTTTATTATTTCCTAGCTTTTAAGGATCTGTAAAGTAGCTAAATTAGTTCAAAAGTCTTCTTAAACTTCGGTGTCATAAAAAGGAAAATTAAAGTGAAGACTAATTTCCTAACCAGGAAACTTCGTTCATCCACGGCAGCAGATTTTCATTCTCGTATTTTTCTTTTCAGAAGTTTCTTTTTTAACATCCCTATATAGACGGTGTCATAAGATAACGATATCCCACTCTCGATTTGAAGTTTATAACGAGGGTGAAATCGATTTAGCTAGCAAAGCAAGCACAAAGATAGATTTTCGTTTCCGCTAAAAGGAAAAATCAGAACTTTTGATATGTCAATTACAATTTCCATTTAGATTTTTATTGTTGTATTCGTAAATATTACACAGAAATCTGAAAACTAAATCAAAACAACTATATCTTTAATTAAAATGTGAAGCATAGCTCGGCAACGCATAAACGCATGATCTCGTAGGTTTATTTCATGCCCCTAATTCAAACGGTGATGAGTCAGGTCCCTTCTTGTCCATTTATCACATAACTTTACATACTACTGCAGTATGAAGGACTAGTTCCATTGTACCCACCCTCCCCACATTGCATTACACTATTAAACATATGTGTCTTTCCCGACCATTCTTTCGTCGCCTCCTACATTATACGCCGTTACTTTATTACACCACGTGTGATTCACCCCGATGCATGCAGTCATGCTGTGCAAGAAATTATATGTGAAACCTATGCTGTAAATAAATGACCATGCGTGAAATAACTGAAATGGAATAGTTCTGGATATGCATTGTGCGAATTCGAAAGAATTTATTGGGTTGCTTGGTGGTTGGGGGAGGGGGTCATAATCTCATTAAGATGGCTTCACACTTAGAAGATCTCAGCTTTCCAGGACACAACTCTGATCCTTGTTTTAAATGATGTCGTAAAATATTTACTGCTCCTGAAAGTGCTGCATAAAACTGTAAAAAAAACGCATTAATTCGCGAAATAGGAAACGTGCATAATTAAGAAATTTATGGTAAGAAAACGGTTTTCAGAATTTAATTTACTGCTTTAAATAGCCCAGACTTATAAACCGAACGTAAACACGAGAAAGGATATGAAACAGTGTGGTGAAATTGTAGGAATTTTGTGGAATTTTGAAGACTTATTAAAATCTGGAACTAATTATAAAAGAATTTGGATAAATACCATGAGCGTAAAGCATAAATTTTGCTACAGACCACCAGCATCGACACATTCAAAATAAGTCCATCAGGATCCAGTAATTAAGTTAAGAACGCATTTTCTAAAAACTCCCCAAGCCTAATCGCCAGCAGGAAAGTCGTTTCGCTCTCACTAACATACTATAGTGATAGTTCTGTACTACGTCAATTATATTTTTACCATATTCTTAGGCATACATGCTATGTTTATTCCATAAAATAAAACTTATTATAATGAAGAGTATAATATCTATATATTAAACGTGACACCCTTCCACATTACTCAACTTTTTGTTCGACTGTCTGCGTCGCGCAGGTCTGACCTTCCATTCTGTATTCGAACGGCAGACGCCTAACGCGACAAGATTTTATGCACAAAACATCGACTGCTCATGACGTACGATAGATAACCTTACATAAATATTAGGACATATAAACATCTAGAATTCCTTTGGATGCTTTATACATTTATTTTATGAGTATCAACTTTCACAGGAAAAACAATTTCGGAAGGAAAAAGGTGCGGTGTTTGTTACGTTTTCAATTTATGTTAATGAAATTTTAACAATTGAGCATGTTTAAATTAAAACATTTTTTTTAGCAGTAAGAAATAGTATCTTG
Organism: Ctenicera cuprea; assembly: GCA_958336395.1. Lineage (NCBI taxonomy): Eukaryota > Metazoa > Arthropoda > Insecta > Coleoptera > Elateridae > Ctenicera > Ctenicera cuprea. The sequence continues at coordinate 43,305,261 of OY284494.1, forward strand.
CGCCCTAATGCAACTACATTACGAATTTGCATTAATTAGATTATACAAGAGTTCCTAAATCCATGGAGTTTCTTTGATTATTTCTATTTTGCGAATTGGGGTGATGTCATAAATCAATGTGTCATATAAACACGCACTACAACATCAGAAAGCGCACCCATAATATTTTTTCGGGTTTATACAACAGTACCAAAAATCAAAATTATTTTTACGATGATAAAAAATATAATAGTGTGACAACGTTCAATAAAAAGGAACATTCAACCTGCTCTCTGATGATGAAATGCTTAAGTAATTTTTCAATCGGCGGGATGTGGAGACAAATGTTTCGTTCACTGCAGTAGATACAGGTAGTACTGTCGAACGCAGTACATGTCTAACATCTCGACGCGGCGTATTTACTAGTTTGATTTTAATGAAATATACAAAAAACTTGGGGCGTCCACGAGTTTCGCTAGTAATAATGTAATTCGTATCGTCAAAGAAATGTATTATACATTGTACAAAAATGGTTTTGAAAAAAGTATCTAATAGAATGTTAGCCGAAAATAAATTAGCGAGAACTATTAGCTCAAAATATACTTGAAGAGAATCTCAAAAAATTTGCAAAGACCAGTTTAACAAAATGTCGAGCTTTAGCTAAGTTTGCGACGTGCCTGTTGTGGACCAAGAGTTCCCTGGAAATTGAAGCACTAATGGTAACAATATCATTTCCGGTGATGCATCATCCTAAACCTGTAAGAATGTAGATACCCCCCTGTCTAGATATCACAGTTACGTACAAAGCCGATAGAAGTCGAAGATACCCTAAGAAATGTTTGCCTTTGAAATATTATTGGAATAATATATCTGGACATACTTTTCGTACAAGGAACTTCGTTACGCATTTTGAGCTGTGTTTTTAGAAAAATCTTTTCTTTAGGAAGATTATTTCAAATATCTATCGGTTGTAACAAAGTTGTCAGTTTTATAACTAAAATTTCTGGTTTTGCGCAAACGGTACGTTTCCAAGACCATTTCTAAGTGATGGTTTGGCATCATGCTATTTTCTGCAGATGTTTTGTTAACGTTCTTTTTTTTAGTAGCTGGCGTTTTTGTAGTATCTAACATTAGAGCCCAAACTTAGCTATGCACAGCTTTTGCTTAAAATTTACGAGATTGATGATCGGCCACAAACAATATTTACCTTTTACGAACCCGTTAGCTACCGCGTTGGCAAGAGTTATTTAATTATAAGCCATCCTTTGGAAAAGGTATAAAAGTAACAACATTCTCTTCAAATGTTTGAGGTTAAAGGTCTCGTGCAAGGCAAAACTTCAATAAAATTTAAAGGGGTAGTTGCTCTTCCTTTGTACAACGTCGAGCCTATTTATAGAAATAAGGCGAGGTTAAATTCAGGAGTTTACTACATACTGGTAAAACTATTAAAATGTGACCCTAAATATTTCAAAGCCTAGATAAGCAAAATAAGCAAATTTTTCCAGAAATTAATATTAAAAAAATTTATATGATTGTTTTAGCTGCCATCATCTATATGCTTTTACCCATCTTTTCCTAGTAATTCTGAATGCAGGGGCTTGGCATAAATTTATTACCTTCAAAAGCTTCATAATTCATAATCTTATTTATATTTAGTAAGCCTCCATTCTGAAAGTTTCATTACTTTTATCATTCATGTTATTTCCTGCTGCTTCTCTTCGCCCTCATTAGTCTTCCGACTTTTTATTTAGTTCTAGATTAATTTCTGCTTCCGGTATCAACAACACTGACATAGAATTTTCTTGGCTGCAACTTTCTTTCGGGAAATATCACGTGACTGTAACCGCTGGATAGAATCCGCATTTTAATCCAGATCATTTTAGTTTCAGCAACCGATAAGTTAATAACTTCAGATTTCTCCATGAACTTTTCCTTTGTGATGCATAACAAAGGCATGGCGTAATAAACATACTCCATCCAGCATTTGCTTATGTCTGTCTTAATAGAACTGCGTGCATTATTTCATCATTAAACGATATGACAGAGCACGATTTCGGTGTACGGTGAGAATACACGACAAGCCGTGAATGAGCGACAAGGGAAGCTTTTCAAGAGATGGGCGCGTGAAGTCGGATTAAGAGAATGTGGCCTCAGGGCCACTCTACTCGACAACTAGGAAGTAGATAACAGTCGGAGAATTAGCTCAAGTTTCCAGCAACAAAGACCCTGGAACTTGCGAGATGGAGTTCAGATATAAGTTCTCTTTCTGTGTATTGACAGAGCTTAACTCGGTTTTCAGTGAACGGAAATTAAACTACTTAGGTACGCAAATTTTAAAAGACGTCGCCAGACATTCGTGGTTTTATTGTCGGAACCAACTTCCTTCAGAAGAATAAACTTTTCTAAAACTTACGACGCTGAAAATCTTCTTTTGGTTTTATAAACCAATTCAAGATTGCAAACTAATTATTAAAACAGTAAAATTGTTAATCATTACATTAACCTGACCTATATAAAGTTACGCCTATTGCAATGAAAATTTATTTCCGATTAAGTTTCAGGATTAAACTCCCACCAAGCCTAATAGACCTAGTCAAGCTGAACTTAAGAGTTGTTTGAACTTGGATCAGTCCATGTAACATTAACTTTATGTAATTAATTTACTGAAGCTTGAAATAATTATTAGCCGACCTTTGACACGATAAAGATAGTGTAATTATGGCAGTACACTTTGAATAATTACAAGGCATTTAATTTATAGGTAGCTGTAATTATGAGTCGTAATTATTCAGATAAAGATCTTGCAATAAAGCTGCAGGTTGATAGTGTATAAAACCTAGGTAAATAGCAAAGCACCTTGTATGTTTCCTATGCTTCAAATCATTTTTTACATTTTATACTTATTATAAAAAATGTAACGTTCTACCTTAAACAGTACTTTACGGTGAGATTACTCGTAACATGCTCCACTATATGTATAGGCAGATCTTAACCTTCCACAGCACTCGCTACGGCTCGGAACACTTATGAGATTACAAATGTGGTTAGAAACGTATGTTTCTTTCGGCGAAATAAAGTTTTGTAGAATACGTTTTTTTAGAGAGGCAAATTATATATATGGCGGCTGAATATTTCGAATTAAGATATTTGGCCATGCTACCAAAATTTAAAAAATGTTTTTGCTGTATTTAAGATTTTAACGATAAACAGTTGATACCTCTGTAGCGGAGGTGATAAATACAAAATAGTAATGTTCTGACTACTGTTAATAACTTATTGATTATGCAATTGTTGATTGTTTTTGCTGTTGTTGTTGAGAATTGATCGAGTCCGTCGATACATAGCTAGCTTTTTTCTATAAATCTAGTAAGAATTGTTATTGAGATTTCTCGGTCTGCTTAATTGAAAGAATACGATATTAACCCGTAACCTTCAGAATGAATAATTCGGGGTGGTTCAGGATGCCCGCAATCCCATTAGATTTTTTGTGACTTACGCGTATTTTCTGTTAGAGCGGATACCCCAACTGGTAAGTACATGAACGTCAGAACTTGGTTTGATCTCCGTTGATAGAGTTAATAATCGCTTAACCGGTATCCTGAGAGAAAAACATTTTGTAGCTCATTTATTTGAACATTTAAGTTAAGAATCGTACCTGCAGTTAATTTTAGAACATAATATTTTGTTATTAGTTCTAACATTATTTTCATACTCTAAAATATACATTTTAGGTTAAGACAGCAGAGTGAGATACCGATTGGCTTGCTATCTAGTCTCTCGTCTACTATTTAGCAAAAGATTTGGTCCGTACTAAAATTAAAACCTCTAAATTAACTAAAATATTTCACCTCTTAACAGCAAATTGTGTGTAATAACTAACGTGTAATCAAATTTTCGAACATAGGTTAGCGTTAGAGTAATTTTCTTCCCATAACTATTTTTGACTTGATTGTCAAAAAACCATGCATGCAGTTAATGCCACTAAAACTGGAACTTGTTAACGTTAAAAAGTTAAACACTATGAATCCTAAGCAGCAATACTATGTCAAACATGTATAGGGAATTCAACTAGTAATGTACAATTTTTCAATGTTTGAAATTTCATACAAGTTAATCTATAAAATTGTTCAATTATCTGAGGTACTATAACCGGTCACCAGCTCTCGTAAAACGATATTGCTTATTAACTTGTGAGATCGTGATCTCAAACCTACTAAACCCAATAATTACTTCAGCTCGAGTTATCTGTTATCAACATTCCAACTTTATTTTATGTACCTTTTATTTATACATACTGTAGAAAAACAACAAGGAGCGTACTTTAATTAGTTCTTTTAATATATTATTCTAAAAGTAATAATAACCTAACTGTATAGATTTCTTATTACATTAAAATTCACAACAAAAATGCGCTCATGTCGTTTTAATACCAGCGACCTTAGAAGTTACATTTCTTAATAAAAAAATATTCGTCTCGTGCTTTGCACGCCTCCTCTGTATTATTCAAAATTTAATGCGTATTGACACGTGCATAAAAACTCTTCAGAATTCACACGAACCCCAAAAGGTTCGATTTCGAACAAATAGCTCCATTAGCACTCAATCCGGGCTATACCGACTACTACAAACTTTCGACACAATTTGTAAAGTTTCAACAAAAGTTCAAATCAATTCCGTTTATTGGGCGCTGCTAGACTTCTCTCCCGTTATCGGTCTGAAAATCTCCCCGGTTCATTTGAAATTCAAGAAGGCAGTTTAATTTATGTGTAGGCCTTTATCGGACCGATTTATACAGAAATCCAGTATTGACGCAAAAATATGCGTATCTGCATTTGACTTTAAAAATGAGAAAAATATTGAATTGATTCGGAGCTTTTGAACTACTTATGAAATTGAGCTTTTAAGCTTTTTACGACGAAATATGCCAAGAGGAAAAAATGTAATGGAAGTTTTCAGTACTAAGTTTTGATGACGTGTTATTATAATAAGTAAATTATTTTTTAATAAAATAAGAGTGGGCGTTTGAAATTAGTATTCACCCAAGGGTGAAATAATCATAGGAACCTTCACGTTTCATCAGACATGTCTGCTGTTTTTACGACTTCGAACGCGCTTTTATTGTCAAGAGCAGAACATGAACTTTATGTCAACTGCTGACTAGACAAGATTGTGCAATTCTTGTTTAGTTTTTTGATGTTCTCGAAGTAAGTGAAGTAGAAACTGTTCCTTCTAAATCTACTTGTATTACAGAGACGTGTTTGTTTTCATTAGATATTTTCAATAACAAACAAGATCTTTACAACGCGGAACTGTTTCTATGCATTGGCACAAACAATGTTTAAATTGAGCAAAAAACAAGATATTTTGAGTCTGAACAAAAGAATGAAAGTCAAAGGCAATCCTGAAGTTTGTATTGCAACGATAAAGCTCTAAATTATGGCAATAACATAACAACGAAACTTTTCCAAAAATAAATCAAAAGTAGTTTCTAGCCGTAAATCGCTCAGCAAACTTCACTCTCCTATTTTGTGATAAAACTAGACAACCCGGAACTTAAAACTTTAGCAGTTCGAAATTGATTGTACGTTGAAAAACCTAATATTATTATTACATACCAGAAACCAGATCAAGTGTGGCAGTTCTTGAGTATCGTACTTACCTAGAATAGAAACAAAACAACATTAACTTTAAATTGACACAAAAAACATTGCAATAAAAAGTTGTACAAACAAGCAGAGAAAACTAAAAAATTATCCCGCATTTCCTTTCCTAATAACCGTCATAATCGTGAACAAAAATGCGAAAAGTTTTTATATAGGAAATCATCATCCATAACTTCGGTATAATCATTCAGAGAAAATGGCATCTAATAAAAGGCGCATAATGGTCTTAGTATAACACATAGGGGAAGAACCGAGCTGATTTATATTATGCAGTTTTTATAGCAACAAGGGGTAAATTCAGAGTCGGGGTTTAAATAAAACCGTCTTTCTTGTATAACAAACTGCGTCTGCTTAAGAACACGTCACTGCTACTGTTTTCTCCGAGAAATCACAACCCTGACAGCATTAATGAATTGAGTATAAATCAAATAGTTTATTACTTCAACAATATTTATTTATTTTAACTTTATACGTATTTCGACATGTCTGCAGATGACTTGATTTCTTATTCTAAAATGTACAATAGAGGTGAATTTAAGAGACCAAGTTGCTCGTTCAGTTAACGGCATCGTTTTTAAATGTTTCTAAATATAAGTAAACATTAATTAATTGCTTGTTACGTAACGAAGGTAACGAAGTGGGTGGGACTGACTCAAGTCAAGTGTTTCTATGTAAAAGTACAAATAATAAACGCAAACTACAATTCCGGTGTGATAATGATTTACACCTTTTTAAAGTGGCAACAAATCCATCAACGACACGAAAAAGGTGTGAAAATTGCAATAACCATAACTTTTCTCGCAACGAGACTGTGTTAAATCAGTTCGAAACGTGTTTAATAAACAGTTCAATAAACGTATCAACACTAAACCCTTGTTCTATTGCCAATGCTGACGGACTAAATGAGACTAGGGTTCACCAGAGTCTAAATAATTCACAACTTGTAACAGAACTGTTTTAGTATTAACAGATCGATATACAGGTGTGGACGTGATTATCTAATTTGTTTCCGGCGATTAAACAGAATTGTTAATCATGTGAAAAATTAAAAATAATAGTTTTAACTTTTACAGGTTATTTTTAAGGTAAATAGTATTTCTCTGATTTAAGTTATAATTGTTCGTTAAGCTAAACGAAAGCTTAGTTTATTAATAAGTAACAATCATGCTCTTACACCTGCAATGTCAGTTATAACACTTACTACCACACAGCAAATAGAAGATATAGGTGTGTACTATTTCGGGTGTGCTAAATACGTCGCAAACCTAAACATGTACGATTAAGTTTCAACCGAAAATAATAAAACCAGGAAAAGTTACGGATATTGCGGCAAGTTCACTCGTTTGATATTTACATTAATAACCAGCCAGAGTAGTTAAAGCTTTAAATTAAAGTGACAAGCTAATATTTTACTGGCCAATTTAGAGCGTTTTAGAAAAAATATAGACTTTAAAATTTTATTGAATCCGAAAGAAGAAAGTAGAATTAAACATTTTTAAACAAGCAATGTTCGTTGTAATTTTGGGTTTCTAATATTTCTAAACATGAACAAAGTTCAAAAATATATCTTTAGATAAGTGCAAAAAGCTATTCGGTCTCATTTTCTTCAAACATGGATTTTGTAAATATATGATTGTATAAAACGTTAAACGAACCAAATGGTTTTTTCAAAATCTCTTATTTTAATGGTAATGTCGTTATTTCCAAACGAATGATCCGATTTCAATGCGCTTTAAAATGCAGAAGTAAATCAAAAACTAATCAACAAAATAAGCTTTTAAAACAAATCCGAAACCGGATGCAGAAAACATGTTTTTTTTTTGTTAAATTTTGGTAAGAACTTAATCGTTCAAAACTAGAAACGGAAACGCCTTAGAGAAGTCGGTAAGATTTTTTTAAAATTCTGAATTTATCGCCTTGTTACTCAAAAACGTGTTGTCATATCGGCATAAACTTGAATTACTATAAGAGCCCCCTACAGGAACAGAACGTTACTGCGTACAAGAATTATTGAAAGTATGAAAACTGTGAACTATTTTCAAAATTTTAGAAATTTTCAAAAAAGTTGGTCTTAAAACTAGCTATAAGTTTTTTTTAAGTTTTATGGGCTTATACAACTTGGGATAAGCTACAATTTCAAGTCCACGTCCGCTGTTTTTATCTGTTACGCCTTCTATAAATCTTTGTAACACAAAAAGCCATGCCCTTTTATAATAAACTGGAACTAACAGCTGCAAACAAAACGTATTACGCAGTTCAAAGTATTGTGAAATCCTAGCTTATAGGAAACAACTCAAAATTGAAAATATATAACAGTATTATCGGGTGTCCCAGAAGTTACTGACCCATTTTAACTGCAAATATCTCCTAACTAAGAGGCGATAGAGATATGCGGTTTTCACTGAACAATTTCCTATTAAAAAAAGTTTTTTTCGGTATAAATGTTTAGTTAGTAAAGTCTTATATAGGGTGATTAAAAAAAACGTTCTTTTTCAATTGCAAATATCGTCGATATTTTTAATGGAACACCCTGTATATTTTGATACTATGTGAAAGGTCAACTCTTCCTCTTTTCGAAAATGTACAATTTGATGCAGTTGAATTCAAAAATGAGTGAGTTATTTGGTTTTTAACGATGGGCTTTTATAGGTATAGGCATTTACGGGTGTTAATGTTAAAGCATTCTTTGGAATTTTTACAGTGTCAGTGAACAAACACAACGAACTGTCAAAGTAATTAATTCTGATTTGAATATTTCTTAAACGGCTGTTGTTAATTTTTTTTTTCAATAATGGTCCGATTTACTTTAATTGAAAAATCAAAAACTGTGTTATTGTATGCTAAGTATGAATCGATTGTTGACACTAAAAGAAGATTTTGTGCGGTGTTTAGGAAAAATCCACCTTCAAAAAACAGCATAAAAAAGTGGCATGCTGCATTTCTGCAAAGTGGCTCTCTGGAAAAGAAGAAATATCAAACACGTGATGCTGATGGTTTTTTAAATAGACTCCTGTGTATTCAAGAAACATTAGAAGAACACAATAATCGAATATCTATTCGCAAAATAGCAAGTACAACTGGATTTTCTAAATCCGAAATTCAGAGATGTATGAAGGTATTAAAATTAACTCCTTATGAAATTCAAATGCACCAAAATCTCATAAAAGAGATTTTCAAAAAAGACTTGTTTTTTCGGAGACTTTACTTGATTTATATAAAGAAGTACCCAATGTTCTGCTTATAATGTCAGATGAGGCTGCGTTCCATTTAAACGGGCAATGTAATAAACATAATTGTTGAATATGGGAGTCCGAAAATCCAAGAGTAATTGAGGAATACGAAAGAGATTCACCGAAGTTGAACGTTTGGTGTGGTGTTTCTAAAGAAAAAATATATGGACCGTACTTCTTCCAAGAACTGAGAATTACTGGTAATGTCTACACAGACATGTTAGAAAATTTTTTATATGCACAACTGGAACAAGATGCCGCCATAAACTCTGTTTACTTTCAGCAGGATGGTGCGCCGCCACACTTGTGGCTAGAAATTCTGTTGCAGAAAGAAACATTTGGAGATAGGTGGATTGGGAGAGCCGGACCAATTGAGTGGCCTGCTCACTCACCAGATCTGACGATCCCAGACTTTTTTATATGGCCTTTTATCAAAGATAGATGTTATAATCCTATCCCAGAGACTCTGGAACAACTGCGATGTAACATTGTCCGAACATTTTAAGAAATTACCCCGGAAATGTTGCGAAAATCTTTTGACAATTTCTTGTTCAGGTTGCAAAAATGTATAGATCAAAATGGACAAAACTTGGAACATCTTAAAGATTTTTATTAATGTAGCTAATTTAGAATGTTAACTAGTATTAAAATTAGGTATTCATCTTTCCATTTTGTCTTGTTATTTTCCACAAATAGGTATAGTTATCGGATTTCTAATGTCAAAACTTATTAAGGATCAACATGGATCAGAAATCTGTACCTAATGAACGACCATCCTTAAAAACTAAATAACTCACTCATTTTTCAATTCAACTGTAACAAATTGTACCTTTTCGGAAAGAGGAAGAGTTCACCTTTCAGATAGTATCAAAATATACAGGGCGTTCCATTAAAAAAATCGACGATATTTGCAATTGAAAAAGACCTTTTTTTTAAAGCCCCCTATGTAAGACTTTACTGAATAAACATTTATACCGAAAAAAATTTTTTTTAAAAGAAATTGTTCAGTGAAAACCGTATCTCTCTATCGCCTCTGAGTTCGGAGATATTTGCAATTAAAATGGGTCAGTAACTTCTGGGACACCCGGTATTATAACATCCATAGTGACATACGGGTGCCAAACGTAGACAGTAACCACGAAATCTGAGGATCTCCCTTGAAGTTTGAACAGAAAATGATTTATAGTTTTTATAGACCGATTCGCGAGATATATGAAGAATAAAATAAATCCACCAACTGCAAGAGCTGTTATAAGAAGATAAACCTGATTACAATAAAAATAAATAATGCGACTTCAAAAAGATAAGCAAAAAAGAAGAAGAAGAAGAGAGGAATTCAGCAAAAAACACAACACAAATTAATTTTCTTTGCCCGATAACCAAAACACCTGCAAAACCAAGCCAGAGTGTAGAAACAGCGCATCAAACAAACATCTAAATTTAAGTACACATTATTTTATTACAGACAGCCGTGGACTTCTAGTTCGAGTGAATAAAAATACATTTTGTGTGGGCAAAACTTCTTTTTAATTACAGAAAGCACCAAGGTTAAGCGCCAGCCATTTCGACCAGACAACGCATATTGATAAATATCGATTGGTCCTTCGACAGTTGTTTGGATTTCGCACGAAGAAAATCAATACTCCCTTGTCAACCAATCAACCGCCAGAAAAAGTAGCGTGCCGTTCCAGAGAGTCATTTCACTTAATTGTCATATAATTGTTGTAAATAATATAATATAATACAATCACATAACATACACAATCAGATATTTAAAATTGTATAAATAGGAGTAATTATAAAAACTGTATATCATTGTTATTCACAGCCTTCTGTTTATTTCCAACGAATCCTGGCTTCTGAGTCATCTAGAGTAATTCATCCTTTCCTCTCTTTCCTCTTTTCGAACATTAGTTCACACTTGTCTTTAATCAAAATCAAAGCAGGCACAAGGTGATAACTAAAATATTTGAAGACGGTTACACGTTGTAACTAAATATTTTCAAAGTTGACATGTCACGAGACAAAGTTATTAGTAAGAAATAAATTCTGAGGCATATACCTACTGAAAAGGATATGAGACAATTACTATCCTTCACCTACTGATTACCCTTTAAATTAAGTCTTTTTAGTTTTTACAATTAATTCGATAGTCTGGAGAGGTAACACTTGCTTGCACTATCAACAGACGTCAGTTCGTCGATAAAATTTTATAATTTACTTATTATATCAATATTAATATATGTATAATAGGTACGGAGCTGTTTAATGAGTTTCAGTTTTACCATTCAATTTTTTAATTTCCATTACCATCTAACTCACACATTTCCTCGGTTCGTTTAACAGATTTTAGGCATCATGTTTCTTTTTCAACAAATTAATATTGTAAAACTTTGCGAACTGCAAGTTTAAAACAGCTATTTAATAACCCCTAGCAATAACAGAATCAAGGTAAATAGATATCTCGTGAGTTAACACAATGATCTATCCCAATGGAAGCTTATAATACACCTCTAAACAGTGTTAACATATCCCCAGAGCCCCGGAAACTCTGCCATATCGTGTGGTTCTAATACAGAATTTGAATCACGCATCCCTCTCCACTTAGTAGCACGGGACACATAAATATTTACGTTCTTAATGTACAAAACCCCTTCCGCATACGTACACCAAAAAGCGCACGCCGCAATACCTCATCTAGACACAATCTCTGAACATGTTGCGTGTTCATTAGACCGCAGTCTTTTATGTTGTAACACACATTTTTATCAAAACATCTTTCTAGAAACTCCAACATAAACAACTAAATTTTTATAAAAGCAAACCGAACGCCTCCACGCACTTTCTTGGCCAAGTGCCGCTTAAGTAGAGTTTTAAAAAATTGCCCCGCCAACCTAGAACTCTGAATGCAGTTTATTTGCACGAATGAAGTCAGAGTCAAAAATATCTTCGTTTCCTGGGATATGAATTAAAGTAATATAATTAAACAAAAATTTGTTTCCTTTGGTTTTGTGGATGACGTACGGTGGAGGTAAGTACTTTTACGAACACGGTCCATGTACTGTTTACCTACAACCCAGAATATGTATCATTTTCTTATTGGTTCAGACTCGCATTGTTCAAACATAAGATTGTCTTTTAGTCTTTCATAAATTTTATTTATTAACCATCTAGAATCTAGACTAAAATTACTTTCCAACTTTGTGAAGAACGTATAAGACGGAGTACCTACAACTTCAGTATAAAATATTAAATATTCAAGATTCACCGGATAAGACATCTAAGAAATGCAAAATTACCCCATAAAATACAGATATTGTCATATTCGCAGTGTATACACTGTTTTGTATTTTACGACATAATAGGAAAGACAAAAATGGTGCATATTGTGAATTCGCACTGACGACGACGTAAATAACATTGTTAAAAGAAAGATACCGCCGCTGCTTAGACAATACGAATAAAAATTTTATTTCAAGTTCAACAAACTCGTTTAGAAATATAAATGAATATTCCGAGAACAAAGTATTTGGTAAAAGTTACAACGAAGAAGAAGAAAAAAATGTTTAGTCATAATAAACCTTTCAAAAGTATTTATGCTCAACGTAGTAACAACCAACAGCAGTGATAGTGGTAAACTGTACGCATGATGATTACTTCGCAAAGGACAGACAGGTGCGTGCGGTGTTCCCCACGGTACAGAAGTGCAAAAAGACATTAATAACCAAACCTGAATGTGCTACTCCCATAAAAAATTATTAGATCCTCCTCGCTACGCTAAACTTTATATCAATTGATTCACGAAATTGAAAAAACTAGAAAAGTCTAAGTAAAGTATTGTAAAAAGTATTTTTTTTATTATTTAAAGTTGCTTCTAGAACAACTTTTCAATAAATGAATGTTTTCTAAAAAAAAAAACTTTCAGTTGGAATTTGGTTATTGTGTACAAAAATATTCTTTTGGACCTGCGAGAATTATCTTATGTAGATTATTATGATTAAGGTTATCCAATTGCCTTAGAAAGACCATATTTTCCGCATCGTGGCATTAATAGTGGTACAAGAAACGTGTTTAACAATAAGTATTCTCCTCACAAAGTTTCTAACAAAATTAAACTTATTAAATACAAAATTTTCACTTACTCGCAAAGAACTTTTGTATTCAGCCAACATTTTGCAACCTTACTTATAAAATTACCTACATCAGACGTGAACACGCGTCTTGGCGAGTGTAACTAAGAAACCAGCCATCACGCCAGGAGTAATAATTTATTTAGCTAAGCCGTTTTAGAGAACATGCGAGAAGAAACGTAAGGTTCACGTAACGTAATGTAACAACCACTAAAGTATCTAATTTACACGGCACTGGTGGTAATGTCCCTTATGTTCGGGGAATTAATGAAAAATTAGAGTTGGCATCAGCTCTGTATGCAGATACACGACATGTAGTAGATGCAATTATCATCAGGAAGTAATAAATAATTCAGTCTGAATTTGTCACGAGCGGAGAAATACATTATGTCGCCATAAAATAGGCGGATAAGATCAAATGGACGCGCGTATTCTGCTGATGCGGAATCACGTAATGCTGGACTTCTGTTGTAGCTAAAAGCCTTTGTAACGTCACATCCTTCCTGCTACACAGAGAAATAAACACTTTCACAAGGAAACAGCGTGTGGGGGGTTCTTTGATGTCACAAATTATGGTAATAATGAAAATGAGAAGGAACAGACAAAGTCGAAAGTTATGTTTATAATGTCAGGTATTATAAAAGCATACAGCAAGATGTCCTTTTTCAACGTAATTTAGCAAACGGGGCTCGTTAAAATAAAATTCGTTACCTTAACGAGATTAACAATTTTTTACCAACGATTTTATTATGATTATTGCAAATAATTGTGAGAAATTTTATGGCACATTATAGCAGTGGCATATTTGTCATTGCATTTTACTGAAATAATAACATCAGTCAGTGTTTAAAATATGTGTGACAGCTTAACCCCCCACCTGCCCCAACCCCACTAGTAGCTTTGGTCCAAATTCTAAATTCGCTGCATCATTTCTCTCACTTTTCTCGTTAATGAATATAAATGACATGAGAGGAAATCCAACAGGAATTTAATAACAGGATAATTTATACTTAATTAATTAATCATAGACTGTCTGTCTATTGTCTTAGACAAGCATTTTTATAATATTGATTGTGTTTCTCCGTTTGTAAGCACTTAATACCGGAAAACCAGTGATATGGCGAAACAGCAAGAATGAAATTTGGCCAAAAATTATAAGGGGAAGGGAGCTACCACCCAAACAATAAGCCCACTCGAATAAGAACCTCAGAACCGTATTCTGCAGTTACCAAATATTCCATTTTCGCACCGTAGATTATTTGAGCAATTGCCAAAAAAGTACCACAAAAGCGTTTCATTTCAGGTAAATTTTCAGGTAATGTCAGTGGGCTTCTATGGATTGTACAACAATGCTGCATTGAACAAGATCTTAGAGTCGACCCTCCAAAGGCCAACTGGGTCATTCTCATCAAAAGAAGAAGACTGAAAAGTTTCATCGAATCGGAGCTCTGCGGAACTAGCGTGCGTCCCTCTGGAATGATCAAGTATCGACGGGTCACTCTTGATGCTAAGCTTTATTGGAAGATACATGTCGACAAACAATTGCAAAACGGCACTGCAACCCTCTGGGTTTGTAGATGGACATTTGGATGAAACCCGGCGGCTAACCTCCAAAGTTACATTTGAATCTACTCCGCTGTAGCTATAGCTTTCGAACCAACGATCATGCATCCAGCCACGCCCAACACAGCTTCAAAGATTGTGCGTCTAGGAGTCACTGGAGCGATGCGCATGTCGCTTCGGAAGATCTTTTGGATCTCGTGCCTCTTGATATTTTAATTGGGCAGAGACTAGAAACTCTCGAGACATGAACGTGTCCCATCTCTAACAATACGGAAACACGCGCTCCTTGGCGCGAGAAGCGAGTACATGACAGCTTTATACTCCTACACCAAACCATGCAGGATTGTCATCTCCAACAGGGAGGACTGGACCAAAATTGAGAACCTTTATTTGGATCATAAACAAACCGAGGACAGTAGAAGGTTCCGTGCAGGAGTTTACGGCGATAATCCTTAAGTTTTCGTTTCCCTCGGCAGATTCGCAACAAATTTACAGGCAGAGAGTTGTGCCATCTTAGCCGGTGTTAAGGAGAACTTCCGTAGGAGTTACTTCGATAACCACATCTATATATGTACACTGTACAGATAGACAAAACGCCCTCAGGGCACTTAGATCTGTCATGACCAGATGAATGCTGATCAAGGACTGTCGTCAGGCCCTAGGCAGACTTAGCACATATAATATTGGTTTAAGTTGCTTTGGGTTCCTGAACATAGTGACATTAGTGGAAACGAAGAAGCTGGTGCCCTGGCCAAGACAGACCCCCGTCGAGGTCCATAGCTGGCCATCGAATTCTTTAGGACTACCGCAAGGCAGGAGATTGAGAACTAGCGTCACTTCCAGTCAAAATGTGTTCCAAACAACTCCTGCATCTAAGCAGGAAACAGGTTAGAATCGAGGTTTTGTGACTGGCCATGGTATTTTTAACACACACCTCAACTAAACGAGGGTAGTCAGTAACTCCGAGTGTAGAGTCTACGGAAAAGAAAAAAATATTCCCTACATCTCACCACTATCAGTACCGAGACAACTTAATAAAGAAAAGAAAACTTTTTCTCGCAATAGTTTAATTTCATTAATAAATGTAACAGTAGGCAGTTACATATATTCGACAAAAACGCCATCAGGAATACAAAACAACAAGGAAAAGAACATAATTACTTCAGCTACTGCTTATGCCCTTCTCCTTGTAGTTGTTTTGTATGACTGATGATGACATTTTTGTCCAAACATATGTAGCTGCTTACTGTTCTAATTATTACTTGAATTAAACTATTGTGAAGAACACTTTTCATTCATTTATTAATTACCAACCACATTCGGAGAACATGGACTGTATTTACAACTGTAACAAGTTATTCGAGATACAACAATTTTAAAAATCTTCAAGATTTATTTTGTTATAATAGTTTTCCAAAGACGCGCAGGTATCTATCACCAAGTTTTGCAAATATAGAACCAGCATGTTTGCCGATAAAACAATAAAACTTCTTATTTAGAAAACCTTGTACTGAACTGATTATTTTATTTCACTAACAATTAAACAAGGTAATTAATTATAATAAAACACAACAAACTTTGTAAAAAATATCACATTTGTTTTTACACTACACACTTACACTTGTAGTATTATTTATAAGTTTTAATCTAAGTTATTAAAATGCAGTATCACAAAGTAAAAGCTGAAACTATTAATTATTTAATTGAACAAGAAACTTTTCAGTTACACTAAACCGAATATTTTCTGAAATATTTATTTTATTTTAGAAACAATTGTACGCGAAACCTTTCAATTTCACTAAACCGACTATTCAAAATTTTTCTTTTATTTTATTAACAATTCTTTTCATTAGAACAACTAAGAAATTCCGTTTCACCGAAAATACAAACGCTGTATAACTTTCTGCTAACACATATAGTCGTAAAAAACGATTTTGACTTAATTAATCAGTAAATTAAAGGATACAATTTAATTATTTACTTTAAACAAACGGTGGATACACAAGGGGGTAAATATGTCTAACTGCTGCGGCTTTCCGCACTGTCATAAGAAGAACTTGAGAACATAAGAAAAAAATTTTCCTCGTGGTGGTTTCTCTTTCCAACCTGTTCAGGATGTCTTATCAAAAGTTTGTCCATAACCAAAAAATCTCTTTTGTATCTCTAACAGATTTCTGTAAACTGCACTTTTTCCGGGAAAACTTTTATAATTGTGCATGTAAAACCAACTAGACTCTACAACCAAACGATATTAATATTAACACTAAACGCAGTTCTGGTTCTCTTAGTACAGGCTACTCCCATTAATACTATAAAATCAATCAGTGCGTTTGTAAATTGCCCAGGGCATTCCTGCAATCTAGCTTAATTATCTGATAATCTCGATAACTGCATTCTGTTTCACGGTAAAACCTCATCAACGTATTAGTTTTGTTCTACCTCGTAATACAAGCAAACTTTCTTTTAGGATGGTACGTTCGTTACTTATTTTTTTTATAAGCAAGAAGAAAAGTTTTAATTCAACTTTAAGTGCAAATTTTTATTTGAAAAACAGTAAAACTTGAAATCTCATTAACTATGAGCTTTTATAAATATGAGAAGCAATGAGAGACAACGAGCTACTAATATGAGTTTTAACGACGACAAAAACGAGCGGTAAAAGAGCATTAAAACGGAACAAGCATGTTTAACAAAGTCTTTAAAATGTAAATAAGCCAGATAAAATCTATAATTATTTCAAGGCATTAAAAAACTGCAAGAACTTACTTGATGGCAGTTACAGAAGTAACAGATACAATAAGGACTGGTTACTAATTTCTTGGAATTTACAGATGGAACGACGAATATAAATGAAAAATAAATTCACTATTACAAATCAAACCTACGTTTTCTATGCAACTGTAAAGTTGCATTATGTGAAACTTCAAATTTGTTTTTATTTTTAAAGCTGTACGTTTACTGAATATTACTCGTAATTTTTGAGCAGTGACACAGTTTCATTACCGAATTGGCATCCTCCCAGGAAGTTAATAAACCCGAACTGCAAACATTCATATAACAAATGTGTCTCATTACGGTTGTAGAGAAGCACGCCCAAGTTTCTGTAATAGCGTATCAATGAGGCGCATTAACATGAACACGACGTAATTACAGGCGTCCATCCGTGTCCGGTTTGTGTGATGTACGTATTCCTGAATGTTTGTGCTCATGTACCTACATAGTTGCGTGTCCGTGATTGGATTTGGAATGATGAACAGGAAACTGTGGATACGGTTGTGGATTAGACAAATTTCTAAAATTATCAATATTGGCCAAGTTTACCACTTATGAAAAGTAGTAAAATAACAATGCAATGCCAGATTTAGAGCTACATAAAAATTAATAAACAACCTTAACAATAAAAATAAATTTAAATACAGGAAGTCACTTCCTGCAGGTATATTATTGAAAAAGTTTAAATGTAAAATGAGTTCAATAATTTCAATCTAGAAAGGTATTTTATTTGGCCCCCTAGAACATCGACCATTAGACACACTAAATTACTATTTTAATGAAGTTTTGAATTAAGTGAGTTATCTTAAAGTAATTCTCATGTTACGTCTCTAACGAGTAATATAATCGACTTTGATTTTTACTTTAGTACTTTATGTAAATATCCACACCCAACTATATATTGTGTACGCATCTAAATGTAACTTAAGATCTTTGTCTTTCATTTTTGATTCGCGCTTACTCAATAGACCAAACGAGACATTTGATATCAGCCGCTGGTTAACATTCTTGGTTTTGTTCATTTTCAGGTTAGAAGTAGGGATGGCTCAAAAGAAATCTCTGAAAAACAACTTACAATTGTCATATTGAAAAACATAAATGCGTCGTCGGTCATAAGGAAAGTTCTTTAAATGTATGTGACGTAATATAAAAATAATGACGTGTAAATAATCGAGTAAAATTTTCTTAAAGTTTATTCTGTTTCTGAATCAGGATCTTCGAGTAAACTTACTAAACTATTGTTACAATCTTTACAATTGCATTCACTGCAGCATTTCAGCCCCTCTTTTATGCAAAGGTCCATCCATGGTTGTTTGGACTTTCTATATTAATATTTCGAAAATGTCTTGAATGCCAGATTTGTAACTGAACCGTATTCGTTTTCTTTTAATCATAAAATTCAAAAAACACTTTCAGTGAGAACACGCTATAACGTTTCACTTAGAACTTGCGCGCTCGACACACATTTCTTTTTTGCCATTACACACAGACACACAATGGTTCGTGCAGGATGGAACTATCATCGCTCACACTGCGCAAGAAGAAGAGATGTTTTGACTTTTCTTCACGAGACGTCTAACATTCGTGTGTTTTCGTATAAATCCACAAATTGTGGAAGTTGTTGGCCACTCTGTAGTCCAGACTTGAATCGTTGCGATTGCTTTGTGTTGGGATTTTTGGAAAACAATATTTTTGCATGTAGGGCACAAACAGGACAACAGTGCATCTTTATTGATAAAGAGAATAGTCAATAATCCAGTGGTTAGATCAGAGACGGTGGTAAAACAAAATAATAGACTATTGACACGTAATTAATTATTAACTATTTTCCAAAAAATGTTTTATAAGATCCTATTTCAAATTTGACTTTAAAAAATGGCAAACAACGAATCCAAGAATATTCAACAAACTGATATCTGTTTCTGATACAAAGAAAATAAATATCTTTTCGTTTTCAGAGCTGTCAGCTGAACTTAAATCGCTGTCAATTATGGAAAACAGTTGTTTGGATAAGAAGGGAAGACTCTGTTATTGATTTATACAATAAAAAGTGTCAAAGATAAATGCCTAACAGCGTATTTATTTTCAGTGAAGCTTATATCACACATGTGCCTCTGTTTATTTGTCTAAAAAATAAATCAAATTTGAATTACATATCATTACTAAGAAACACACACAAATCAATACAATTACGATTCAAGGAAAATCCATTAAAAACTTTCATTTGCTGATTGCTTTTCCTCGTTCAGTTTATCCATTGAGAATGTAGATACCAATTTAGCAACACTATTGGATCCTGAAATCGCTGAAAGTTAAAGCAGGTTAAGGTTACAAGCCCTTAAGCCGAAAAGCTGGAAGAAACTTCAGAATTAACCTCGAATTTTAAATAAATCTTTTAGTTATAATTTCTTATACCTATACTATCTACGTAAACTAGGAGTTTTAGTATTGATTGTGTATGGTAAACTCTATGTAGGATAATCATTCCAATTATGCCGGACTGACCCGGAAAGGCAGAAATGCCATTCAAGTTGGAATAGAATGGATTATTAGCAGACCATGTGAGACTGGGTAAAATTAGGACAATATGCTGCATCTACCATTCATTGGAGGACAACATTACGGAAAGTTAGTTCATTTTGTGAGCCGGTCAAAGCTTCATTTCAGAGATCTGTGCAGATAGCAAATAAATTCTACAAAGCATAAAATTACACTCTGCTTTGTTAATTAAAGTTAATAAAATTATAAAAAAAGGAACCGTTTGTCTGAACCCAACCATTTACGGTGGTTTGTGAAGGAAAGTTCAACAGCAAGCTTTCTACGAGGAATGTACATTTAGATACTTTGCAGAACCTTAACGTACACTTGAAAAATAGAGATAAATTAGTCTGAATATTCAGGACTGAGGCAGAGATTCTCATGGGGTTTTTGAGTATAAAAGCGAATCCCTTTTCACATTAAGTCCCTGACATCACCTACACGACAATTAATTGTATAAATAATTACAGAAATATAATTTAATTTTTCAGTTTTTACGCATGCACATCTATCGTATAATAAATATTTAATGCAGAATCTTCATGAAAAAACAACTATGAATTTTCAAATGTTCTGCCACTTTATTCTCGACACTTTTCCGAGTACAGGAAAAAAATTAAAAACTTCTCTCTTCTAACTTGGGCTTCTACGTTCGCTTTTTGTATCGACGAAAAACTGAAGTAAGTTTATTGTACCCACTTTTTCTTTTAAGTATCTGCAATAAAATCCGACTATATCTATTGCAGACTCAATAAAATTGATACCATTTCGAAAGAGAATTTTTTTTAGCATTCACGCAACTAAAATACATGACCGATTAGACTTAATGGCATAAATATAGCATGCCATATACCAACCAACCATTCTCACGCTATGTAGGTGCCGTAAAAAGCAATTCCAGGAGTACATTGTGTTCAAATCATGTAGGTTTCTCCATATATCAGGTATAAGTCTCCCACACAGTACTTAAGGTAAGATGATTTTTTCCAGGAACCGTTTTTTTATTGTAAATATAAATTTGTGAGTGCATTGTATTTTAATGTTATGGGGCGATAATTTCTTCCCAGTGAGTAAAAGTATAAATAAACTAAAAATGTTGCATCCAGACATGCAATGGGTAGGCGGTATAAAATAAATATTCTTGCAAAAACCTTAAGTTCTGGAAAACCGTTTCCTGAAAAATAGAACTACTTTTGAAATATAATTTTTCGAAAAAATTGGAAACAACATTCCTAAATTCACTTCCTGAAAACGTTAATTTTTTTTATTTAGGTAATTGAAAAATCATTTTTTTAGATTAGGCTTCAAAACTGACGTGGGAGTATGTGGTAATAACCAGCAGGACAAAATGGTCGTGGAAACGGTCACCTTCATTACGTCTACACATAATTATTTTCCCTTGAATGCTACAATTAAGTACAACTTGATTCTTGGGATGTTAAAACCTGGCGTCAGATTAAGATCTAATTAACATTAAATTTGCAAAACCCTGCCACATTTAAGCTTAATCATCGTTCATTATACTTTTATGTATCGCATATAAAAAGTCAAATGTTTTGGCACCAAATTACGAATTAAAGATCTCCAGTCTTCAGCCTCATTGACGTATCCCATATCCGTTGATCACCGCCATTATGACAACAAAACCTGCTGAAACGACTGCCCACGAGTTAATTTAACAACTTTTCGGAAAAAAGAATTTTGGCCTTAAAAAAGTCGGATTATTAAACGCACAATAATAACACAATTGCAGGATTTTACAATTTAATTTCAAACATGTATAGGTGCGGGGGGAGAGGTAAGTCTATAGTGGAGCCAGTCTGATGCATATTTTATGGGCACCTTCGCGAATCCGATTGCGTGATGCGTATGTTCGATATCCTCTGGAGGGTAACAATTTAAAAGAACATCGTTGAAAAAGCCAACAAGTTTAGTAAACACGAACGTGTACTTTCTGACTACTAAATTGAAGAAGACGAATTTCATTTACAGAGCAGTAAATTCAACTCGATAACGGATTAACTTAGACGAGTTCAGTATTTTCCTTTAAATTGAAATTTTCACAAAAAAGCTACGAATGCAATCGCTTTATAAAAAGTGGGCTGTAATTTCATTTTTATTGGTCAATTCTGGATTTAGGTCAATTTTAAAAGCGAATGGATGTTGAGTCTGTTACAGGATTTCGGGCGCTGAATCAGCTAACATCGGTGGTTTTACAGAATTAGGTTTATTTTATTGGGGGTTTTGGGATCTTCCTTTACATGCTTTGTATTACAATTCCTGCGGAACAAGTTTAGTAAATTCTCCTATTAATTTCCAAACTGTATTGTTGAATTTAAACAATAGAGACATACTGTAATAGGAAATGTTTTTCTAACAAATTTTCAGGATTTTTTTGGAAACGACTGTATGGTGTAATTAAATGAAATTAATGATAGTAACAAATTTATCAACTCTGTTTTTCGTGGTCATTTCAACGCAGGGTCGTATTTGAAATATTTGGTATTGCCCTAAAAAGTATAAATAATTAAAAAATGAAAATATAAAAAAATTTATTAATGTTTAGAATAATACTGTATTACTGATAATAAAAACAAGTGTAATTTATATAATACTGTTTTTGTTCCTAGTCTCATGTTAAAAAAAATAATTTATTTATAAAACAGAAAAATGTACTACACAAATATTACTAAAAAACAGACCGGAATAAGCAATGAAATGTGATGAGATTTATAAAAATACTTTTCAAAGCTGAAGGTTTACGCCGTTTTGCCGAGCGGCTCGAGGAACGACGACGAGAACTAGAATTCCTTCATACAAGCATTCGAGAAGCAGGCGGGGAGCGTTTTTACTACTTTTTTCCGCATACTAACATCCGAATGAATCATTCTTTTATTAAATTCATTCGAATGGCAATCATTCGATTATGTCCTATTATGCCTATTACTAGGTGTTAATTTTTAAATGTGCTATTATGTTAGATCGCTACAAATTCTTAGCCCAGGGGCTCCAAATTTCCCAGGCCGGCCCTGCGTACGCCGCCGCTATACAATTCGCGCCGGCTTATTTAATTCGACGCAGAATTTTACGTTTTTGGCGGCCATTTTGGAGCCGCCATTACCGCAGTTAACTATTGCTTCAAATAAATTATTAATGAATTCATATGACTTCGATTTTATCCCCAATCAAATTTAAACGCCATTACAGATATTTAAAAGTATAAAATTATTGGTACTCTTAAAGGTTAATCTCTCAGAAGTAATCTACTTAAATCGTAGAATGTCCCCTTGAAGTAATGACTGCGTATTTAGAAGAAAAAAAAGGCGCAAAAGATAAAAAATGTTCTAGATTATTGTCAATAAATAAATTTTTGGCATTTCATTCAGTATTCCCAACACTTTTACTAATAAAGTTAGAAAACCCTTTACCGTTTTTAAACACAATAGTGTAATTGAAACGAACAACACACGGAGAATGTTAGTGAGGCAGGTGCAGTGAACTCGAAGCTTTTTAGATGTCCTTCCTAGAGATTGGACATATAGAAACATAGAACGTGTCTTAGAAGAACTTGTAAAGTAATCCGATTAAAATTACGATTACATAAAACAAAATATCTTAGGTACTCCCATTGCATTGAAGAACAAGTCGCAGAGATAAAACGGTAAATCAAAATGCCGAGATCGTATCGGAAACAGTCCTAGGATTTGATTTACCTGTCGTGATTGTAATACCCCACGTAAATACCTTTAGTGATGGTATAAATAAACCGATTTGCATTGATTACTCACTGATTGTAAATCTCCCAGGGTGAGTATAAAGCTATGAAAGCGAAGAAGTTTAAAGTTATTACTCCTCAGTAGTAAATGCATATAAATTACGTCAAAGTCGTTTAAACAAACCTTTGAAAAAATGTTTGAATGCCAATATATCAGGGAAAAACAAACAAACAACACAAGCAAATATAAAATTTTCAACTTCTTACAGAGTTTAAACAAGTATTTACTTTGCGCACAAGAAATATTAATAAGTTTCATTAAGGACTGAAACACAAGCGATACGACCAGCAAATCCTGAGAAATAATTAACATTTACTCAAGACAATTATTTAAAAAAATGCGAATTCCTTCACGGTGGTTCTTTATGTGTAGCATTCAAGAAATCAAAATTGGCGACTCAATTTTATTACTTCTCTTGACTTCTCAAGACGTCTGTCTGTCTGCCACGCAGCAGTTTTTAATAAATATCGTTGTGATATTAGAATACAAAAAAATTGTTTCGAACCAGTAAACAAATTAATTACATTTTTAATTATTTAATATTATATTTAAAACAAAGATGAACATCGCAAAAATCTATTTCAGATAAGTAAATTATTAAGGATGAAGGCTGTAAAATACGGGTACAACTTCATATCAAAGAAAGCTAATAAGCGGCGTCCCTCGTCAACTGTAGACGACAGTAATGAAACCCGTAAAATTGAAAAAAACTAAAGTTGAGAAGCCTCATTAATAAAAATTATTTGGAAGCGACTTTTGACAGGTATATTTTTTAAAAAAGAAATATTTCAAATTAAAATCAAGATCAAAGGATGTCAAGACAAATTTGACGGTAATACAAAAATTAACGAAATTTCTGCAATTTCATCATATCGCTTTTCTAATACTAAATAAAAGAATTCGCTGTTGATTTATGTTAGTATTTTACTACGTCGCGATTGAGCCGGCACGACAGCTCCACCAAATGTCACAAATTTCTAGATTTTGTCTCGTCCTGTCTTTCATCTTAAAACTATATTAGCACTGTGCTGAACTCACGACAATACCGTTGTCCAGACGAGATATTTCTTAATGTCGTCTCTTTCCGTCTTCAAGTTACAGTTTTACGTGACGGTTGATTTAAGACAATATCACTGTACAGAGGAGATATTACTGCAATCTTAGACATAATTATATTTTACAAGGTTTACAAATTTTAGGACTAGAGTAGCAGCATTAGACGGGAGTTGGTTATGTCGACAAGATTCACGACAATACAATTCTCAAGACGAAAAATTGTCAAATCCGTCTCCTCCCTGCGCTTCCACCAAATATTACGAAATCATCATCGTCAATGAGAAATTTCACTACACTCCTACGAGGGGCCGAAAGAACAGTCTAGGACGTTTCGGCGCCGGAACGATTCGACACGAAGCCGTTTTGGCACAAAGTCATTTCGGCACCAGGCTGTTTCGGCGCAAAGCCGTTTCTGCGCTACCGATTCGGTGCTAATACGTTTAACGCAGTTCATTTTGCTTAGACACCTCTTAATGGTACCATTTAATACTTAGATTAATACAAATTGTTAGTGTTATTTAACAAATGTAAACGTATTTAAAAGGCAACGATAAAATCAATGATTTTAGTCATTTTTGTTTGTTTTTTGGTAAACTGCTTTTCCTTTATATGAATTTTATTCTTATATAATACATTTAAATTTAATAAATAACTTTGTTACTAATAAAGATATCGAAATAAACTTTTTTGTTTTAAATAGGAGAATGTATAGCACAAAATGCCGTATGCCAATATTAAACAACGCCTACTGTTTTTGCACAACGGCATATAACTTTTGCTTTTTAAATAGAACACCCTATCTATTTTTGGATATTTGAAGGATATAGGCCATGACTTATGTAAAATGCTCAAGGAACAAAAACTAAAATCGTAATTGTTTTTAATGGAACCATATGAGTTGCGTCATTGCTTTACAACGATATGCCATACTTTTCTTATTGGTGAAAATTAACCTTCGAAAAAACAAAAACAAAATGTATTTTTTTTTATTTAATAAAATATGCATTCTAAAATTTCAATTAAGTGTACCATTTTTAGCGCCGATTCCTAATATCCAAAAATATATAGGGTGTTCTATTTAAAAACCAAAAGCTATATGCCGTTGTGCAAAAATAGTAGGCGTTGTTTAATATTGGCATACGGCATTTTGTGCTTTACATATTCTCCCATTTAAAACAAAAAAAGTTTATATCTTTATTAATAACAAAGTCACACGCTGTAAAGCGATTTACATACATCCTGTATATAAATCTACGTATTAAGTACCTACTTACTATTCAAATGTGTCTAAAACATTCTATATAAATAATTTGTCTAAACCTTAATGTATTCGCGCCCAAAATGTCCTTGCGCCGAATCGGCGGCGCCAAAACGGTTTCGCCCGGAAACTGCCGAAACGGCATCGCGCAGAAACGTCCCATTTTGCAAATTTACAATCGACTTCTTTTGATAACATAAATTTGAATTATAATGGGAGATGTGAAACTGCCCAATCTTGTCTTCTTCCGGCGTTTCCACCAAATGTCATAAAATAATTATAAATTAGACAGGAAGCTTCTTAAAAACCTTTAAATTTCAAGAAATTACGGAACTTATACCAATGTCAAGAAATTGCTTGATTGTCGTCTCAAAACCTTAATTTTAGACGTGAATCTATTATGCTGAGACAAGGTTTACAAATGTTACTATTTCGTCTTGCCACATCTCCAAACCAGTAGTAATTTAGACAAAAGTTACTCATGTCGAAACGAGTCTATAGCGTCAATATTACTAGAGACTAGACTAGAGCTGCAATTTATCTTTTTTTTTGAATGTTATGGTTATCATCATCTTTCGATAGGCAAGTCTTGTACTAACAGTAATCATGTGATAATTTTAACTAGTCTTGATAAACTAAGTCTGCTCGAATAGCTTTCCTCTTTTTCCGTTATACTGATGAACGTTACCGTTCTATGGCATCATGAAATTTAAATAGATATATTACAACGAAATAAAAAGAGGTCAAAGCAACCCTATAAGGCCAACGAAAACTAAGCGATGCAACGGTTTTAAAATGCCAGATGCATTCGAACTGCCACTTTCCAATGTAAATTGAATCTTGAGCTGGCTGCAATTGGATCAAAGTTCGCGTTGCAAGTGAAATGAAAGCAATTGCAGAGAAGTTTAGTGCTGATTCCCGGTACGCAACAAACTCGGAAGAGAGATGCACTATCGTCGCGTAATAGTAACTTTCGTGTAATTTAATATTGGCGCTCGTTCAATAGCTCTCGGTTGCAGAGTTAAAAATGAGATCACGTCGAATTTCCAATAACCTTAGAAAATTTTGTTTCTCAATTTGATTTTGCGATATTGTGCTACCATCAACTTTGTAAACGCTCCTATTGGATGCGCGTTTTATTGGAAACTCTCTCGAAAATTCTTTCATTTTCGTATTTTAACGTATTCCTTTTATTTGCAACGTTTGAAACGGTAGAAATTAGTTATTTTTGTTTAACAAAATTGAAAAAAAAATAATGCACACAACTCGTGTTCACTTCATTAAAATACCTTGGGCTGTCAGCTAACATTAAATAGGGTAACAAGATCGAAAGAGGGCGAGTTCCCGTTCCTGAAACCACGCCATGAATGCACCCTGCAGAGAATCGGGCCGTAGGGAAAATACCCTAGGTGCACCCTTAGTAGTTCTTGTAGCATTAGTTCTAACAACGTTACGTATACATAGTGGGAATTTAAAAGAAATTCGTGCGGAAGCTCTTTTTGAATTTACAAAATCAAATTTGGTTGCAGTTTAGGGTCAGCCCAACAATAAAATGCAATTTAGTAGCGGATAAATAACGAAAGAACTATTCTTTCTGTAGCTTGAGAACACCCACTTCATTATCGCTTAGAAAATATTCGAACGCTGTGGGGTTCCTCACAAAAAAAATTAAGAAGTTGTCTCGTTATTAATAGTTGACGGGAATAAATAATTGCCGATTCAACCAGAATTTTTTATGACATGAAAACAGTTAATTATCATTTAAGGAATCTTGACGATGCATTAACGTAAATATTTCAACGAAGGTTCCTTTTAACGTTTGGGGTCAAGCGTGGCACGTTTCGGAAACATACCAACTGTAATTAAAACTTTTATTATTTAACAGAATTTCCTTGGATGAATATTGATTTTCATGGGAATACTCCAAAACAACCACCTCATCTGCGTCTAAAACAAAGATTTAGAATGTTTTGCATAAAACGTGCAAAAGGCGTTGCGAAACATCTCATATAAGGCAAAATATTTTATCCAAGACAGTCATGTAATGGTGTTCATACGGTATTATGCACTTTTCTCATGCAACGTCTGCATTTTGTAGCTCTGAGCCCTAGCTGTCGCTGTTTTATGCAACCGCGGCTCGAGGCGCCATGAATAACATTACAAGGCATTACACGATTATCCCACTGCACCTACAACCAGATTATTGTATTACATAAATATACCAACTACACAAAGCTCATACTGTACGTGTAGTTTTGAGTTCGGTTAGTGCTAATAAAACCCGATTCGCTAACTTTATAACCTCAAGTGGGACAATTTACATACAATTAAAGGCAATATTCTTGAGCTCGCTTACAGTTAAAATAAGCAATACCTTTTATGCCCTGTATGAGCTCTCTTCATTAAGTTATATAGGCCGGATTATCGCAGTGGCCTCGGTGGCGGTCATAAAGATATCTCGATCATGACAAGAATTACTTAAAGCTCGGGATAAAGATGGGAAGCGTATGGAAACAATTTACGGAACAAAGAGAACATTTTGGGTTAATTCTATGAGAAAAATTTTGCCCTTTTAAACTTAAAATATGCTGCAAGTTTAAAATTTGAATGAGATTATGTTATTTGCGTGTGTAATTAAGAAAATCATTCAATTTGCAGTTAAACTTTACTTAGAAATGTAAAATTAAATAAATTAAAAGTAAGCTTTCCACAACGAGTTTATCTACATTTTGTAAAGAACAGTATGTAATTCCGAAACAGTGAGTTGTTGTGGAACAGTTTAAATCCTCGCTTTACGAGCAAGATAAGCTTCCCGTTGAATGCTTTTGGTTTTATTTCGAGACAAGACAATGTGAGAGTTCAAAAAACAACTTTCAAAATCTGATTAATATCAATCACAAAAGCAACCTCTTATAATTCTACTTATAACAGAAGGAATTATTGCAATTATAAACATTTGCCGTATTGAAAAGTTGGACACATGACCAATAAAGTTGTTCCCAAATTATCATTTTCATTGCCCAAATAAAATGGAACTTCGAAACAATAGACAAACTGCTTAATGGTATAAACTAGACAACAGCGCAGTAATTACCTACTACTATAATAGTAGAATACCTAAGTATACACTGCGATAACAGTAACTTATTTATGTAATTTAAGCAAAATATACAACACAAAAGCAACAAGTTAAATAAAAAAGAGGAGATGACAATGAATAAATAAAATAATTTTAGAGACGCTAAAACGATGGTTGTGCTCCTAGCAACAAGGGACAGTTTCATAAATGCAATAAGTTGGTCAGTAAATATCTAAAGCTGAAATACTTCAGAAGATTTAAACGTAAAATTATTATCATCATCATCATCTGGCATGGATCTGATTGGAAGGTCGATCCTACCCCTAAGCCAGTAGGTGGGAAGGAGTTTATGCAATAGGTCGAAATCAGGTGGGGTGATGAGTAGCGCAATGCATACCGCAAAACATCGTATAAATTAGAGTGTGTCGTAACAACGGCCGAACCCCAATTCCTGCTCGTCCTGGCTACTCCACGAAGAAGATGCAGCCTGTCAGAAGCTCCAGGTGTACAGAATGGCTTTTAGATTGCCCGCTTAACTAGGCGATCTTAAGTTATTTGAAGGACACCTGCTGCTGCTTCTGGCTGACCACGAAGAAGCTAAGCTTTAGGTGTAGCGAATGGCTTATCAGATTACCAGATTAATTAGGCGATCGTAGGTTAATCGTAACACCTAGGGATCCTCTCTGATGCAATATAATGGCCGACGACGTTCTAACACAATACTTATTTAAAATCCGCACCTATCCTCTAAATAAAATCTTTGGTGTAACAATCGCAGCTAACAACCGCTTGGCACACTTAATACAAAACCCAAAACACCTTGTTGATTAGTTATCAGAAAATTCTTAAATTCTCAAATTTAACTGTAACAATCGTAATTACTACCGGATCTGGTTTGCTACCGTATTTTATCTGCTACAGTACTGCGACCGTATTGCTACCGTACCGCTATTTTGCTTTTGTTTATATTTTGTCTTGCTTGGCTTGTAAAACCTTGCGCTTTCAGTGCAACAATTATTTTTGTAAATAGTTCCTGTACTTAACCTTTTGCTTTATTTAACAATCTACAGTTTAATGCTATAGTTGTTTGTTTATTAACATTCCTTGAGCACAGATGGTTTCGGTAAGTAAAACTATTTAGACCCTTGGAGACCGTCATCTTCACTGCAGTTATCCATCAGGTCTTTAACTAAGTACGGGAAAACCGTGACGACCGACTGGGAAAAAGACTTCCTCAAATCTGAAGTCAAACTGGGGAGAAACATTCCCCAAAAGTAAAGTCATAGTGGGGAAAAACCTTCTCCACTAAGTGCAATTCTACTAGGGAAAAGTCCTTGCTCAGAATTCCGTTCCGAGAGTAAATTCCATTATGAAATCTGGCGCCCGAGCATTTCACCGAGGTTGTACGCACTATCCCACCCGCAACACCGACCAAGCAAGAAAAGAAAGCCACAATAGTTTTCAGCCTAAACAAGTTAGTTTATTGCGATGTTGTCCCTTTTGTTTGTTATTTGTTACAATTCCCCAACAAATATAACTTTTGTGGTTAATAATCAACTTCCTCGAAACACCATTCCCTGTTGTATGTGTTTGGGGAATTAAAGCCTTTTTAGAAAAACAAGCGTAACCAATCACGGATTCTATTCAATAGGTATTTAATAAACTTATGCAAATATTTACAGATTCTTGTTAATAATAATTTATACAAACTCTCACGACAGCTGATGTTTAATTATTCAAGTTAATTACTATAATTTACACTTTTGCTAATTTAAATCCATCTAAACTATTAGGCATCGAAATATTTCCGTGGGAACATAAAAAATGCTCCTTAAGAACCGCCCAAAGAATTTGTTTAAATATGCAAACGTCTTGTTTGGGCTTCCAGGTATTTCCGTAAGCTACAAGAAACCCCTGATAAAGTGTAGCAATTTATCTAACACATGAATCTGAGTAGTGAGTTGATTAAAGTTCCGCTGCCACCACTTTTCTTAGATCTCTCGAGATTCCTTATTCAATTATCTTCGCAGCTTTCGCGATTAAGTTAACTGCCACCAATTCTGCAATTTCCAAAGTAATTTTTATTTACCGCTTTATTAAATTATTCCATATTTTGTGCTTAAAAGGTATTAAACACTGCACCTAACATTTGACTTTTAAATTAAATTGTGGGTGGCGTGGCATATAAAAGCATAAGCTTTATGGATTATAAGCAAGGACATAAAAGTAGTTCTTTGAACATTTCCACTCCCTACTTATTTTAATAATACACTGTCGTTGCTATTCCACAGCGTTTAAATCAATTTGTATGTTGAAAATTATGCATGAATGAATAGGATTTCGTGGAAAATGTATTGAATAGAATTCTCCAACAAAAGTTCTCTCATAAAAATTTCAACAATTATTAAAACTTTCTGAAACATATTTATTGGGTATCATTTTCCACAAACTTTGTAAATTACTATTCGTTCCTTGTGCCCGATGATGCACATTTCTAACCGAAACTAGTAATTTGATTGAACATTTTTGACAAGCAATTTTACAAAGTGATGTGTACTAAAATTATTTGAAATAGTTGCCCTAAGGCGTTAGAATTCGCATGTCTGAGGACTGTAAAATGACACCAATGCAGGCGGACCAAATGAATCTCATGCATATTTAACACAAGCTTGGCTGCACTGGAGTAATGTGCGGTGGCGCAATTCCGCTCCAACACTTTCCACTATGTAGGGCTAAGAGGGTGAGAGCATTAGTGAAGTGGAAAGAACATCGAATAGAAATTGGGAATTATTTGGATTGACGCTAACGAATTAGCCCTAGACGTTTTATTGAAACGAAACATTCGCCTGCAGTTGTACAGTTCCATTTCAATTATTAGGTCTGTTTTACATTACTAAAATCTTACTTCTCAAAAAGGTTTTAGCTATTCAATAAACAAACTGCTGATTGGTGAAACTTAACTCTCAAATCTCAAGAACTGAAAGTTTCAGAATTATTTGTGGAAAAAAATTAACAACCCATTCAGATTCAAATAATTCAAGAGTGCAGTCTGAGAAGTTCTATTGCAGGGGTTGCTAAGATGCGACAGTGAAATACTTTGCATCCCTTCCGAAATACCTAACTGAATTTAACTACTGCAAAGACGACCCTCTACCACAAAGTGCGGTAATTCACAAAATTCTTAGTCTGGGGTTCGCACTTAATAAACACCTCGTGGAACTTTATTGACGTTTCAATTGGTGCAAAGTTGCTGCACATTTAATTTTACGTTAAAATTAAGAAATGTTTGTCACTGAGGTTTAACTTCTACAGATACTAGACAATTTCTTACTTAAAGACTTTAAGAGCCGTAATGTTATCTTAGATATTTTTTACACCGAACAATTGCTTGCGGAACGAATGCTAGAACACTCTGTTTATACCAAAAATTTAAATTTCAAAAATGTATGTTTTATGTCTGTATGTGCCTTTTTTTTACAGCTGCTGGTAATCAAGACTTCTCTATGATCTCTATACAGGGTGTATCAAAGTGCGTGTTAACTATGGGGATCTCGCTTATTTGAAGAGATACGACGATGGTCAAATTAGAGAAAAGTTGAGGAATTCTATGCCCACTAATAGTCCCAAAAGAAATTGGAGCTATCTTGCTTAGTTTCTGAATAAACTAAAAAAAAACTGTAATTCTAGATTTTTTGTTTTCGGCTATAACTCATTTGTCATTTATATTTCGTATTTCTAGTTACCGCATTATTAGGACACTTTTCTATGCTGAATCTAAATTTTTGATCAAATTTGGTATACCTGTTATTATTACTCATTTTCGACTGTCGACTTATTTTTTTCTTATGGTCGGCATTTTAAGTGTTTTTATATTTGAGTTTTTAATTTTGATTTCAACGGCGTGTCACACTTTACATTCCGTTTAAGTTTTGAGCATTTCATTACACTAAATAAAAATTTCATAAGTGTGCCACGGAAAGACCACGTCATTTAATTTATTTTGATAAAATTCTAGTAGGCCATGAACTGATGGAAGTAAAACAAAACACTATTTTTATTTACTTTGGCTTTTAGATAAATTAAGTACGCAAAAATTTCAGGAAACTATGTTTTGAGCGTAGGCAGCAGGTTAAGTTATTTTTTACAAAAACAAATGAATGACACAGTTACTAACACACAGATCAGAGAGTTTATTTTAGACGAGCTTCTGACCGTGTTTTACAAAGGTGTCAAATGTTTTGAACATTTATTTAATAATTAAAGAAAAATCAAAACCCTTTAGTTCTCACAAGAACTTTTGTACTATAAATGTACATTTCGACTGCTAAGCAGTCATCATCAGTAGAAAAAATACAAAAAGGAGAACTACAGCGAAAACTGAAATCACAGTTACGGTGCAGAAACGTCCTTTGTGCTTGGTAAGTCAGAACTCACGCATTGTCGATGCGTGCGTCTGTTTTTATGGTTTCGTGGATCCTCGGTTCTATTTGCCGTGCGTGCGTTGAACTTAAGTAATGATGAATTTGGAATTAAGCCAAATTCATCATTACTCAAGTTCAACGCACGCACGGCAAATAGAACCGAGGATCCACGAAACCATAAAAACAGAGGCACTCATCGACAATGCGTGAGTTCTGACTTACCAAGCACAAGGGACGTTTCTGCACCGTAACTGTGATTTCAATTTTCGCTGTAGTTCTTCTTTTTTGTTTTTTCTACTGATGATGACTGCTTAGCAGTCGAAATGTACATTTAGAGTACAAAAGTTCTTGTGAGAACTAAAGGGTTTTGATTTTTCTTTATTTGAATTTTCTCACAGTTGCTCATTTATATTTATTTATTTAATAATTGTTTGTATTACTGCAGTTGTAGTGTTATCTGTTGTTTGTTTGTTGTTGTTTGTTTATTTAACCTGTTATTCAAATTTGTTGTCAGTTGCAAACATAAAAACTGCAAGTGTAATTTTCAGCCAATTGTGTATGTTAGAAAATTTGTCATTTATTTGTTTTTATAGAAAATAACATAACGCTCAAAACAAAGTTTGCTGAAATTTTCGGGTACCTAATGTATCTAAAGGTAAAAGTAAATATAAGTAGTGTTTTGTTTTACTTCCATCAGTTCATGGCCTACTACAATTTTTTCAAAATAAATTAAATGACGTGGTCTTTCCATGGCACTTTTATGAAATTTTTATTTTCTGTAATAAAATGCTCAAAACTTATACAAAATGCAAAGTGTGACACATCGTTGAAATCATAATTAAAAACTATTCAAATATGAAAAAATTTGAAATGCTGACCATAAGATAAAAAAAGTTGACAGTCGAAAATCAGCAGTGGTAACAGTTATACCAAATTTGATCAACAATTTAGATTCAGCATAAAAAAGTGTCCTAATAATGCGTTAACTAGAAATACGTAACATGATAAATGAGTTATAGCCGAAAAAAATAATCAAAAATTTTACTTTTTTCCAGTTCTTTCAGAAACTAAGCAAGATAGGTCTAATATCTTTCTAGATTATTAGTGGGCTTAAAATACCACAATTTTTCTCTAATTTAACCATCGTCGTATCTCTTCAAATAAACGAGATCCACATAGTTAACACGCAATCTGATACATCCTGCATAGTTTGTGCGTAAAACTATATTCAGCTAGAGAAGACCCACAGCTCTACGTTTTACGTTTTACCTGCGAGTAGAGTTTCAAATTTATAGTGAACTGCTGGGTCGCGAAGTATAACCCTGAAAACTTCATAAAAAACCTCGGGGATAACATCAAACCGCATATAAACCTTAGGAGGTCATCTTGCTCAACGCACTCGCCTCTTCGGTGTATGACCAGATAGATATTCTAAAAGTACACCATCATAATTTCAATTAATTAATAATTTTAATTTACAGGTCCCTATATCATCTACGCCAATGAACGAGTACAACATCCACATTTCCTGTTGAAGTTTTTTCGTATTAAGCCACGACCAGATCTGATTCATAGAATCCGCTTCATAATACAAGCGTCCAATAAATTTTCACGCTCTACCTGCAGTGAAAGAAGGATACTCAAATTCGAGCACAATATTTATTTTTACAAGGTACAAACATGATCTAATAGCCGAAACATGATATTTTAACAAATTAACGAGTTAAATCAGCAACACCGTTGACAATTTTGTTTTTTTTGACATGACAAAAACATTTCTGATATATTTATTTTTTTAATTTTTTTTTACCTCAATTACCTCAAAACCAGTTAATATAAGTTTTGAGTCAAACAAGGTCAGGTTACAAAATACCATCTTCATAGTATAATATAATATTTTTTTTTCACTACTAGTAATATGGCGTAGCATTTTGACACATAATAGAATGCTGTGAAATTCAATTTCTCTACCACTGGTAAATAATGAACAAATTTATATATTTTTTGATAATCCTGTGACAGTTTTAAAGAGAACGTTTTTATAGCACGATTTAATATAATGGAGAGATTCTATTTAATGGTATTTTATGCATAAAATAGTTGTTTAAATAAATTAATTTAATTTTAATAACTTTGGTGTATTTGAATATACGTTTTTCGCACCGTAATAAATGACAACTCTGTCAATATCAATTTCGCCTATAATACAACCACACAAAGTAAAAAACAGAAAATTGTTAATAATTTCAGTATTTTAGATGAAACTCGTTCTTAAAAACAATGTTTTTGAATACCAATGATGATTTAACAATTTTCAAACAACTGTCATGTCAAAAAAACAAAAAACTGTCATTTGTTTTATAATTTGAAATAAACAGGGATTTAAGTTAAAATAGCCATTTTCGACAATTATAAGGGTTTATATCACTAGCAGTGAAAAATAGTATATTATAAACCAAGGTAGAGAAGACATTTTTCTCAACCGAGCAGAATTAATTCCCGAGATGCGAAGCATCGAGGGAAATAAGTTGCGAGGCTGATAAGTCTTCTCTACCGTGGTTTATATATTATTTTTTCCACTACTAGCACCTTTATTCCTTTTATAATTAATTGATTTTACATTAATAAAAAAATAGAATTACAAATGCAAATATGCACAAAATAAAGTAGCCTTACTTGAAAACAAGAGAATAGTTAATTTCTATTGACATTTATGTAAAATATATATTTTATAATAGTGGTTATAAAATGTTCAATTTTGATGATTTGAGTGAAAACTGCACTCCTCCTGAAATTAGGGAAGGTGCAGAAAGTGTTGGTGAACAGTTATTACCAGTAAAATCAAAAGATTTTTACATGAAAGTTTATGGTGAATTTAAAGATTGGTAGCAATTGTTTTCATTATTAACCAGTAGTTAAAAATGAAATATTATTAACCACTAGGAAAGAAATTCATATTCTTTGCTCTAAAACAAAGTAAATAATGATAGCGTTTAATGCTAGTAGTGGAAAAAAAGTATATACGCCTCGGTAGAAAAGTCTTTTAGCCCTCGGGCCTTACATCCCTCGGCGCTACGCGCCTCGAGATCTAACCTTAGCCCTCAGGCTATAACAGTAGACTTTTCTACCTTGGTGTATAATATACTATTTTTATTCACAACAGTTTAATATTCCCTGATTTTTTGTTCATAAACTAATAGTACATTTGATTAACCTACTTCTTTAACATTATATTTAATAGAGTTCAAAAAAATGATATTGTGTCTGGGTTCTGTTGTTCTCTTAAGAATAATAATGCCTCAACCACAGTTATCCGGACCACAAAATTTCACGCTAGGAAAGGTTTTTGTTGTTTTATTTTAAAGCAGACTTGCTTGGATTCTGAATTATTTTGTTACATTGTAGATATTTTTCTGCCAATTTTTATTACCGCCTTCTTAGAAACCGCCTCTCTATTTTTCCATACTTCTAGTATGGAATAGTACTGTGATCGCGAAAATATCCCTTATGGATTTTGACAGGAATACATGTTTTGGAGCACTAAGAACTCACAATATTCAACTTAGAAAAGTTTCTCTGCATGTATGTATGTGTGAATTTTCTTAAACTACTAGACCAATTTTAATACAATTGGCTACGTCAGCTGTAACGAAAATTAGTTGGGTAAATAACTTTTTCGTAACGAAGTTATGAAACTTAATTATCTATGTAGTGGTTTTGTTTTGTCTTTTTAATGTAAGTTTAATTTAGGTATTTTCAGCAACACTTAATTAAATTAAGTTAATTCGTTAAAACTCGAATTAAATATCAAGTTATACGCATTGTTGTTGGTTCAGAACCTGAAAATACAAGGCTGCTATTGGTTTTTGTACTGTGAATAGAATATTCGCTTAAATACGCCAATGCCTTACATGAGCTCATAGAATAACATATTTTGGCTTACGCCCTGTATAATATGACTTTAATAAATATCAACTCGTTTGCAAGTCTTGTAACTGCCTAAAGAAAAATATTTCATAAATATTCAAATAAATGCAAATTAGAAATTTAGAATAAATCACTGATTTGTTTCGATAACAGCTTTGAATTAATGTAAGAATTATGTGAATTTATAATTTTTAGATATAAAGCAACACACTAAGTGTAAGGATAAATTACGTAAGGTACACTGTCATGTAAATGCTGCAAATCTCCCAACCATAAAAAAAAGTACTTGTATATCAAAATGGCTTCATACCATAACATAAAGTTTATCTTCAACTTATTCGCTTGAAGTGAACTAACTGTGTGAAGTGTGAATTTTAGTTGTGACAACAATGTATAAATAGTAAGTAACCAAATTAATTCCATAAATTAGAGTTTATTCCTTCATAACATTAAATTGTATGCACTAACAAATGTTTTCAGGTGCGAACAGCAAATAAATTTCACAAATTAAGTAAATTCATGGGAAATTGGTTACAGGTAACTAGTAAATATAAAGAATCCAAATATATACAACCGAATTCTAACTTTAATGAAGCTGATTTAGTTAACGAAAGCCCAGCGTAATCACCAAAGCCGGTAAGATAATGTCCCAATATCTTCAAAAATTTGGCTTCCAACTGAATCCTTCTTGCAGAATTTATCGAGTCCCTCTTGTCATCAACACATACTCAGAACGTCTAATAATTTATGTACAAAATAGTATATGTACAACAACACAGCATCGGAACGAAAATAAAATTTACTAAACAGGCAATTAGGTAGATAATTATGTACATTCGAAGAAACGTGCACAAACCATGTACAAACGTAAGGGTGCACTAGCGGGTACAAGCGTGTATAAACGGCGGAGCTAAAAATATCAAAGAAAACCCTATAAAATCAAAACCAACGGAAATAACTAAATCAAACTACCTTAGGTTATTAGGTGAATAAAATCTTCCACTTCCAATACATCGCCAAACATCCAAAAATATCTTGCCTCATAAATGTAAGATATTTTTACCGATAAATTGATAAGACATAAATGATTAATTTAAAATTTTCAGAAAAGTTCCAAAACTTCAACAATCAACTGAACACTTCAAGAATCGAAATCAAAGTGGAAGTAAGAGCTGATACCATAATTTTTCCAAATATCCTTGACTAAGCAAGAGACTCAAAAACTACAAAAATAAAACGAGCAAACCCACACTAAAAATTCGAAAAGTACTAAAGTGAAAGGGACCAAATTAATGCAAACTGTTCTACGGATCACCTATCAGGAGTAAAATTAGCTAAAAATTGAACTGTAACAATGTGTATTATTAGAACGACACCGAGTTTGTGTGTCAACATTTCCAGCACCTTTTGTACCTATATTTATTGTACAAGTTTTGACAATTTGAATTATCATTTTTATTTTATCATAACCCTTTCATAACTCTTAGGTTAATTTGTAGGGACGCAGTAACGACTTGCGTTTCGATTTCCAAAGCCACGCTCGATTTCGTTATTTTTTGATCGCACGTTAGCTTTCTTAACAAACGATAAGCAAGCGTTCAAGAATTTTTTGGCAACGCCTTAGTTAGAGATTTGGTATTTTGTGGTTATATTACTCAAACGTCCTGCACAGCACATCGTATCAGTTTGACAGATTCTTTTTAGATGTCAAACTGACACCTTTTGTTACTATTCATTTATTTAACAAGTACTCGTAATATAACCTACAATTCCACAGCTCTTCTGGTATTACTGCAGAATATTTGTCTACTTAGCAAAATTGTATAAAAATTTTACATCCTAGGAATGTCTTTAAACTAAATAATCCTCCTACCAATTAACCCTTTCCCTATTTCTCATTCATAGATACGACATTGAATTTAATTGCAAGTGTCAATCGACGCTGCTTTTGATTACAACTGATATAAATAGAATTACAAGTTACAAAACATGTAAAGAGGGTGCGCTGAAAAGATACAATACCTGCAGTTTAGGTGAGTCACAATTCGATCCATACATGCTACCCTTTCGAACCTTTCCATTAGCACACAGTAGAGTGCACACAGTGCAGCACTATCGGACCCTCGTACACACATCGCTGATGAGATTAATTTAAGATAGAGCTCCCAATGATTTGATATCAAATAGCCATGAATAGCAATGAAGATGAGTAACTCTGATTGCGCGCTTGCAGCCTAGGGCTGAAAAGTAATACACTCTCCAGCCTCTACGCCCTTCCTTAATAAAACATGTAAAGATTTTAATGCGCACAATATAACGGAAATTAAAATTTGCCGTTCTTTTTTCATGCAGAAAAAAAATTTGATTTAAATTATCTTGTAATCGTCTACAGTCATTAGAGCTCGAAAATATGTATCATCACTATAGTCCGGATTTCTAGTCTAGTATTTTGCCAGTATTTAAATTATGAGGCAATCAATTATTAAGCAATTTTGGCATTATTTCTTTAAAGTTATAGCATATAATAGTTGGCGCATACCTAAACTTTCAAACAAATTATTTACGAGCTTAGAATGGTAACACATCCATATGTTTGATCTTAATCTAGGTTGTGCATGTAGTTATTATTTATTTAGCCAACTGAAATTGAAGCTTATGTAATAATAAAATTAAATAAAACATGGTTCATAAGCGTACAATATAAATGGTCATGAGTTTTAGAAGTATTTCACTAAACATTTTTCTGAAACTGCAAAAATATTTTTTTAATTGAAATGTAATATCTCAACCACGAATTAACAAAAAAAGAACGTGCAAATTCATTAATACAACGAAAAAGTTCTATGAAAGAAAAGTTTGGACTATAAGGGACGGAAAACCAGCGTTGAACAAAAAACTTAAGAATTGCAGTACACAACAACAACTTCTTTTCAATTCTCATTCAAAAAATTAGTTCTTTTGTCCAATATGTTTCACGTATAACTTAATGGATTTGAGTACGCCCATGGTTTTGTTTACTTATTTAATTATCACGAAATTATTTGCTCTTCTGCGACTAAAAGTCTGGTCTTTAGTCATCACTTTCATAGAAAACTTCAAGGTGTTTCGAATTTTTTTTACTGCTTCTTTCTACGGTGAATTTATTACTAGATTTCTACAGTAGAATTTTACAAATTCTCCTCGATACTTTTTAAACTTTTTTCAAAACCTTTAGTACATATCTTAGTTATCCACCGATATTTCTTTTTTGGTCTTGCTTAGAACAAGCTTAGCGATTTCGTACGCCACTGCTTTAAATCAGGTTTTAAAGAAAACAAAACCAGGCAAAGTCGTGAATTGCGATGAATGCGATTGGGACCGCATTGTGCCGTCTTGGTTCACTTCACCTGCCAGGGCTTTCTCACTCCTACCGTGACCAATTATTGCAACTTGCCCTTTTGGAGAAAAGGAGATGCAACACGGGTCAAGTGTTTCGGATTTCACGAGCCTGCAGATGTATTGGTTTCAGGTTGTAGCCTCATTATTTGACAATAATGGCACGACTGGCGACTTCATAAATACATCTTGGTTCATGCGATTTGCCTTTGGTTACAACAACAGTGTTACAGAGTAATAGTTGCTTGATCAAGATTTCTTGCGAAATAGAGGTGTTAAAATGGGCACCAAACACGTTGAATTATGCTTAAAAATTTAGTAGAATTATGTTGTTATAACGGTATTGTGATTTTTTTCTTGGGAACATGGAAATTACGCCCTGGGGGAATTTCGTGTTTCCTTTTGATTAGATTCTGAATAGGTGTCAACAACTAGACGTGCGAACAGCAAGATAGATGTTAAGCAATTTCAAAGTTTCTTGCCTGGAAGTAATAAAATCGGCATAAAATTATTCTATGTTAATTCAAACAGGTAGATAATTAAATTGTGGGTTAGTTTTGGAAACTGTTGACTCTTCTAGTCGATTTTCAACATGCTATAATATCGATTATTTAAAGTCTATTTAACTATAGGCGTTTGAATAACCTTACAAGTTTGATCAGATAATTTAAATTAATATGGAAGGGCTTACAACAGCTACATGAAGGTATAATATCATTTTATTTGCATAAACAGTACACACACCATCAAATACAACGCTTATAATCCAAACGTTAACTGCTGAAAGTGCTATAAACGCAAGCTAATAGCCGCAAATAGTTGTTGCTTTTTGAAATTATGAAGTGGATAAGAGGAAAATCCCCAAGAGCAAAGTAATAACATACATTAAAATGCAACCTATGTATTTTTGTTCATGCCGGAGAATAAAGCCATTGGATTAGAGCGTGCAAAATGTTTTTTTTTTCTAGAAAGAATTGTGTTGCAGTTTGACGTTGCTGTTTATTCCGTAACATTAAAAATAATCATTTATTTTTAGTGTCTCTTATTTTTCACACAACATATCGTTTCATTAGGTACG
Organism: Ctenicera cuprea; assembly: GCA_958336395.1. Lineage (NCBI taxonomy): Eukaryota > Metazoa > Arthropoda > Insecta > Coleoptera > Elateridae > Ctenicera > Ctenicera cuprea. The sequence continues at coordinate 43,347,106 of OY284494.1, forward strand.
TTTAAGAAAGAAAACGTCCAATTAAAACTATAAAGTAAACGGCACATGTTTTGAATTACCGCAAAATATTATGGTATAACTTGATGAAAGAACTAAGAGAACAGCTACCTATAAAATTTAATTTCTAGAAATTGCTTTAAGTTTTTCTCTCAAATTTCCAAAATGTAGTTTTAAAAGCACTTTTTTGGGTATATTCTAGATTTCAAAAATTTTCAAGATTTCTCCATACAGAAGGTATGCGAAAAAAAACTTTTAAATTTGTTCGCTATCAGTTCAGAGGCAACTTACCGTTCTGTGATATACCACAACATAAATCTACAATTTTTGAAGACGGGATAAATAAACCGATTAGAAGTGATATAAGATTAAATATCGCTTCCTTGGAATATTTTAAAGTAAATTTGAGTAGTATATTTTAAAGTAAGTTTAATTCGTGGATGAGATATTTATTGTAGTTACACGAAATTGTATTTTAGCAGATGTTTAAAATTTTGAAACTACAACAGAGTTTAATTTTTATTGGCGAGGAAAACCATTATTATTATTATTAGATAATAATATTTCGACGCTTTACAACCTATGTAGTATTATTGAGAATTTCTCATTCTAATTTTTGTTGAAAACGCAGAATTCTCGTTTACTATTTGCGTTTTTCAGAACACGAACACGAAAGTCAGCATTAATTCCGGTATAATAAAACCATGAAAGATACTACCTACTTCTCATAAGCATACTTAACATTCATGGCCCATTCAAAACTGGATTCTTAAATCTACAAATAATTAAAATTATATACACTTATTAACACATACCTACCATACTAAATTAAGCTAACAAGGCGATGGCTACTCGGACTATAAATAATGGAATATCTTTGAACAGACAGATGAAAAACAAGGCTACTTAATTATTGACTTTCAGCGCCATCCATAAACAATATAGGGGTGTAAATAAAAACCGTGCGACATGAAGTTTTTGTCACCAATAATAATTCATTTATGAATAGCCGTGATTTGTGGCGCCAGCCAGTTTTATTAAATTCGACATTCATTTACTTGGGGCGTTTCACGTCAAAGAAAATACCTTCATATTTTTACAAATTTAAAACCAGTTATTCTTCCATGCAATATTCATTTAGTGTTTTATAAAGTTAATGGTTGTTGAAGTAATAAATCAATACACGCTATTAATTTTTTGCACGACGAAAGAGAAATTTCCAATGTGAAAATCTTTTATATATACCTAATTTAAGCTTCTTTTTTTAATTCGGAAAATCGTTTGCGATTGATGTCAGACAAATATACCGGCTGTTTTCATAAAGCCCACATCTTAAGAGTTTTAAGATAGTTCAAAGAAGAGGCATGACTCTATTAAAGCGCACAAAATGCCACCCTAAATGGCGGCTACTTCTCCGAGGGCAAAGATGAAAAGAATCTCATATTTCATCCCGTCCATCCTCACATCCCACAGGAATTTGTTACACCGTGTTGTCGGGGTTTCAACACATAAATCCTTGAAAGGGCAGTTTATTGGAATTTCGGAAAAAATGTATAAGATACCTAATAGGAACTGACAAAGTGAAATTCATGAGGCTGGTTTTGCCACAGAAGAACGTTTCGCTACACATTTGATATAGTTTGTGTTTGTTGTTATTATCGTTTATCATTGAAAATTTAATCGGTTTCGTATTGTTCTAAATATAGAAGGCATATTAGTTCAATAAAACAAAATCTGTAGGTAGTGACTTACTGACACGGACGCGGTGTTAACGCGAGTTCAATGAATCAATTGATTGATTCAGTGGTTAATGAGCAATGAATGACAAAGCCCGAGGCTGTAACGTTCCAATGGCGCCTCAGATTTCAATCTGCATTCATCAAGGTCGTTCTATGGACACGAAATGAAACAAACCACAATGAATATTCATACAGGTAAATTTTGTATTTTAAATTACAAATGCACTAAAAGTCCATAAAACGGTCACTATCCTCAGCACGTTATTTATCTTGGCTTTTAATCTCCAGACCGCACACGTGGATTGTAATAAACACTTAGTATAACGGTATATTAATTGTAATCAAAACAATTTAACATTTTTTTTTAACATTTCGTAATGGTAATGAAAGCAATTTGAGATTGTTAACTATATGAATTTTGGGTCAATAAGCAGTTTAAATGTAGTTATCAGATAGACATAACTTGATAACCAAATACAGTTTCAAAAAAAAAGTTTACTTTTTCAATTACTGTACTGTTTAAAGCGATGCACATAAAATGAAAATTTATCATTATTTTCAAAATCTTGGATATAGGTGAAATATTATAGTATGACTTATCTCCAACAAACAAAAGAAGAAAAAAAAATTATGCATATAATTGCAAATAATATTTTATGACCAATTCAAAATACTTTCTGAATTTAAATAATAGATATCGGTTTAATTACAAATTGTGGTTATGTAAAGTTTTGTTAATTGCAATGAATAAATGTCGAAGAATGTATTAAAAGTTTGAATGGCCGATTGATAAAGTGTTACGGTCCATGAGTGAGGGTGAAACAGCTCCGTACAAGCGTCTGGAACGTAAATAAAAACCTTCAGAGACACAGGTCAAAACTGTTAACTAAATATGAGGAACACGGGCAGTGCTTCAACCCAAGTTGTAGAGAGTTGGCTATGCACGATAAGTTTGTGTTTTGCTTATATGTATGATACACTGTGTAAAGTTGTTGCTGTAGCATAAATTTTATAACCCCTTTTTAATGCAATTGCTGTGTGTTGTTTCTTCGTGGTAATTTTAAGAATTGGTTAAACCGGTAGGCACAAATACTTATATTCTTGGGATGTAGTAGCTAGAAGTAGTTATTGAGATCCCTTGACCAGCTTAATTAAAAAAGTATTAACCGCTGATACCCAGGACGCATACTGTAGGGTAGCCAGCATTTGCGTTTCGATTAGATTCCTTGTGACTTAAGCAAAATTTCGATGAAAGAAAGCCTCCGATTAGTGAGCAGAATGACATAATTTAACCTCTATTGATTGGTCCAATACTCGGTTAATTGGTGTCCGGCGTCATACTTCGAGTTAGTGCGCTGAAGATAATGTTGTAAGACACTGAAAGGATTTAATACTACAGACTATGTAGGATTTCCACGAGGAGAAATACTTTTCCCTAAGTAACCTATTTTGTGTAATGTATATCTGCTTGTTTTCCATGTTAATACCGGTGATATTGTTAATGCTGAATCTTCGACATGTCTATCATCAATATGTTTACGAGAAGTACGTAACTTTAGTAGACCTGCACATCGATTTTTGCGGATGCGGTCTGGCTGCATCAGTCGATCTGTTAAAGACTTCGGTGCGAATATTAAATTATGTATTGCAGCGCTCTGTTAAAGTAAATCGGTCTTTACTCACCTTACAGTAATGTATATATTCAATCCGGATCCCTTCCGCCTGGCGCAACTTTTAGTGGTAAGAGGCCACGCTGCTACATCCCACACATTTACGTAAGCATTACAGAAGGCACAGATTTGCTTGCACAAGCACAATCGCCCGCTAACTATTCGAGAAAAACAGGAAACCCAAATGTACAACATTGGCTTGTATAACTAGAACATAATCTGCCGATACATCATTGCCAAAACAGACTAGGAGAACGACACATCGCAGCCGTGACGGGTGACATAACATTTCCTTTTAAAAGGTTGCGTAAGGATTAATACATAAATGTGATAGCTATGACAATCATGGATGAGCAAAATAAGAAATTTAAAAAAACTATTCCATGGATTTTCACATAACGTTCACTAAGACGTAAGCTATACGACTGTTTGGCCAGCTAGACGCTAATATTCGTGGAAGCACATATGGGTCCTTAATTATACAGGGTTTTACAGGAAAGTTGAACTATATGCAGAATGCATGAGAAATTATATTTTTCCAGATTTTGTCTTCAGGATATCTTGACTAAGAATTTAAACTGTATTATTGTTATAAGCTGTTATTAGTGCCGTTTAGTAGAAAAGAAAATAATTTTTAAATTTAAAGTTAAGCAAAAATCTAAATAAATAGTATAATAATAGTATTTGCATCTAAACACCGTGAATACATTTTTTGTAGGATATCTGTATCTGTATCTAGTTTAGATGCTTTTCTTGTAGCAAGTCACATATATTTAGATACTTTGCTATCGCAGCTGTATTTAGATACATTTTTGAGAGGTATCTTATACAACACTGGATACCACCCCATAAAAGTGAAAGTACGCATATGCTACACTGGGAGGGATTGACAAAACTAATTTGCTATTATTAACATTATTTATTAGTTTATTAGTTTGCCGTTGTATCTACTGCCGGTCGAATACAATATCTACTTTTAAACGACATAAAAAAAGTTGCTTGCTAGCAAACTTAAAATAACAAAACGATCTGGATGCTGTATTAAAAGATGTTTTCCTTTTTACTGAATTGTCGTTTCAATATGACGCAGTATTTTCACGTATGTCAAAATTGTCCAAAACATTTAAAGAAAAGAACAAAAGCAATGCCTTCATAATTCAATATCCTCAGGCTTCAGTCCTTTATGATGAGGATTATTGAAGGGGACATCTTTGTAAGGACCAATTCAGAAATATTGATTATTGCTAACCTTGCTCACTTTGAATTAGTCAACTTTTTTTTTCAGTTATGCAGGATCGTTGTCCTTTGTATAGACGTAGATGAAGGTAATATAAGTTTCAGTTCGTCTAGAATACTTCATGTTTATTTGTGCTTGTCAGAGGATTACACAGTCGTCGCTTTTGAAAGTCTGAAAGTCGCTTTTATTAAGACAAAACTAAACATTTAACTTCTTCTTTGCTTTGTTTACATGTTTAAACACACTTGAATTACTTAACATTTATATGTTTATTTCCTTCCGATCTTAAGCAAACGTTCCTGTCTAAGCTAACCCAACAACTGAGCAAACACTCAATTTGGTGCGGCGTTAATGTTTACAAGTGGGTGTACAAACAAGTCCAACTAATTACAGACTGTAGTTTTTTGATTGTCATACTCACTATAAACCTGTAATCTTTGGTGTGTCTAAAGCTCAAGCCTAGACGTAGATTGATGACTTTATATCACATTTCCATGTGTGTATTTTTAAACGGGAGCAAGCTTTACCGTTTGACTGACGTTACCTTTGAGTTTACGTCTGTTAGTTTGTCTTTCTTTGACTGGCACTCTCGTCGCGCCCTAACGAAATAAACCAGGCCAAAGAAAGCTCAATAAATAGTAAAAGGCAATCCCTGGAAGCACATCGATGTTGTATTTATAGAATAATTTCTTTTGAAAGAATTTTATGACCGTGAGTTATGAGTGTATTCTATAAAGCTTGCCTGTGCGTTATAAATTATTTTTGATTATGACGTTATATGAGGACGTCATAAAAGGAAAATGCCCGATTTTTATCTGATTTCGTATGCAACTGTGGAATGTTAATGAATTCTTAGATTATGTACTACTGCATTCGGATTCGAACCACCAATGATTAATATTCATTCCACTGTCAAACTCCAAAGTAGAGCTTAACTTGTTTGATTGTCCAGAAGCTATGAGTTAATCAAGCTGATCTGTTCGTTTCGATGTTTAATGTCACTGAAGGCTTACACTATTAATCGTAGAGCCAAGATTACGCTGATGGTATTGTATAAAGACATCTTAGACAATTATACGTTTCATTAGTAAAATTGCGATGGTTATATCAATATACACGTGATATGCAGTTAATTTAATTTCATATATTTTAAAAACATCAATTGCATTTTTTTTGTAAGACAATTTAAATTTTCTAAATTGGTTCAAGAGAAAATGGTGAAGAAGTAAAGTTGAAATATAATTTAGACCAAAATGGAAATAACGGAAAATCGAAAAACGTTGTAAATTTGCATATGCAAACGAAATACTTATTATATTTAAAATAATTATTAAACAAATAAAAAGCAACAACAGTAAAATTATATTTTTTATTTTTCATAATAAAATTCGGACGACGCATCCCCGGGATAATTTTGACTTCAATTAATATATTCATTAAAAAAATTGAATAAACATGATTGGGCGCAGGGCATATCGTTGTGAGCAATATTTTTCAAGGATTAGTCATGTTAAATCATAAAACAGATTAAGAATTTAGAAAACCCTTTGCAATTATCCACAACAAACATTTCTTCAAGTATTGACAATCTTGTTAAAAATAAGTACTTTTCTGTCGGCTTGTGTTTGGAGAAGTATCGTTCAACCTCACACAATGCTGTTTTACTTTGGAAACTCTTCTATGTTAATTTTAATGTCAGTTGATTCAAAGCCACATAAAAACATTGGTAATTTTGTTTAACACAAAAGTCAGCTTTTTATGGTTAAAACGCTGTTTAATTTGTCATGGGCTTTTTTAGCAACCAAACCTGGTGCATTTTGAAGTTTTCTATTGTTGCGATTTTACCCAATTCTTTGAAACTGCCACCTGCTCTGTTCGGAGTTTGGAGTGTCTGTAAAACTATTGCAAATAAACTTTATATCTATGCACATTTAGCTACTAATCACAGTGCACTCTTACACAGATTTAAGAGCCGTATATTGAGCTTTTCTGAGAAAGCAATGAGTTAATAATTCTAGAGACATTTCTAATAAGTTCGTAAAATTTGAAATTATCGGCATAGTAAACAAGAGACAATGAGAGGAATAAATAAACATGCAATAAAATGTGCTTTTATTATGAAATATGCTTATTATTCATGTGCAAAATACCAGTGGTATAATATTATTTAGAATCCTGCAAAACGCAAAAAAAATGCAACAAGAACCAGTAATTTACCAATAACCAATAAATAATATTTCAGGAGGAAGTAAAGAAAATTCGAAGAAATTAGGAAAAACACAAAAATAGTAAAAATTCCAAAAAAATAAAAATTCTTCGAAAAGATCTAAAATCTGCATCTCAAAATTTAATGGGAACTTTTTTCAACTATTATTGGGAACTCGATGTTCGCAAGTTGTTCCCTTTCGAAGCGACGCCGCTGTGTCTAATACAAATACTGAACTCGATATGTTTAAATTCCGAGTCAACGATAGTTTACAGCCTTGGTTGTTCGGCGTTACTTAAAGGTAACTTGGGATGAAAAGTAAACTATTACGTAAAAGAATTTATATTAACATATTTGATGAATTAACGTCAGCGAAGCTTATTAAACCGCATATACATATATTTACTTAATGGGAGTATAGATTTAGTTGGAGATTTCAATTGTTAAACGAAGTAGGTTGGTAGGGTATGAAAAACGGAGTGTTTAGTCACAGAGATCGGTAGATGTGCTTACATGGCTAAGATTTTATTATAAATGAAAACCGCCAGCGCTCTCGTATCTTCCACTCGTCCACTGCTTACGCATTGCGTTTATTTGTCACGAAAATGTATTGGACCGCTGCTCAAATTGCATAGGAATTTTCCTTATATTACTGACGCGTGAAGATACCTTTTATAATAACGAGGGACGGGCGGCAGTAAATGTTGAGACAGGTGAAAGCGATCCGGATTTAATATATAAATCTTGTTACAGTAAGATAACTGAGAGGTATACAAATACATTATAAAATTGCACCAAATTAAAAAAAAAAGTCATGTTTTATTTTAAAGCACATTTTTTTTCTATTTCAGATTGGGTCTTATATCAAACAATAAAATAAATCAACCTAAAAGCTTCATTTGTTCAAAACATATAGAATTTCAAGGCACTGATGCTAAGTTACTCAACATCTTAATAATAAAAATGACGAAACCTACATTAAGCTCAAATTACAACAAACTAAACTCGGATCCACACACGATCTCAACGAATTCAAAATGTTATTTTAATAGTATTTTTAGAATATGTTCGTGCACAAAATAACATAATTGACTTCGTTTTTCACATAGTTACCGGAAGAATAACGAGGTGTTAATAGCCAACGCTGGATTTTAGTTGCCGTTGATGAGAACCGGTGAAGATCTGAATGATGGATCAGGTGTTTTAGTTAAATGCACTGCTATTTGCATAGTTCAGATGTTGAAAGACATTTGTTCGTTTAGAAAAGTTTATGTCGACACAAACCGCTTATTTGATTCAATCGATGTTATTTTCCATAATTTTACATATTCGTTACGGCTCATTTGGTTAAAAGCAGAAAACTGCATTAGTGGCGCAACTGATGTGGAACGAGTTCGCCTATCGAAAAATGTAATAAAGGGTTTTGGTATTAAGGGTAACCAGAAGATACGGAATAGTGTTGTCACCAACGTTTATTGTAAGTTTAACAAAAATTGTTCATTAAAAACTGTGCTACATTTTGAAGCCGTTTATCATATTTCACCGATGACGCGACGTCACCTTCATACCTTTTCATCTTTTTTTGTAGAAAAAATTTTAAGTAAACATTACAAATTAGTATATTATATTTATTAATATCTACTCCATCAGCATTGTTCTCTTAGTCCTAAATAATAATAAATTTAAATCCAACAAAATAGTGCTAGAGGTGTGTTAATATTTAGATAGTGTTTCCAAAGAGATCAGTAAAAAGAAGAAAAAGTCATATTGAGTGGCCAGCAAAGTCTCCAGGCTTCACCCGTCTAGATTACTGTTTGGAAGTTCGATTAACTGGAAATAACATTAATAACGGCAGATTGCTTGTAAACCTTCTATATCGACTCTTAATGACGAGCAGTTTAAATATTTACTAACCTAAATTTATCAAACAAGTGGTATTTGCAATTTTATTTTTTAATTTACTGGTTAATTCGAAATTACCATACAAAGAAAGGTACCGAAAACTGAAACCCGATCGATGATCAAACATGGCAACAAAAGAGGATTCCATTATTGACAATCAGTGTCAATTGTATGATAACCACTTTTACTCCCAACAAATTTTATTTAAGGTATTTTTGGTCATCCCATACATGTCGATAGTAAGCCCATAGTCGGAGTTTGTACACTTTGCTGGACATACGGCGCGGCGCTGCGAACAATTTAGCTGAAACAGAAATGTTTTATCGTCCTTCGTTTATTTAATAAAGATGCATGAATTTTGGATTTTCAAAAATTCATAGAAGACGTCACGGAAAAATTACCAGTCTGGGACACGAACTAAATTGTACCTCATCTTTAGCTCTATTGGCCTATAGAATTTAAAAAAGTTGGATGGCTTGCATTTGAGCAATATTTCAATAAAAAATTCACAATTGTGAGCAATTAGGATTGGGACAAAACCAAATTGGAGCTCACTCTCTGCTGTTTGTCTTCTAAAATTTAAAAAAAAAAAGAAAAAACACGTCGTCAGTTTTTGAGCCATATTTTTAAAAATCTCAAAATTTTGTTATGTATTTTTAACTAAAAACACTAGAACTGTGAAATAACAACACTTGAAAAATACAGCACTCTTCCACACAAGCAACTAAATACCAGATGGTAAACTCACATATTTTTTTTAAATCACAGTCTTAGTAGTTGCAAAAGTCCTCCTAGTTTGTAACATTGCATACCTCTAGGGACTCTACAATATTTACAAAATAACGTACCGATCTCAAAACCGTTTTTTTAAGTAAATCGGCGTTAAAACAAATTTTTAAAAATTTATAAAAGGCGTCGGTCGTAGAAAAATTAGCGGGCTGCGACACAAACCACATTGTAGCTCATCCCGAGGTCTATGAGCCGACGAAATCTTAAAAACATTGTGTGGCCCTGATTATGCCGATCTGCCAACTAGTTTTTGAGTAATAAGGCGTTAAAGTCAAAATTTTCAAATCATCGTAGCGACCTCCATTTTATAACTATAAAGTTCGGAAAAAAGTAGTTGGATTTGCTCTAAGGTCTTCAATCAGATTGCGTTTTCAGATTTAGAAATTTCATTTTCCGAGAAACATGCTACCAAAAGAACATGTCTTTCGCTTCCGGTTTCGAATTTATCTAAAATCTTATTTCTCCGATAGTTTTTTGACACACTCCTACATTTAAAAGCTCACTGAAATCGGATTAGCCGTTTGGGAGTTATGACGTGCACACACACACACCTGCCAAAAGACAGATATTTTACAGAAAAACATTTTTTGAGTTCTGGAGATCTAAAACATTTATTTCCGTCAAAATCTTGATTTTGAAAATTTTCATGAAATCAATGCTGAAAGTATAGCAAAGTAAAAAATTTAGGAAATATACATTGTACCGACGACAACGTTATAATTTAGAAATAATTTTTGACTTGAATTCCATAGAATAAATTCAAACTTATTATATTTTACTTGCTAAATGTTTCAGATTCTAAATACTCCTTTGAAAAAAAGTTGTAAAAATGTCCACATTACTTGAGTTTCGAGGACTCAAATTCAAATTTTAATTTCAAAATCAAAAGCGACAAAAATTTCAGAAATTCAAAATTTTGATCATATCGACTATTCAGTAAATTCGCTTTTATTTCGTACAATTTTTATTGCAGCTAGAAAATTCGTAAAATCTGTTTTGTAAAAGTATGTTTTTAATGTAGTACTTTCAGCAGTTTATATTTCATAAACATTTCCTGTTAACATTTTTGGTCATTACGTGAATGTAATTTCACTCTTCTACATAAAATGTTGCAGGAAAAGCTCTTAAAGTTTTGGTTAAAACTTCTTTTTTAATTATATTGTCATAATCTTCCCTTCTAACCTTAAATCGGAAAAATCTATTTCTATTTCTAGTCTCACAATTCCAGTTGCTTATGTGAATTAAATGAGGATTTGCCTAATCGCGTGTAAAATTTGTAATTTAATGTATGTTTTAAGCACAGGTAACGTCATGAAGACTTGGTTTGAAGTCTTCATGACGTTACCTGTGCTTAAAACTCTTTTGTCATATCAGTTAATTGCAGCTGTTATTAAAACTACTAAAGCAATTTCCATTTTTATTACCCTCTTAGGTGTTAATAGCAAATAACTAAATGATGGCACATGAAAATTTATTTTCATGTCATATTTGAAATTTTACGCTAGCCTTATTCTGCAAATTACGTAAGTTTATGGTCCGTTTAATAAATCTCCTTTGAGCATGTTGTGTTGACAAAAGGAAATAAAGCGGAGTCGGAAGCTGGAGGACATAAACCACACGTTGCAGTCTGCCGCAGAGACCGTTAATTGGAGGTTAGAGCCAGTTGTGGTCAAGAGACATCGCCATTGTCACGTCCTGAACAGATAAAGCATCCTATACCTGTATGCTTTCATAAATTGCACGTGGAAGTCTGTGGTCTATGGTTAACCGACACCATGCAGTTGTGGTTTACTGTCTAAATTATTTAAGACAGAACTATGAAGGCCTAAAAAATAAATTCTAAAGAAATTGCGAAAAAATTGTCCGTGCTTGTACCTATTTACATTTTTTTTAAATCAATTCTTTGTAGTTTTTTTTTTATTTCTAAGATACAATTGTCTGGCTGAGGCTAGTGAATATGTGATATTTAACAAAACGGTGGATACTACCCTGACAGTCGGGGTTATAATCAATTTTTTGTTAAAGCTACTCGAGTCGCGTATTTATGTTCTATGTTAGTGTTTTCTGTAAGCAACCCGGTAGCTCACTTAGAAAGCACGTGTACGTCATCGGTAGCCGCCAGATCTTACCCCATAGGGTCATCTGTTATTATTTATTTTTTCATTAATTAATAATTATAATTATTATTTTTTATTGTATTCATGGTTGAATGCTACTGCTTATGCTTCCTTTGGTGTTGTTGGCAATAATCGATGAGTGATAGTAAGAAGTAACTTAATTTTCTTTTAATGTTCCTCCTTCCACCAAATTTTTAGCGGACGAATTTGCCCTTCCGTTTTCGATTTTATTTAATCCCAATGAATCTTTTTTTAAACAATCAAAAAAATCGATCTCTTAAAAAAACTGACATTATGCTGAAGCGACCATGATTATCAATGAGGTAATTGATATGGCTTAGCACGTAATATCATATCTTTTGGTTGAACGGTCGGTATCTGTACGATGTGTTGTATTTGCTTTTTGCGAATTAATATCAATGCGCGTTTATTTTCTATAGGGTAGTCCAGGCAAAGCGTTTCGCTTGCTTTTTACGTCGGTATAACAACATTACCATAATTCGCTACATATTTACTCGGTAGAAATTGAGAAAATACAGCAATTAAGAATTTCCTTAATTACTGCTCATAAGTTACATAGGAGCTGGTGAGTTTTAATTATACAGGATGTTTCTAAAATCATGCTAAATATTTTAAAGAAAGACAGTAGATCAATCAAGTTTTTATCAACATGAGTTCGGAAACGCTTCCTTATGGTTTTGTATCTACGGTTTTTTGATCAGCTGCCTTCAAAGTATTTAGTATCATTTGGGAAATATTTTTAGCTGAAATTTTAACCCTATTTGTAGTTCCATAAAACTTAAATGGAATACTTTAAACAATTTTCAAAAACAAAAGGTACTTTATGATAAAAGTTTAAGAAACATTGGTTGTAAATATAATTCGTTCCAAATAAAAATTGCCATTTTAAAAGCAAACTTGAGTTGTATAAAAACCTTCAGAATTTTCGTTAACTTTTTCATTTCTTCAGCTCTTATTTGCGTTGAAAATAAATACAAATATTCTTACAACGTTACCAAACGTTATTAACGCAGTATCAATTTTTTTTAAATAAACTAGATTGTCCATAACTCTTCTTAGGTTTTCAGGATAAAACGTTTACGTTGTCAATAATAGTTAAGGTTTCTGAAAATACTTTAGTAAAATTATTATAGCTCAACACCAGTTAAATTTCCAATTCCATTTATGCCATAGTAAAAACACGCGTTAACTTTTTAAACTATCATTAATGAACGGAGCAGAAGAGCGTTAAACGTTAATTTCAAAACCCATTTTTGTTCAGTCTTAAAAAAAAACATTAAGAGGATTTTCGTCTACTGGCTACCAGAAAGTTCTTAAACTTTTTTCGTGGGTTTATCTTGTATAAAGTGCAAATTCTGGCTGCACCGACAATCCCATTAATGCGACTTTGCATTTATATTAGCCTAGACGCCGCGAAAACAATCTTATTTGATAAAATCTCATTTGTAAGGTGCACAGCTTCGCAGCAATGCATTATCATTTCGTAAGATAACGATGGCGCCAAAGTGTACCCTTACTGCGCGGTTAAACTTACAGATACAAAATGGTAATGTGAGATTACTTGGAATTGGAAGCTTATTTCCAGTTAAGACGTTTCCGAGCTTCTGCAGAAATTCTACGGTTTATTCATTGCGTTAAGCACAATATCGTCTTATTATTACTATCTAATTCTTGAAAATAGGATATACGAGAAAATTCCAAAACTTTCTTTTTTTAGTTAATAAAATAAATATAAAAATAAAAAAAAAACTTTGTTATTCATTACACATTGTATCAGAATATCGTGCTTTCCCTTCAGCTTGAATATTTTAAAACCAAGCTTTACAAGCACGACATGCTAAAATGCTGATCTTACAACCCTTCATAAACATTTACATAAGCTAAATATCACCTTTTATTGCCCATTAAATTCAAGCAATGATTTAAAGCCCTCAAAGTACCCGCAAAAAGTATCATTTCTTGACTTTTCTGCATTCAGACAGGTTAACTAACCAGCAGACGAGGCAATAAATGCTTTGAAGGCAGATATTTATGAAAAATAGCCTTAACAAAGCAACTTTCAAAACCACAAATAACTTCTACAGGGATGCAGACATAGAAACAAGGTCGGGCCTTTGTACATCTCCTTTAAACCTGACAGAAATTCTTCGGGCAACCGCGGAGAAGTAGGTACCTAATAGATATAGTTTCCTACTAGGTTTGGCTATTAGTAGGACCATAATACATATCAGTGGCGGAGATAAAGGAAGTTTGAGATAGTTCTGAGTCAATAAACTAATGTAACGGGTAGCTTTACCCACAGATTAGTTAGACAAACTAAAACACCGAAGTTCAAGGCATGCTTTTTGAATCACGTGAAATGTGTGTTTAACTAACGAGGACATTGGTCGAATATATACAATATTCTGAATATCCAACAGGAACATACGAACTTCGTGGTTTGCTAGTCAGAATCGCAAAACATAGCAAATGAATAAAAACAGACAGTACATTTGCAATCGTACATAGCTATTTTTATGTTAATGAAATTTCCAAAATTATAAAAAATAGCTAAATGAAGTAATGAACACTTTTTTAATAAAACATACAAGTATTCGTAAAAAACATTTTCTTCCTAAAATTTGTATTAATTTAATGGACGTAAAACGTAACCGATTATTTTTATACAGTAATAAAGTACAGTTTTACAACAATTTGTTTTCTACTTTTTACTTTTCGGAAAAATGTATATAATTCACTTGATCATTGCTGAAGCACAAGATTACTATGTAAATATTGATAAGTTATGTGGCCATACAGTTTATTTCTTCCAGAAATATATGACTAGTATCAGTCATCATAAATATACTGGGTGTTTCACGGAGTATGGGCCATAGCACCACCTGCTAATTTAGTTAGGAGCAATTTTTGCAGTTGTATACTGATTTGGTTTATCTATTTCTAATTTAACTATTTACTTTCCGCTTGCACTTTTAACAAACGACAAATTTCCATAATTAGTTACATAAGCACTTGTTGTTTACTTATCACACATTATCAAACAGACTTGATCTTGTAACTTCACCACTACACTTACTACCACTTACAGAGTAATATTAAAATTACAGCACAATTTTCCAAAGAGGTACTGACCATCACATATATTAGTAAAAAAATTCTCCACCACTGGTAACGCCTTGTATATTTATTTAAGTTATACCATTAACAACCTTCCCGCCGACCCATGCTTTCCTCTGACCACAGCACATCTTGTTAGTGTTGAGATATCTGAATACAAGGGCGAACAAGTATCTTTGGGGCTGACAGGTATTACAGATGATCCACCCTGATGTCTGCATCCCTCCTGTGTTGTTGCGTGTACATATCCTCCTACTACAGACCCTTACAATAATTATGTACCTGGGAGTTTCCAAAGGTGCAACAATATTAAACAATTTTCGATGTATAAGTAATTTTGAGGTTTCGGGTTACCACGTTTGCCTTTAGATACATTTCCATTTAATTTAGTATACACGTGCGGATGTAAAAGGGGGATGAAAGATGAGCTAGAGTCGATTTGCGTTAATTACAAAACGTCGTCTGTCTGTCTAACAAGGACCATCTGAAAGGGTTGCTTATGGGGCGATTGATAGGATATCGTTTCGGTTTACCCAAGTGATAGGGAGCTACTAACTCCAAATTGAGGGTTGGTTCTAGGAAGGGTTGTATATCTTTATTGGATCTCTATTTTCAACAATGTTTAGACATCTGATGGACAGCCCAGACAGGCCATTACTGTTTGTTTATATAAATTTGGGTTCCATTTAGACACGGAATAATTTTGAATGAAGAAAAGGACTGTTATCAAATAAGCATATGTAAGATATTTTTCTGTGCTGCCATTGGTTTCTTATTTTCATATACCTTCAGTATAGAAAAGTACTGATTTTATGAAAATTTTGACGGAAATTTACGAGCTCCAGGGTTATGCTCGTTCGTTCTTCCATATCGCTTAACGGATGGGCCGAAACTTGCAGGAGGGAGGGGGGAGTGTATGAAAATGTATATCTGCAAAATAAGCTTTTAAAAACATAAAACGGGAAAGGAAAGTGAAACACGTTTTTTATGTATCTTTTCTTTCAGCAATTGATGTAAATTTGTAAATCTAAAAAAGAGATCGGTTAGCAGGTGTTTTTAGGGAAATCCAAATTCTCTATTAAATTACTACCTTCGACTAGGAAAGATAAAATTTAAATAAAAAGAATATAATTACTGTATTTAAATTTTTATAAATAATATATTTATTATTTGTTTTCATCCACTTAATGTACTAAGACCTCAAAAATCTTAACAAAGGTCCAAAAATAGTTTTGGATTTAATGTAGTGGTTGTCCATTAAGATTGCGAGATATAAAGGCTGTATCTGGACGAATATAAACATTATACACGGTGTATACCGGCTTCCGGTCAGTAGTGGAGCTTACTTTTACTAATACTAGTAAGTAGCAATATAAATAGTACTGTCTTTTATATTTCATGCATTTCCAATATAGTGATGGTTAATAAATAGTAAATTAAAAAAATAACGACTTTTACGGTTTAGGAAATTATAAGTGCCCCATTTAGTTTGGCGCCCCGGGCAATTGCCTAGATTTTCCTGTCCGCAGATTCGACTATTAGTCCAGTCAGTACGTCGAAAAAATCCGTCCATGTGGAAATAACTTAGGAACGGATTTTTTTGCCTAAACACTTTATTTTGGCACCAAAATACTGGAGCTACGTTTTCAACTTCGGCAGAGCCCTGCAACTCTTTTCGACATTAAAATATAGGTAAAAAAAATCAATTTTTTCTAAATGTCGTAGCACAAACAGTTTCCGAGAAATGTCCGATTTTCGCGAGTTTTGACCAGAAAAAGGTTTTATGAAATTGTTCATTTCTTGATTATCCTACGATAACGTGGTTCATAGATCAGTGAAGGTAGACTCAATCCTATTTAAATAATAATAAACATTCCTGTAACCTTTAGGTCCGAAGTTATGACCTCCCAAAGTTGTCAATTTCTGATGTTTTTTCGGTGTAATGTTACATAGCTCTAGTTTTTTGGAAATATCTCGCGCTTCCAGTGCACTTAATGTCAAAAGTCGTTTGAAAGTGCATAAAAGTATATAAAATTCCCTGAAAAACAAACAAACAATGTCCTAGCTTAAATAGCTTTCGAGATATGGCCCCGCGAAATATACCCTTTTTGTCTCAAAAAAACTAAACAGTACGTTTTTTGGTAAAACATTACAAAAAAAGGGCAAACTTCTCGGTAATTATTTGAGTTAGGACATTCTTTTTTCTTGGGTTTTGTAAGACATTTTATTAGTCTTTTTCCAGTAGTAAGAAATGTTTACGTAGGATGTACTGGAAACGACTTATTTCGAAAAACCTTCATGTATGTCAAAAAAAAGCATTAAAATGGTCAACTTAGGAAGGTCATAACTTCGGACCTATTACGGTTAGTAGAGGAATGTTTTTTGTTTTTGATTTACAGAGAATTGAGTCTACTTTCACTCATCTGTTTTCACTTTTTCATAGGATAATCAGGAAATGAACAAATTCATAAAATTTGAAAAGTACGTTGTTGTGGGCCAAAAATCGAAAAAAACACCTTTGAGGCCATATCTCAGAAACTGTTTGAGCTAAGACATTATTTAATTGTTAGTTTTGTAGGAAATTTCATATACTTTTATTTGTCTTATAACTACTATTGAGACTGGGTGCACCAGAAAAGAGCCATTTTGAGAAAAAAAACTGTTTTTTTGCACCATTTCTTAAAATATACCAGGGTTGCAGGGATCGGCCGAAGTCAAAAACTTAGAGCCTTTATTTTGATGTCATAATAAAGGGTTTAAGCAAAAATAATTGTTACGGGCAATGTAAAAGGTTGACAGTAATTGTAGTAAACGTTTACCGTGATAATTCCTATGCAAATATATTTTTGTTCGATTCATTAACTGTCACAACAAAACTTCCATTTCTTCCGATAATTTTCTGAGACACTTCCATTAGTTCCTGTTGTGTGACATACCTTCAAAACATCGTTCCAGTTTATCATCCGTAAACACAAACTTGTAGGAAGTAACATTTCTGTAGCATCGGAAATGTTATCTTACAATTCTCTACGTTACCTATTCCACTCACACGCAATTCGTATAATGAACCCTAAACAGAGTAAACATTAAGCAAAAGGAATGCGATAAAGAAAAGATTGTAGGGAATTATGTAGGAAGATATTATGACAGAACTTTATCTCTACAGAAAGAACCACGCAATGGGCAAGGCATGTAGAGAGATATTCGAAACGCACGCGAACAAGTACCTACGGTGTTGAAGGCACAAAAAACCAATCAAATCACGGAGTGTAAATGAACTGTTTCTGGTATCACCGATAGAATAAATGCTTAGGTAATTAAAGTGTCATAATGATTGATCACTTTTCTCTTTAATTAAGGCAGCGTGAAATATTAGCCTCTGTGAATTAATTGTGCGTACGTTCGCGCTTCAATGGCTCTCAATATTGAAATTAGATTAATGTATCGATCCTCTGTTAATCAATTCTTAAGCTTTCAAGTTGTTTCACTTGCCCGAAATTTTGGTTTAATTAATTTCATTAAGAAGATAAACGCTAATAAGTACTACTTTTTAACTCGAGTTTAGCTTCACTGACGTGAGATTAAATTAATATCAATTTATGTCAGCTGGGTGCGCCTCCACCATATAATATAAACTGACTTGAGTTAATGCCGGCGTTTTTTCATACTTTATCATTTAAATCGACCGAATCAGGTACTTAAAATACCATTCAAGTTGAGAAGCAGCAAAAAATCAATTGTGCCGCGGACAAATAGACAAACGTGTTGTTTCAACCAACAGTAACACTAAGTAGCAACAGATTGTATCCTGAAAAAGAACCGGAACTCAAATGATTTTTCTACCAGATTTAGTTAAGTTTAGCGTCGCAGCGATCCTCCAAGGTACGGAATTTAATTCCACAAGGGAATAAAGGGAAAGAAACCGATGCCCACGTTATTCGAAATCCAACGGATATTACATTTTTCCTTTGAACTCTCAGTAAATGTATCATGTTTGTGTCGTGCGCCTACAACCGAACCACCTAATAAAGTGCTTCTACTCCAATAAACTCAATATAACCTCATCTCATCTATAGCTTTTCGATTCACGAAGAAGGAAACGTACATACATTCAGGCACAGTTTGCATCTTTGGTATCCATTAGGTTTTTTAGGGCACCGAACAGGGGTTCAATTTGTTTCCTTTATCTTTTCAATAAATAAAATTTTCAAAAGGACTATATCTAAAGTAAAGTTAGAAACTTGAACAAGCAATGTTATATTGAATAAAATTATACATAGCGGCAGTTCAAAAATAACAAGTCCAAACGTGATAGCTTGTTTAGGAGACAGAAATAAATTAACATTTAATCCAACTTGTCCATATTTTTGAAATAACTATTATAATAAAAGAACAAAAACAAGTAAAACAGCAGTCTTCCTTGGGATGTGTAGTGTAGACCACAATGTATCTAATCATTTAGCCAAACTTATCTCTCATGCTGATATTCACAATGCAAACATCTACCGCGTTTTTTTTTCAATTTCAGTTAGTTTGCCTTAAAAGTTTGCTTATATCTCTCAGCAGGTTCGATTTTGATCAAACCTCGTTGGGAAAATAAGCCTCTTTTACTTATTTTTATTCGCTGATTATACTGCCACTTTGTATACAAAGGACATCTTGGATAAATCTTTCATTTACATAAAAGTTCTTAAATATTTAAAAAACGTTCAAAATTAGTTCAAAATAAAATTGTTATAACTTCACTTAATTGTGCTAAAATGATCTCCATTTTCAGTTTTATTTCAAAAGAGTGCTTCTGATAAAAAATTTAGCTTCCCTAAGAGCCGTGTAATTTTTACCGTCTAATAATAGCATCAAAAAATAATTTGAAGCGAGCACGAGGGGCTAATATATTTTATTATTTCATTAAACGGATGCCATTATGAGAGAAATAAAAATTTATTGAGCAGGAGAGTCTCACGCCATTCGTCGCAAATTGAGTATAATTTTGGAGTTTGTGTGGCAAAGTTAACAGTAAAGAAAAGAAGAGAACCTGTTTTTTTTTCAAGATGCTTCTAAAAATTTAATATCATGTTTTTCAGTTTTTATTATAGTAAAGTATTGGAAGTGAATGCAAGTTCTACTTACTTCAAAGGGCTAGTGGGTGGTCTACTGGTTAGTCAAGAGAGATGGAGGCTCTAAAGATAGATTCCCAACGGCAGTAGGTAAGAATGCCCTGCACGTCGGATATAAGTTAAACCCGGCGTATGTATGGACGTTGTGTATGTTGGGTTGCATGTCTTTTCGGGGTGGGACATATTACACCGGCGAATAGCGCTAAGTGCGCTGATCTCGAGTAAGGGAGTGGAAGAGGCATCATGCAGTAGTGCGTGAGAATTTTTTGTTTGTCGAATACTTTATTAGGCAAAAATCACTGAATAAATATTCAATTAAATATAATATTTTGTGTAATTACACAAATTAAAAAAAAAATACATGGCTCTTAAGAAATAAAATAGACAATTTAAAGTTTAAAAAAACGGAAAGCGGGGTTTAAGCCGGTGCACTTTCGTTACTGTTGTTGTGTCGCGAATGTGCAAACCCGTAATTAAAGCGGAAGCTTTACAAAATTTCTACCGACTAATACAAAAATATGTATTCTTCATCGTTATGACATCTAAAATTGACGGTAGCATTTGAGGGAGATATTATACGAGAATTTCAATTTTCCCATGTTATCTGGCTATGTTCGGCTAGTCTTGGGACACATTGTATAGTTACAAGGACATAATAATTTATGTGAAATTTGACAAAGTTTGTTATTTACATTATTATTATCTTTTATTGTTTTCAACGGTGAGAAAAATTAAAATATATGTGTATAAAACACCCGGTAAAGTATTTAAGTCATCGACAATATTTATACAAATTATATTTTCATAATTGAAAAATACTTACAATAGCTCAGAAAAATGCAATTTAATTAAGCCGAAAAACAATAGCCAAACTACAAATAGAAACAAACCATAAATTCTAACAAAAATCAACGTTTGTTTAAGATACGCGTTAATAATTAGAATCAAACGTTCTGTGTAATTAAATTAGGCTCTAATCGAATACTTCGTCCTGTATTCGTTGCACCATTGTTGCAGTTTTTGTTTTCCCTCCAGTTTAAACACGTAATTCTAATCGATGTAATCTTCTGCTCAACCTTTCATTCGTCACATCCTATTAGGATAACATAATCACACGAGATCACCCTAATTTATAATATAGCATACGATTATGTAAATTACAGCTCGGGGCAGCCCCTGACTAATCACACGTGAATTAAATACATATTAACAATGCGTACAACCGCCATTATTTTCACTTGAATTATTATGGGCCTTTTTTAAATTTTAATAATGATATTCATATGCATACGTTATGGTTGTATTAAAGCGTTTTACAAATAGAACAAGAAACAAACATGTCTGCATTGAATTAAAGCTTGTTTCATACAGCACTGAAAGTAATAATAATTTTATATTTCAACAGAAATATTTATGATAAGGATTCAGTTTGTTTAAAATCGTTGGCAATTATGCCGCATAAATACTTACACGCTACGTTGCAGTCTCAGCGAAAGAGTCCACTTTGGTACTTACCTGAAACAAAACAAAGACATAAGACATGTTTTCAAAGAAAACACGGAAATGTGAATAAAATAGAAGTATCCCCACAATCTAAAAAAGGTAATAAAAGAATAGCACCACGACAAATTCTTTCCTCCTTACAATTTTATATTCAACTCCAAACTAAAGATACGCAAACGTCACATAAAACAGAAATCCCAACTAAATTTAAAATTTCTCGTTTAAAGAAATTTCCTAGTGGTCTGAAATCTACATCAACGAACTTGTTTTGTTTTTTCGGCTTTTTCATACTCGGAAAATTTGCTTCAGACAGTAAAAATCGTAAAGTATGTCAAACTTCCTACACTTGGATTAAAGTGTCTGTCTGCTCACTACAACAAACGGCATTTTATTGCAACAAAACATCCTCCGTTAACTCCTTCGTATTTTGTGTCTTAGTTTATTAAGCAAAATACGTAAATGGCAAGAAGTTGAATTTTTTGCAAGTAATTTAATTAAATATACGTAATAGATATAATTCAGTAATAAAACCATACCTGTTCGTAGTGACTAATTTAATGTTCTACAAAAACATAAAAATAATAGCATAGGTAATCATTTCCATTCCAACAAAAAATTCTAATTGGAACTTTGGTAAGGTTCCCGGAATTATGTTTGACGAATTTTGCGATAATTAAATAATAGATTTTGTTTTACAAAAACCAGAAATTTATGGTCGAGGTGTAAAGTAAACAACTTCTTTTTGCTACGTAATGACAAATAAAGTGGTGTGATTATTAACACCTTATAATTTTTGAAACATTCGCCTTTATAACGTCAAGATATTGTAAGGACTTTCAGTAATGGAAAGTTTGTTGAATTATCAATTCAGAAATAAAATTGCGGTGCAAAACTTATGATTTACAACCAAAAGTGAATTTATTTTTTAGTATATTTTCCACAACTGGTGCTGGTTTCATGACAACTATTTTTAAGTGTTCCAGCCAACGATCCATATTTACATCATTTTTGGCAAAAAAAGTTGGTAAAAATGGTTTCATAGAAAAAACTCAATTTCAAATTCGAAACTTTGCATGAAATCAATACAATCAATATATCAAAATAAAAATGATACAAAAAACATATCGCAAATACGTGTTTTTATTTATGACGTTTTGAGTTTCTAGATGCCCAAATACTCAGACAAACCATGCTCTACTAAGATTTCAAAGCGTTTCCCTGAATTTTCCTTAATTTTAAACAAGTTAACAGCGGCTTTAAACACTTTATGGTACTTACACCTTTTAAACACTTTAAAATTAAATCTGGCAGACGTCTTTAAGAACGCGAAGAACGTCGGAACGGAACAGCTGGCGATTAGAGATTTAATTCCTCTATTCACATCAGTAATACTGTGCATAAACATAATCTCACGAACGGGAGAATGTTGAGTGTTGAACAAACATTGGAATTACAATGGTTCTACACTGCCGCGTAATACCACAGTTTCAGTAGTGTTCTTTGGGTTTGAGTAAATAAAGGATGAATCAAGGAGTACCGCCATCGAACGGTGTCGTGGTTTCAGTTATTGTTGTCGAATTTAGATTGCGGAACCAAATGCTGGAAATTATTGTTGCTTTAATTACAAAATGCAAAAGAAATTGCGAGATGACTGCAGGGTTCTGTTTCAACAGACGCCTTTCGGACATTAAAAAATGGTAAAATTTTAAAATTAGCAAACTAGTCAATTACTCATAATAGAAGACGTATAATGGACAGAAATTGCTTTAAATATTCTTTTTTGTTGTAGCATTTTAATGCTCTAACAACCACATAAGCATCCACCATGTGAGTCCTTATCAAGTGAATCTTAATAGGCAAAAGCCACCGAGATGTAATTTTATGAGTTTAATCGCGTTAAATTTCACAGCTTCGTGGAGCTTATCTCTTTTACATCTTAATTTGAAAATTTTCAGGCCACGCTAACATATGCATGCCAGACCTCACTAATTAGAATGATTATATGAGTGAACACGCATGTAAATAATTATTCTAACTTACTTATAAAATACCTGTTATTACTTTGTTTGCATTTCCCTATATTTTTCAAGGCTCAATTTAAATTGCAAAGAAAAAATCTGATTATCAACACAGTTAGGTAATAATAATAAGTAACAGTTTTGTACAAAAAAATAAGTAAAAATTATTAAATTTCTGACTTAAATTTTCTTGGATTTTACTGTAATTACGAAAAAAATTAAAATATAGAAAATTTCATTTCATCTCGTAGATGCACGTAAACCTCAGCTGGCAGTATTTATTTTACAAAATTATAGGTAGAAATCGCTTGAATTGTAATTGTTTAATATCTATTTCTACAATTACTGCTTTGACTTGTATATATATCCTAAGGAATGTCTTATATTTCAATAATATTGTATGACATTTTGTAACACATTGAACTTGTATACAAAATACAAGGAAAATTATATTTTTCTATACAATAATGCTTTGTAATGTCTCCGTAGCTACAAGCTTAATACATTAAAAATAATTTAAAAATAGAATAACATAACACAACAGCCTCATAGCAACTAGCATAGGTAACTATATTCATGTCGCTTAGAAACCAGTTACAAAACTTCATTTGGATAGCAAGGAAAAGAATATTTTGTAAATTCAAGCCAATAATTCGAAGTTACCTTTGTGATCTTATATATAGTACCGCTTGGGCTTACAACGTTGACGCAAAAACTTTTTTAAAAATATGATAAGAAACTATTTTTAAAGTACCCAGCGATACAAAACAAAATACATTAGAGCAGGCCTTGACCAGAGCGCGTCACGTTTTAGATATATTTAAAAAACTACAATTAAGATTGACAATCTCACTATTTATTATTTTCTTAATGTCCAAGGCGTGATTCACGCTGATCAAGCCCTGATCTAATGTATTTTGCTTTGGATCGCTCGGTATAGAAAAGTCCAGGAGCAGTGCTTCGCTGAGTATTTATTACAGAAATACGCTTTTCACAAACATTTTTCACTACCCATCTGGAAAAGTGAGACACCAGAAACCTTTCCCAGAGCTTTTAACAGTGTTGTTGCAGCTGCGAAACTGTTCACCAAACAGAAGCAGCAACATTTCCCTTAAAATCACAGGATAAAGATGACAATTACGCAATTTCTCCGGAAAAATAGTGCAAAAATATTTAAAAAAATTTATTTTGTATATTAAATAGAATATAGATTTCCAGGAAAGATTAGAAAATAAAATTGCAAATCGACCATAACTAATCAGTAATCGCCGACCTAATTTATTTTTAAATACCAAAAAAGTCAAAGCTTGAAACTTGAAACGTTGAAATTTGTATTTCAACGACCGTTTTTTGACATCTACAGCAACTATTGTTAATTTTAAAACAAAATAAATTATCCCTCGTAAAACATTCTGCAGTGAAAACTCTGCAGCAAATTTTGACCAACTGCCGCGGTTCATGAAAAACCGCGAAATAAATTAGCTCGAACATGAAGAGGTGGATAATGCTGCATGTTGCATCCTATCAAGCGACATTTTTACGACCTCTATTTCTTCCTGCAGCTCTGTGTTAAATGGGGTTTTAGCAAAGACAATTTAGAAAGTTTCGAGGAAATTAATAGCAAATGCTTACATTACCGATATATCCACACCCAGTCGCTAATTTCTCGTGGGTTGTACGCTAAATTACGTTTACAAATTGTAAACAAATTATGTTTGAAAGTTGTCTCAAGCTCAATCTGCTTCTGAATAAAATTACAGTCATTTCATCACGGTCGGGTTGTCAAGTTAAATAAGTTAACCTCTAGGACGGTTAATAAACGAAGGGCCTAGCGAAGGAGGCGAATGTCTCCGGAAGTCGCCATTAAAGTATGTCTTCTGAAATTGTTCCGTTGCTGCCTTTTAAATGCTTCCTTACAAGTGGGTAGTCAAAGAGACTGATGTACTCGTGTAGAATATTCCGTATTCCGCCCGTTGTCTGCATAGCATTGACTTCTTTGCCGTCTTACATAAAAGGGACAAAGCTTTATTGAAATGGAGCTTTTGGGTGTCACCAGACGCATTTGATGTGATATAAAGAAGAATTAATACAAATGTAGGTGTGACATTTTTATACTGGTTACATTTTAACGGTGGATTTAACTACAACCAAACATTTAGTGTAATCTGCTACTTGAATTTAAATAAGTGAAACTTGTTCAGAAAAAAACGAACAGTAAAGAATTCCACCGCATGTACTAAAACACCCGTTAGGATATTAAATGTGGAACTATAACTATATAGAGCAATTAAATAAAAACTTAATAGTAGCCGCCTATGAAACAAGCGCAGCAGGTCGATGATTTGCCTATAAAATATTTTAATTTTTATTATTATTTTCTTTAAAAAGGGGTAACTTGAAAAACGTTTATATTTAATTTAAATTCAAAACACTAAGCAATAAAAACGACATAAGTAACAAAACCATTAAAATGTTAGAAATGTTGTCCGTTCGTTTCTAGGCACAAACGAATTCCGTTTTTGCATGTTTTTACAGCCCAAAATAAAATGAAAAATTAGGAAATAAAAACAGGTCTGCACGGAATTTAAACTGGCGCCACCAGATTACAAGCCCGCGCCTTTACCGCTAAATCAAAACGTCGTTTACATTTTTTCCCATTATGTGAGTTAATTGTGTCCAACCGACATTTCTCATGCACGTTTGTAGAATAAAAATAATTAGCAATGCTCACTTGCTAATCGTTAAAAAAGAGAAATTATGGTGAAATAATAAACAGCGCAACTATGATAATAGCACGATTTGCAAAATAATTATCGACATGGCGCGCTTGTTTCACAGGCGACTGCGATTAAATTTTATTTTATCGCTCTGTATATTCCAAGTGCATACGTTGCCATCATAAGATAAGTTGCCATCATCACAACGAAACTTTAGTACTTAGTGTTCAAATATGAAATTTAGATGCTGAAAATGTAAAAAGATTACAAGAAAACTAAAGGTTTGGAAGATCTAGTCGATAACATATTGGCGAAAACTCTTTTTTATTTAAAAAGAAAGCACACATACTATTTTACTAACAATCACCAACTTTCTACTTGCACCAAAAAAAGGGGTTCATTTTCTCTCGCAGATCGCGTCGCGAAAAGGAAGTACTTCGATATGTAATTTTTCGAATAATTGTAGCTCGTTGCACACTTAGCATCAGTGAAACAATAAAAGAACTAAAGCTGAACGTTCGTAGGGTGAGTAACGATGCGTATCGGTAAAGATTTTTAATATTTCAGAAAACAAATTGTCGTCTTTTATAGCGCTTGATCTATGTATCGTCCTATCGTGAGGATCCCTAAAATTGTAGTAATATTTCTCAGAAAGCACCGCTATACTGGTATTTTGAAAAACAATTTGCAGATTTTATTTCCACAAGAAAACTGAGTTATGAAAAATTAACTTTTAGTCTTACATGTTGTTAATTTAAATGTGAACTTTAATCTACTACAAAAGTTCTACAAGATAAATAACCGCTGCAAGATTTTTTCTTCTAGAAAAAATTTTCCATTTTTACTAAATTGTCAAATACTGCATAATTGTTTTAGCACTAATACTGTAGTCACCCGTATGATTGAAGGGCGAATCTAAAAACTTTCTCCTTCATATGCGGCCAAAATCTTGTGACACGGTAACCTTACTTTTGAAGGCGCATCTTTTGAGATAGTTGTTTTTTTTTATCCCACCCCTTTCAGCAATACCGTAATATATATATATTTAATTTAATAGTTTAAGGTTATTGAGACTATTATTATTTTTTTTCGGTAGAATACAGTAGTCTGGTCAAATTTTTTATATTTGCAATTGTTTTTGAGTTACAGGAATAACATGTAGTTTTTAAATGGAAATCATAGTTGGCACAGACATTTAAAGAACGTTTTCAAAAACGTTTCAAAAATATATAGTTTGCTCTACTTATTTTAGTAGTTAACGTAAGCACAAAGAGTAATCTTAGCACGATTCTTTTACAGCATTGATTGCATTAAATAAATGAATTGGCAGAATTTTAGAAAACCTAAATATATGCGCTTTTTAAGCTAATTGGTTGCTTGAACTCTTATTCAAGCTAAAGAGAATATCCAAACATGCTTTTACAGAAACTATTGTTATTTTACAACGTAATCGTTTAAAAAAAACTTCAAAGCAAGTGCTTTTCCCCATTCATACATATTTATAACGGCCGTACACATCTTTGATTGCATAAAGGAAGCTCTTCCAAAACATAATTCACGGGCGATTATTTCCTCGCTTTCTGTTCGGTTACCGGATACAAAAGCATCGAGTTTGCTTTGAACGACTTACAAAGAAAAAAAAAACTAAATTGCCGAACAGCATTGCGCCATGTGCTAAATAGACGACTTTCAAAATGTAAACGGCACCTTTAAAGTTAGCTCATGTCCATGAATAATCACTCTTAATAAGCCATAAGGAGTGATATGCGTTTGCACGTTTCAAAAACATCAGAATGGCGGTTGTTAATGCTCCGGAGTAGAATCCAGACGCCATTGTGATAACTTTCTAGACAGCTCCTTTGAACACGCAAACTGCTTGATAAAGACATACAGAAGAACCATGCACTCAAAAGACAAATATAAATTATCCTGGCGTTAGAGACAAAAGAATACGCAGCGCGCAGCTTTTAAAAGTTGCTTCCAGGCACAACAACGCAATAATTAATCTGTCTTTTTATTTAAACCGTCTCTAGTAAGGAAGCTTTTAACTTTGTGCATTCTACACCTATTGTGATGCCAGACAACTTCAAACTGCATTTTTCAGTAAATATACATTTAAATAACAGTTAAAGTCAGGTGAATACGATTCTGAGTACATTTTCTATTCTGAGTGTTATAAAATCGCATTCATACCTTGCAATATGATTATATATTGAAAAAATAGAAAATTATGGATGCTTCTGATTAAGATATTACAAATTTCGTCCAACTTTTGTATACAATTTTGAGTTCTCTATCCAACGAAATTAAAGTTGCACGTTTGTTACTGTTTAAATCTGATAATGTGTTTTGAAACACCCTGTATGTGAGTAGAAGAAAGACATTCTAAAATTAACTATGCATTTGACGGTCTGAAAACAAGGCTACAATACCTCCCCGAATGTCTTCGAAAAGAGCACGACTTTTTATGGAAAATTAAAAAATTTAAACAATGATCTTGAAAATATAGAAATGGTCTATTAATAGTTAAGGTACAAGCTCTATAAAAATACCTTAAAGAATAACACGGTGCGATTAATCACTCTGGTTTGTTTTAGACGACAGTAGAGCAAATAAAAAATTGACATAAATCAATCATTAGAGTAGTCAATAACCCTAAACATAAACATCTTCATTGTTATTTGATTTTTTTTAGTAGATCGGTGCAGATAGCATACTATAAACAAAACTAATATCCGTAAGAAACTTTTACTAGACTTATTACCTTCCACTATATACGGAGTATAGCTATAGGAAGGTATTGTTATCGTCAAAAATTCGAAAGCTGAGATTTTGACTCATATGAACGTTTTAGAGAATACCGAGAAACCACGTTGCACCATTGTGTCTGTATGTCTGGCTGTGTGTCCGTCTGTATGCACTTTACAAGCCAGACGCCTTAAGCCAGAAAACATGTCAACCGATCTGGGCAAGCGCGTTGTTTCTACCATGTCCAAGTAACCACCCCAACGATTTTCTGTTTTTCCAAAAATTTACGAATTTGTACTTCAAAATCGGTTCGAACATGTTAAAGATAAGAGGAACAAAAGAAGAAAGAAGAAGAAAAAAAAAGACCCTGGGTGTAATCGTTTCCAAATTACTCCCTTCCAAAGAACCCCATTTTTTATTAATTTGTGGTTCCAAAGTCGTACTTTCCGATTTCTTGAAATACCGTTGCCCTGATAATCATCCCTAAAAGTAGGCCAACCTTCGTAACGCTGATAGGTTGCGCGAGCTGTAACCTCTCAAAGTAGCGCGGGGTCGACTATTTTTCGTGCCTGTTAAAAATGTAAAAATTTTTTCTTACATTTACGCAGAATAAAGACCCCTATAATTTCTCCAAATGAATGTTTACTGTGAACTGATCAAAAGAAAAGCATTTTGGAAAAACGGAATTTTACATTTTTTACAACAAAATCGTGTTTTTTCAAAGGTCATATTTCGGAAACTATTAAGGCTACAACATTCTTTCTTTTTTAGTTTTACGCAAAATTTTATCCCCTTTCATTTTAGTTTAGCTCAGTATATTTAGCATATGCACTCAAAAGGAGCTATTTTCTAAAAACTGCAACCCTACGAAATAGGCTCGAAATCAGGTGACAATGCGCTACTTTGGGAGGTCATAGCTCGCGCCACCTATTAGGGTTAGAGGGTGTATTATTTTTATATTTACAGGAAATTAAGTGTACTTCAATTCATCTCTGGACCACTTTTACGTATGATCATCAGGGGCAATGGTATTTCAAGAAATCTGATAAATACGATTTTTTGTCAAAAATTAAAAAAAATAGGGTTCTTTGAAGGGTTTATTTTGGAAACTACTACGACTCGAACATTATTTTTTTTAGTTTTACACAGAATTTTATTAGGTTCTTTATTTCTAAGAACTAATTTTAACGTAGGATGGAATGGAAATCAACAATCTACAATTTTGTGATTTTTTGCACTTTTATCATAAAAAATCTAGATTATATTGGGTGATTTGAATAATTAATTCATAACATATCGACCAATCACGTCGTCGTATTGTTTGAGGTTTCAGCAGCCAATAGAAAAGTTTCACCCATTTTCAACATTGAAAATTTTAACGGGATAAATAATAATAAATTTGACAATTCGATATTTTATTCATGAAAACATCCAATCATTTCAAGAACTGTAAAATAATCGGAGTAAATTACTCAAACTTCCCACATGGAAACTA
The DNA here is from genome assembly GCA_958336395.1 of Ctenicera cuprea. Taxonomy (NCBI): domain Eukaryota; kingdom Metazoa; phylum Arthropoda; class Insecta; order Coleoptera; family Elateridae; genus Ctenicera; species Ctenicera cuprea. The sequence goes on from OY284494.1 coordinate 43,377,499, forward strand.
GTGTTTGTTTTGCTATCGCATCGAGTAACATTTTCAAATACTTGTTGCTATGCAAAAGCTCAAAGGTTTTTTTTCTCCGGTTCCTCCAGCGGGTACCGCGTCACCAATTCGGACCATTTTTTTTCAATGAAAGGTCTCTATCCTCAGATGGAACATGAAACATTTTTATATTTTTATTCTACGTCGATTTTTCAATAATAATCATTTTAATTTATAATATATATGAAAGTCTGCTAGACGCGCTTCACTTGAGGCGACATCTACACCAACGCCGCGTCTCATTATTGGAACTAATGCATCACGTGACTTAGCATTTCGCCGGGTCGGTCAACGCTCAGTCTGTCAGTGCATTATGCGCTGGGGTAACACTAGTTATATTTTAATTTACTAGTGGCATAACTATTGATGACTTCGATCCGTACATTAATAACCAATAAAATTAAAAACTGTAGAATAACTTCAGCCAACGACGTGCGTATATCAGTCAATATGCAAGAAGTTCTAGTGACTTTGTTTCCGCAGTTACGAAAAATACCATAACGACATTACAACTCATGTTATTGGTATATTGTGAAATATGTTGACACGGTACATTTCTTTTTCTAGGAAATTGCCTTGCATTTTCCATGTAAACTTAGTTACGAAATTTCAACTCTATCAAATTGTTTTTTCAAAAATATTTCTCCAGTTTCGGTGTCGAGATATTTTGGAATCAAATTTGTTTGGTGAAATTAAAAGCAGTTTCCATAGAAACGTCGAAGTATTTTCAAAATATTCACCTCTTGTGATATTAATTACTACTGATAATATTATTTTGATTACTATTTCATGCAGAAATATTAGCTAACCACATAGGTTAGTTAATATTTGGAATTCCACCAGAAAATTCTGGGAAGAGGTGATTGCTTGGGCATTTTAAGAGTAACGCCTTGATTAACGTATAGCCCCCTAATGATGATGCAGGCAAATAACCTTTTAATTAATATCTCCACCATAAATTGCGATATTTGATTCAAATTGTGTGCAGATGTTTTACCATTGATGTATTACATTTTCACTTCTTTTTGATTAAATTTATAAAACCAAGAGGTTAGATGCGGGGGGTGCTCGAGATATCTCTTAAGATATACTAGTGTTACCCCAGCACACAATGCACTGACAGACAGCGTTGATAGAACCGGCGAAATGTCAAGTTACGTGATGCATTAGTTCAAATAATGACACGCGACGTTATTGTAGAGGGCGCCCCAAGTGACGCGCGTCTAGCCGACCTTCATATATATTATAAATTAAAATAATTATTATTAAAAAATCGACGTAGAATAAAAATATAAAAATGTTTCATGTTCCATCTGTGGATAAAGACCTTTCATTAAAAAAAATGGCCCAAATTGGTGAAGCGGTAGCCGATGGAGGAAGGGGAGAAAAAAACCCTTTGTGCTTTTATATATGTATGGATTATGTTTACTCAAGATTTTCTTACTCTCGACTTCAAAATCGTATAATTTCCTCCAAATGTCAGTTCTGAGTTTGTATTTCACTTAGATCTATTTCCTCATTTTTTAACAGTTTTACTGTTATTATTCATATTCATAAATTTAGATACAAGTTGATCGATCATAAAAGATAAACTTCACCAAAGCAAGAAAAAGAACAAATATTAAAAATCTAAGTCTTACCCCGAATATGTTTATGATACTTGCAGCTAAAGATTCGCCTTAATACCGCATACCTAACATTTTTTTAACAGCTTTGTTGCAAGTTAAGACAACTTTTGTTAGATTAAGATTTATGGCATATATATCCATTATAGTGGTAGTGGTCATAGCCACAATCTTTGTATTCTTTAATAATTTTTGTTTCGGTACATGTTACCTCTTCCCTTTTTTTTGTACACCCAAGCAATTTTGCGTGTCTAGTGATGAATTTGCGAAACTCGAATTTCGAATTCACAATTGGAAAGCTGGTCGGTGTGCATTAGGGTAGAGGTAAATAGTTTAATTCAGTTCAGTGCACATTACCAGAATGGAACAAGGTATGCAACGTGATACACGTTAACGAACGTTGCCTGAATCTGATTAAAATTAAACCGACCCCTTCAGCGCGGGTCACGAGAACGAGATTCCTTCCATAACCTGTTGGTTCTCATCGAAATAGGATACGCATTGAAAGGGCCCAGTTTCGGTAGATTTATATCGTTACCTATATCTAATTTTCTAGTGATTTATCGGCGAAAGGCATTTTTCTTGAGAGCATCCTTAATATTAAGATAAATTAGGTTATTATGTTGTCTTGAACGAACTCAACTAAGATGTAATGAAGAATGTGTGGAAGCTATAAAAGGGTGCCTGATAATAGCCACGTTAACAACGTTGCAGTCGGCAAACTTTGGAAACAACATTTAAATTTTCAAATTTTAATTTTTCCACATTAAACGAAGAGCAAGATTTCCTGTCCTTTTGTCTATCGCCTTCTGTATCAGAGGAAAAAACTAAAGACTGCAATTTATGAATAGACAGTTTGTATATATTCTTCAAGAAAACATGGCCGCATAGCATAACTGGTCACTATTTGATGTAAAGGTTAGATAAATAGATTGTGCAAGAGATTCACGTATCAGATAACCGCACAAGGCTTTGTAGACAGAGGACAGACATATTTTATAAACACTTTGAAAAGGGCAAAATAAATTAGACTTTTTCAGAACATCCTGTATTATTATGACATGTAAACTTTTTGTAAAATATTTATTTCCAGGGCCAAATTAAAATACTTCGAATAATTTATATTTAATTCTGATGGTCTCAATTTTCGCAAGAAGTAAGTGCCCTTGTCACTAACTGAAGTGGATATTGATGTAACTGTCTGGTTACTGTATTATGACACTTTTTCTATTTCCATTAGTGTGATGATTGAATACTTTAATAATCACTATTTAAAATATCACTAAACTATCCACGTGACCTACAAAACAGGAGTTATACTAACCAATTCAATGAAATAATATTTTGTTTGAGACATAAGGATGTTTGTTATAAAATTGTTATTCCGGGATTTCAATTTTCAAATACAGTAAGACTCGTATTAGATACCCACATGGAGAATTGTTCAAAAACCTAATCGCAAACGGTCGTAGGTAAATAATAAATAAGTAGGTAAAAATGGAGGTAAATTAAAAACAACATGAAATATGTTTAAATCTTCTGTATCCTTTTCTTAAAATGAGTCACTCTGAGTACATGTTAGAGGTATTCTAATGCCATAAAAACTCTTGGGAAAAGGACAGGCTACAACATTATGATTTAAAATATTTTCAAAAATACAGAAGCAGAGACGTTCGGCAGCATAAAAAGTCCAATAAAAATACTATGACAATTGATACGGCAAGAAATACCGTACTGGTTAGCAAATGTGTGTGCGTATTGCCGTATTTAACATTTAAGTTAAAAACTTTATTCTACTATCACTTATGAGCAATTTAGGTCCCCGTTTATTAAATAGGGAGATACAAATTTTCGATTTTCAAAAATGCATAGAAGGTGTCACAAAGAAGTTAGCGGCGGACTAGGATACGAACCAAATTGTAGCTGATGCATAGCTCTACAAATCTACAAAATAAAAAAATTGTGTAGCCAGTTTTTGAGCAGTGTTTTGGAACCAGTCAAAATTTTGATATTCTTTTCATTTCACAGTTTTGTGTACCCTTAGAGCATTTCTAATATCAAATTTCATCCTGAAGTGATAAATCGTTTTTGAGTAAACATGCGTTATTACTGAAATATTCAAAAATTCGTCACAGCGAAATTAGCGGGCTAAGACAAGAACCAAATCATCTCAAGCTTCATAAGCTTACAAAATTTAAAAAAAATCGTGTGGCCAGTTTTTGAGCAATAATTTTTTGTACATTTCTTAAATTTTAGAAATTCTTTTTCACTTCATAGCTTTTAACTTTTCAAAAAATTTTTGCAGAGAAAGATTGTGTCTCTATAATAGGACTATTACGATAAAATATTTGAAAAATGGACCCTTAGAAACGGTTATTTATCATATTTTCAAAAGTATTTTTGTATTAACGTTCTAGGCGCTAACAGTGACCATATGATCGCAGTACTTCTACTAGCGTACGCTCCTGCTAGTAGAAGTACTGCGATCTTATAGTTACTGAATGCGTTACGGCACAGCGGAGACATCGCAGCCGTGGGTTCAGTCGGCTTCATGCCGTATAATACTACATTAGAACAAAATAGATTTCTTGATTTAAAAGAAAAACATTTCTTCAGATTGAAAAAAACAAAAAAAACGTCGCTCAAGAATTGGGCGAGAGAGGACAACTGAGCCCTCACTAAAGCTTATTGCATCTAAAAATTAAATTTAGAATCCTATTCCACTAGTACTCGTGACTCACAAGTCCTAGCAATTTAGCCCAAACAAACATATTTCGTCGTCCCCAGCTTATGGGGCATGGATTTTCGATTGAAAAAACAAAGAAAACGCCAGACAGAAATTATGGAGTTAGAACACACTTTTTTCGTATAAGATTCTCTTCAGAATTAAGAACAAACGACATTTCCATGTAATTATTATTTATTTGTTTCCATCGTTTATAGTTATTGTTCACTGTAAACTAGTAAGCGAACACGCCATGCCGCACGGTTACAATATAACAACAATAACTTACTCTGCCAAAACGGTTTAAGCAGAAAATAGGAAAGTTTAACTAGGATATTATTGACGTGCAAAATTATATCTGTAATAATTACACAAGAGCTATGCATTTTATGGGGTAATTTTAGTATACAAAACCTGATTTGACCAGATGTTTTAGATGTTAAAATTAAAATTTATCAAAGAAAATTCGACTGTACTTACCTTAATTTTTTTATTCATATGTATTAGAACCGATCAGAATGGAGTATTGATTAATCCACATAATATTGCTCCAACAAATTATCACGCATGCGTTTAGGGATGTCTTGGCAACTCTTTAGTTACGTAAATAAACAAACAAATTACAATTAACTTTCAATTTTTTTCACGTTTTAAATTAAATAGTTAAATAGTAAACTTTGTATTTTGTATTTATAAACACTCTTGTCAAATACCAATCAAGCTTTGAAATTTTCTGGATATATTACCCAAACTTCCTGCACAGTAACAAAACGTATCCGTTTGACAAAAAAAGTTTATATCTATTAAACTATCGAACTAACACTCTTTGCTCTGCAACAAGATTTTGTAATATAACAAGCAAATCCAAGTTTTTACTTGCTTTTTATCAGAGTTAAAACCGACAAAAGAACGCTTTGACATGGCTTATTTAATTCAGGTGTTGTATTATCATATCAGGATGCATGGATAACTTATATCACATACAATGTGGCCCAAGACTAGCCGAACATAGGCAGACAACACGGGGAAACTGAAAATCTCGCATAATATCCCTGAAAAGCTCCCTGGAATTTTAAATGTCATAACGATCAAGAACGCATATCTATGTATAACAAAATAACCGGAGAAAATTACTTAAACTTCCTGCGCAGCATGCTCGTGTTGCTTTTCGCGTAGAAAATTAAGTAACACCCGTTGATACGCAACAACTTTTCGTAATATTTTGCCCCGTCACTTTTCAATTCACTAATGGTCTAACTGTTGAAAAATGTTCACAATAAAAATGTAAAAATACATGCCTTGTATTTTATTATTATCAAATTAATCATACGAATGCACCTATTTGATCATGAAACGATACTGGAATAATTTTGCAGGCCCACATTTACATATAAATGTAGTTATCTTCCATCTTTCTTCTTCGGTGTTTCAACTCTATACATACGCGCCAATATGATTTGCAGATTTATGATGTCAGAATATTTGCAAAGCTTGATAAGTTGACTGACATTTTTGCCTGCGTATGGAAAATAAATTCTCATTCCTGAAAGCATCACGTGTCCATCAAAATAAGTGTTTTCGAATTAGCGGAAGTTTAATAGTTATTACACGAGCTTTTAATACAACTCAATATTTTACATATCCAATGCTCTGCATCACTTTAAATTCAGTTTTCGACATGGCCGAAGAGCTTCTTAGATGATATTCTTTATGGCCGTTGAGATGAACACAATCAGAGTCATCACATCACTTTATAGTCAATAAAACATCTCGGTTATGATTATACAACCACTTATAGGTCATATTTCAGACAAGAAAACCGTACATTATTAATGTGAAAGTAGAAGAACCGATTAAAAAAGATATTGCCATCATTTCAAATTTACTTTAACTGATAGATGTTACATTGAGATATCGAGGTATAGGAAAATACTATCATTTGAGTATACCCACGTATATGTAAATCTAATAGCTTTTCAGACCGAGCCCGAGTTTCATTACGGCTCTCTGTAATAAAGCAAAGTACATTAACATTTATATTATGTAAATGTTTCGTTATGTTCATTTTCCTATGTTGACGAGTTGACACGTGTATTAAGAATATAATTAAATGTGCACAGTGCCTTACAGTAAATACGGTACATGAAGTTTCCCATAGTTGCGGATCTATAGCCGTTTGCTACTTAACTGCCCCTAAGAACGGTATTCGCAGGATTCAATATTTCTTATTAATTTAATAGCAGTTTGAATTGCATCGTTAGTTAATTAAGACGATATTAAAAGCACCGACAGTTGGAATAAAAATTTATTGAGCATAATTTTATTATAATACGTAAACAAGCTCAAAGTTTAGTCAATATAATATTCAAGATTTTCATTTAAAAATGAATAAAAACACTTTTTCAATTTTCAAATCCGTGTTCAAGTAAATATACCGCAACGATTGAATGTAAGAAAAGAGTGCACAGAGGTCAAACTTACGAACTGAATTATAAAAGATCTGAAAGCAAACAAAAATACGGGAAATAAAGTTTAATTTTTAATTAATTCAATGGTATCGACGCTTTGACAAAAAAGGAAACGTTCAGATGAAAATCGCGATGTCCTGTTTTTAAATATTGATATAAATTTTAAACTGTTCACGGAGACGCTTTTCAGCTGATTGAAGACAACAAAACGTTTTAGGTTGATATTTGAAGAACGATATTTTCGGTATTTTAGCGAAAAGTAAAAGTTCACCGCTTGAAAAAATTAAGGAAAAATCATGAAATTAAATTTTATGTTGTATTGGGTGAGATTGAAAAATTTGCACATTTTATTGATATATTGGGATGAATAAGAATTTGGAGCCAACGAAATTTGATCATTAAAGTCCCAATTGATAGAATTACGAAATTATGAAATACTTCATATAAAAACAGAGTTTAATGAAAATTTCCAGGTGAAGTGATGAATCTTCTGGAGTGGATAATAAATAATCCTTGCCGGTAGAAATAGATTCATAAAGATAATATAAAGCTGTACGGCAACCCCCACAGAACCTTTGAAGGCTTTGGCAAATAGAATTCTATTAAATATTTTGGGAAATTGTAACAAAATTTTGAAGTATAATTTTTGAAAATAATATTCGGTATTTGACACAAATCACCAGAAATCTTTGAATAAGATAATTCAATTGAAAACTTTCCAATATTTATCACTACCATAATTTAATTTCAAATTTTTAAGAAATATATTGCTGTGTAAATGAATAATAAAATTCATTTACAATTTAAGTTTTACATTAGTATTATATATTAAATAGCCCCATGTTGGTTCGGCATAAATTATGCTGTGGAATTAGATATAATAAAATTTAATTCCTTTTATAAGATTTGAAAAAAAATATTTTTTTAGAATTTTGGAATACATAAAAGCCCCACGTTGATGAGCCATAAAAAAATTATTTTCTTGAATATTATTAACTAAAAGACCCGACATTAGCTAGCTCAGTAATAAAAAGAATTAAATGTTGTGTGTTTTAATTTAGGTTCTAATTTTTTCATAATGCAACTTATAATTGTTTTAAACAAATAAATGATTTGCATTCTAAACTTGTTTTAATAAATATGAGACATTCCTTTTTTTAGCATGATTAATTCTTCTAGAGCATGAGACTTTTTTTTAATTAACAAATTATTATTTATCTTAAACATCTCAGGGTTTTGAAATAGAATATTTTTATAATGAAATGGTGCGTGACTTCCCCTAAATACGATTGAGTTATTTGATTATGCGCAATGGATTTTTCCAAAATACCATGAATTAAATTTACATACAAATACATCGACATAAATGCACAAATGATAATAAATAAAACAACTTCTTTATTTAAACATTAAAATTCAATTTTCGACTTATCTGGTGTTAATTAATCCTCCATGTAAATTCTTGATGACCAGGTATTTCTTTCCCCTTCAACCAAATTTTCTTTCATGCGTGCGCTTTCACGTATCGGATGGTAGATCACTCGTCCAACCAATTTTTCTTTCCCGCTTGTGCAGTGCTAGTGCACGGTCCGATATGTGCTGTCCCAACGATGACTGTCCAATTATTTAAACCATATGCTCTCCAGCAAATTCTTTAATAATAGTTTTTCAGGTACGTAATTCCTTTTTTTACTTTAGAAATTATTCTTTTCAATTGATAATTATTTTACTTTAATTTATTGTTAGCATTTTATTTTTAATTATAACTGATTAACTTTTATAATTACAGATTTATTATTATTATCACACGAAGAAATTGATTCAATATTATCAGTCGAATCATAAATCTGAACCACCGACGCCAAGATGTATTACTCCACTTCAAAAACCGGAAATTCGCAGAACTGCTTCTTGTCACGAAATAGTGCTCAGGTATATCACTTTTATCAATTTATATTTTATTTTAATTATTCGTAGATGGATTTTTCCAATTTTTCTTTAAATAATAAAACACATTACTAATTTCACTTGTGACCACTTTATTGCAATTTTACAATTAAATTTCTAATTAATTTTTCGAAATATGTGGGAACTAATTACTAACACAACCCACGCTAACAAATTCTTACCGGAAGCTCTTTTTTAAATCTGGCTGATAGCCTCCAACCTTCAAAATTTACAAAATATACAACTATGACCCTTAAGAATACTCTACATAACGATAAACCAGAAACAATTATCAGTCTCATTGTTTTACAAAATAGCTAGGAAGAATGTGCTCTAAAATTATAGGTAAATACAAATTTCACCCTTGTTCACCTATTACATAAATGTCAGATTCCAAATCAACCGTATTACATAAATAAAACTGGAAATCCCAATAAAATATTTGACCCTACAATACAAGTAATTTTGACAATGGGTTCTTTTTTTAAAAGGTAGTATCACTTTGAAAAATTGACTCCTATATTATAATTACATACAAAATTTCAAATTAAATTAATTGAAAAATTCTAATTTACTTGATCAGAGATTTTACAACTTGTAATTATATAACAAACACATATTTTTATTCAAGATCACCTTAATAATTTTTATGAACCCCTTGGTTAATTCTTATCTAATATATAGGTCATTGACTTTCACCCCTTTTAAGCATTTATAAAAAAATAGTCTGGCTATTTTATTACAACATTGACCCAAATTGCATTAAACAATTTTACATCTAAATTAAAATTATATAGGGTGCTTCAAAATAAATAAATTTTCCAATTCTGTTCTTTTCCCTTTTTAACTTAATTAAACACTTTTTAAACGACTAAAATTTCTTAAATAACTATAACTTATTAAATTTATATACAGTTCGACTCATAACAAAAATTTAAATAAGTCCTTTACAAATCTTATTTTATATAAACCATTTTAATTGGCAAACAAATTAAATTTAAATTAAACTTATGCATAGTTTGCACCAAAATTAAAATTCCTTAGCATGTTCTATCCATGCTATAATTTTTCATAGTTAAGTTTAACTAATATAAACAATTTTATTCTAGGAATAGTATCCTGGAAAAATCTCAATGCCACTTCAGATGCATTTAACCATTAAGAATAACAAGAAACCAAGATTACCACTGCATTACCATCGATATAAATTAAACTTCAATGAACTACACAACCACGAAGAATTCTCATACCTAAACAAATTCTCATACTTTTCTTAGTAATACAAAAATAGTATTAAATTTTAATTTTAAGTTTTAAAATAAAATTTTAGGAATTAAAACACACAGCAATATTTTCATTTATCATACCAAATATACAAAAAGATAATGTTTTGTAATGTACTTCAATAATTTATTGTATAAAGTCAAATAACTTATTCTTCAAGCCACGAACAAATGTAGCAAGGAAATAATTTGTCTGGTTGTGCATCTAATTTCAAGTTTTTGTGTTACATCACGACCCTCGAGGGCCCATTTGCGCAACATTACACATTTACCCGGCGCGTCCTTAAAACTTTTCTTATAAATTCATTAAAAACCGTGGGCTATAAAAATCTTAAAAAAGTCGGCGCATAAAAGGCAGTGGTAGCGCATTAAACCTAAATAAATAAACGGCAGCGGAACGTCAGAAACAATAAGCGAGTCAACATTTCACTCGCTTTGAACTTTTAATACGCGTCTCCCCGCAAACTCGTGTAAGTGAAACCACAAAAACGACATTATTTTCAATTTGCGGCCGCGGTTACCGCTCGTTACCACTGCACTGCAATAAACGACGACCGTCGTATAAATTCTTGTTTCGCTACTGCGCTCCATTCCCATGCGTCTTACTTACGGCTTGTCTGTGTTACCTCAAAATCGAATATGTGTACCACATTTCAGCCACAAAACTAGATACATCAGCAAATATCGAAAAATTACAAAGAAATCTATTAACATAAAAGTAACATCAAAATTTCTTAGAAAATAACATGGCAAGCTATATCGCTACTTTGAAAACACCCATTTAATTTTCGGTCCACATTAATAATAACAGTTAAAAAAAACAACTTCCTGGATTGGCTTTGCTCTATTCGTATATAAAATCTGAAATTGCAACTTCTTGTTATTAACTAGCATAAAAGAATTCAGTTATATGGTATGGTGTAGCTTAACCTTTTAAAACTCGTACTATTTTCAGTTTCCCTGCAACTTCATAGCCCGCAGGAGGACTGCTGCAGCAGGGAAACTTTAATAGAACTCAAAGTGGGATCAGAGGGTACAATAAAAGTGCAGGAAGTGAATAGGGGAGGCTGGACAAACAGGCTATTTTATCGCCGTGTTTATTAGTTCCAAATTCATATATTTGCAATTTAGTATCAGTTTTACCAAATCTGTAATGGTATTTCAGCAGCATAAAGAAGATTGCTGAAATTTAAGTATGCTACTGTGTGTGCAAGATGTTTTGTTTATCTTGTAAATATTATTCATTTGTTAATAAATGAAACGAATAGTGCCACTGCTGGTTTAAGAACGATAATTCTTAGGAGTTTTGCAATTTTAAGTTGTTGACAGGCAACCATGGAATTTGCAGGAATATGACTGGTCATAAAATATGTGTATATAACACTTGCATCGCTTAGCTTGGTCACTAATAAAAAGATAATGAACAAGTTTAGATTTATTTGCTTGTAAATGCATCATTTGCAAATATTAAGTCCAATTAAACATTAAAGTTATTGCCGTTTGGAACGCTACAAACTATATATGTATACATCAAAACATAAAGAAATCATTTTTAAGTACCTTCAAAGTCTCAGCAGTAAACTATCGAGATTCTTGCTTATGTATTGTGCAATGTGCATAAAATGCGATTTTCTAGCTGAATATATTTCGTGTTGGTTTTGATTTCCTAAGGAAATTTACCTTCTGCAATGTCTCGTTGTTTTTTGATACAAGAAGCAAAAAATAACTCGACAGTCCAGGCGGTAAATGTTAGGAAATCAAAACCAGCACTTAATAGATTATAATTATATGAAAATCATAGCGACCGTCATTTCGTGAAAAATATTGTGGAGTAGAACTAACCCCCTCCCATTATTTTATGAAGCAGCTATCTGGTGTTATGCTTTTTTAGTATTACCTAATGCAAAGAAATTTATTCGTTAAAATCCCAAAATCGATTTTATAATTTCGCGGTTTTACGGTAATTTTCCAATAAATTAAACTTTTTAGGTAAGCGGCCAAAATTGTTTCTATTGCCATTTAACATGTACATACCGATTCTGGTGTCGAAATTCGTAAAATTAGGAAATATCGAAAAACCGTTTGTGGGGGGGCTAGCAAGAAGATCACGCTTGCGCAGATCGGCTATTCGACATGTGTAGAATATTAATCTAAGGTTCTTTATCAAGCGGGTTTATAATTAAGTACAGCACTCCCTCCCCACTTTTTTAGGCAGACCGACGTCATTTTGTTGCGGTTTCATTCGAGGTGAATAATTATCTATCTTTCGAGCCTAATTTGGTTTTTCTGAGTTGAGGCCGTTGGAACATAAAATTATACACACAGCCACACAGACAGAAACACACACACCACTGCAGGGTCTACTTTATTGGTCTCCCAGCGGCCTAAAAGATGCTTAATAGTCAAAATATTTATGATAATAGTACTGTTCTTTTAGATATCACTCGTATATCGGTTAGTACGCCCACAGCGAAAATAGATTCATTTAAAAATTGATGATTACGTATTTGTAGTACCTGAAAATTTTTCGACAATAAAAAAGTTTTTGCGCGAAAACACAACTGTGCCAAAACTCCTACGCCCAAACGTCCTCGCGTCCAAACGTCCCTGCGCCCAAACGGACTCGACCAACCAAAATTTGAGGTAAAATGGAAAAAACAAGCTAAGCCTAAAACGCGCAAGTCATAGGCTTATTTAGAAATTTTTGTCGAAGCAGCTTTCAATAATATAGTCATACTCAGAATAACAACAAACTTTGCAAGAAAAAGAAGAAGTATTTAGAGGTACAACGAAAACTTCAAAATTAATATCAACAAACGGATAAAACTCGAAATGTTAAACGTTTTCTCGTACTTTATGTATAATATACTGTTAAAATTCTTTTAGATTTAGTTCTTTTAGAAAACTACAAATATTTCAAAAAAGAAAAGAAATTCAGGTGAAATCTTGCAATTGAATACGTTTGCTCTTTAGGATCTTTTTCGACTCAAACAAATTTTTATTCCACAACATAGCGGAATTAATTCTCCATCGCCAAGGATACGGTTTCACGCGAAAAGGGTCCCGCAACGCTGCTTGGATCAAAGTGTGCAGTAATTAATAAAATAAAACATGATAGCAATTTCATTAAGCTTCACTTGCTACTCCGATAAAGAAGTGTTTTCTACAGAGAACAATGGAAGGCTTGGGGATGAGTGGAGGACAATCCGTTCTTATCAGTAACGCGCCAAGAAAGATGAGCACCATCATTATCCTTACACAGCGGGCTTTTTAGGAATTAGGATTCCGGAAAGTGGAATTAGTGTTTTATACAAGTGTTCCGGTAGATCGCGGTGGTTCTTGCTAAGAAAATTGATTTCGAGATACAGCGTTCACATTTCGTTGCATGGCGCGGCGGTTGAAATGCTAATCACGAACGTCCTTCGAGACTCGCTTTACTCCTGCGAATTTAGGCTAGACGTGTTCGTTCATAAAACTACTTACTTAAAGAATCAGAGCAAACAGAAAAAGAAGATTCTATAATTTTGCCATTTTTCGTAACCCACTGAGCACATAATCCATGTAAACAATGACTTTACAAAGAAAATTTTATTTAATGTTAATCTATTAAAAGAGATTTAATTATATCTTTAACTTTGATAGCCTGAAGACCCCTATTTGCGTACAAAAACAATTGAGAGCGCTATCTCTTGGCTTGGTAGCACTGCAGTAAGAACATTCAAAAAAAAATATTTCTACTATTACGTATTATAATAAGTATACTTAATAGCAACAGACTTTTAGAAGGAACAGATTAGGGCTGGGAATATTTATCGATATATCGATATTATGGATAATATCGAATAACATTAATTTTAAAACGATTATCGATATATCGATATTATCGATAATGTCGATAATATCAATAATATCTATATTATCGATAATATCGATAATTTATATAATACCTACATAGAAAATCGAAATATAATAGTGACAGAAAAAATGAAATCTAAGAAATATTGAGTTACTAGACAAACATTAAATTGATTATTGCAATTGACGCAATTATTGCAACTGAAGCATATCAACTCATATTGATTTGCAACTTATATCGCCTACTCTACTTCAAAGTGATATAGTAGCTGTAGTAGTTGCTATAAATAGTAATAGCTTCTTTAGTTAAGACTACAAGCAAAGTCAACGTCAACGCGTAAAAATTCCCTTGTTTTTACACGGTGTATATACAATTTTAAAAAATCCCGAAAGAAATACATGGTGGTAACATTGACATTTATAATATCGATATTATAGATAATATATCGAAATTACTGATGATAATGTCGGTATTATCGTAAATGTAGGGATATTGTCGTTATTATCATACTATTGGTATTATCGATATAATTTTATTATCGATATTCGATATTACATTTTCAATATCGCCCAGCGCTAAACACAACACATCTTTTGCTTTTATTACATCCAACAACTTCTAACATTTTCAAACAATCGTAAAACATTTACTGCTGATCAAAAGAGGTCAGGGTAAAATGGTCTTTTATCCCTCTGTACAGATTCTATTGGTAGTGATCGAATTATTATTTTTGCTTACCAAAAAGGTCCCAAAGAATTCAAGAATTTCAAAGGATCTCAGCAATGATTGCACCAACAAAATACACTAGTTCATTTTTTAAATCATTACGAATGAATCGGAACTGTATTATTTAAAGTTAGAAAACACCCCTACATTAAGCAAACACACGTACTTTTATAACATTCAATAATAAGAAATCGAATCTTTACGCTCATTTTTATTTGTTCCGAAAATAGTCGAATGCATTAATTGAATGCACACCTGTTACCATATTCGCTTTTTCAGTTAACGTAATCTTATCAAGTGCTATTAGAGATTGGACATCAAATAATTGTTTAGTAGACATGTGCTCGTAGAAAATTGTATTTAATACAGGGTGAACTAATAATTTAAAACAGCGAATCTAACACGTACTAATTTCAACAAAAGTAACAATTATTATGGTGGTGTTTTCGATGTTATTGATATTACCAATATTATCGATATTATCGATATAATTTCATTATCGATGTTCGATATTAAATTTCAATATCGCGCAGCCCTAGAACAGCTACATTATTTTGTTCAAAAAAATATGCATATTGTTATATTTTAGTTGTTATAGTACAAGTAATTGTTATTTTTTTCCCGAATCCCCGCCAATAGCACAGTGGACCCCAGTCAAAGAACCGCTGGTATAAGGCAATCTTTAACAACTATTCTACGCAAGCTTTTAAAATCAAGTGCCATCCCTGGGCAGCCCGCCAATATTCGCCGATTCAAGACCCTGTTGAAGTCAGCCTGCGCAACTTTTACATAAAAATTGGATACCGCAAATACTGCTAACAGCATTAATAATAAGCTGTACCGAGCTGTAATGTTTCCTCAGCAGAGTTTGGTTTATTAATGAAAAGTTGCAGTAAATGCTGTTCCAATCATACAAATATTCAGTGTATACTCAATTTTCTTATTTGCATCAAAAGCTACACATCCACACGTCATACGAATATGCGCCTTATATAATGAACGTGTACAGACCTGGTTGTAGTAGCGGATAAATTTTATTGAAACAAAATTATATTTAAATTGTAACCTCACACATACTTTATATAAACATATTATTTCAAAGAACAAAGAAGGAGCTCAGATTGAAGCTTTAGAAGGTTGTGTTCTCGGCCGAGGCTTGCATGTCTTGATTCTGGTCCTTTTAAGCCGCTGCTCCGTTTGAGAAAGAGCTCACGGTGCAGAGGAAACTTGGCCGATACCTCATTGTAGAAGCTCGCAATGTGTCGTTCTAGCAGGAGCTTGTAAGGTTGACCGGCTTTAAACCGAAGCCATTTGAAACTCTTGGCGGAGCTGCAAAGTTGCTTCGGACGCTGAAAGGTAGCGGCTTCTTAGGTCGGACATCTAACGGACGTCGGGCAGGTCCTTCTGGTTCTACCCGGCTGCAGCAGAGCTCTAGGAGGAATTCGAAGCTGCAGGGCTCCCCGGCTGCAGCAGAGCTCTAGGAGGACTTCGAAGCTGCAGGGCTCGTGTTGTTTCGGATTTATGCTTTAGACCGTTCGATTTTATTTCTGAGAGCGAGTCTTTGCTGTTTTCCTTCCGACTATGCAGTTTATATACACTTTTTTAAGTGCTGTTGCGTAGTAATCTAAATAAAAGAAATGCGTAATTTATTTTATTATTGAAAGAGTACTACCCCTCTCTCTTCGTTGGTAACATGAAAATTTGTAAATCATGTCAAAATTTACTGTTAAAGCAAATGTTTAAAAAACAGTTTCAGATACATGAACGTTTGGTAAATGTTTTTGCTTTACTGACACACATTAGATAATAACTTCGTCTCTATGTTCCCCATCTGCAGCGTCTGTAAGTAAGAAGAGTATTAAGAAAGAGAAGACCTACAGCTTTAGGTTGTCATGTGACTGCTGCCAGTAATGTTAGAAAATCTGCATGCGCAACGAAGAGTTAAAGGCAATACGTTCCCAAAGGAAAGTTGATAAGTAATGTTGCAATTCTACACCACTTGGCGGAGAATTTCTTAAGAGCAGAAAATGATCGTCTGCCGCCTGTTTTCTCTTTCCTTGAGAATTATTCATTCGAAATAATCTACACCTGAGTC
Source organism: Ctenicera cuprea (assembly GCA_958336395.1). Taxonomy (NCBI): domain Eukaryota; kingdom Metazoa; phylum Arthropoda; class Insecta; order Coleoptera; family Elateridae; genus Ctenicera; species Ctenicera cuprea. The sequence continues at coordinate 43,394,263 of OY284494.1, forward strand.
CTACACGATCAGATAGTTTAGTCTGATTTATAAAGAGATTTTAGATGGGAGGTGGAAAAAAGGCAGCTGCTTACAGAAAAGTCAAAGTGACATCTATGGCACGACATTACAGGTAAAAGTTGCTTTCATACGCCCCTGTGAACAAGCAAGTGTATTTAGAAACTACTCCAATCAACATATGTACATATGTTCTCGCAGACAGCTATGTGTGCGTTAAGGTGCCACCAGAAACACATCAACAGTAGTTCCAAAATTCACTCAGGCCTTAACAAAACTCGGTGCACGGAGCTGGGTTAAATTGCTATGGGTCCTTGAACATAGCAACATAGAGGAATATGAAAGGGATATCTTGTCAGAGAGGGTTCAAAAGAGTCCTTTGTAGGACCTGACCTGCCCCAATTTTTCGCCATGCCACTATATAAATAAAGATTGAAAGCTAAGTAGTGAGCAGTTTTCTAATCATTGAGCTTCTAAAACTGGACTACAAAAGACAAAGCTTCGGATTAAAAGTTCGTCGTCTAAAACAACCAATCTACTGCGGAAAATAAATAATGAAATCACACAATCGAGGTCATAGACGATCCCCTCCGTAGGGTATGCAGCGAAGAGGAAGAAATCTCCATCCACGTGTTATGTCAGGGTCTCAAACACGAGCACGTTAGAACCTCAATCTGTAGGAAACATTCCTATAAGTAATGTGCTAGCATAGCAAAATGGTGGCATACGCAATGGGCCCTAGGAGCTGTAGTTTGTTTGCACTAATACTACAAAAAAAAGAGGAAGCCCTTCCATTTCCAAATAAATCATGGGTTGCAAAGTATACCCATTAAAATTCCCTAGATAATGGCCACATAAACCTACGCTGTCCTACATCCTGAAGCAAACTGGGTTGCGCAGTCTTTAGCATGGAAATGATTTTCTAATTAGTTCCTGCTGGTCTTGCTACTATACAGCTTCAAATAATTTGTCTAGAACTATCAAGATCTACTTTTTTTAGGTTTCTCATAAAATTTCCGCAAATTCATGTCTTCTTTAAGTTTTTAAAGAACTTAAAGTTAGGTAATCGACCGCTAAAAGTTTTCAATCGAATAATCATTCATCTATGATTAGGTTTCTTTTATTAAAAAGTTTTTCTGGGCACCTACATTTCCTTCTAAAGAAGGATTCTATTTATACTTCAAAAGAAATTCAATCACAATAAAGTGTCATAAAAAGCAAAGTACATGCATCTGAATTTTATCCATCCAATTTTATCAATACAAATACAGAAGCACATTCTGACGTTTTTCACGCGGAAAAATCACTAAATCAAGCTTAGAGAAAAACTCAGAGTAACGAGCGTGGAGCTGCATTTAACTTGGCTGCAATGGAGAGATTCTATCTTTCTTTTAACTCTAACTATATCGTATTTCCGTCGCACTTTCCTATTACTATCTTGAATTTCAGCTGAACCGCACACAGCGCTTTTCTGAAATTGTTCAAGCGGAGTAGCAATACGTGTCGCAGTGTTTTTCTTTTCTTTTGTGTCTTCACCGCAAGATAAATGATAATGGAAATTAGTGGAAGACGACACTTCGTGCAAGAAAACTGCGATCTGCACTTTGAAACGGACGCAGCAGCCGGAAACTTCAATCTTTTATAGTTAAAATACAATTTTTCTAGATTAAATTTTAAATTAAATCGGCGTCAAAATGTTTTCAATGCAACTATTTGTAGCATAAAATTCTATTACGAAGTTGGTTATTGCAGACGCGAATTTCTAAAGCGCATGTATAAAATGAATCTATTAAAGTTGGGGAAGACCGTACTGATAAAATGTTTATGAATATGGAGGTTGATAGTTGGCAAAAAACAGCTTCCAATAAAAGTTGTTATACAGCTACGTAGTAAAAGTTGCACGAAGTAGCCTGCAAGTTGAAAACATGGAAGATATTTTGTAAAGTATTAACAAGTAAAATAAAGCATAAAATTACACTCAAGGTATATGTCCACTATTATACATAACTTTGTATAGGTACTAAACAGAAACAGAACGCGAGAGAAAACATTAATATTTTTAAAAACAATTCCGTTGGGAAAATCCTTGAACTAGATATCCAATGACAGTGAATTTGTTTGAAATTTATCAACATATCAACTAAAATGATAAAATAAAACGGTTTGAAAAGCACAAGCAAACGAATATTTTTACTTAATAACTTACGTGTTCGTAATCAGCAAAATTTATTAAAAACACGATAGGATATTTAGCGACTACAGTAGGGTATTCGTATGGCTTTTCCCTCTGCATTACGTAGTTGCGTTCATAGTTTTTAAATCCACATCAGATGATTAGTTGGAAATTTTCTATGGAACCCAAAATTTAAGAAAATTTAAACTCACAAAACGTCTGTATGTAACTATGCTTATACTCCGCGCAAACGTAACACAAAAATAAACCTTTTTTTTTCGGTAAGATTGGTGGCATCAAAAAGCAGACAAAAATGGTGAAGAGATTGTTTATTGCACTACGAGTGATGAGTAATTTAACCTAGACAAAAATGTCTTATCAAGGCCTCACAACAACTTTGCTTCTTAAAATAGGAACTTTGTCTGACATCTTTATAAAATAGACCATTTAGGAACCAACATCTTACTTTTCCCGCTTTGTGGAACGATATGTATCGCATTGGTCTTTAAAGTCATCATAAATACTGAAATTTCGATGGAAAACTTAAGGATTCTTTGCCACTACGCGAGTAGTTTACGCCAAAACCGGAATTTACGCAGTGATTTGTGTAATTGTTTGTTATGTACATTGGTGAACGTACTATACTCTAATCAGGAAACAAACATAACCGTTGTAATAAAAACCGTTCGCTTGTTATTCAACATGCCCGATGTAAATGTTAACTTTTCCCTGAAATATCGTACTATAATTCAAATTCTCGTTAATGAAGGCTTCCAATGTGCTAAAATTTTACGAAGACTCGGCTCACAGTTTTAAGAAGTCTGACTAACCGTTTTTAAATTTGCCGTGAGAATTTTCGTGAGAATCTAGGAAGATGAGGTTCAACTGCAACCAGAGTCATTTCTGCCGTCATTAAACGTGGTATTTTTCATCACTGTAAATCGCCGAATAACTGCCTCGGAAAAAGTGGAAAAACTCAACCATTTGTTTAATAACAGGAGTAACTTTTGTCGTAGCGGAACCGTGTAAAACCTCCTCTTCATGGACTGTCACTGCAATTATTTGAGCGTACCTTTTTAATTATAAGCCGAGTCGCCGTTAAATTTCAGCCAATTTTGCGCCTTTACGGGAAAATATTTGGTAAACTTTGGTAATCTATAGAAATCTTTCGATATTTCAAAAAATACAGAAAAATCTTTGGATATTCGTTATTATTGTTAAAAATCTGCAAATGCTTTCAGTACTTCTTAAAAAAACAAGCGGTAAATAATAAAAAAACTCCGTGAACATGTGAACATCTTTCAATCTCTTTAAATAGATATCATAAAATATCTGTAGCTGCCTTTGATTAATTTTAAAAGTGTAAGACTTTATTAGTAATCTTTAAAAGTCTGTAACATTTTTGGAACTTTTGGCAGCGTTTTGGTATCTCTAGTAATTTATGAAATAAATGTTGGGAAAATAACTAATTATTGTTATCTTTGGTAATTCTGAAAGTTTTTAGAAAGTTTTTTTAAAATTTTGAAAAACTGCTGCAAATAATGAATTATTACTAGCAATCCGTAAAAAATTTAGTAACCTTGAAATATCGAGTGAAATTTAAAGAAACTAATGAAATCTTTGTAAATTTGTAGAAAATTTTTGTAGTCTCTGTAAACTCGTGGAAATATTTGAAAATGTTGTGAAATCTGGTAATAATTGGTAACTTTTGTATATACAGATAATGTTTTAAAAATCTTAGAAAAGTTGTGGGAGTATGTAGAAACCCATAAAAATCGTGCTATTTCTAGAGATTTGTGGAAATCTTTGATAATCCTCAACATCTCTTGGTATCTCTAAACATTGCGGATCCTTGTACATTTTTTAAATTATTCGACATTATTGGTAATTCCTAAAAATATTTTGAGACCGTTAAGAATAATGAATGATATCCGAAAATTGATGAAATATTTAAAAACTTTCAAAATTGTTTGTGTATATTTCTAGAGTTCCTAGAAATCGTCTTTGAAATCTATCAAAATATTCGGCCAGTTGTTTTTATGGTTATGTGATTGTTAGTCAGTGAATATACTTTCCAATATTTTGCCCATGCTTGTGCTTCTCTGTTTTCCGCATATAATTATACAGAATGGTCAAATTTTTTGTGATCTATTTATTTTTTCTAATAATATTTTCATATTTTATATGTTTAACTGGCGGTTTTTGCATTATAATACTATTATGTTAGAACTCTGGATACCTTAGGAACCACTTGACACACCACGAATTGCGTGTATTGCCAGTATCCTACAAGATAAATGAGAACGATGCCAATTAGATACAGCTGCAACTGCAACATTTTCTTCCCATCGTAGACATCCGTGACTGCCCATTGAAATCTTACTGTCCGAAAATAATTAACGGTTGCCTTCCGATGAAATGAATGGGTTGTGGAGTACATTTACCCCGACCATCATGTTCGCCTGACTTAATATGTGATTTTTTTCTTTGGCAGAAAGAGCTGCGTTTATACAATACCTCACCTAACTTTGAAGAGCTTCGCGGAAGCATTGATTTGACATATGTATATTTGCTCAGCGAAATAACCCAGTTACGCATTCGATAATAAATTAGGTAGCTACACCGCATCACTGTGCTGTAGTGAAAGGCAATGTAGTATGGATCATCTCAGATGATTAGACAAAACAAGAAAAACGTTATTTTTTAAAGTTGTTTTAGCATGTTTTTAAATTATAACTGTTGATGTTATTTGTTGTCTTGTTTCAATAAATGCCGTGGTACGCACGATATTAAACAAAACCCCAACACAATACTACTCAAACGTAAAAACCCCCAGTTAATGGGATAAAAAATAAACACTTTATTGTCAAAATGAGCGATTCAGAAAAAAATTGTATATTTTGAAATAATCAATACTTAAAATAAAGGAAAACAATGATCGATGTTTCATATTACTATGGGTAGCTAAATATAATGGTACTATTTATCTTACACGAAACCTTGACAATCTAGAATGTTTCTTAAGTTTTCAATTTAAATACGTAGAAACTAAAGTAATCAAAGAAGTCTTTAAATACGGATTGGTAACTAAGAACAAAAGCATATGCAAACGACGTATCGATCTAGCTAACAAATTGGCGACTTCCCGATCCGACATCGGAATCACATCCCGGAGCAGCCGGAAGTCCGGGGTGCAATTTCCGGTGTGAGTACAATGGCAGGTTCAGCGCTGATCCGGGAGAATCCGGGCATGAATCACGGCAAACATACTCCAGACAACGGCGGGGCGTGATACCCGGAGCGCTACTAACGAGACGACAGCACGAGTTGACGCTAATGAGTGTTTGATGGTTGATTCCCACCTCTAAAGTACCCATATTCACTCATTAACTATCAGGATGTGTGTTACGTTTTGTGTTTGGCACATGGGTTAGTGAGTTACACTTACTATATACAGAAATGTATTCGGGTTGCCCCAAATCCTTTGCTGTAAGTACTACATGTTCGTCTGTTTCAGAATTGAGAGCTGGAGTAAATATGTGATAAACGCAAGGAGATGAAATTGTGTTAACTGATAAAACTCGTTTATTTCTAATAAAAGGGCGATAAACTTAAATGAAAGTAAAAAATGAGCGAAGCACTTCGCCTGGACTTTTCTATACTTCAAATATTGTAACGTATCAGTTATCATATATTCAAAAGTATCTTATTATTAATGTGTTACGGCCCAACATTGACTATAACAACATCTCTCTACTCTAACCACTGCACCGAGAGCATAGCTGCATAGTAGTAGTATTATAAATACATATACTACATGATACTTAAGCTTCCAAATAAAAATAATAGTAAAAAATTTAGTGAAAATCTTTTCATTTATTTAACTACTAACTACAAAAACAGAACAGTGAAGTAAAAATCGACAGGTAGCTGTGTGTGTACTTCGGTCACGCGACGAAGGACAGAGAGACAGCGAGTGATGTTGCAAAGTAAACTTATAGTAAGCTGAATTTTTCCCAAGTTTTTGTGAAGAAAGTCGATTTTTGATTTATTGAAAAAGATTCCTTGGAATATAAGAAACCCAACAACGAAAGCACAAATTCGACCACCAAAATTGGGTGAGAGAAGGAACCCCCCCCCCCATATACTGCCGTATGTAAAAATTAAGTTGAGAACTTTAAAGTTTATTCTACTACCTCTCATGAGCAATGTAGCCTAAATGAAAATTTTGTATCAGTCCCCGTTTAATAAATAATGGGGTAGAAGTATATTCGATTTTCAAAAATACATGAAAGGTGTCACAAACAAGGTAGCCGACTGGAACACACACCAAATTGTAGCTGCTCCATAAGTGTACAATATTTTGATATTATTTTCATTTCACAGTTTTAGTAGTTTCAAAACTTCAAGTAGCTTCTAGTGACATTGTGTACCCATGGGTCATTTCCAATATCAATAAGATTATTTAAGAAATACGGCAAAAACTGTATTAGTCCTCTGCTCCCCAGTGCCTATGAATTGGCGCCTTATATAATTAACGCGTGAATATGCTGCCTGTAGTAGCCAGAACCGGGGAGGCAGTAAATGGTGAGACATGTGGGAGGGATCCGGATTTTGTATATGCATTTTTCGTATTTGATTAAACTTTGGATTTGCTCTACATCCACAGAGACGTGCATGTAACGGCTGACGATATTATGAAGGAGATGCCCAAAAAAACGAAGAAAGAGGAGTTTTTATTATCATAACATGTGTGTTAAACCCCGTTGACGGGAGCAGGTACATATCCCCTAAACCACCGGTCATATTCCCCCCTCCTCTCTAACTATGCTTCTGTGTACTAGACAGACACCCCCTTGACAATTTGTGACTACTCCACTGAGCTTGTAGCATTAGCAAGTTTGTGTTGTACACTCATATTTAGCTTTATGGCAAAACTAAAACATAGTATTTTACACATACAATTTCATACTAATTCCAAATACGTAAAAATATACAGGATGTTGCACTAAAAATAAGAAAGTTGATGCCACTTCTGGTGAAGCAAAAAGATAAAATAAATAGACGCTTATGCCATATTCGAGCTTTTACGGTCTATAAAACAAAAATTTCATTTGCTTGTCTTAATAAAAAAAGACAAAAGAGTGCTCCAGGTTTCATTACACACAGAGAAGTGATAAGTTCAAAATTTTATTGAAATGTTGTCCTAATTATTATCTCATATTTTCCATTTTCCGTGAATCTTTATAAGAATCAGAGAAGTTTCAAACCTACAAAATCTAAATTAGGTGTGCTTGCGAAAAAGTGTAGGCGTAGGAAAAAAATGTTTTTTATTCAGCTGATTTCTGTGATTTATTAAATAACGAAACAAAGTAAAATCAGTGAACCAATGGATAAAAATCAAATCATGAAAGAAGTCTGACGAGCGCAATTGTGAAGTACTAATCACAGAACAGTAAACTTCGCCGCTCGAAGGAATTCGAGGTTATTGAAGCCGCGGGCTTCAAAGTTTTCCTCTGTCCCACTGTGCATGTGATTTCTCTCTGCGACATCTCAAATTAGAGATTTTTAATTACAAGCTTTCCTTGCATTAGAAGAAGAATGTTAATTAAAGAATCTGATAATTAAAAAAGTTTGCTCCAAGTCACTATAACTCACAAAAAACTAGATTTAACTTCATTTTAATCTAAAAACTTTTAAAAATAGCGTTTAAATTCGGTGATATAAAACATAAAAGTAAAAGCATTTAACTCGTTTAACAGGCATCTGATTAAACCGAACCGCACATTTCGGGCGTTTTAAACTCATTACGGACTCCGGCGTCGTCGGTCGCTTTATTAAGTTTTTCCACAAAGCACACCTGGTGTCCTTTCTCAAAGGATCTCCAGTGGAACTACTGGGATAACAGGATACCAGTCGCGCCTCGAGCACGCTTAAGCTGAATACCATAAAGAAGAATTCACCTCGATTTACTGCTGCTGCTATTGCATTACATTTTGAATAAAATAGTCTTAAAATAAGCCTGTAAGATTTACAGTCTGGTGAGTATAACACAAATATAACAATATAGTTTAATACCTAAACACAAAAGCTATTTTGTTCTTAAAATTTATAAGAAACACAAACAATTAATATTGCTTTAAAACCTATCAGTAATTTTATGTACATAAATAACTCATAAATATGAAAACATGTACCTAGTGGAGTTAATAGTACCGACAAAAACATTTTTTATGACAAAAAAAGAATATCTAATGTTACATAAAAGCAGTATCTATATATTGCAATGATATGCTTGGTCTTGCGATTACTAGAATACAATCCCTAAACTGTCTGCAATTCACGCAATTAAATTTAAACTTGCTATGAGACTCTTTTAACTTTCTCAGGGTCGTTATTTTGCTTGCAAAATAAATTGTTTAAATTAATTTTTAAATAGAAATAAACACACAAAGATATCAACTTTACAAAATAATAATTTTATTAAATAACTCAATTTCTAAATGTGGTTTCCGAAATATCAATAAATTTTACTAACTAATATCGTCTTTTTTTTAACAAATAAACACTTATCTTAGCGTCTTCTTATTCCTCGCTCTAGCAAAACGCTCTGCTGGCCTCTCGAGCAACAACAAATAACCTCTCTTACTCTGAATCTTCTTCTTGTGCTTTTTATATTATTACCAATTTGGTTTTACTACCATCACCAACGTACAAACTTCCTCGATCACCTTTTATTTATAATTCTTCTGGTTTTATATATAATTCGTTGTTACTTCTTTGTATTTTTCACTTTTATTCTCGCTATTACTTTTATATAGCTTTTAAACTCGTTCTTTCTCTTTAGATTTCCAGAGGATCAAAAATCTCTGTATCTATTTACCAAGACGAGCCGTTACTAATTAAACAAATTTCTTTTTTTCTCTTCTCTTTTGTCTTCCTTCCTTGATCTTTATTTTTATAAAACAAACACATAAACCTCATGTCCAAGAGTATCCTTTTATATCTTTGTCACAATGACACTGACATCCTAACTGACATTAGTCGACGCACAAATCAAGTAACTCTAAAACTTTTTATAAACTAAACCTTTTTAACAATTCTGAATTAAATTATAGTTACAATTAACATAAATAAACTTCGTATCAATCAATTGTGTTTGTCTTTTCTTTTTGTAAAAAAACAACCATATGAAAAATAACAATTATTAAAATTTATAACAGGAATTCTAGCAAAAATACTCAACCCTGAGTTTAAAAGTTAGAGTATGAAAATATTACAAGTCTTCATAAATCTCTAAATGAAAATTGAACTGCAGCAAACAATCCAAAAATTGCCTTCCAGCAACCACAACACCCCAGTCAAATCAAACACCTCTAAATATCATAGCATTTTTGCCCCCAGATTAAAATAAAATTTTAGAATATTAAACTAAACAAGTTTTATAAAGAAAAAATTTTGTTTTCATCGATTTCAACATTAAACTTCTTTAATACTGTAAGGAAAAATCATTGAAATATGAAATCTTCCTCTTATTCTTCCACTCTCTAACTCAACTAACTCAAAAGTATTCTCCCCAAAAATCCTATTTATTTTGAAAGGCCCTATGTAAGACAATTGTAGTTTTGCACAAATCTTTTCAGCTCTATTTGCAACTTTTAAGTTTTTAACCACTACTAAATCACCTATCTGATAAAACTTCTTTCTTTTTAAATTTTTATTCTTCGTTCTTTCATACTTGTTCAATGCTGCGCTGTTTTTAATCCTTGCTTGTTCTAAAATTTCACGTACATCTTCTACTACTTCCGCACCTTTCCAAGGTCTTTCTGGTAAAATGTTTTTCATCAACAATATTGGTGGCACTTCTGTTATTGAATTGGGTACTTCATTCATAAATTTTTGTATTTGAGGCACATATTTTACCCATTGTTCATGACTTCTGTGCGTTGAAATTCTGAGAAACTTTATAACTTCTTTAACATATCGTTCTGCAGGATTCGCACAAGGATGTCTTATGCTACAAAATCCAACTTGTATATTCCTATTCTTCCAGAATGTTATGAACCTATTATTCCTAAAATACGTCGCATTGTCTGCTAAAATTTTCTTCGGCACACCAACTTCTTCTATAAATTTTCTAATAGACATTATTGCGTGATTTGTATTACAACTTCTTCCTGGATATAATTTCACAAATTTTGTACAAATATCCGTAATAACCAAAATATGGCAAAAATTATATTGTCCTGGTACTAAATTTCCTATATAATCTATAGCAATCAAATCTAATGGATTTTCAACTCTTATGCTTTTAATCGCGTTAACATTCTTATAATTCTTCTCTTTTGTAAACAAACAATGTTCACAATTATTTATAATTTCCTTTACCAAAGGCAAATCATTCTTTGTGTAGAAACACTCTCTGAAAACTAACCATGTCTTTCTTATTCCAATATGACCAAACTTGTCATGAATTTCTTTTATCACTTCTATCGCGAATTCTTTATTTAAAACATATAAATCCTTGTCATTGATTACTTTTACCAAAAATCCTTGTTCAATTTTAAAACCTTTTACAATTTGATTATTATTTTCTTCTACCAAATCACGTAGTATCTTTATTTCTTCCACTTGCTGTTGTCCGTGAATTCGTTCCTTTGAGTATCTGTCTTGCCCCCTTAATTCTTGCAAACCTATCAAGATCTGGTTTATTTTACCATTTTGATTATCTTTCCTGCTTAAATAATCAGCAGTCACATTTTCTTTACCAGGTTTATGTCGGATTTCAAATGAATACTCCTGTAGAAATAAAGCCCAACGGTACAAACGATTATTCAAAAAATTCTTTTTCTTCATAAACGTTAAAGCCGAATTATCAGTTTCCAAAATGAATTTATTTCCAGTTAAATAAAATTTCAATTTATTTATTGCAAATATTATTGCCAGCATCTCCTTTTCAGAAATGGTGTATCTTGTCTCGTATCCTTTTAACACTCTTGATATAAAACATATAGGAACTTCTTCACTATTTTGTATTTGCACCAATTCAGCTGAAATTGCAAAATCTGAAGCATCTGTTCGAAGAATAAACTTTTCTTTGAAATTCGGGTATCTTAAACGTAGCTCGTTGTAGAAATTTTCTTTCATTTGTTCAAATGCTTTTTCTCTTTCTTGTGTCCAACTCCATTTTTCATTTTTCCTTAATAATTCTACCAATGGTAACGTTAATTCGGAATATTTCGGTATGAACTTCTTATAATAGTTCAACATTCCAAGAAAACCACGTAAAGTTTTCAAATTCTTTGGCCTGGGAAATTCTTTAATACTAGTGATCCTTTCATCACTAATTTTCACACCATTATCACTTATTTCATATCCCAAGTATCGGACTTGGTCTTTCATAAATTCACATTTTTCTATATTTAATTTCAAGCCATTTTCTTGCATTTTCTTTAAAATAATACTTAAATATCTTAAATGTTGTTTTTCAGTTTCACTAAAAATAAGAATGTCATCTACATAATGCACACAAAATTCTTCAAACTCATTTAATATCTTCTGCATAGCTCTCACTAGCGCTGCACACGACGTTGATAAACCAAAAGGTACAACTTTAAATTGGAAAATTTCTCCATCTACATTGAAACCTGTATATTTCCTTGAACTTTCTTCCAACGGAATTAACCAAAAAGAATTCTTGAGGTCGAGTTTCGAAAAAATTTTCTTATTACTAATTCTTGCTAATAAACTGTCAATCGTTTGCGGAGATTCATATTGTGGTTTGGTAATGTTATTTATTTTACGAGCATCTAAACACAATCGAAGACTACCATTTTTCTTCTTAACAACCACCAATGGGTTCACATAACTAGTTGTGGATGATTCTATAATATTATCAGCCAACATTTTATTTATTTCTTCCCTAACTTGTACTCTATACGAAAAAGGTATCGGGTAAACTTTAACATTAAATGGAGCTTTGTCGTCTACTTCAAGTTTATGTATGTGATTTCTTGCTACACACGGTTTTTCATTTATGAGGTCAATATTTTCACGTACCAGGTTATTTAATTGTACTTTATATTTCCAACAAGGGATTCCTATCTGCTCCTCCTTTATAAAGTCACTTATGACATAATTATTTATTTTAATATTATTATTATTATATAAACCATCTTTTGTCCATTCTATTTTATCATTATTTATTATAATACATTTTAATTCGCCGTCAACTTTAACCCCTTCTTGTTCTATGAAATCTATGCCAATTATAAAATCTAACTGTAACTCTGGTACGACCAAAAATCTTGTCACATAACTTTTATTTCCAATTGTAACTTCTAAATTCACAGCTTTCGATATTGTAGAAACTTTTTTCTTCGTTGCAGACAACAACTCCAACTTCCCTATTTTAATTAAATGTTTTTCTGTTAAAGTTTTATTCTCCAAAATTATTTTTTCTTTGACTAAAGAAGCTTGCGCGCCTGAGTCAATTAATGCCAAATAAAATTTGTTACTAAAATTTAGACGAACTTAGGTGACCATGTGTGGTTGTTAATAACAAACAATTATAAATTATTTAAGTAAACGAAATTTTTATAAAAAAATTGTTCTGTATGAACTTACATCACCATCATTTTACTTTCCTCTCTCTCTATAATTTAACCGATTATTATGCTCATAATTTCTGATTCCCGCAACAGTAATCGTATATCTTTGGTCCATTTTTACCATAAAAATTATGAAGTATTTATTAATGTTTCCTTTCAATTTTTGTGCACCTTTTAATTGACGTGCCCCCATCATTGTCATGCTAGTATACCCTGATGAACCATTATCACTTAGATTCTCCAGTTTTTCTTCTATTATCTCAAGTTCCTCATCATGGTTTCCATTTTCTTCCTGTATCACAGCCCCAACAATTGTTATTTTATTCTCATTTCGATTCACTCTACCTTCAAACTCCAATTGCTTCTCATCCAATTCAACCTGCTCATTCTGTACCTCCACTTGATCTTCTTTGATTTCTGTTATGTTATCTTGAACCTGTTCTACACCCAATACCTCATCATTCATGTCTCCCAATTTACTGTCAATTTCTTCTGTAACTCCTTGTGTATTCTCAATTTGAATCTGCTGTTTAGCATTGTCGTCTAACTTCTTTTCCCAAACTTGCATTTTCTCTTCCAAACTGTCCATTTTCTCATCTATTTTCTTCTCGATACTCTCTTTGACTTCTCTTGCAGTATTGTCGATTTTCTTTATAATTCTGTCCATGCTCTTAGCCATACTCTCTTCCATTTTTTTAGCCATTCTGTCCATGCTCTCATCCATACTTTTAGCAGTTTCTCTTGTAATATTGTCGATTCTTATCAATATTTGCATCAATGTATTCAAATTCACTTCTTGTGGTACTTCTTTTCCTTGTTCTTGTTCATTTTGTACTTCTCGCTGTACCTCTTCTTGCCCCTGTTTTATAACCGCTATTAGTTCTTCTCTTATATGGTCTTCATTTTCACCTTCTGAATTTGATTCTCCTGCATCAATCTTCCTTATTGAACTTCTTAACATTCTACGATTTTCTTCTGTCATTTTTTTAAATCAAATTATCACCCTTTTTAAATCTACAAGAAAAAACTAAATAGCTAGCTACTCCCAACTTTCTCTACTCCACTAAGCTTCTTTCTTTTAAATAAGAAAGTTCTTTATATTTTGGGTTCTTTATCAAATAAGCTTAATGTTGACAACTGTAACCAAACATTTACCAAAATGCCACAGTGTACATCAACGAGCCCCACGTTGTTAGGTGCCAATTTTAATTGCAATGATATGCTTGGTCTTGCGATTACTAGAATACAATCCCTAAACTGTCTGCAATTCACGCAATTAAATTTAAACTTGCTATGAGACTCTTTTAACTTTCTCAGGGTCGTTATTTTGCTTGCAAAATAAATTGTTTAAATTAATTTTTAAATAGAAATAAACACACAAAGATATCAACTTTACAAAATAATAATTTTATTAAATAACTCAATTTCTAAATGTGGTTTCCGAAATATCAATAAATTTTACTAACTAATATCGTCTTTTTTTTAACAAATAAACACTTATCTTAGCGTCTTCTTATTCCTCGCTCTAGCAAAACGCTCTGCTGGCCTCTCGAGCAACAACAAATAACCTCTCTTACTCTGAATCTTCTTCTTGTGCTTTTTATATTATTACCAATTTGGTTTTACTACCATCACCAACGTACAAACTTCCTCGATCACCTTTTATTTATAATTCTTCTGGTTTTATATATAATTCGTTGTTACTTCTTTGTATTTTTCACTTTTATTCTCGCTATTACTTTTATATAGCTTTTAAACTCGTTCTTTCTCTTTAGATTTCCAGAGGATCAAAAATCTCTGTATCTATTTACCAAGACGAGCCGTTACTAATTAAACAAATTTCTTTTTTTCTCTTCTCTTTTGTCTTCCTTCCTTGATCTTTATTTTTATAAAACAAACACATAAACCTCATGTCCAAGAGTATCCTTTTATATCTTTGTCACAATGACACTGACATCCTAACTGACATTAGTCGACGCACAAATCAAGTAACTCTAAAACTTTTTATAAACTAAACCTTTTTAACAATTCTGAATTAAATTATAGTTACAATTAACATAAATAAACTTCGTATCAATCAATTGTGTTTGTCTTTTCTTTTTGTAAAAAAACAACCATATGAAAAATAACAATTATTAAAATTTATAACAGGAATTCTAGCAAAAATACTCAACCCTGAGTTTAAAAGTTAGAGTATGAAAATATTACAAGTCTTCATAAATCTCTAAATGAAAATTGAACTGCAGCAAACAATCCAAAAATTGCCTTCCAGCAACCACAACACCCCAGTCAAATCAAACACCTCTAAATATCATAGCAATATATATATATATATATATATATATATATATATATATATATATATATATATATATATATATATATATATATATATATATATATATATATATATATATATACACTGTGTCCATAAAGTACCCCCCCCTCCCGCTAACTAACTTTTGAACGATTTGATATTTTTCTACAAAATTTGGCGTGCTATAATGGGAAATTAAATACTATTTTTCAAGCCATATTAAAATTTTGTATCATCCAAAATGGCGACTGGGCGCCATTTTGAATTTTTTTTTGAATGGAAAGGGGGGTCGAGTGACACCTCATTTAAAAGGTCTTTTAGTTCTGCGTCTGATCCTAAAATTTCAAAGAAAAATATTGAGCCATAACAAAATGGCGGATTGTAAACCAATGGACGCACTCAGTTCAAAATTGTTTTGATTTTCTTATCCAGTAGTCCACTTATTCATTTGCAGGACTAAATTTTCCCAGAAATATCTCAGGTGGCTTGAAGTAATATTGAAAACGTTATGTTCCAACAAGACGGTGCGCCGCCTCATTATTATAGGCCTGTTTCTGACTTTCTCGGCGGACTTTTTCTTGGAAGATGGATTAATAGGTGGGGACGTGTAGGACAGCCGGCTCGGTTCCCAGATTTAACTTCCTTAGATTTTTTTCTATTGGGATATCTGAAATCGAAAGTGTACAGAACCCGTCCAGAAACAATTAAAGAACTGGAGCAACGCATTACAGAAGTTTGCAGAAATATCACTCCAGAAACATAAAAATGTAAAGCAGGAATTTCATAACCGACTTTTTATGTGCCAAGAAGTGAATGGTAAACATTTCGAACACTTAATTTAATTAATTTAAGCTTTAATTCTTAGTTTTTTTAAATACACTTCTTTATCTTCAAACATTGTCATTTTGTTATGGCTGGATATTTTTCTTTGAAACTCTAGGATCAGACGCAGAACTAAAAGACCTTTCCAATGAGGTGTCACTTGACCCCCCTTTCCATTAAAAAAAATTCAAAATGGCGCCCAGTCGCCATTTTGGATGATACAAAATTTTAATATGGTCTGAAAAATAGTATTTAATTTCCCATTACAGCACACCAAATTTTGTAGAAAAATATCAAGTCGTTCAAAAGTTATTTGGGGGGGGGGTTACTTTATGGACACAGTGTAAATCACTTAATCACGATCCCTTTCGCCTGTTGCAACTTTTAGTTGTGGGAGGCCCCCGCTGCTACAACACACTTATTTACGTTCCCATTGCAGAAGTCACAGATTCACTTGCATATTCGCCCGCTAGACTATTCTAGAGAAACAGACTCTCAAAATGTACAATATTTGCTTGCGTAACTAAAACATAATCTGCTGATAGCTCATTAACAACACACACTCGGAGAACGACACATCGAGTCTCCACCGCGAACTACACATACTGGTGGACAACGTTTTGATGGGTTGGAAACCGGCTTCCGACCTTCACAGTCGTGAGGGGTAACGCGAGATCTAATCTAAAGTGCGTGCTTCTTCAAGATTAATACATAAATGTTATAACAGGGTCAACGATGGATGAACAAAATAACAGTAAATGGATTTCCACATGGCGTGGGTATGATGTTTATAGTTTATAGTTTATTAGCAAACAAGAACAATCAGTTCATCATTCAACAACAGTAAATTGTCGAACTGAAAAAAAAAATATGGATTATTATAAAAGTACAGTTAGTAAAACAGAAAATAATTTCTTAAATCGCACAAAGAAAGCACGCGTCCAAGAAATCAACCCACGTATACTACGTAGCGACTTTCTAGGTCGTATGTCTAGGTGAACTAAGGCAGGAAAAAGGACAGGTTGTTTGGCTTCTATCTGGAGCTGCGGTGCTCTGATAAGGGCTGGGGATGCTGCTGGGTTCGGAGAAAAAGTGAGGTTATGGGCTGCAGTGTTCTGGTAAGTGAAGACAGTGCTGAAGTACATAATGTGGAAAAAGAAGGAGGTTATTTATTTTGTTAATCTGGAAGAAGCTGGTTGCAGTAGGTTTAAGTTTGTGTAGGACCGTTTGATCAATCCAACAGCAGATGGCGGTAGGAGTTTAATTTATAGGCTGTATTTGTAGGTTAGAGTCTTTTTGATTCTAAAAACGAACGGAACTGAATTGAGTCTGAGTAGGACCGTTTGGGCGATCCAGCAACATATGGCTGTAGGTGTTTGGTTTTAAGACCTTATTTAGAAGTTGGGTTCGTTTCGATCATGAAACGGAACTGAATTCTCTGTCGAAAATTCAGCCCTTTTATACCCCTTTATGACCGCCATCGCATAGCAAAATAACAAATATTAGCCGTCGTCGTTGCAAGCGTGGAGTCACAATAGAAAACGGAAATCGCGTCGTGTTTACTTTTGCATGTTAATTAAAACAGACCTTTCCAGATTGTAATGACCCGATTAGGGCCATAGGGTTCGTTTAGAAATCAAACATTACATGTTCCAAACTACATCTTTATTCCAACAATGCACAAACATGAATAATCTAATTTCCATATATTTAATACAAAATTACTTATTAGTTATGTGCTTATTAAACAGAATAAGCAGTATTGCACATTATGGTGTACTTTGTAAGGCGAACGAACCAACGAAGTATTCGCTGAATGTTAATTATTAAATTAACATAGAAAACAATTTAAAATATTATTTGATTCATTTACCATTACAAGATGGAGTGATCTTTTCAATATTTTATAAAGCCAGGGTCCATAATCTATACAGTAAAATCGGAACTGTCCCAACTTTATGCGACTTCTTCACACGATATTATTATTGATTATAGGTATATAAAATACTTAATTACTTCAACAATATTTATTTATTTTAACCTTATACGTATTTCGGCATGTTTGCAAACCTATTTCTAGCGCAACAAAAATGATTGTGCTTACTCTTCATAATAACATTCAATTACCCTACTATGTCTGAACTGTGGGCTTGTAGCTTTAATTCCGTCATTAGGAACAGATTTGCGGTGTACATTAATTCCCCAAAATGATCAAATCATGCATTATTAGCCCCTTAGCGCAGAAGACCGCAACCAATTTTCGTCTGCAAGATCTCCCTTGACGGCACTGTTTGTTAAGCCTTGGGGTCAGTCGGCAATATTATGCCGAACCGTCGCCGCCTTTGCTTGCATTATCGCTATATCGTCACCACAAGCCCCGTTTAAAGCTCCCCAGCGAACGACGTGTACACTTGACCGCTCCTTACGGTCTGCTGCGAATGCCTAGCGACTTCTGTTGCCTTTACGCTAAAAGCTTCAACCCTCACCCTTGTGCACTGAGCCGATTATTTTGTTTGATTTGACGAAATTTCGATACATTTGGATTTGCACTTTAGGTACGCTTATGGTGGCAGAATGAGCAATAAATGGTCAAAGCGGAATATTATCTTCAATAACAAGGTGCTTTACATATAAAATCAACGAACAGTATCTTCAATTTTTTGAGCTGAAACTTAACACTTTTAAACAAAAACTACATCAACGCAATACTCTCACATGTCTTCATTGAAAACGTAATAACAACAAATCCAGAAAATGACAATTTTACCTTTATCAATTGTATGTATTAAATACTAGCTAATACCCGGCGTGCGTTGCTACGCCTCAATAAATAAAATACACACATTTTCGTAAAAATGAGCCAAATCGGACCATAAGCACACATTTTCACAAATATCTCGACTCCAGCGCCACCTATAGGGTCCATTTTTGTAAATATATTTCTTTCCACGTAACTAACATATATCCTGAATTTGAGCCAAATCAGACAATAAATACACATTTTTCGTAAATATCGCCAGCGCCACCTAGCGGGTCCATTTTTTGTAAAAACAAATAACCTTCTAAAACCTTCCTCTCCTCAAAACACACTTTGCGTCGAAGTTTGAGCTCAATCGGCAGAGTAGTTTCGGAATCTATAGGGAACATACACACAAACATTCACTTTTGTGTGCAAACATTTTTGGGAATGATAATGATAGAGATCAGACCGTTCATAAACATTATGTTCTTGACCGAGACTACCGAGTAGCTCGAATTCGGCATAATCATCAGAATCGTCTTAGCCACCTTCAGTAGCACCTGCACACTAATGGACCTACTACGAACTCCTTGTGCAGGAAATGCGCCAACGAAGAAAAAACCATCAATCACGTCTTATTCCAGTGGGTCAGACTCACAGCATGGCTATCATTTACTATCATTAGAAGAAGTCGCCAGAATCACCACAAACTGGAAGATAATATTTGCACCATCTCCACTAACACATACCTTTAAAATTGTTCATAAAAATACCAGAAACATATTGTTGTATAGTTCCACCTTCTAGAAAGAGACAATATCGTCGCCAGCAGTGCTGTTTAATGAAGTAGCAATTAATCGGGATTTCCTACCGTTTATTCATTTATACCGGAATCTAGCACGACTCCATCACTAAGCACAATTTTCAAAGAACATATTCAAAGCACATCCAGTAATACAGAAGTAGTTCTACCTTCTAAACCGCTGCTGCTTCGACGCCAGAAACCCATTAGTACTAGTGATAGGCTGCATACTTTTAAGAATCGAATACTCAACATTCGAATACTTTAAAAAATCGAATCTATTATTCGTATTCATCACTCAGATATTATGAATGTGGCAAATACCACGAGCTCATACGTATTGCACAACTCGTGTAATCATTTTAGGACGTTAGGGGTATACCCATAATTTTAGAATTTTAGGGCCCGCGGTCTCCCGACTTAAATCTTCTGGACTTTTTGTGGGAATACCTGAAGAGTTTAATGTATTTATCTCCCAAGAATAGTCTAAAACATTTTCAACAGCGAGTGGAGAACGCTTGTCAGGTGATTTGAACTAAGCCGAGAATGTTTGAAAAAGTCCGTAATTCCATTAGACAAAGAGCTGAATGTTGCCATAGAGGGACGTGATATTGAACACTTATTGTTATAGTAAAGAATTAGAAACAATTGCTGTTTTAAAATTTTTTAATATTAAATCACCTCGAGCATCAAAAAAGAAAATACCCTGTATCTCAGAAAGGATTGGTTGCGGACATATGACTTTTCTTTTACTTGTTTAAGTTTTAGTTACATGCCGTTAAATTGACTGACACGATGTACGTAAGGCTATCGCTATAATTTTTAAAACATATTGTAGTCATTCATTTATTCTGAAATTTTTACGTAAGTTTTCGTAAACAACCCAAGCCTACAAATTTTCAAACTTTTATCTTTGTTTTCGGTTGATTAACACTTCATGTTCGTTACCTCTTTCCCTTTCACATATTGCGTTCTAACCACTGACGTCTAAAGTTTCTGATATACTTCACTGCGGTATATTGATTACTAATAAATTTCTTCATAGGAAGAATTCGGTCAGTGAGAGAGTATCAGAAATCCATTACCAAACGTCTTGGGACTAGGACCCTAAGCCCTGCAATTGCTTGGTCAGCATGTTTGGGCTGAATTTCGATTAAGACGGAGACCGAATTGGGCAAGCCATAGCTAATAGTGATAACGACTTAAGGCTCGCAAGTGATCATTCATCATCTGAACATAAGGAGATTACGGTCCAAATCACTATGCTTTATAACCCTCGCGATTTATTAGTTTTCCACAGCCATTTCATTACAAACTTAGCATGTGGTTAGTAAAATACGATTCTGGAAATTTATTTAAATTTTTAGTTTTAAATTCGCATAATCGGTCGATTTTGAGATTTAAGTTAAGGGTAATTTTTATACATCACAGTTAAAACTAGTTGAACTATGATAGAATTTTTAAACAGAACGTTAATTTTTATGGTTAACTGCGCTACAACAATTTGAACTTCTAATTGGATAAATTTTACATGCTCATATTCATTAATAATTCAGACATTTAATAAAAGTTAGTAAATTTCTGTTATATTCGCACTCGGCGGCCGACGAAGCGCGGACTACGAAATAATGAGAATTAAAACATGAAACGCATAAAACTAGCGAAACAGGAGCAAACAAACAGTTCAGTTCGCTACAGTTCGCTTGGAAACTCCCGGCACGTACAGGGAGAATTGTAAATGGTGACAGGTTGACGAGATAGGAAGTGAGAGAATCGTATGTTTGTGAGAAGGATGAGGGCAGTCGTTAATTACCAGCGTCGCCGTTTGGGGATGCAGGGACGCTCAACTCACTACTATTACAAACACCGTTTGTCCGATTATATCGGTTTGTTCGGTTCATCGGACTGGTCGAGCTGTGTTATACCGACTAGGATTTGATTACATTTGGGATTTTTATGAATTGCAAAATTGTTGCACACAACGCATTTCAATATTTTGGCAATTGGGTGAGCAGTACTGCAAATTAGTAACACCCTTCAGATTCAGAACAATATCAAACTTCATCTACCCACACGAATCTATTACATACCTAACATGATGTTATAGAAGTGAGATTTCAAACAACTATTGTCAGATTCTGAGGGCTCGAGAAATGCTCTGGTGAAATTAAACCGATTACTCTTGAGTATTTCTCACGTATAAATTATATCCACGCTGATAGTTGCACACAATCTTAACCTTGCATCAGCCACAAGTCTTCGACTTGTATATTCAACAAGTATATATTTCTTGCATTTCTTGGTAACGCTGTAACTTTCAACCAAGGTGCGTTTTTTCCTTTCTTGGAATAGAGATATCAAATTTAAACGTAGTTCGATTCAGTATAATAATTGTTGCCATATTTCTTCACCACATTTGTTTACAAAACTAATATAACCATGGTAATGTATATGGAGTTATTTAAATTTGTGGAAATACTTAATTATTCTTGTACCTACATTTACTAAAACTTTTAACTTCAAGTAGGAGTCACATTACCCGGTAGATATTTCAGACTCTTGTGTCGGAGATCTTATATTCAAAAGTATCGACGGTTTCACTATAGCAAGAGCGTACGGCACATCATCGGGGACATCATCAAGTTCTTTGTGAGAAAACATTTTTTGGATAAAGAGTTCAAAGAGAAAATTCGTCCACCAAGAATTACATGGGAGGTAAAACATTGCTGCACTTGAAAATTATTTATATATATAAAATTATATAAAAAAAATCATTATTGATCATTAATTGTTGAGACACCACCAAAATTGTAGCACATCTCTAACTCTATGAACCTACACTATTTTAAAAAGTCTTTTAGCCTTTTTCAGAGCAACATTTTAAAAACGTTCTACATATTTTTCACTATATTTGCACTAAGGTTTTCTTTCAGATTTCGAATGAAAGTATTAAACAAAAAATATGATATTTTTTCTACTTCCGTCTTTATAATGCCATTTATCGTATATGTTTCCATGACGCTAAGTGATCTTTTAAACACACCTCGACAAGCCGTGACTTTGTGCGCTTTAGTCACGGGCTGAAGTTAGCTCTAGGTTTTTAATCGCAAAAATCAATTGAAAATCAACTGAAAATCAAGCTAGTCGTCACTTGTCATCAATCTGTCAAACTAATTAATATTGCTTAAGATAATAAAATAATTTCCAAATTTTAGTATTTTTGTGATGGTCGTAGAAAAAGTATAGTAGGTATGCAATTCGGTTTATAAACTTCTCTAGACACTCGTTTTAATAAAAACTCGCTCCGCTCGTGCCTAATAAAACTCGTGACTAAAATGCCGTTTCTAAAACTTGTTGCATGATATACTATTAAATTGAAATACTTTTATAAACAAACGCCGACTATTAAAGTATAAAACAAGGGTGTTTCAAAATGATTTTAATTTATCTCTAAGATATTTTGAAATAGGCGATTTAAAAATATTTCAGAAA
The DNA here is from genome assembly GCA_958336395.1 of Ctenicera cuprea. Taxonomy (NCBI): domain Eukaryota; kingdom Metazoa; phylum Arthropoda; class Insecta; order Coleoptera; family Elateridae; genus Ctenicera; species Ctenicera cuprea. The sequence continues at coordinate 43,417,216 of OY284494.1, forward strand.
TATCTATGAATATCGAAAATATCTAAGATAATCGTGATTAAATTTTTTGAACTATGGGGTTTTTGGCAAAATTTAAAATTCGCTCTTTGAGAACATACGTAATTGGAAGCTTCTCCTAAAGTACGAAATTGGAGAAGACAGGGTCGCGTTCAGAAATACTTACCTAGTAAACAACACACTATGTAAAAGTTGTTGAAGGCTGCAACCAAGTTTTTATTATAATCACTGTAGCATTTAAGTCATTACTTACTTGTAATAAAATAAACTAATGCTAGAACACGACAAAATCCGTAGTATCTTATTAAGCAACTCTGTGTATCCGTAGATCTCCGGACAAATTCGTCGGTCTGGCAACACTGCCATTGTGTCCATTTATAATCCCAGATTATGTGGAACCTCCAACGGGCAAAACTGTACTACTGAAGCAATAATTGTTGCTTAAATTAATTGTTAAGTTACTTTACTATAATTTAATTAATATTCACGTAACAAATTTAGTCAACAATTTTCTTTGGTTATGTATACGCTGTTTCCCGTCTTTAACGTTGCTAATCGAGCCGCTAATGACCAAAATTGCTATCTCATACATTCCAATCAATACTATGTCTTTTATATGTACCGCAAAGGAAGACATTAGTTTTTCTCTGAAAAAAATTGAAATATGAACTTTGCATGAGCTCATATACAAATACCCCTCCCTCCAAAACTGAACCACAACAGACACCTTTGTGTCTATAACAAACTGACAAAAATTGAAATTCGTCACACAGGTGTTGGAGGAACACCTTAATTAAATGGTTCTGGCACGAAAGCTTATCAACTAAAAGCATGACAACAAAATGTTCGCCCTTTTATCCAGATCGCAACAATAACAATACATAAAGCTTTTACAGAAATAATTCAATTCAAATTCAATCATCTTAAAGGCGGGTCCACATTAGTAAAAATATACGTTGTGTGTTGAATGTAGAATTCGGCACAAACATTTGCGCCGCAAATTCGCTGCAATCGCTGCTTAAATATTTACGTCATGCGCCGTGCGTCCGCGATCAACACGTGTGTGTAGTTTGTTGAAACAACGTGAACGTTTATTCTATTCTTTATTATGAATATGAATTTAAACAAAGACGTTGTTCTTCTTTTAATTCAAGAATACCGAAAACATAAGGTTTTATGGGATCCAAAGGATAAGTGGCATTTCAATAAAATTAAAAAGAATGATGCTTGGAACGAAATTAAAACGTATAGGTTTAGATGTTGACCCGTACTTTCATCCAACGATAGTACATTCAATAACCTACTGCCACCATTGTGTTTTTTATTTTGATACAGATGTTTAATCCAATAGCGCCTGCTTTTTAATTTCTTCTCATTTTTTTCCTTGATAAGATCGTGCATAACAATGAAAGCAGCACATTTTCTTTTCATTATTATCAATGCATCAGACATGGTAACAGTGTTGTTTTAACAAAGTGGAAATATTATAGTAGGATTTAAATTAACTCCTATATTTCTAAACACCAACACACAATGACAACATTCGCCAAAATCACTGCGTTCGCGAAAAATACGTCCACACTAGAACGACGTTGCGGCGCAAATCTCTTTGATGTCTTGAAAAAAACCGACAAGGAATGGATCGCGTGTGTTGAATGTTGCAAAAATTTTTGGGTGCGTTCGTATGCGGCGAACACGTCCACACTCGCATAAATTTGTAACGCACACACAAATTTGTGCCGAATGCAACATACAACGTATATTTTTACTAATGTGGACGCGCCTTAACGTCGAAGACGCGGAAGGAGCATTATACGGGTTGCATAATGTCCGACACTCCTTCCGCTTGACATTCATTCAATGGAGTACGTGGATGAAGACAAATGGAACAGTGCAGTGACCCTTGACAGGCTGACGGATCTGTCGAATCAACCGCCGCGGGTAATTCATCAACCACAGCCTCTGACCTCCAAGTATTCTTTCCATTTCTACAGGTGCAACTTGTGGCATTTCTTATTCCGTCATAGTTCGAGTCGATGAAGGTATCAAACTGACGTGGCTGTCATAAGTCTTTGATGTTGCTCGCGTCTTTTTTTACGACAGATCCATCACAGAAAATTTACTGAGAAAAGATTTTCTTTTTTGAACAGCTTTGAGTAACATGTAAAAATTCAAAATAATTCTGTACCGTACAAATTGAGAATGGGGTTGAGATTATGTGTAATTATTCGGCGAACTCTAGATTTATCTAAAGATATATCATAATATCTATAGCCAGTTTGATGTAATAACGAAAAAAAAATTTTCACCAAAACCATTCAACAATGTTATGAAAACTGACGTTGCGTTGCAGGCCTAATAGCATAATTGTCAATTTATATTGTAATACATCATCTCAAAACAAAACACAACAGCTGTAAATGTAATAGTGCAGTTTTTGAATTTCGATACACTTTAGATAATTGATTTGAAAATTTTTCCAAATCTTCTAGCTATTTCTGGCTGTGTCTACCCACATACCTTTGAAAAACTATTTTATTAAAAAAGCTTTATTAAAACTGCTAAAATCAAATATGGATTAACTTGAAAAACGTAGACTATTTCTAAACTGTCGGGAAGCCGCCACAACACCTTCCTCGAGTAAGCCCGCTGCTTTCTTTCCTATTCTCGTATTCAAACATTCATGTAAGTTTCAAAATTTTCTACATTTTATGAACATTTGCGATCTCATTTTAAAGTTATAAGCAGGGCGAATCGGACGGCCGGGAGTGCGAGAAATTTTCCAAACGGCAGACGAACTTTCTTTTACAATTATTATAAAAACAATATGGGAGATATTTTAAGCAGCTAGCAGCTATGACAGCGGAGAGTGCAACGCGAACACAATTAGCTTAACGAGTATTTTTGTTTTAACACTTATAAGAGTTACGACTAGTGTGGCCAATATATCCGATAAATGTCAATATCTTTCTGATATCGATATCACGAAATATTAAATATGTATGTAAATATCGATATTCCCATGTATCTATATGTCGTTATATTAATATATCAATGTATGCCCTGCGGTTTTTCTCTACGGTTTACACACGGTATATCGATATGAAAAACATATGCTACTTTAAAAAATTGAAAAAATAGGTCTTTCGGCGTCATTCCTCCGCAAGCACGAGATAAGAATGTTTTGGCTTCACTATTTATTAGGAATAGCAATACAGCAGCTTCCACCGCACTGTTTTGTTTCTCGCGGTCATTGCAACGCAGGGCCGTATTTGGAAACTTAAATGTTGCTCTAAAAAGTATAAATAATAAAAAAAATTGAAAATACAAACAAATTTATTAATATTTACAATACTACTGTATTACTATTGATAAAAACAAGTGGTACACTTCACAACAAAATATAAAAATAATTATTTATATAATAATTAATAAATTACTAATCGGATATTGTTTTTGTCCCTGATCTCAGTTAAAAAAATAATTGCCTTATGAAACAGAAAAATGTATCCACTTTTGCTGTTTATATAAATAATACTCGAAAAAACAGACTGGAATTATTGATAAAATGTAATAATAGTATATTATAGACCAAGGTAGAGAAGACATTTTTCTCAGCTGAGCAGAATTAATTATCGAGATGCGAAGCATCGAGGGAAATAAGTTGCGAGGCTGATAAGTCTTCTCTACCGTGGTTTATAGATTATTTTTTCCACTACTAGCACCCTTATTTCTTTTATAATTAATTGATTTTACATTATTAAAAAATAAAATTACAAATGCAAATATGCACAAAAATAAAGTAGCCTTGCTTGAAAACAAGAGAATAGTTAATTTCAATTGACATTTATGTAAAATATATATTTTATAATAGTGGTTATAAAATGTCCAATTTTGATGATTTGAGTGAAAACTGCACTCCTCCTGAAATTAGGGAAGGTGCAGAAAGTGTTGGTGAACAGTTATTACCAGTAAAATCAAAAGATTTTTACATGAAAGTTTATAATTTTAAATAGGCAATGTGAGTACTAGATAGCAATTGTTTTCATTATTAACCTGTAGTTAATAATGAAATATTAATGACCACTAGGAAAGAAATTCATCTTCTTGGCTCTAAAACAAAGTAAATAATGATATCGTTTAATGCTAGTAGTGGAAAAAATTAATAATAATACTATTTTAAGCTGAAGGTTTCCACTGTTTTGCCGAGCGGCGCGAGAAAAGACGATGAGCACGAAAGTTCCTTCATAAGAGCATTCGAGAATCAAGTGCGGCGCGTTTTTATTACTTTTTACCGCGTAGTAACGTCCGAATGATTTTATCCAAATGAATCATTCGATTATTAAATTAAATTCTGTACTATACTGTTGTATTACTGCCGTGCTGCCCGAGGGGTTGGGTTGTGGACAAGCGCTTTTCGCTCAACTTTTCCTAGAAAAGTTTAAACTGATGTTTTCATGAATACAAAGAGAACGAAAATGTTTTACAGTTTATAGTTTACTTTTACTTTGATTCTTGAAAAATACGGCACTATTCCACACGAGTAACATAATTTCAACAGCAAAACTATCATCATCAGTCAGTGGTAAACTGACACATTTGGTTATTTAATTTTTAAAAATAGAACCATAGAGACAACAAAAAGAAAGTGCGGCAAAACAAATAGAACGGGAAAAACAACTGATGCTGAAAGCAGCAGAAAATGTAATTCCCTAAAGTTTAGTGCGCCGGTGCCGGCTACCATATATTTTGCCGGTATGACGTCATCGTACAACATAGAAGCGTAACTTTTTTTTTAATATTTACGCTCCCAAGTATTTTTTGTGTTACAGCAGTCAGTGAGGCGGCGCGGCGTGCACTTGATTGATTAACTCGATGTTATAATATAAAACTTGTTAAAACTATGACAGGGACGAGATTGGTAACAACAGATTTTATCTTTAAAAAAATTATTAAAAATTTTAAAATTATTCTTCTGGAAACTAGATGTGGGATGTTTCTTTGAACCTCCGGCGTATCCTTTAATCCGGACTCGAATTAAATTTTGTTTTTGTTATCCATGTGTATTTTAACTTGCTTTTAAACGCCCTGCACACTTTATGCTCCATTTTTAAGACACCCCGTACCGTACGATATTCAATATACACTGTAGATGAAAGCAAACTAAAGATTTGACAACAAAAACATAAACAATGTGGAAGATGAGAATGATTCGACAACTATGTATAATAGGAAGAAATTACAGTATTCACAAAACAATAATAAAATAAAATCAATGCATACTTGTAACAACTAACCCATTCTCATTTCGTAACATCATAACCAAACGAAACAAATGCAGATGAGTTTAAATTCAATCACTTTATTGTATTCTTGTAAAGTGCAGATATACTTAAAATTACATTAAGTACACTCATATATTCTACTTCAGGTATTCAATTTTAAAATTGTTGACCTCAAGCGCAGTAGTGATATAAGATACATGTGAGGTATCACTCATACAAACGTATTAAGCTTTATTCACATGGAGCAACTTGAACCATCATCGTTCATCATTCTCAATTCTCTTATCCTCTATGGACTTCAAGTTAACACACCGTGCTTAATGCTTCGGCATGATCTGGCATTATTGCAAATGAAAATGAACATTTCATGTTTTATTTTTATCAATTAAATCTTCCATCTAAAACACGATCACAAAAAAAATCAATTAATAATACCTAGGACCGGTCGTAGTAAACCTTGGTAAGTTTCAAATTAGTTGCACTAACGCTAAACTGTAACCGATTAACGATTCAGTGTTAAATCTGCGTACCTCAAATTCATGTAGAAACACGCAACTTTAATTAGAAAAGTAAAATCTAATCAAACTTCCACCAGGGGGTTGCGAACATTAATGAGCTGCAAAATCGACTAGCAATTTATATGTAATAGGGAATTCTGGAGCGATCTACGTTCCCGCTGATATGAAAAATAAACTTTCTCGCTCCACTTAGATGCAAAAACAGGAAACTTAAAAGCATTGACCCTGCTTGTTAGATGGTATTTTTTAGGAAATTTATTCGATAAAATAAGAAATTGCTTTTTTATTTCCCTTTGAAAGAGTATAAACCCTTATTAAAGTTTATTTCTCGACAGTGTAGCAAATTAATTTCCGGTAACGTTTCGAACTTGCCACCTTCAGGAATAGTTTAGTTATCTGTTTTTTATTCTCCTTTGAGAAAGTAGGTACAAACCTTTATTAAAACTTTTGTTTCAACATTATGTAAATATTGGAGTATTGCAGTCTGGCGAACTAATTAATTTTCTGCATTGTTTCAAAACTCTCATCTTCAAGAATATGCAGTATAGCTATCTAAGAAAATCGATTCTCATTGCCTTTAGAGAGAATACCAACCTATATCAGTATTTCTTTTTCGACATAACATGTAATGTTGGAGTGTGCAACGCGGCGAATTAATTTTAAGCGACATTTCGAGACTCCCGTCTACAGTAAATAGCTTGATTATCTTAAAATTAATTTTAAACGTTCAGAACGGCTTTCTTCATTAATCCTCTTAAAATATGAATTTACACCATTAAATAAAGTATTATATCCATAGAACCGCACCTTTAACAACCTTGAAGACGACGATAAAACTAACCCCAAAACATAATGTCTAATGGAACCCTAACATGGAACAAAATTTATTAACATTAAATTTTAACAACATACATTCAACAAGCTAACAACTGTTTGCCAAATCTACCAACCTACACTCCAACATGGTTACAATAGATCTTCTCCAAAAGCAGTTTTGTTTTAGAATTGTCACATTGTGTTATATTCTCAAAATACAACCGCACTCGGATTGTGGTAAAGGCGTTATCGATAGCGACAAGCAGGGAAATGAGCACCTTGATCAGGAAACATGGTCTATAGAGGTGCTGTTTCGTAACGGCGTCATTAGTGTACACGAATGTACGACGCTGAAATATCGACACTATTAGGGGATTTATTGGTGTCTCGAGTTGTCTCGAGCTTAATAAATGCCCGCATGCTTAATACTCAAAATACCACAAATCATTTCAATTATTTTAATAAAGTTGTCTCATTATACGTAAATTTTTCGTCGGTTTTATTAATTTTATTTTCGTATCACTGACGACCGTTGGTGATCTTCAAGAATGTTTATTAATTGTATAAAGACCGGCCATAAATAATATAATTATCTTAAGTATGCATTAAAAGGCAACTCGATATAAAACAGATTGAAACAAAATAGGCGTCGGCCATTAGGATAATAATATAGATAAATTTTATTATCAATAATCTTAAGTTTTATGAACTACCTACGCGTAGGTAATAACAATTTGAATTGATATTATCGAGCTTTCGACCATTGGCATCTTTCAAAGATATGAACTCGCCCATTGTTCAGTAGTCACTGAAAAAAACCAAGATTTTGAGCATCTAAAAATAAATTACATTCAACGATTCAGATGCTGCACCATCTGGTTAAGTTTTAAATCATCAGATTATTTTATTCGGTCGTTAGAAGTTTTCATTATGTATTGATTTTAAGTTTTTGTTTCTTCAATGTTATAATATAAGCGAGCAACTTTCTGTTTTTAAGCCCTCATAAAAACGGCATGCGTGTCTTTTCTTAAACATTACCTTTTATGGTAAATATTGTACTTCTACTTTATTGATAAAACTTTCGACTTCGAAAGTTTAAAGGAAACACATGTCTTTGACCTCCTTCTAGGAACTCAAAAATTGTTAAACATGAGTAGGTTATTTTGGACAGTTCTAGAACCTCCCCCCACTACTTGGTGGTCAAGGCCAGTCATAAATCATGGTCAAGGCCACCTCCCACCACTAAAACTTGAGTTTCAAGGTCATTGATCAAGACCACCTCCCCCCACCACGAAGGTCAACTTGCAAGACCAGCAAATATAATTGAAAAGCAAATGGAATAAAATTTGTTTAATTGCTATAATACATAAACACACCACAAATTAAACACACCTACTAACATGACCGTGGATGGGTATGTATCTGGCAATGTGCGCACCTTATAACTTTTTTTAATTTGAAATTTTTGAAAATTTTGAAAATGTGCAAATTTTTAAAATTTTAAATATTTTTAGTTGATAATTTCTTTTATTTTGATAATTTTTGAAAATAAATAAAACTGTAGGACTGTTTGAAAATTATGATAATTTTTGAAAATTTTAAAGGTTTTAGAAAATTTTCAAAATTTATGAAAGTTAAAGAAATCTTCAGTTTTAAGAAAAGTAATTAAAGTTTTTTGTTTTTGGTATTTGTTAATTGTAAACAACATTTATTCCTTGAAATTGAAAATCGATTTCATTATTTGATTTAGTCTTTATTTTGGGGATTATCCAATTAAACTGTTCAGCTGAACGACTAAAAGGAAATCTTCCAGAAATGCGTTCTCAACAGAAGATTGTTCCTATTGCCATTTAATATGTTTATACAGATTTTGAAGCCGAAATTCGTAAATGTTTTAAAAAACAAAAAATTGATGGTGGGGAGGGGGTGAAAGGGAGATCTCGTTTGCGCAGATCGGCTATTCGACATGCGTAGAATACGAATCTAAAGTTTTTTTTTGAGCGCGTCTATTTTGAAATACAACACCCCTCCCCACCCACATTTTTTTCCGCTGAGCACCGTCATTTTTTTGCTGTTTCATCCCACTGAAATTACGAATCTTTGAGCCAAATTTGGGTTTTTTGCTTTAAGAAGTCTGGACTATAAAGTGTATACAGACACACTCAGACACACCCACACACACACACACGCGCATACACCTGCGTAGCGTCCCCTTTATCGGTCTCCCAAGGCCCTAAAACCTGCTTATTAATCAATTTAGATTTAAAATGTTTGGCATAAAAGTACCTTCCAACTCATATATCGGCCAGTAAACCCAAAGCGAAAAAAACTTCGCTAAATAAACGCATTTGGTCCAAATCCAAAATGACGATCACAATACTTTCCTCTGTAGCTATATTTCGTATAGCGAGGAAGGTAAAAATATTTCTCCGCGTTAGAATTGTCATAACAAAACTACACTCATTGCTATGCAACACGTTTTCCTAATTTGTAACTAGCTTATTTATCAGTTTACTTGTGGTAGGTAAAACTGTTGAGAAATACGTTAAGCACGAGAATAGAAAAAGCTAGAATGTATGAAGTTACAATCTTACCTTTTATGTACCTAACTACGAGGAAGACACATGCGATTTTTATAGTAAATGATCTATTTTGCCTCTACGACAATAAAATGTCGGTAACTCATTTTATAGAAAAAATGGAAATGTTTTGTTTCTCCACATAGCAATTCATACACAAATACAACAAAAACGTTGTTTTCCATTACTTTATTATTCATGTTTCATTGTGATCAATAAATAAATAGATTTCGCAGTTTTCTTACATTTGAAAAAAAAAATCATGCACATCAGAAAGAAACCATTGAAAGATAGGTATAGTGATAGGAATTGTGTGATCTTATACCTAGTCATTTTCGGCACGTAAGACGTTGATACAAAAATATCAAACCTAACAATTTGTAACGTATAGGAAAGTCGAGGAGAAGTGCTTCAATTATTTTTTTAAACTAAACGTTTCGCTGATTGTATTCGGCACCCAATTCCTTCCAAAACTATTTGTAGTTGCAACAGTCGTTCAAAAACGGAACGACTTTAAGAATACAGGTGCTGTCAGAAGCCAAAAGTGCTTCACGTTAAAGCAAAAATAATCGAGTTTTTAATTTTTGGCTAAAAATATTGTTGATTCAAATAGAGACCATTAATTTTTAAATTTTCAAAATTCAGAAGACGTCACAGAGAAGTCAAGCGATTGAAAAAAAACAAATTGTAGCTCATCCTAAGTAGCTCTATTAGCTCACAAAAAATGTTATAACAAAACACATGATCAATTTTTGAAAAATATTTATTTACATCTTCAGAATTTCGAAATACATTTAACTTTACAGATTTTACGGCTTCTAAAATACCTTCGAACCATTGTATTTCCATAAAACTATTACTATACCAAATTATAAGCCAATCTAGCTACTGATTTTTGGCTAAACAAACATAAAATTCAAACTATTTAAAAACTCGTACATGTACCGGACTCCATTGTGACGTTAGATAACTTGCAAAAAAACTAGTCTGCTTTGCAATCATATTATATTGTGTTTTCGTTGCTTTAAATTTAGAAAATTATTATTTTGCAAAGAATGAGCCAAAAAACACGTGTAACTTAGGTTACCGAACTGCTGGATTTTTTAAAGGATTATTTTGCAATCAAGTAAAGAAAATTCAAACCCCTTTAGTTCTCACAAGAACTTGTTGAACTTGTTGAACAAGTTCTTGTGAGAACTAAAGGGTTTTGAATTTTCTTTATTTGAATTTTCTCACAGTTGCTCATTTATATTTATTTGCAATCAAGGGTTCTTCTATAGACATAATGGTACCAAATTGTCTATACATATTTTGAAAGAGATGAACGTAATTTTGCATCGCGAAATTAATACAACAGTTCAGAGGAGAAACTCTAGCTCATTCTTATTCTTTTCAGAACTACAATAACACCCAATACTTATCATCATAAAAGTCTTTCCGTATCCCCTTATCTGGTCGTAATTCACATTCTTATCAAGTAAATCAAATTATGTTTTTACAAATGATTAATCAGGGACAAAATAATTAATTGAATCCATACATATATAAAAGATCAAAGGGTATTTTTCTCCGGTTCCTCCAGCGGCTACCGCTTCACCAATTTGGACCATTTTTTTTTCAATGAAAGGTCTCTATTCCAGATGGAACATGAAACATTTTTATATTTTTATTCTACGTCGATTTTTCAATAATAATTATTTTAATTTATAATATATATGAAAGTCTGCTAGACGCGCTTCACTTGAGGCGACATCTACACTAACTCCGCGTCTCATTATTGGAACTAATGCATCCCGTGACTTAGCATTTCGCCGGGTCGGTCAATGCTGAGTCTGCCGTCGAATTTCGGCGAGGTAGCACTAGTAATACTTAATACTCCGTACAGGTAACCCCATTTCACCGATACTGGTCGTAAGTTCAAATCAATAGGAAATAATTATAAGTTCTGCATAGCAAATAAAAATAAAATAGTTGCATCTCCATAAGCTCATGCAAGGTCGATACCAACCCTATAAATTCCAAGCAGGATCATATATCAACGATTTCGCATCTTGCCAAAAATAATCACGCACTGGAAATAACCGATAAACATCGGTGTTTTATCTTCCCATTCAGACCGCGAACACAACAGTCACGAAGAAACACCCACATACAATTGTATAAGATAGGATCAGAATATAGAAGAGCTCAGGGCAGATATCGATGCGATACAAGATCAAGAGGGCGGTAGGTAGATGGTACATAAACGCTAACTGATGATGTTGGCCCAGGTCTAGACAATTCAAATCAGAGATAATTATTGGTTTACCGTACAACTTAGCTAAAATATATTTCTTGGGCGACACAGGTTTCTTTGAAAATAAAAATGAACATTGAGATCACGAATTTAGCATGAAACCAATAAAAAAAAATAGAAAATATTAAAAATTTGTTGCTTTCCTAAAAAAAATCTTGAAAGTTTTCTGTTTGTAATAACTCCGAATTTTCTGTGCAGTACTAAAAAATAAAAAAAAGTTGACCGACTTAACATTACCAGGTGGAAAAGGTCAAGTCTGCAAAGTAAATTATCTCATATTCCTCGGCAAAGTAGGGTAAAATGCGTGAATATAGTATCCATTTTCCGACATCAATATTTTATAACATAATTAGTAGGTACATTGCAGACACGGGACTGATTTATATACTTTCAAGCGAAACTCGGTTAGCTACAGAAGCTTTCAACTTCAATAATGCTTACAAAATTAATATTTAAGATCAGGTAAGACCAGAAAATCATTTTGTAAATGGAAAACGTTGTAAGCAAGAAGTAAAGCATTTTCAACAAAATCGTGAAATTAAAACGTTTAAATTTATTCAGTTTTATGGAATCGGAATAGAATCGACGAGAAATTGTAGAAGTAAATCACGTAAAATAGACAAATAGCATTAGAAATAATCAATTTTAATTTACAAAAGTGGTTTGTGTTTACATAATTTGCGTTTAATGCATTCTCAATAAAATCGATTTCTTGGTAGCAGCACGAGTACATTAAGAGCCGTCTGGTAGAGGCAAAATCATTACATTTACATTACTGATTAATTCCAATAGTGGTCATTCATTCTAAATGACCATCCATTAAATATTGTTTCAATGTCACATAAAAGATTTATAAATTATTATTAGATAAGGTATTGATTTAGTTTTAAACAAATTTAGATTTTCAATTGCTGACGCTTATTTTTATTAAATAAAAAAAATATAAAAAAAGGTTTCTTTTATCTTAGAGAAGACTCTTGACAAAAATTGGTGTTTTTAAGTTCTTGCAAGTGTGCATTCACCAACAGGCTATGATTTGATTTTCCCCAAAACAGCGATGTTCCCGTGAAGCCTTCTGTGAAGTTTTAAATTCCTCCACTCTCAGTAGAGGCAAATATTAATTTCATGACAACATTCGATTTACGGAGTTTGACGAAAATACATGTTTTGGACTTTTAGCAAAGGGTTTTTAAAAATTGTCAGTCGGTGTGTGGGTGGGTAGGTAGGTAAGAATGTCTGTATGTGTGTGCAGTGTGTGCCTCATATATCTCCTAAACAGACAGACCGATTTCGATGATGTCTTCTACATTCCGAAGCTCATCTAAATCGGTCAAAAATTCATGGATAAAATAAGGTTTCAAACAAGCTGTCGGGCAACCACCACTATACCTCCCCTGCTGCTTATTTTCCTATTCTCTGATACCAACTTCTACATTACTTTAAATATTTTTATACTCTTTGAGCCTCGAGCAAATTGAAGCGTCAAGCTGCAGCATATACGGTAGCGGGAGCCGAGCGGCAGTAAATGGTGAGACAGGTGGAAGGGATCCGGATTTATTATATATAATTAAATGCATAGATAGTGAATTAGTATCCAAATATATTCTTTTTTTTTCTATCTTATGGTATTTGTTATGTCATTACTAGAACTTAGCGTTGCAAAGCGTACTATATTACTAGAACACATCACTAGATTTTCTCTTCGATAAATGCGGTCTATTTTCAATAACAGAAAAATTTCGAAACTGTATTACAAGACTTTCTTCTAAACGTTATTTTTAGTTTGTGTTAGCCTACATTGATTTGTTGTAGTTGCATTTGTCATAAATTGCAAATTTCCTCTAAGGATCCATCCCCATTTCTCTGCTGATCCTTTATTCATTTATGGTGAGGAACGAGTTACTTATATTAAGTCGAATCGGATGTGGCACGTGCAAGTAGATTCTCATGTGCTTAAACCAATATTGCGTGTTTCAGGCAGGATTCTTGGAAAATTTTAAGCTTTCATCACCTGGCCAAATAAACGATTTCTAAGCCATTCCATTAATATAAAAATCGTAATAAAAACCACCGAAAGTTATCCAGGAATGCAGCTATGAATCTGTTATAAGGTCTCGTCGAAATCGACTTAAATCTCCATAAATCTGGTGACCATTCAGAGATATCTTTTGATTTAATCGCCACACACGAGCTTTCACCGACATTTAATTTCGTTAGCTGGCTGTGAATTCTGAAATATCTGATGGAAAGGCATCCTTATTAATGGCTATTTATTAGTACTTAACGGGGTAACGGCGTACTTACGAATTAAATGTCCTTTCTTAATGTCACTGGCTATAAATCTACCGTTTAATGCTTAGGCTGAGCCATATAATGCAAGAAATTGGGCGCTTTCAGAAACACAGGAGGTGCCTTTGTAAACTGGTAGCGTTGGTGTTTATCGAGCGAGTAACTCGAGGATCTGGAATTGTTTTCCCAGATATTTCAAACTTTCTCTAACTGAAACTTAAGAAAACACACCTCTGCGTTTGCCTTGACCAAAACACCTGAAACAACTCGAAGAAACGTACGCCAAATGATATATTAGACATCATAATGCAACTTTAACGAACTGTTTTTGTCTATAATTATATATTTCCTTGCAATTTCGCATTTGGTTGTTGATTTTTTTCAATCAACGTGGTTGTTCGATGCGAACAGATTCATTATTTTTAATTACCAATCACGGTGTAAAACAAATTATGAGCCACGTTCTTTTGAAGGTAGTTAGTGAAGGATGTACAAGTTGTTTAGCTTGTTTATTTTTAAACCCGCAGCTTGCGAAATATGAATTATGACGGTTTCATATTTCATGATATTTTTAAATTGCCGTTTATTACAAGGTGGTCGCTTTTTATTTCGGTTTTCTTAGTAGTCCTGCTTTAACGTAAATAATCTTCTTCGAGAATTGCTTTGAGGTTAACACCTACTATAACGAGAATGATGAAGTGACTTTCCAGAACGTCGGGGTTTCAGAACGCTTCCAGTTGTTTATAAACGTAGCTTACCAAGTTATTTCTCGTAAATAATACGAATAGAAAGTTCCTAATTGATAATTGCTTTATTACCTGTGACTTTAGTAAAAAATACATTAGAGTTATTTAGAGCCATTCTGCATTAGTCATGCTTGGAGGATGCGTTTGTGGTGTACAGAGTTAATGGCAGGAAATAATATGAACGGGTTATTAACGCCTGTATTGATGAAAATAAATATATCTTCTTACACAAGAGAAGCTGCTAATAACATTTGTGAACCCACCCAAGATTATTTTAACTCGAATGACCTTCAGAGAAAAAGACCACCTTAGAGAAGAAATTAGTTTGCCAGAAATTTTAAAATGAGTAATTCTAATTGCGTGAAAATTAGTAACGCCACCTTTCTAATAGCGACTGCAAATGTGTTATACTTAAATATCACCAAGGTTAATAATACCCAGAAAAATCGTAAAACATAATTACAATACAGCAGAATAAAGTATTTATAAAATAAACCTAAGGTTCGAAACGTAGCATTGCATGTGAAGAGTAAGTGCAGATATAAAGAAAAGCTCGCTAGATTGGTGGAACAGTTTGTAGGCGTATAATAAAAAGAAAAAAGAAAAATGTAGACAAAGCACGGTGCCATTCGAGAAGAATAATGTCACCATTACAAAACAAATAAGAACACAAAAGCTTTAGCATTCAATTTAAAATATATTAGAAAATTTGTTAGAATCTAGCGAGGTATTTGTAGAACGTGCAATTAAAAGGATGTTTGTTTTTATAATAATATGTCTGTCTACCAAAAAAACAAAGTACTCATATTAGTTAAAAAAATAATTTGGCGGTCAATGGCTGCATAAGTGCGTTGCCCTATCATTGAATATACACACACAGATTAAAAGCATATAATCGAGTATTATCCAAAAAAGTTCAAAGTATTTAACTATCCATCTTGTTTAAATTCAGTAGCATTTGAAAATGACAACAAATGAAAGTTTTTAAAGCATTTAACACTTACAGGTACAACATTCTGCAGATACTCGCTTTTCATTTTTCTGTAAAAGCTATAATAATTCAATTGTTTCCCACAAAACGTTGTACCTTTTAACAATTTACATTACCATAACGCTTGCACGAATCATAAAAAGAATTCGTTTATTTACTTTGATTTTTATGGCCTTCAACGAAGTAAAGCTAGAATTGATAAATACATTTTTATACTCCGAAAAATTTCGTCTGTTCCTGACCGGCAATCTGATTTAAAGATTTGGCATTGAAAATCAAACAGTAACCCAAAAATAAAGCATCGGAACGTGCAATTGTACACAAGTAACGGCTTAGGGGACGGAAGTTCTGTGTTCTGAGATATGTAACGATTCCACTGAGGTATTACCAAAGCCCTCATTGTATTGAGTTTAGATCTTAATGCGATCCCAAGAGAATGGCACATAAATATAGCAAATAGAATGTGAAATGTCAACTGTGGAGCGCATTTTTTATTATGGATGGAGAAATATAAGAATTCACTGTTCTGGTTTCCCGTGTGATGTAATAGGGCAACGGATATTGCATATTGTGAGATAGTGCAAATAACTTTGTAAGTGAAGTCGGATAACCAATTTTATTTAATATGTACTATTTATTTTTCTTCAACGCAGTGTGGGATGGCGATAGTACTTGTAACTAATTTTGCAATTTATTTTAAATGGCATACACTACTTTTAATGTTAGATTTAAAACCATTAACAATTAAGTATTATGAATTATTAAAAGAGCTTGAACTACCTGAGGTGATTTAATAAAACCCTTCGTAGCATTACAGTTGTGCTTACAGAAAATAGATTTTTTTTATATATTTAAAGTAATCTGTGAATAGTACTCCTTATCAAAAACTTGACTAAACAAGGTACATCTATTTATATTTACTGTCTAATATCATAAACAAATATCATTAACCATATTTTTCAATATATTAACACAATAACTTGAAAACAGCTTTTGTATCATTATCTTTCAACAACGACAGAAAATATTGTTTACATAAAACCATAATAATAATACATTAACACACCCAACCTACATTTACAGATTTTTTTAATCTTCTACCATTTCCTGTTGCATTTATTCTATAAAACGCCTTAAAACTTTATGTATTACTCTCAATATAAATATTACCGTAAAACAAACACTTGGAAAACAATTTTTTATACCCTACATTCCATGAGCAATTTATCAATGAATGTAAATTTACTGAACCCTATTGTATCTATTATTTATAGACAAGTTCTAGTGAAAAACATAATAATCAATGCAAGGACAAATAAATATCTCATAACTTTGCTTCTGGGTAGTTTACAACTAGTTCAACTCCACCTTCCTGTGGTTTAAATATTAAAAATTAGATTACAACCAGTTTTATTATTTTGCTGTTGGTCGATAAAAGATCGATTACACTGCGATATTCACATCTAATTAAATATTCCACAATTATTTCATCAATTTAAAAGTAAAGTTTTTTGGGGATTGTTTGTAAACTAAAATTATGGAAGAACAGCTGGTATTTCCGTTAATTAAAAATAAATTTACGTGATTTAGAAATAACTGTGGTAATTTTTAATTTGTGTTATGTATAAGTTACTTCATTATGTAATTCTGAAGTTAATTTCTCTAATTTTAAACTATGTTAATTCCTAGTTCTCTATACGTGATAGTAAAGAGGAAAAAAACTTCAATTTTAAGGTAATTTTGTTAATCCAAAAATAATACTACGAATTATAGGTGTGACTGGGAAAGGTTCGACCAAAAGTCGGTTTCGGTGTCGAATTCTACACATCTTAAATATAGAAAATGGACTAAAAACGTCGCTGGTACTTTCCCATACTTTTTACGTTTTAAGTATTCTTGCGCCAGTAAGTGATCGAAATTTACATATACTTACACTCGCAAAGAGATCTGTAACGAGACCCATTCGTCCGCCCGCTCCAACCCCAAGACGTTGACATGGCATTGAGGATTGCCTACTCACATAAGGCGCTAGCTAGGTATTGCGCTTCCGACTTCAGACCAAAAATGGTTATAAATACTCTACTTGAAAAGTTGTCAAAAATATGCAAAACATGAAAAATATATTCTTTAAG
The DNA here is from genome assembly GCA_958336395.1 of Ctenicera cuprea. Taxonomy (NCBI): domain Eukaryota; kingdom Metazoa; phylum Arthropoda; class Insecta; order Coleoptera; family Elateridae; genus Ctenicera; species Ctenicera cuprea. The sequence continues at coordinate 43,434,865 of OY284494.1, forward strand.
TTAAGCTCATTGATATGTGTAGTAAAATCACATAATTTCCAGAAGCGCGTTGTTTATCTTAAAAAGTATCGAATTTTCTGTTTAAATAGTCCATTAAACTATTAAACGTTTATAACGCTTGGCCTTTGCATTTTTCAATAATTCATTAATTAAGTTTAAATTTTAAAAAAGGTGTGGACCGTTTTTGAGGAATATTTGTTTGAAAATTTCCAACATTTTGAGAACCTGCTATTTTTACAATTTTCATATCTACAAAAATATTTTACGCCACATGATTATACTTATTAAGGGCTATTAAATTATAATTTTTAACGATTGAATATTTTCAAAAATAGTAGTAGTGGCCTTCATTTTGAAAATATAGCATTCGGTAAAAAGTATTTCATTTGCCTTTATATGTACTACGATATGTTTTCAAAGTTTCAAAGAAAATACATAATACGAAAAAACTCCCACATAGAAAGTGTGATAGAAATCGGTCACGCGTGTCCAGAGATATAGAGGAACGAACGCATTCACCCACCCACAGACAGACTTTCTTAAAAAGCACATTGTTGGGTTCCTTGGGCCCCAAAACGTGTATTACCGTTAAAATATGAGATTCGGAAGTTTCATTAAATAATTTTTCATATTTCAGTAGCAGTACGGGAAAGTAAAAAAGTTTATGCGGATCCGAAAACGCTTCGCTATGGATTTTCAATAAGAGGGACGCAGTAAGCGTTTTTTATGATCAGATTTCATAGTGACTGCATTTTTTTTAAATTGTGTGTTCTGGAATTGGTCGCTTAGCTTTATTTTTTTTAAATTTATTTAGATTTTAAAATCTTCAGAAATTAAACACTATAAACAGTATAGAGGATTTGTAAACTTCAAATATTTAGCAGTTCTGAATTATCTTTGTTATTTGCCGGCATATAAACTCTGCTTTAGGGTTTCACCAAGACAAGAAATCTTGTCTCGATGAGTAACTCCTGTCTTGTCTTGATTATCGAGACAATAATTTTAATATTTCTTGTCTTGTACATTTTCTCGGTGTTAATTTCTTGTCTTGATTCGAGAGTCTTGAAATTTCTCGATGCGCGGGGGAATACCCGAAATGTTAATGTCAAGAATGGCCCGGGATATTTTAAGTATTCAGGCAATATCAATACCTGCAGAAAGATTATTTTCGAAGGCAACACTTACTATCAGAAAAGAGCGAAGCAGACTGACTTTCGACTCGGCTCAATCCATATTGTGCTTAAACTCATAGTTTGATAACAAAGAAATATTTTTTAAATAATTTTCACTTTTGTATTTAATCGTATTTTTAATGTTTCGGTTTTATAGAAAAAAATACTATGTGTTTTCAAGCATTTACTGCATCCATATCAGTTTGTTAGTAGTGTAGTTTATAGTAATAATGAATCTGCTTTGCATCATTTGCGGTTTTTCATGATTATACCCTATCCTTTCAAGATCAAGAAATTATCGATAATATTTCTTGATCTTGAAAATTCTCGACCAAGTAAGTCTTGATCTTGTCTTGATTTTAATAAAGCAGTCTTGTCTCGATCTTGTCTTGAGTCGAGACAAGATCAAGACAAGAAATCTTGAAAATCGAGGGTCTCGTGAAACCCCACGTCTGCTTGCTGAATGGCTTAGACCTCACCCCTGCCGTTTTAGGTACTCTTTCAAAAAAACTTGGATTTTATGGGGTTTTAAAGACGAGTTGTTGACCCTACATTTAGGGCGTACTTAAGTGCTAAAATACTCACATCTGTTAGCAATTTCCTTTCCATTATGTCAATTTGGACCGACTTCTACGAAAGACTAATTGTAAAATATTTAAAAATTTAGCTTATTGTTACTGAAACTGCAAAAGTAAAACTTTTCAATAAGCATCACATTAAATCTTAATCGGATATGGTCGTCTCGTCGGTATTTTTAAATAAAATAAGTTTTATTTATTGGACCCGTTAAGCCTGTTTAATAGAAAAGCCGCCCGGTCCGGCCTGTATGTGCCGACAACAGTAGCCAGGACCGTCCGGCCCGCTCGACCTTAGCTCGTCGGGCTAGCCCGGCCCATGTAGGGCTCTAGAATCTTTACTTTCGACAGTATTACTCTTAAATTAGAGGGTCTTATTTTGCATGGCATTTCCTTGATAGTTGATATTACTTTTTTGTTGCGATACAGTTAGAGCAACTAGTGAAAATACTGAAAACAGTTTAAAACTATAGTGTTAATCAGCATCGGTACTTTAAATTTCCGCTGAAAGAATGCAGAAGCAGGTGTTAATTGGTATAAAATTAATTAAATTACTTTATAAAAAAAACTAAGTCCTTATAAGTTGAAAGACTATGTACAGTTAAATTACGTTGAATTAGCATATTATTATGGATGGAACTACCAAATACAACTCTGTACTGTAATAGAAACAAGCTTGGGTATCGCGAAATTACTTTGTAATTAGGAAAATTGAATAGTTAGGTATCAATAAAATTTCATATAAGGTATCTCTATTTTCAGTAATCAACCCTTTCTATTTTTAATATTCTTTGCCCGCGGCTGGCTAATCAACCCTGTTACTACAAAATATTTTATAAACGAAAAAATCACCCTTCAGCGATATTAAATCAACTTTTTCTCAGGTTCAACAAAGACTGCAGATCATATTTCTTAATTTTCTAACATCCGACACCCGGAATCCCTGAGCGCGTAATCCCTGGATGTCAACTAAGCCTGGCCGCATTCCGACACAGATTAGATCAGAACATCGGCGCTGTTTGACAGCTCGTGTCAAACATCGCGTGGAGCATTGCACTTTCATCCCGCTTGCAAACACTCGGCTTTGTGGCTCCTGTCGGGATTAAGTCGTGCTGTCGGATCTTTCAATAGTTTTCATGCAGCACCCTTCTACTCTGTAAAATGCAACCGAATTTGAAGAAATATTTCATTTTTTCCTCTTCGAAAAGTTGAACGGTCTAAATTAACTCTTGAGACTATCTCCACGGCTTTAGCTCTCTTTGGGGATGGCTCTGAGATTAAAGGTAGGTTAAACATGAGGGTTAGGAAATTCCAAATAAAAAGAAATTTAACCCAAAGACTTGTTTGGCTGAATCAAGGGAATTGCTAATAAAGAATTCAAGGAAATATACCCTAAAGTCATTCACAAACTTTTACAAATTAAATCAGAGTAGCTTTCATCGATCCTACTCAACCTTTAGCTCCAGTTTCGTCTAATCACATATGGTTGGTTAATTTAAAACAAAGTAAGTGGAATACTTACGGGTAGCTTACTTTCAAAATTAGCTTTGAGATTATTAAAACTCTATTAATTATCTTCTAAATTCATTATAAATTCAATAAACATAAATTTCTTACAACAAACGGAAAGTGCATACGACCAGAAATTTTTAACTTTGTTGAAAACCTAAATATTTGCGACAGCCCAAACAAAATGTTTCATATACAGGTTGATTCAGAACACGTGGGACGCACTTTCAGGATGGTTCAGTATCTTAAAACAATGAAAACATTTCTTAGAAACATGGCCCCGGAAAGGTTTTCTTAGGAACTCACAGCATGCTAAAGATGGAACAGTCTGGTCACTTTTTTGTGGATGCGAATAATATTGCACTTTGAAAGAACATTAGCTGAACAAAAAAAACAACACTATGATCCAACAAATTGTCGAAATGTGCTTCGGTAACCTCTAAACAGTAGTTTTCTATTTTCAAATTCTCTTCTTACTATAGTAAATGTCTCTTTTGTTAGTGATTCTGCTTCTATTCCCGGATTATTCGTTTTTTAAGTCCTGTAGAGATTCTGATTCGGTTTTGTATACAACAGATTTTAAATAACCCCACAAAAAAAATTAAAAGTGGCAAGTGGCAATCCTGCTGGCCATTTTATTGGTCCTCCTCTGCCGTTCCACTGAACAAGAAACCTTTCATTTAGAAATTGTCTTCCGGGCATCACATAATGTAAAGAAACACCGTCTTGTTGGAAATGCACTTGTTCTTCATCTGAATGTAAATATCCTTCTTCATCCCGATCAATAATTTCAGTTATGAGAGGATCAATTGCATTTCAAACACGTTTGAGTAAATCTCCACGGTTAATTTTTCTTGGAGGAATAGGGAATGACCAACAATTTTATTTCCCAATATTACTGCCCATACGTAAATTTTCCGAGGCCACTTAGTCACTGGCTATGTCCCTCTGTAAAGATTTCGTCGACCATTTCGTCGAACCAGTACCAACAGTTATGTTTATTACCCGAACGGGCGTTATTGTTTATCATTTCGGTCATAATTTCGCAAAACTCAAGTCCCGAATGTTATTTGGATGAAATTTTCTGTATTTTCAAAATTTTGTAATTGGAACTACTATTTAAAATGCCAATAGCAGCAGAAAGTTGGTGGACAGACTGCGTTGGATTCAAAGCTACTTCACCCAAAACTTCAATTTCTGCGACTTCGTTTCACACTCTGGGCTGCTGACGCTTTTTATTGGCTGCGGACCCAGATTCTCTAAATTTTGCAAGCAATTCGATCACATACTTATGAGATATATGTTTATCGACATGCCTTTCATCAAAAACGGCAGCTGTTGTTCGAGAACACAGCTCCGTTAATGAAAATAATTTGGATTTTTTCGGCAAACGAAAAAAATAACGTTGAATTAAACTTGACTTGACTAAACTATAACAATCGACTGACAATACTATCAAAACAAGAGAACAAAAACAAAGCGACACTCAATTTTCTTTTTATGGCACACGTGTTTATCAAATACGATTTTTGTTAAATTTGTTTAAACCATGGTTGGGAAGTGGATTGTACGATTTCTATTTTTAATTTGTTGTTAGCATTTTCAAGCGCTTTAATTTTGAGGTATCACAAGGAGTATGTTGCAGTTTAATATTTTTAATTTGGGGTGTCTGGGAATGACAATATCTTATTTTATTCCGAAGTTATTTAAGGCGAATCGTTATAAAAACGATACCCGATATAGAAAAAGAAAGTAGAATCGTCGAATACTATACTAAATTACCTATTTTCGGAAAGATGTAAAAGTACCGATTTGTGATACTCACCTGAAACAAACAAAAATCATTAATAACACGAACAAACGATGTTATTTGATTATTTAATAAGTCATTAAAACTTTTTATAAAACATATCAATTTTTTTTTTACAATCCAATTTTCAAATATTCAATTTAATCCGGTGCTTAAATCGAATTGAATCGAATCTGTTCTATTATCGTGATCAAATGTGATATTAATGAATTCTGGCAATTTATTTCAAAATACATAAAATGCACCTAATGTACTTGTATTGTAAAAAAAATGTTTTGTCCTATTTATTGTATAATTACACAAGTTTGTAGTACTGTGGTTGCGACAGACAACGCCTTTCTTAATGGTACTAAACGGTATTTACAAAAACAAACGACAAAAACAAAATTTCACCAGTCCCCGTAATGCATTTTAAAATGACAAGGAAAGTCACTCAAAACAATTTTAATACAAGCATTATTATTATTACCTAAAAATAAAACAACTTCGGGTGCCAATATAAAGGCGCCACTAATATTACAATGCCATCAAAGACCAATAATAAAGGGCGCCAAAACGGATGCCCTACCTAGTTTTTACCTGAAGCTTGGGCAAATAACTACAACAAAAAAGCAGGCAAAAGAAAAACTATATATCTCTTAATTTCACAATTTCAATAAACACAACTTAAGTTGTAGGTAGAGTTTAATAGAAATGACAAAGTGCAATTTTCTATGTGACAGAATAATTTAATAAAAATAAAATTTTGTAGATCATAGAACACGTTTCATAAAATGCACGCGCCAACAACTGTCAATTTCTATGATATATTCTCCCTTTTCACATTTTTGATACAAAGTATTAATAATTCCTACACACAAAAAAACGCTGTTAATGTCTTTTTAGATCTCATGCCTTTCCTCGAAGGCGGGTTAAAGCCATCAAAACAAATATCTAATTATGTTTGGTTAAAATTTACATTTTTTTTATTACCCAAACGTCAGATCCAAGACAGTATTAATTTTCAGCCTTGTCCAAATCAGCGATTTTTATTTCTTTACTGCCGGATATTTTATTGTTTTTGAAATAAATGGCTTATTATGTAGTTAGTCTTTAATCAACTTTAACAAATTTCAGGCTTCTATTTTTGTAATTTAATTTAAGATATTTTATTGGCTAATTTAATTCTGGCTGCTGTTTGGTTATAAGATATAATCCAATAAAAATAAAAATAAAAGGTTCCTGAAAAATCCGTATAATATTAAAATCAGCATATTATCATGGAACAACAGCCACACCTTCACTTGAACCCAACGAGGACCTTGGACCCAACGAGCACCTTGGACACAACGGCCACCTTGGGCACGAGGACACCTTGGAGATAACGGCCACTTTGGATGGAATGGACACGACGGCAACTTCAGAACCGCCGCACCTTCAGGTGGACACAAGAGTCACGTTGGACACAACGACCAACGGCGTCTAGCAAACACAGCGGTGACCGAAACTAGGCGTTGTTGACTATTGTGTCCAAGGAGGCTGTTCAGTCCACTGAATTAATGTGACCGTTGTGTCTAAGGTCCCGTTGTGTCCACCTTAAAGTGTGGCCGTTGTGTGCAAGGCTAGCTTTGTGTCCACTAGGGGTTAATGGTGGCTGATATGGACACGCGACATAGCCAGTGGCCGTTGTATTCAGTGGCCAATGTCTCCTAGACCCGTTTCAAAGCCATTCTTAAAACTTCTTAATATTCTTTTGGCTAAGCGTAAATATACACTAGTGCATTACCTTGCCTAAAAACACAATTATGTTCAATGTCACAATTACGTAATATTGGCATACCATATAATCATGAACCACCTTAAAATACCGAAGCCATTAGAGACTTAAAAAATTCGATTCTACAACAAAATATGTCGTGAAACCTCATAAATCCATATTTACTTTTGTATAACCCTGTATTTGGCAAATGTCAGGAAATGAGAGAAAAAGTATTAAACGTTGATCAGTATGCTAAGTGTGTTATTGAAAATAATTATTACTGTTGAGCTTCTTATGTAAAATATCAATAGTTGAAACGATTTAGATAACTAGTGATTAACCATAATTAATGCATCCTAAATTGAATTTTATTACACTTCCTGTTTTTACAAGCTTTGCTTGCATGATAACTTATCATAATTAATATAATATTCAAGTTTATTTATCCTCCGAACGTTCTTCCGTTTGTAATATAAAAAGAGGAGAATCCATTTAAAACATATTATTTGTTTCATTTGCAACACCTGTAGGCCATTCGATGTAGACATGCAAATTTATAATTGCCTTTCGCACGCCAAAGCAAACAGAGTATAAATTTAAGGAGAATTTAGTTTTCTCTCTTTATAAACGAGATGTGCAGAAGTATTCAAGCCTACGAAACGCCGCCGAGTAAATCTGTGGTAAATCGGTGAAATATTAGCGCAGCTTTCATCTGCAGGCAGCCATTGAAACTTGAAACTGCGGGGCAGAAAAGGGCATTTAACGGGAATGCGATCTCGCCGGTTTACTGACTATATAGAAAGATGAAAGTGATTGATTTTAGGGTAAGAATTTTATAAGAAGAAAATGACTTTCGGGCTTGTACACGTGGCAAATGACGGCACGCGGGGATTACGTTTTTGTTTAAAATTATGGAAAAGTTAGCTTATAAACGAGATGATAAATATCGACACACTAAACTTTTACCAGAAACTTGACGATGTAGGTCCTTTGATTCTTATCTTTGCGATTAGATTAAGCACGCTACCATAAAAACAAATGTTATTAGTCAGGTATGTGGTTGATATTTTATAGTCATAGTTTACCCCATCAGCCGTAAAGTAACTCAACGACTTCATGGAATAGAAACCGATAACAATCATCTTTCAGCTCAAATTAGAAGTTTATGAAACCTTTTAAATTCAATGAGTTGGTACGTACGGGTGCAACCTAAATCACAGAAAATTAAGTAAATTTTTATTTCACGTATTTAAAAATGCTTTAAAACAACGATAATCTTCTAATTACATTTTAAAAAACCTGTTCTTGCCTTCCTAAATCTCCAAAATGTTAGGTAAGCCATCAACACAAATGTCTTGACACGATTCACTAGTTATATGGCCTCCACCATCCTTGATAAGCATTCCAAGATTAAATAAAATTATTTAATATATAAAAATATAATGCGCAGGTGTAACTAAATATTGGTGACTTTTGTTTTATATACTAAATTGCTATTCCCACTTGTATTTTTGCTTATATTGCTACGCAACGGCACTCGAAATTGTTTATAGCAAAGTGTATTACGTTCTCTGGGCTATATGCGTAGCAAACGCATTTGCACGGGAAAGTGAGTTTGTTCAGAAAAATATATTCGAACAGTCTTCAGAGTAAAACAAAGCAACCCTGCAGCTCCTCCAAAAGGGCCAACCTTATTCGGATAGAACTAACGAACGGTCCAAAACCAAACAACCCCACGAGCCTCTGCAAGAGCGAAGCAGCGGCTACACCAAGTCTTGGCGAAGTCCCTCAGCCCCACGAACTCCTTTTCAAATAAAGTAGCAAGCGCCCGGCAAGTACCACCACCAGAACATACACGACCCTGGTCTAGTCTCTACGTGGACCACAACCTCCTGAAGCCCGGGACCTTTGTTCTTTGTATTAGTTGTTTGTTCACGTTCGATCTTATAATTTTAAACATAAATTTGGTTTAACTAAAATACGCTACAATAGTAAAGGTGTTGACATATTATACTTTTTCTATAGCAACTCTTAAAACGTGCTATTATTAACTAAAATTAGAAGGAAAAGTAGCACTTTACCATCAAGGGTAGATAAAGTAGTACTTTAACAGCAAGGATAGATAAAGTATTTTTTTTTTCTACATTAAATATACTAAATAGCAACCAAAAAGTTATTAAAGCCACCTCATTTTTTCGTGAAACTGTTTTTTTCCTGACACTTTTAAATTAAATTTATCATTGATTTTTCTTCATTTTTTGGTCTTCTTTGACAATTGTTATAGAAAAAAATGTTGTATTCCACACGACAATAAAATTTCATTATCTTCTCGATGCTTATTAGCTCTCGAAGATAAAGTGCAATTTTATCATCTTGTACAATAAACAACTATTATTTTAAGGGTATGCAGTCACTTCCCTCTAAAACAAAATAGCAAATTTAAATATGCAAAAAAAACAAAAAACGGAAAATTTGTAAGAAAGAAAAATCCTCGTAAAATTTCTGGTCATATGTTATTAGTGTGATCCCATTTCGGAGAAGGTAATGTTTGGTTTATTTCGTGCCGCCGCCGACGTGGCATCTCAGACTACGACAGCCCGGCACCAGATAATACTGATGTAGAACATTTAGCGTTCTTCCGTGTTACGAAATATTTTGTAATGCAAATAACAACACTTCTCCGCAAGCTGTTGAAATCAATTGCTGCCACAGCCTTTTGGATAAACAGCCAGAAGCTGCATGCTTCTGCATGTGTTTGTGTTCGAAATAACAGCAGCAGGATTGTATTCCAACAATACAAAGAAATTGTAGAAATCATAAAATACAATTTCTGTGGAGTATTGTAGCGGTCCAATGTACAAGAGAATATGATCTTATATAAAAGCCGCGTAAATATGCGGGCTAGAGTATTAGAGGCTCCTTACCACTAAACGTTGCGACAGGCGATACCGGATTTAATACATAGATTGCAGTGCAGAGTGCAGAATAAGTCACTATTCAGTGAAAGTGAATTAATATATTAATGTGGGTAGTGTAATATACATATGCGTACCTCATCATTATCATTATCAACTTTAAATTTTAAGATGGTAATAATAACGCGGGAAAATATATGAAGACAAAAGAAAATAAATTAACGCCCATAAGCCACAAAACACAAAAACGACGACGCAACTAAAGACATCGCTGTTTCGGAGTTATTGCTACTCTTTTGCTACCCTCTTGTTTGTTTGTTTTTTTTTTAACTTTTCCTAACAGCTACGCTACACTGACGAGCGGTAATAACTCCGAAACATCAATGTCTGTAGCTGCGTCGTCGGTTTTGTTTTTAGCGGTTTATGGCTGGCTCCTTTCAATTTCATGTTCATTGATTATTGAATGCCGGAGTTACACTAAGTAAGAAAATAAAGATGTTTTGAAGAATGTGAGCAGATGTGGTATTTGTAATATTACTCCGTTTTACTTCAGTATGGTTATAAATCTTAAAAGAGCTTCAGGCCCTAAAGCCATAAATCAACATCCAACGTAGGAATAAATAGGCATTTTTGACTATATAGAAAGTAAATTGTAGGAAGGACTTCAAAACAAAGTTTGATGAACTGTCTTAGTACAAGCTAAAACGCCAAACTTTACTGTGTTGTTACTACTACCAAGTATTGTGAAGTGAATCGATTTAAAATTGCATTTTGCAGGACCACTATTACAGGTATAAGCAGTACGTTATATCAAAAAAAAATAGCAATACCTATCAAGGAAATTATTTAACTTGCTCAAAATACTTATGGCATGCGATTTTATTAACAATTATAATTCTAATTGTTTTTAGCATTTAAAACGTAATTATTTAAGCACAACAATAAAAATTAAATATTTATGAAATAAAAAAATGTAAACAGTCACTCAGCGGGAGAATGCAGTTTTTGTCAGTAGGCAATAAAATCTGTAATGAACCTTGCTAGAGGCAGAAGCTTATAAAACGAACCGCCGCTGCTGCAAACCCTATATAGCGACATTAAAATTCCATTTATAAAATATTTAGTAGGCTTGCCGCAAGGCTTTATATATCCCGGGATTACAAAAATTGGAAAAGAAAAACCATAAAAAGGGACTAATATGAAGAATCGCTTCCGAATAACCAAATCGACAACAACTGAGATGTACGAAAAACATTTTCACATACAAATGTGAGGGTTGTTACTCTTTGAAATTTTTGAAAAACAATAAATACTGCTGCTCGCAAGATTGTAATACGTTAAGATATTGAATTTAAAAAAAATTTAGGCCTGAAAAGTTGTTAGGTACGTAATGTGGCGATAAATCGGCGCTTCGTAGTTTTACGTGAAAACTGCTTAGAAATATCTACAACTAAAACCTATCTGCTTAAAATTCAATGCACTTAAAAAGCAATTTTCTATGTATATTGCCTCATAAACCAACCCAAAATTTGACACTTTTTATGACTAACGGCGACATTTCGCTGCCGACCTTCTGAAAATACATAGCCGTAACATTATCTCCTGAAAATGTTATAAATTACATTATGTTTATTGTTCGTGATATACACGCGCATTTAAAGGAAAGCTCTTCTTGGATTGTGGTTGCATGGTGAGAGTTAGACGGTTTAAATTGCCACTGTAGCATTTGAATAATGGCCCATTCATTCCCGATTCAAAACTGAAAGTATCTTTCGGAACATTAAGGAAAATAACACGAAAAACAATTAATTTGCATAGATTACAGCCCTCGCTGAAAACAGTGCAAAATATCAGAAACATAAAAAACGAAATAGGTGACGACATACGCCTGCCCGCCTTAAAAATTAACTGACAAATGAAGGCGCTGAAAATTTAAGATTGAATTTTTTAGAAATCTTCTTCAAGTTTTCTTTCACAGCTTGAAAAAGAATTTATCTTCTGAAAAATTAAGTTTTGGAAGTGACACTGACTCCTGTCTGGGATTAAGACGAAGATACAGTAGAAAAGGTATAACAAGATAATTTACTTTTGCGATTTCGTGATGTAAACATTTTTTTAAACATTAGGCAAGGACGAAATTTAATGTTTTTCGCAATGCTTTTTACGTATAAATTAGTTTTTTGCGGAAATTAAAAAAATGAAATTGAGAATGTTTGGAACTGTCCCATTTCTGTTTCAACTCCGAGAAAAACAGTATTTAAAAAAGTACAGTTAGAAACATGTACTGATTATTTAATAAATGTTCAACACCTTACTCAAAAAATCACTTAAAATGAAATACAGAAAAAACCGTTTCCTTAGTTACAGACTACAAGTACAAGTGCACACTTTACCTGAAGATACTTTTTTGTTTTTTTGTTTCATTTTACATTAAAGATTACCTACCTTTAACGAGCTGAAACAATTACCAGTTTTTACTTCCCTATACTTTTAGTATAGGGAAATATCATTGCATGCAAACGTTCAAAATCTAGAATTTCTGACGGAAAAACATGTCTAAAATCCCAGAAACTCAAAAAAGTTGTTTTCGGAAAATGTCTTGTCTGTGGGTGGGTGGCTATGTGCGCTCCATAAGTCCTAAACGGATGGTTTGATTTCCATGAGCTTTGGAATATGAAAGTACCTCAAAAATTCATCGGGGAGATGAGGTTTAAAAAAATCCGAAACCGGAAGCGGAAGTTACACTTGCCTTTTGGTAGCATTTTCTTTTTTTCAGAAATTGAATTTCAAATCTAATAGAAGACCTCAGGGTAAATCCAACGCTTTTTCCGAACTTTTTAGCAGATCGGGATCAAATTTTCTATCGCAATAATCCCATAGAAACACAATATTACGAGACACAAAAAAAAATTTTAAAAAATCGTTTTAAAATTTTGGAAGTTTTCAAAAAAAATTCAAAAACAGGAAACCCGATTTTTTTTAAATTAAGCAAGTTGATAGACCTATAAATGAGCTACAATTTGGTACTAGCGTCTGGTGTCTTCGACAACAATCGATCCTGACTTGCGCAACCTCGTCTAATATTGGCGCGTATTGTGCAGTGTTAACTTGTCAATGCGGTTGTTTGTAGGAGAATTATTGAAAATTTGGGCTTTATCGCCTATTTACTCAAAAATCATTTATCATAATCAGGATGAAATTTGATATTGGAAATGCCCTAGGGGGACACATTGTTATAAACTAAGAAAATTAATAAAACTACTAAAAATGTGAAGTAAATCAATTTTTACATTAAAAAACTAGCAATTTTCTTTTTATTTTGTAGGCTTGTGAGCTTCAATTTGGTTCGTGTACCAGTTCGCTAATTTTTTTATGACAACTTCTATGATTTTTTAAAATCAGAAATGTATGCCCTTTATTTAATAAACGAGTATCGATAAAACATTTCTGTTTAAAAAGCTAAATTGCGCAAATTTTGGCGAACAAATTTGTCCTTCTGTTTTAGTTTTCTTCGATCCCAATGAACGTTTTTTCATAAAATAAAAAAAATCGATTTTTTTTCTAATACAAAACTTGTTAGGTTTCGAAGTACAATAAGACATGCCCATAAGCAGATCGCGCTAATTGAGCGGGCTGCTTTAAGTACAACGACATTATGCTGAAGCAGCCGCCAGTAGTGAGGTGGCGGATATGGCTTAGCTCGTTGTGACTGCACGTCATATTTTTTCACTGCACGCCCGGTATCTATACAACGTGTTGCATTTTCCTTTTGCAGATTAATATCAATTTGGGTTTGTTTTGTACCGTCGCTACTGCGGGGCTACAACGTAATGCGTAAATACTTTTGCACATAAAAAAAATCTTTTGCAGATATCTTAAAAAGCCGGATAGTTTAAAGGATTTTCGATTTAAGCCAAGTAAAATTTAATAGAATTGATAAAGATTTGGTGTAGAGAGTAATTCTGTTATTTTTAAACAGGATACGAATTTAAGTTGCATTATTTTATAGAAAATTTTGTTTTAGTATTTCTATATAGCGTATTTGTGAATTGTCCCCATCTAGAATATTAAACTACAATTTAACAAACGCATGGATTATCAACGTATGGAAACGTCACATTTCCGTAGTCGATTTGACGGTTGCACGCGTTTAAATGCACTGGTATTTAATTCGAAAAAGCACAACAATTAAAATACAGTTTGAACTGACCTAAAATATTTTATTTAAGACACGTCTCGTTTTAAAGATTCATTCATTTTAGCCGTAATATTACAGCAATAGAAAATTAGAAGAGTTGTTTTTATCAATTGCAATACGAATTTATATAAACAATAAAATGCTAAAATGTTCACAGAAATGTAGACTTAAAAAACCTGAATGCTCTGAATTTGGTAACATAAACATCATTATAATATATGCATGTAATTATACCGTGTGTCCCAAGACTAGCCGAACACAGGTAAATAACATGGATAAATTTTCTTAACTTGCAAGAATAGAAAAATAATGTGTATACCTCATGACGAAAGTTCTTTTGTCGGCAACCCTCGACTTCGTGTCGGTTGAAATTTCTTACTCTAGTGCGGCAAAGTATGACTTTCTACACTTATACAAATAACTATTTTCAAGCAACCGTTTTTCGGAAAAACAACTCATTTAGTGATAATTAAATGAGTTCTTGTTACCTTACTACTGATAAATACGAATAAAAGAATATCTTTTATTACACTTTAATAAAATTAATTTGCTATATACATACAGTGTGTCCTAACAGTTTGCATTTCTTTAATAATGTTTTTCTATTTTGGTTCTTTACTGATTACTTTATGAAACTCATTTGGATTTCATAAAGCAACTCCTAAAAGAATTCAAAATTTAATTTTGTTAGGTTGGTGACAACCATGTGACAACAAAACCTTCACGCGTTATAAACATAACCTTCAAATTGTAAGTTCTAAAAATTAAGATTATTTAGCGTATTTTCCGCTACTTTCCGTAGCTCGGGTGGGGTGCAAGATAATTCTTCTTCCATCTTATCTTCAAATCTTAGGTATTTTAAAAATTAAATCACTTTCAAATTGTTTGTCTAAATTTTAATTTGACAGTAGTTTGAATTGTATGAAATTACTAAATGTCACCAACAGCCACATATCAAAAACAAAAAACAAAATTTTCCTAATCGATTAAATTTTTAAATTAAAATATAAAATAAGGTAATTTTTAACTTTTTTGGACCAAAATAGAAAAAATAGTATAAAATACACGTTTCATAAGACATTTAAGCGCACTTGTCCATTAGAAAACTCACCGCAAGCGGCTCGTTTTCTAACTTGGACGCGTGCTCTAAAATCATGTCTTATGAAACTTGTTTTTTAATATACTATTATAATATTGAAAGTATTAACATAACTTTTACGAAACTCTACGTAGCCTAAAATTATTTAGCATATACAAGGAGCTCCATCTACCAGTAAGTAGAAAACATATTGCATTGATTAAGACATCATGCACAATATTAAATGTTTGGTGGTAGTTCTTCATTATATTATTATTAATGTAACTTTTGAATGTCATTGTTCAGATCGCGTAATTGTCAGATAAATCGCTCTTAATGTAGGCACAGCTGTTAGTAATTCATTGTTGTTATCATTTAATACTAATTCTTTTTCATCGTCGTATTGTGTCAGTTTCTCGTAACTATTAACTTGTAATATTTTTGATAGGTCCTGAACAGACAACTTTGGAACTTTGTATATCTACGAAACAATGATCACTTTTATTTACTTTTCTAAAGTCACGGCAAGATTTATTCAAGAAATGTTAATTTACACTTGGAGTAAATAAAATCTATTTTTGAAGTATTCTCGGCTACAAAAGTTGTCAAGTTCGTCTTATGTAGACGACAACACTAGAGCGAATAGAACAATTGTAAGAGCAATTACTTTCAGTACCGTTGTTGTGTCGGGTGTGACGTCGCGTCGGTTTGCTAACTGCGCTATGAATACACGCATTCGGGAAAGCGTAGTTGTGGAGTTATACGCCAAACTTGTTTATTGCAATCTTAAATTAAATAATTGAAGCTGTAACTAAACCGGAAGATTACCCAAATTTTTACCGAAAACATGCGTTCTTCATCGTTATCTCTAGTCTTGGGACGCATTGAATACAAATTTCTCTCGGAACACCACGCGTGCTACAGAAAAGTGTTTATCGATCCGGATTAGAATATGTATTTGTAAAAAATAACAATATAAAAATTCGTGGTGATTGTATAATATCAATCTAAATTGTAGGCTTCCACGACCGTTGCAAATGACATCTTGGTTTCCATGTTGGAGATGCGTCATCGATACTGCTACTGCCGACGTTTCGTCCACGATTGACGGGAAATCTTCACAATTCACAGCGCTGAGGACGAGGAATCGTAAACGAAACGTCAGCAGTAGCAGTACTAATGATGCCATCCGGAAGCCCACATGCCATTGTAACAGTTATGCAAAAACATTTCTGGTCAAAGAAACGTATGGTTATTTTCCTAATGCGCGTTTAAAGTTCATGTTATTTTTGTCTACATAACGTCACTAGAAACACAACATTTGCTTGTAATAATTAATAAAACACAACACAACCAAAAATTCGAATAAAACATGAAGACATGCGTTAAGGTTAACAAAATCACGCATTAGCATACTTGACTAATGACTAGGAATTGTTTGAACGCCTATTGTAATATGTATAGAACAGAAAAGATATAATATATGAAAACCGGATATCCTTAAATTGCTCAAACATTTTAACCAATATCTCTGTGGACGTTATTATATGCCTTCGATCATCTACGGTTATTGTGATATTAGTCCCAGTTTCTGCATTGTCGAAATTGTCATTTGGCAATAAACAGCTAGAACCTGAAGATGATCTATGGAATCTAATAAAATAAATTATAATCGTTTTGGAAATTTACAGCACCAAGATTAAAAATTCCGCGGTAGATAATATACTGCTTGTTTCGACAAAACACTGAAAATTCAAAATTGCGATTAAAATCTTTTAAATTGTTCGGTTTTTTGTTAGTTCTCCACTATGCATTGAGAAGTTCTTTTATAATAAAGAATATCTTTTAATAAACTAGAAAAGAATGTATTGAAAAATAAAATTCTAATTTCATAAATCGTGGGATTTTCAGGCCTTTCTTATTTGATTATTAATATAATAACTCCTTTCTAAGCAACAGTGAATAATACATTTTCCTTAGTTTCTAAAGCAATAATGCATAACGACATCTCTACAGATAACATCAATTGAACTTATTTAGGTGTAGTAATCAAGCATCTGAAAGAAACGCAAGACCTACACAAAATACTCAACAGCAAACATGTTTTCTGGCATTTCTTGTACAAAGAACACAAAGAGAACAAAACAATGTCTTCTGTGTAACTTTCACAATGCAAACAGGAAAGTTTCGGAAATCATAATTATTCAAATCAATAAATAGCGGCCTACAGGTCTCGCGTGGAGTCCATAACAGCGTAAGTAAAGAGGCCCACCGCCGTGGTTGGCGTAGATTTATGGCACGCTAAATTGGGATAATTTGAATAAAGCGAATAAACTAAGACATAAAGTGCAAGAAGTCGGCTGAAGCTGCTTCTGATTGGGGGGAAAACGACTAGGCTGCGGTTTTGAAACGATAAAGCTCTAGCGAATGTGTGATTTTAATAATTGGCTGTAGTAAAAGAGTTAAAAGTCCCCGCATTACGTTATTTTAGTGTCGTTTTATTATTATTTTCACAAACCCATTTCGTTTTTAAGAGTTATTGTAAGGGGACGTTCGTGTCGAATTTGGTTTTTGGTTTAGAAATTGCTAAAGAACTTATTTTCGTATTTGGTTTAATTAATATCGTAAAACAAACTATTCGTACGGTTATTATTATTATATAGCCTCTCTACGAATTGGTTTTTATTACAGCAACGATAATACATTTTTGTAGTAAGAATGGAAATGCAGTGCATTAAATACTTAAGGTTTTCATGGGTGTGTGCCCTATAACTCCCAAACAAAAGGTCTGATTTTGATGAGCTTCGGAATGAGGAATGTATTAAAAATTCATCGTGAAAATAAGCTTTTAAAAAAATTCGAAACCGAAAGCGGAAGTTAGACAAGCTTATATTCTAAACTTAAAACTACAAAAACCTTAAAAAAAATCCAATGCGTTTTTCCAAACCTTCTAGCTTCAAAACTACAGCCGCTACAATTTATTGAAAATTTGGCTTTAACGTCTTATTATTAAAAAAAAATGGTGACAGATCGGGATTAAATTTAGCTCTATGAAAACACAATGTTACTATGTACGAGCATTTTTAAAAGCATAAAAACTGTGGAATAAAAACTATTTCAAAATTATTGAAGTTACTCCAAAAAAAAATGGGTTAAAAAACTGGCCACACTATTTGTTTATATTTTGTAGGTTACCATTTGGTTCATGCCCCAGCCAGCTAATACCTCCATGAGGCCTTCTACGAATTTTTACAAATTGTGGTTTTAACACCTATTTATTCAAAAGTGAGTTATCAGATCGAGATGTGTAGACAATTTTACAAACTACAAGAACTTTTGGAACTATCAAAACTGTTCAACTTTCCTAAAAAATTGCTAAAAAACCGCCGACAGGGCTTTTTGTTCTTAATCTATGGACTCTTGTCCCACCAGTACCTCCACGACGCCTTCTATGAATGTTTGAAAATCGAAAACTTTTGTTTGATAAATGGAAAACGATAAAAAATTTCTGTTTGAGCTAAATTGCTTATGAGTGACAGACAAGATTCACAAGTTTATTTTTAGGTGCAGCAATATTTAGAAGGGTTTATTTTGCTACTCCCACCGAATTTTTGGGGGACGAGTTTGTCATTCTGTTTTAAGTTTATTTAATTCCAAAGAATCTTCTATCAAAAAATCAAAACACTAAATTTTTCTCGCAAAAAACGGTAACCTACAGTAGGACATGCGTAAACGACTCTTTGTTATTGGCTCTCATAGATATGTTAAAAAATTCCTGGTTAAAGGCAAGGAAGATATACTGGAATGTAATTAATGAACACCGTGTTGCTGGACATTGCACTGACAAGAACAATTTTGATATTAACGAACTTAACGAATTCTTCGTTAATATACTTAATGGAATCTCTAAGAACATGCCTACTCCTGCTGGAAAAATCTCCCAATTTCTTAGACCAAATGGTGCTCTTCCGATCTTTACCATTCGATAAGTATCTTATAACGAAGTCAGAGATACTGTATCAACCTTAAAGAGTAAACATTCTTGCGATCACTACGGATTAAATACTATTCTAATTAAAAGCATTGTTAATCTCATATTTGTTCCTTTAACAAACTTAATTAATAGTTGCGTATCCCATGGGGTATTCCCAGATGTTCTTAAAATATCCCGAGTGGTCGCAATATACAAATCAGGCGACAAGAGTGTTATGAACAATTATCGACCTATATCTTTAGTGCCCATTCTGTCCAAAGTTCTAGAAAATCTTATTAAAACTCAAATCGTTAATCATTTTAACAGAAATAAATTGTTTTTTCTAAAGCAATTTGGTTTTAGAGCTAAAAAATCTACTACAGATGCGATAAATAACCTAATCAACTTCGTGATAAGCGGCACTGAAGATGGCCGATATGTTGGCGCAACATTCTTTGACCTTCAAAAAGCGTTTGATTGCTGATCTCTTGCTTGTAAAACTAAAATATTACAATTTCGACATTCAAAGCCTTAGCTTAATTGAATCTTTTCTTAAACAGAGAAAACAATATACCTTTGCGGATGGCGTATGTTCCAGTGAAAGAGATGTGGTCTGTGGAGTTCCTCAGGGCTCCGTCTTAGGACCACTCCTCTTTCTCATTTATGTAAATGATTTGCAACACGACCTTCAGGATGATCACCTGTTGCTGTTCGCGGATGATACTACTCTTGCTCATAGCAACTTTGATGAAAAATGCCTTCATACAGATATGAACGTCGGACAAGCTAAAGCTAGCGAGTGGTTTAACATTAACCGTCTTAGCTTAAATATAAATAAAACAGCCAAATTAATTTTCACACGCCGAGATATTTGCCACTATGATAATCCTGAAGCGGTAAAGTTCCTAGGTGTAATGATGGACTCCACTCTCACTTGGCGCCATCACATAGACTATTTATCTAACAAACTTGCCAAGACATTATTTATTCTTAGAAATTTAAGCACTATAGTTAACTTGGATGTAATTAAACAAGCATGTCATGCCTTATTTGTCTGTCATATGACGTATGCTGTTATATGCTGGGGGCATTCGTGTCATACAACAAGGATATTTAAACTTCAAAGAAGGGCTGTACGTATCTTGTCAGGAAAGGGCTTTAGGGATGATGTGCGATCGGATTTTACTAGACTAAAAGTATTAACATTTCCATGCTTGTTTGTATATTATTCTCTGTTGCATGTAAAACACAATTTGCATGCTTACTATAAAAATAGTGATGCACATGATCATGGACTAGAAATACTCATCGATTACGACCCCCCTATCTTAGACTACAATCTAGTCGTAACACTACTAATTATTACGGTCCTACGTTCCTAAACAAATTGCCTCTAGATATAGTGGAATTACCTGTAAATCGCTTTAAATTCCTGTTAACAAACTTTTGAATAAAACATGCTTTTTATAGCATAAACGAATTCTTAGATTTTCACATTAACGGTATCGACTTTGTCTAGCTTAGGTTTGTTAGCTTAAGTGCAATTATTTTATTGTTATTGTTATATAATTATCCCCTGACATGTGTAAACATCATGTACGTATTAACACGAATAAATATATGTATGTATGTATGTATGTAAACGCACGTAAAATGAAAAACCAAGGTTTTGTAAAGTTCATTTAAAATAGGCATTTTAGGTTCAAAATAACTTATGCAAGCTAACCTTTAAGAAACATATTTTTTCTGATCAACCATTTCCATTGAATCTACGTAGATTCAGTCCATACTTTTGCTGCTTAATTATTCTAACCCTTTCTTCGTTAAAATCTTTCGTTAAAAATAGCAACTATTTACTATCTGTAATCACTTAACTCAAACTTTACTTTAAAAAAAAATCCATTTTGTTCTCATACCTACCACAAATAAAAAACCTCTACAATTTCTATTTTTCAGATCGTGTAAAAACACAAACCGCTTTCTGTTTTGGCGCTGTTCAAATACAACTTATAAAACACGAACCATTTCCCTTCGGTACGACCAATTAACAACAAATATGAACTTTATACTGAAACTCAATTTCCGAGTACTCTCTGAATCGGGGTAAAATTGGAAACTTTGCATTATATACGTTCTGTAAATGACGCACTTCAGTACAATACAGTTTCATATTCCATTACCGTCCATATTGATTGAAGCACTGCTAACTTTACGTTTTCTATAATGCACAACGTGCGCTCATTGACTCAATTGTGACGCTAAAATAGCTCTTTATTGTTATCGTTAGATACCATTAAAATTTTATTACGCCTTTTAAGAACACCAGCGTGAGATCTAATTTCGAGACATGCCAGCACATACCTGCTGTAATAATATCGCAGACTTCATAAAAGATTTAAAATTGAATCCAGAATTCCCAGTCTAACTGTATTAATTTGCGGATAGTGAATTTTCACAGAACCGCTTTCAGATTTTGCCTCGTTTTCTCGTAATAAAAGCGGAAGCAGAAATATTTGAAAGCATTCAAAACAATGTTATTTAAATTAACGAACATTTGTACAAAAGGTATTTATCAACAAGCATTGCAAACTTGTTAGGAATCTAAAACGCATGTTTGACTGAAATTTCAAATTATATTTTAAAGTCGAGGTATTTCATATTTCACCGTTAAATAACACGTTTTGGAATTGAAAATAAACACAGTGCAAGTTGCAATAAATACAAGCAGAATTTAATATTCTGCAAGAATTGTTTGTAGTAAAAAAATTAACAAAGTAATCTTGGTTCGTGTATTTTTGTGAGTACAGAGTTGAAAATTGTAATTTAGTTACATATTTAAATAAAAAGAATCTCTAAAATTTTAAAAATATTTCAAATTGTATATGAATATTATTGATACATTTACAAACAAACTTCTAATTAAAACTTTTAAATATTCGAATTACCTCAAGGCACGTTGTAAGAAATAGTAAAGTGATAGAAAAGCTCCAAAATTATTTTTCTCTTTGACAGTCAGTCGTTACAGCTGTGTAATTTTTATTGAAATGAGGTTATTCACTTTCTTTGCCAAAACAAATTGAGATGTCACTGACTGACAAGGTTAGTAAACAGTTTCAATACGTTTTTATATTAGCAATCGGATTTGCATTTGTATGTTCTATGAATAGACGGATTTTATGAATAAAAACCTTTCACAATAAATTACTGAAACGCGTCACTCTTAAAACACGGTTACTGTGAATTTTCAAAAATGTGAATGTAGAACATATTTGCAAGTGAAAACGCCAATTGCAGAATGCAGATCGTTTAAAAACAATGGTGTGCAAATATTATTTGACAGCAAATTCCTTTTTATTTTCCTATACTTTCAGTATAAACAAGCATTAATTTCGTGGAAATTTTACAATCGAGATATTAACGGAAATACATGTTTTGGGATCCAAGAGTTCAAAAAAGTAGTTTAAAAAAAATGTCTGTCTGTAGGTGGCTGGATTGGTATATGTGTGGTGCATCATAACTACTGAACAGATAGTTAGATTTCAATGAGCTTTGAAATTTGACCGTATGTCAAAAATTTACCGAGAAAATAAGCTTTTAATAAAATCCGAAATCGGCAGAAGTTAAGACGTTTTTTGGATAACATTTTTTTCCGAAACCAAGTTCTATGAATTTGGAAAAGAGTCCAATAGACGACTTTAGGACAAATTCAGCGGTTTTTTTTCGAACTTTGTAGCTCCAAAGTTGCTGCTGCTACGGTTTTTAGAAAATTTTGACTTTAGCGCCATATAACTCAAAAACGGGTAGTCACATCAAGTTCAAATATGTTATCGTAATAGACCTATACAGACACAATGTTATAATGCACAAACTTTTTTGAAACGTTAAAAGCTATGAAATAAACAAAAATTCCAAAATTTCGGCAATTTTTAAAATCATATTACTAAGAGACTGGTACGACAATATTTTTTTTTTAAATTTTGTGAGCTTATAGCAAGAATAGTATTAACTGTCCACTATCCTTGAGCTTACAGAGCTAAAAACAAGCTACAATTGGGTTGGTGTCCTAGCTCGCCAATTTCTTTCTAACGCCTTCTATAAATTTTTATAAATTTGAGATTTAATGCCTATTTACTCAAAAACGAGTTATCAGATCGGGATAAAACTTGATATTGAAAATGTTCTAACGGTACACAATGTTAGAAACTACTAGAACTTTTGACTTTTTCAAAAACATACTGCTTTAAAACTGACCACACAGGTTGCGTTATCACTGGTCTAGGTGATAGCCAAATCTATTTGTATGCACAACAGTTGTCCGAAAAATACAATTTTTCTGTTTATGTTGACAAAATTTGCAGCAAGTTGCGGAAAAACAAAATTCAAAAGTTTTGCGGTTTCAGAACACAATAGCACATTTATCACATCCCTGTAATAGTAGTAGAATTAATTATTATAAGATAATCTTACTAAAAATGGAAATGGCAAGTATGAGTATTTGCGACTTAATCTTTATATATAAACGAAACTAATTAATTGAACCCGACAAATCTAGTTGTAATCGCGATGCCTTATGGTAATGACTAATTGATTTGAGTGAAATAATTCGCTCATAATTAATAAAATTATTTTTGAATTAGTAAATCTTACTTATTCCTACCACACAATAACCAAGGATAAACGTAAAAATAACGAAATAAACATGAGCATAGATAAATGTATTCATATAACAAAAAAGCGAAAATATTGTGAAATACATTGTATATATTTTTTGAGTCGAAAAAGTTCAAAATAAAACTTCCTAATAAATCCCTCGATGTGGCCTCATGTTATTAATAAAAACAAACTTAACAAGGTAGAACTGCATTCCACTATTTGCCATATCAAAAGTTTTGTATTTATTTATCATGATAAGTTTATGTAAATGAGAATAGAATGCGTTCTTCGCGTGCAGCATACAGTATTTTCTGGAACACATAAAATGATTATAGTAAATATTTCTTTAAATTTGAAGGTGAAAAATATCAACCAATTTGATTTACGATTTATGTCGAGTAACGCGTCTGAACCTTCTATTTTTTGTAATTTTTTTAAATTGTATTTGTGTTACTTAAGAATTTTCAAGCGTAAATATTACTAAAAAATTTTAATGGAGATTGGAAAGAGCAATAACAGTGGAAGAGAGGCTTTGCTGAACTTGAATACTTAAAAAAAATTATCGTAATGTTCCAGTCCAACAGTTGTTTTAAGATTAGAATTGCTCTAATATATACTCAACTATGTGATAGTAATTGTTTGTAAAACTCGCGTAGACTCGGATCACCTTTAATAATATAAGTGTAGCGGTCTAGATGAAGAAAGGCACTTTAAAATTGACGGCCTCAAAAAACAAAATATTACGGCTTCATTATATTTTTGATTTTAACAAAGCTACTGGTTAGCAATTTTGCCCAGTAGCGGATTTGTTATCCCCTTATCCTATTCCTATACATAAACTTACTTCTAAATTTCAAAAATTCATAGACAGTGTCACAGAGATATTAAGGAATTGAATTAAAACCCAAATAAACCCTTGTTCTTGTTCTCTTGCGGCACACTGAAATTTTTTTTCTGATGCATTGTTGATATACCCCGACCAAAAAATGTTTTTAGTTTCTTTGAACCTGGACACGTATTCTTCTTTTTTTTAAAATATCAAAATTAAAAATGAGCGTCTGAACATTGCTACAGTTTAGAAATTAGCGCATAAACCTTTTTGTAGTTAGTCTACGCCTGCGGGCATGTCTTATTGTTAGGGATGCAGCGAGCAGTACTTGTTGAAAATGCCGGATAACGGATATTCGGTATCCGGTTGCTCATCCGGATACCGGATTATCCGGCATAGTTATTACCGTTTTTACGTTCGAAGTAATTTCAGCTTAAATGTAGTGCAATATAGGTTTTTAATCACAGAGCATAATCTATACTTAACAATATGCACGAACCCTGCTTGCTATGGCCTTATTCTGTTGTGTTTTAGAAAGAGAGCACCGAGACGAGAAAACTACTAAATGTACTATTTCAAGAATGTGCTGATTTGCGCTAATATTGTTTTTTGTTCACAATTAAGAATGGAAATCTGTCAACAAATTTGATTGTAATTACAAAAAATGATAATTTTCATAAATGGTTAAAACTAAAACATGTTCTGTGCTGATAGATCCGACACTGACATACTGACATAACCTAACATATACGGTCTTTATCGACATTTTAAAATAAAATATTGACGATTGACGATCGAGTACTTTTTATAGGTTCCTTGTTTCGGATCTCTCTGTCGCATGTACTGCAAAATTTAATACCTGCATATCATAGCAACAAGCGGTTCGTGCATCCTCCTTATGTTTTATATTATTTCGTGGTTTTAACAAATAATACTTATTTATGTTATTTAAAATCATTTCAAATTTTTAACTCGCATAAATGCTGATCTCAATAATATAAATTTAGTAATTTTATGCAGATTTGCAAAATACTGGACTTATGGGGTTTTTGCTCTCTTGCTTTCAATTGTGTTTAGTCTAGACGAACAAATCAAATTGCATGCATAATCTCTTTTACTCGAAGAAAAATCTCCGGCGGGATATTTCATATTATCCGGCCAAACAGAATATTCGGTGAAATAGCCGGATAGGCCGGATAACGGATAAAAACCGAATATTCGTTGCATTCCTACTTATTGTATCTAGAAACCGAAAATTATTTTTTTATAAGAAAAAAATGAATTGGTTTGATTTTTTAGAAAAGGGATCTTTGAGATGAAAAAAACAAAACGAAAGGAAAGGGCTAATTAAACCCTATATATTTCTGTACCTTAAAATTATGTTGTGAATCTTATTCTACTATCAGTCATGAGTAATTTAGCTAACCATCCCCCGTTTATTAAATAAAGGGGCATAAATAAACTTTTGGTTTACAAAAATTCGTAGAAGGCGTTACAGGAAAATTAGCCATCAAATTGAAGCTTATTCGTAGCTCTATGAGCCTATAAAGCTTAAAGAAATCGTGCCGCTAGTTTTTGACAATGTCAAACATTTGAATATTTGCTCACTTCACACTTTTAGTAGCTCCAAATATTCTCGTAGTTAGTAACGTAGGAACGTTGTAAACCCCTAGGGCACTTACAATATCAAATTTCATCCCCATGATTAGTCGGTGTTAAGTAAATAAAATAAGCGTTAAAACCAAAAATTTTTGAAAAATTCATAGAAGGCGTCACAGAGATATTAGCGCACTAAACACAAAGGAAATTGATGCTCATTCCCAGCTCTACGAGCCAAAAAAAAAAATAGCATGTGGCCATTTTTTGAATAATTCTCGTACATAGTAATATTGTATCCCCCTAGGGCTACTAAGATACCAATTTTGATTCAAATTTCTAAGCTTGATATTTAGTAATAAGGTGTCAATGGCAATTTTTTTCAAAAATCATAGTGCCCGTCATTTTAAAACTAGAAAGTTCGTTGAAAAGGAATAGTTTTTGCCCTAAGCTATATCGTATTCCGTTTCCAAATTCCGCTTTCAGTATTGGTTCTTTAAAGCTAATTTTCGCGATGAATTTTTAATATACGCCCAGATTCGAAACCTCATCGAAATCGACCCACGCCATTCTTTCGCTTCCTTCAACCTGAAAATGCAGTTTCCGTTAAAATCTCAAAATTTAAAATTTTTATAAGAGCTTCCTATACGGAAGGTATCAGAATGTATAAATACAAATAAACATTGTATAAGTCTGCCATAAACAAAAAGAATATAAGCCGTAAAATTTAATACCCTGTCGTTTTAAACATTCATTAGCAATTAATATAAAAAATAAAAGAAAACAAACATAACCTACAAGAACACGACAACGTAGCAAGCTGTGCAATTATGCATTCTGCACATTTTATCTTCCAAAGAGATGAGCACGTCGCATTAGCATTTTAACACGTTAGAAGTTGTTGAATTGAAAGACCGGCTTTAACCTGTGCATTATGTACGTACGTACCGTACATGACAGCTCTTCTATTAATTTTTAACATAAACACATACCTCCCACGTATACACTTCAATATTTTTACACACCGTTAGCATAGTACTAATCATAAAGTTACATGATTATGGCACAACTAGCTAGCTTCTACTACTTTTCGTATTGGTAATGGGACAGAAACGAGCACAGCTTTAAATATCAGGATATTTAATATTATATTAAATATTCAATGTGAAATTCCAGCATGCCATTGAAAACTAATAAGAATAGTAAATGATTTTATGTAGAGAAACAGAATTACATAATGAAACGAGAATTTTTACCGCACACATTATTGCTTGACAATTACTTAACAATTTACAGTTACGCGAAAAGCTTTTGTAATTCAGAAATGGAATTTAAATTTATTTTTGTGTTTTATTATCTTATATTAGCCATACCGTAATAAAGCGTTCTTTAAATCCTTTTTAGGTAATAAATGAGGTCATGTGAAAATTTTGCTGAGAGCTTTTTTTAACGAAAAACTGATTAGTATTTTTACGATCAATTACTAAATCGAAAAACCTTGCTTGTGGAACTTTGAGTGCCTTGAATGAACATCAACAGATTTTTCATGAAAATTCATGCAATAATAAGACAATTATTTTCGACAAATCTGCGTCTACAAGCTAAATATAAATTGCAAAAACAAAGTCTCCGTCATCAGCAGGCAAAGTGGACTAAATTTATGTAATAAATTAGTGATTATATTTGTCCATACCAACTCATTTATGTATGATAGGAAGAAATGTCAACATAATTACTTTTAAGTTGACTAACAATCAATAATATAATTAGATTATGTCAGCTACTTATTTAATTCTTTTTGAATACGATGAATTAGTGACAGAAGTTTAGCTGCGAAGTCTTTGGAATACAGATGTTCTGAAAAAAAATATTTTACTGTTATTAAGTTCAGCCATTACGTCGAAAAAATCCATTAGATGTGGAAATAACTTAGCAATGAATTTTTTTCCCTAAACCCTTTGTTTTGGCATAAAACTAATGGCGCTAAGTTTTCGACTTCGACTGAGCCCTGCAACCCTTTTAGATAGCGATGTGCATAAACTCAGTATTTTCAAAATAGCTGGTTTTCCGTGCACCCAATCTCAAAAGTAGTCCTGAGATAAATAAAGGTATATAAAATTCTACAAGACATAATGTCTCAAAGCTTAAACAGTTTCTGAGATATGACCTCTCAAAGCTGACCTTTTTTTCGCGATTTGGCAAAAAACGCACTTTTGAGATATTATTTCCTGAATATATACTACGAAAAAGGGTCCAGAGATGAGTGAAAGCACACTCAGTTCTCTGTAAATCTAAAAAGGAAACATTTCTCTAACCTTAATAAGCCCGAAGTTATGAAATCCCAAAATTGACCATTTTGATGCTCTTTTGGTGCAATTTTACATAGCTCAAGTTTTTTGGAAAAATCTTGCTTCCAGTGCACCCAATGTCAAAAATCGTTCGAAAATGAATGAAAGAATAAAAATTCCTTACAAAACAATAAATATATAATGCCCTAGCTTAAATAGTTTCCGAGATATGGCCTTTTGAAATTTACGTTTACCCAAAAAAATAAACTGTGCATTTTTTGGTAAAAAAAATACAAAACAAGACAAACTTCGGGAGGCCATATGTCGGTAACTATTTGAGTTAGAACATTCTCTTTTTTTCAGTTTGGTAAGTAATTTTATATGCTTTGTTTCAATGCTAGAAGAAATGTTTACGTGGGATGCCCTGGAAACGAGCTATTTCGAAAAAACAGCATGTTTATCAAAAAAGCATCATAATGGTCAACTTCTGGATGTCATAACTTCGGACCTATTAAGGTTAGAAGTTTGTTATTGATTTAGATTTACAGAAAATTGAGTCTACTTTCACTTATTTCAAGGCCACTGTTTCGTAGGATAATCAGGTAATGAACAATTCGAAAAATACGTTTTTTGGCAAAAAAATCGCAAAAAAAAACATCGCAGTTGAGACGCCATATCTCGGAAACTGTTTGAGCTAAAACACTAGTTTTGTAGGAAATTTTATATAGGTACGTTTATTTGCCTAATAACTACTATTAAGATTGGGTGCGCCGGAAACGAGCCATTTTAAAAAAGCTGAGTTTTTTCATCTATTTCTTAAAACCTAGAAGGGTTATAAAGCTCGGCAAAAGTCGAAAACTTTATTTGGATGCCATAATAAAAGGTTTACGCAAAAGAAAACATTATTCTTGAGTAATGAGTATCTGTATATAAAATACTTAATCACTTTAACAATTTCTATTTATTTAAACCTTATACGTATTTCAGCATGTTAACATGCCATTGTCAAAGGTTATATGAAGGTAAACAGTTAGCGTTGTTATAGCAATAGAACTTTTTTACTTATCTTGGTAATCGTCTGCAGACGATTACCAAGATAAGTAAAAAAGTTCTATTGCTATAACAACGCTAACTGTTTACCTTCATATAACCTTTGACAATGGCATGTTAACATGCTGAAATACGTATAAGGTTTAAATAAATAGAAATTGTTAAAGTGATTAAGTATTTTATATACAGATACTCATTAAATATGGACTTTAACGAAGTAAAGCTGGAATTGATAAATAAAATTATTCTTGAGTTATTTCTAAATCTTTGTAGTTGATGACTGTACTATATCAGTAATTCTTTACAAACAACACACGAGTCTAAAATCTACTTCATGAGTTAACCCATCCGATAAAAAAGCGGAAGACAATCCTTTCTTTCTCTCTTGCCATTCGCTTGAAAACATCAAACTCGCCTGCATTTGTGTCGACAGAAAGAGTGAGTTTCCACTCTTTCCTTTTCCAAATTCCTTATGCGCAATTTGAAAACGTTCTACTACTTTAGTTCGTCTCTCATGTTCGACTTTTATTGAAGCAATTCGTTGCATACCTTTAAATTTAAGACTATCTTCGATACATTGCTTGACTGACCTATAACTGTTCAAGCCGTTCGTACAATATTCAAAGCGATTTAATTTTATTTTATTTGATATAAAGTAATTACGAATAATTTTCAAGGTACTGAACGAACCTTGTGCAGTGTATGTAAATTTTAAGCACATCAAAGCACCATCAACGTTTGAATGTTAGGTAAATTCAGATATCCACATTGGTAATGCTTTCTGAATAAATCATTTTAAATAATTTTAGTTAATATAGGGTGATTGCAGAACTTTTGACAAAATATTCTAAAATTAGCAAATTTTAATTAAAATTGGTGCAACGTCGCTGGTACTTTCCCATACTTTTTACGATTAAAATATTCTCGCGCCAATAAATGACAACAACAGTGTTTAGAAAAATTAAACAAAGAAAAAATAGTTAACAGGTAACGCCCCAACAGGGAATTAAACTTGCGATAGTCTGCCCAATTGGATTGCTAATTAATGGGTGTGGATAAAAACACACAACTTCCGGAAAACACGTTTTTTCGATCTTTTAATTGATTTCAAAGGCTACAATACTTTAAATAGTCTATTGAACTGTTTGCAGTTTATCATAGCGATTGGCGTTTGCGTTTCGATAAATTATTAATCAATTTTCAATGTTTCAAAAATGCCTAAAGGGCATCAGAGTAAAATTAGAGATATTAATAAAAAACAAATTTGTTGTTCAATGCAAGCTCTATCGGCAAAGTTTACAAAAATAGTGTGAATAGTTTTTGAGGAAAATTTTGAAAACTGCTACTTATTAAAAGCTATTAAATAACGTGATAATTTTTATCGCTTGGAATATTTTCTTTGAGTAATCGGGAAATAATCTCAACATTTTTTAAATTAGCAAAAAACATTTTATTGGCCTTTAGATGCATTACAACGGTCTGATTTCAAAATTTCAAAAACGTTTTTCCAAAGAAACCGATACTAATAAAACATCTCTAAATTCCAGTTCCAGTTAAAAACCTTACAAAGAACTACCTGCAACTTAAAACCTTTCACATACCAAATTTGATCAGGGTTCTGGAGATATAGGAAAACGAACGCACCTACCCATTCACGCACTCACATTGTTAAGGAAATACTTTTTTTGGGTTCCTTGGCCCCCAAAACACGGATTTTCGTTAAAATCTACAATTCAAAAATTTGCATGAAATCATAAGTTTCGCTATTTGTAGTAGAAGTATGGGAAATGAGGTTTCGCATTCTTTGAAAATTGTTATCATATAATCAAAACTATTTTCCTACCAATCTTATAGCGCCAACACGGACTATGATAATTCGTTTCTCGCTCGCGTTAAGTCAAACGGGAAAGCGTAGGGCGTAAAAGATTGCACCATTGAAAACATTACAACGGATGCTCACCTGTATAGAAACCGATCAAGTTTTTTGCGAAAACAAAATCGATTCCTTGGGATTAAAAAGAAAGCAGAGACCAAAGAGGTAATTCGTCAGGCTCGCGAGCAATTTAGGTTAAACAAAAATGTGTTATAAATTCCCGTTTATTAAATAAAAGGACATAAGTTTGCCTAAGACATTTGTGTAAAAATCGTACGGTCAGTTTTTGAGCAATAGGTTCTTAGAAAAATTTTCAACTTAAGTGTTTTTGTGAAAGTTTATTTACATAGCAATATTTTGCCCCTAGGGGTATTATAATAACTATAAGGTTTGTGCAATTCTGGCAAGTCAATCATTCCATTTTCCTTACGTTTAATAAGAATATTATCTAACAAAAATGTTGAATTAATAAAACGGACTGAGTTGATTCAATTATTTGAACTTTCCGCCAATCAAAATTATTTTACTTTTATAATAAAATTTATTTCCAAAAAGATGGTTTACCCATAGACAGTCCAATTTCACCTCTTTTAGCTAATATATTTATGGAAAATCTAGAAGATCAAATATTCGAATCAAATCAATCTGAGAAAGTTATATTTTGGTTTCGTTATGTTGATGACATTTTAGCATGTTTTAATAGTTCATTTGATTTAATCAATGAATTTTTATTAACAGCTTGCACCCAAACATAAAATTTACACTAGAAACTGTCCATTAACTTTTTAGATTTAAACAAAAATTAATTCAACCAATAAATTTTAATACTCAGTTTATAGAAAACCACACAAACAGACATTACAATACCACACGATTATTGTCATCATGAAACACATAAATTAGCAGCATACAGGTCCCTGATACATGGCTTTGGCCGTCCCTTTAGATGAAACTACTTATAATAAAGAAATTTCAATTATTAAACAAATTGCATATAGTAATGGTTATAATTCTAAACTTATTGATACATTAATTAAAGAAAAAGATTATAAATTAGCCATTCAAAAAATTTATCCGAATACCCTAACTTCATTCAATACAATTAAATATGCCCCGATCCCATATTTTGGTGACAAAACCGAAAAAATTGCTAAAATTATAAACAAAACAAATAAATATAAAGTGAGTTTTAAAACAACTAGAAACATCTTAAACACTTAGTTTAATTCAAAATCAAAAACAGATGATTTGCTATAATTAGCCATTTACAAATTAAATTATTCGCATTGCAATTCGGTTTATATAGGCCAGACAATTAGAAATTTTAATATTATTAGGTATGAAGACCACGTACGTTGTTACAAATACAAACAAATTCACAAATATTTAAAAACAGCACCGTTAATGAATGAGCAAACTGATCTCTTAAATTCTCCTCTATTGGATATTTTGGAATAAGTCATCTGTAGACGATTACCGAGATCAAGTCACCAAGTTCTATTGCTATAACAACACTAACTGTTTACTTTTTAATATAACCTCTGACCATGGCATGTAAACATGCCGAAATACGTATAAGGTTAAAATAAATAAATATTGTTAAAGTAATTAAGTATTTTATATGCAGATATACATTAAATATGGACTTTAGCGAAGTAAAGCTAGAATTTATAAATACAGGTTCCATGTCTGAAATGTAAACATTTCTTATTTCGTGAGTTATCATGTTTTTTGACAGTATGGATTTTATTTCTCCATTGCTCTTTATTCTAATACATTTTTTCAAGTAACCCCTCGGATCAAATTTCCCTTAGAACTTTAAATGACATTTTAAACGACTTGTCAAGTTAGAAAGTTTAAATGGTGCTTGCACGTTAGGTTGCACGAGTTCATATTATTTAGCTTGTACCTGTATGCAATTTTATAGTCGCTTTCAATTTTAATCAGCAATATTTTTAAGCTAATAAATGTCTTTTAATGTTGCTGTTAACAATGTCATAATCGGTATTTATTTAAGAAGTGAGAGTTCAAGTAAGGTTTTTGACGTACAGGTGTGAATGTTGTCTCAAAAACACCGCGGGCATACATAAATCTCTCGTATTATGCATGCGGGTAAGAGAGGCGATCTCGCAAGCAAATTAATTCAAGAGATGTAATGTAATAATTTGCTGTTATATGTGTACCTTAGGAAATCTTCAAAAACGGGGACATCATCGGTCACATATTGCTTCGAGTGTATCACGATACAAGTCGGATGTTGAAATGGTGATAGGTGGCATAATTTAATAATATGTTAAATTACACCTGCTTTTAAATTTGCCACATATATTAGTGACTTTTATTTCTAAGACTTTGATTTATGCTTTATTTCACGCTTCTGCAGGTGTTGATACTACAGATGAGGCCAAACCTCGAAATAGCCTCGTAAATTATTTCCATTAAATCATTACAACATTCGGAAAATTAAAAAACTTTAAGCAAACGGTATACATATTTCGAATACGACAAAAAATAATATCAAATATTAGGACGTTTGAATTCACCCTTATCTGGATCATTTTTTACTTTGCTTTTCAATATTTGAAAATACAATTTTATGCAAGTCTCATCTTTATTTTGAGATGCACAACTAATGAGTGCGACAAGGGAAGGATCGTCAGCTAATGAGTGCAACAAAGAAGAAAGATAATGAGCGGGCCAAATAGTAATTTATGCATCCATATATGTACTATAAAATTTAAAAATAAAAGCTAACTTTTCAAATTAAATTTGAATGTATCCATGGATTCGTGAATCAATCACCTCCTTTCCTTATCGCACTCGCGACTTTACTATTCCTTCCTTGTCGTACTCGTTAGTTGCGTTTCCAGTAAAATTGTAACAATCTGTATATGTAGTTATGTAGTAAAATTCCTGTTTGACAAATCAAAAAGTCGTATAACAACAATATACCATAACCCAAAAAAAGGATTGCTGGGCTTGAAAAACGCTTTACTATGCTATCTCAAAAGCCGCCGCCGCCGTCCTAGTCAGGCGTGAGTCTCCGATAGAATACTGGCATTAATCAAAAATTATGATGAAATGGTAGGTATAGAATTTGCGGGGCTCGGGAAATAAATACCTGATACTATTGAACAGAAGCGATGTAATCTTCGGTTTTGGACGTTTGGCCGCGGCCAATTGGGAGCGGTTGTTTTGGCGCGGCCATTTCTACGTGGAACGTGTTGGCCGCAGAGAAGTTTGGCCGCAGAGACGTTTCGGCGCGTGCCGTTTTGGTGCAGGGATGTCTCGGCGCAAAAAAGGGAATTTAATTGATTTTGTCTTTTTCTTTAATCAATTTGCATTTTAAAAGCTACTCAATTGTTTATTAACATTTAACACGAAACTAAAATTTTTACGTAAATATAATTAACATAATTAGCAATTTTGCTTTTTTTTGTTCACGCTCAAACGTCCCTTCGCCCAAACGTCCGATTCCGTATAATCTCAGCTGTTGAGCATTTTATAAACAGTATAAACTTCTTGAAGCAATAAGAGGAATATAAGTTATCCGCAATTTATTATAATTATTATGTGTGCGAATTCAAGAAACACGCTAAAGTAGTCAGATAGTCAACCCATTTTGAGGATGAGTAGTTAACTTTCCACCTGCAGGTGGTTACTGCTAGTAGGTTCTGACCAGCAAAATGTTTCCAATTTTTAAGAGTAAATTCCATGATTGACGAGTACTATACATTCTAGAAATATTATGTCAATTTCCAGCAAACAAACAGCAGCGTCCGTTACATTTAAAAATTGCATCGCAACATCAAAACAATCTGACAACAACAACAATTATTTTTACAATAAATTATGTTAGAGATTTCTATTTGATAATTTAAAAAAATTAAACCACATTCTATCAATAAATCTTTGGTGTTAAGAAGTATGTCTTTAGGCAATTCGAAAATAACTAAGGTTAACAGAAAAAGTTACAAGTCCCACCTTGAAACATACAAATTCTAAAGAAACTATTGCTCACCCAGATGTTATAAAGTAAGTAAAGAATGTTGGTTGTCTGGCTGACAAATCACAAAATTGGCTCGTGTTCTTTTTCCGACATATAATTTTAGATAATGCATTTAATGTGGCTACTTTTAATAAAAAGCCAATTTAAGGAAAGCTTCTTCGCATCTTTATGCAAATAGAATGAAAACTAGACGGAGTTATTAAAATGAGTTCGAATTTATGAGTTGCGTTTCACAGTTATTCGTCGAACACAAGAATTTCCTGAAAAAAGCTTTTATGGCGTTATACCGGTCCAAGAAATACACGCGGGCTTATATATTACAATGAAAAAAATTCGAAGAATGTAGAAGTGAAAACAAATTACACGCACTGTTTGTATTTACAGCAAAATGGGCGTGTGAAGCGACATAAATTTCTTGTGTAGTAAATATGCAAATGATCTTTTAATCAGTAATAATTACTACCGGCTGTGTTCACGTACTTCAAGTGTGTAGGTAACTAGGTATGTTTTAAAATTTCCTATTAAGCAATAATCCGTAATAGGAAAATCGTTCTTTCATTAATTCCATTATGGTAGAACGTCCATTCATGGACTGCGCTAGCACCTAAAATCTATTTTTCATTGGTTCTATTGTAATGCAAATTAAGAGTCTATCACTTTTGTTATTTTTTAGGCGACATTTTAGAAATTCTTGCAAATTAATGTATAATAACCTTAATTACTACCAGCATAGCAAAATCTCCTCCCATCCCAACAATACTTGCTTATATTCGTATAGTAAAGTTCGAAATAAAATGTGACCGGTAGTAATAAATTTCATTTTTAGATTTAAAAAAATTTACATAAACTTTTAACATTCTGCCAATTTACAGTTACCCTCATTAAAATAAAAAAAGCACTTAAAAAGTTGTATTTCACAGCAAGCAAAATATAAATTTAGAATTCAAAAACAGCTCTCGGAAAATATTCCTGTGCACAACTTTTATAAATAGCCCAAAAAATATTTGCGAAACTAATTATCGTTCCTGTCATAACCAGCGACTGTGACAAACTGTAATAACCAGGGGAGGTCAATCGCAAAGATTGGATACAAAATAATAACAGGAGAGATCTCTAGAGAAGAACAAACTATAAAATGTAAGAGACGGAAACACCTCACTGTCTGACGCTGCACTACAAAATCGCGTTTTAAATTAACCACGTCGTAGCACATGTCTGATATTAGCGGCTAAAAATAAGGACGCATTTTCATATCGGTCACAGGATATATTTATGTTTACTGTACTGCAACTTTCTGAAGGACGTACTTCAGATATTCTGAACGCGAACGGGACCTCCAATTAACATGCCAAAGTTTAATAATTGCTTATTGCTAATATAAACTCGCAAAGTTGGTCAAAAATTTAAATCCGAATGCGGACACATCCACCAATAAAATTCATAACTAAACTGAAAATATGTTATTTTAACCTAAATTGCTAATAATTAGCAGGTAATTATTAATTACTTAGACACCTACCCTCTAATTAAAATGCTTGTATGATACTTGCAGTTAAAATAGTAATTCACGATTTGAAAAACCTAATAAGCAACTTGATTGCAATACCAGCGGTTGATATTCAGATATATAATTTCATTGCTGATTGACAATTTGAGAATACCTAATAATTATTGAAGAAATGCCAAAGGTAAACAAAGAAGAGATCGCTTTATTTAAGAAACCTCTTTCTTAAAAATCGAACCAACTAGCTGAACTCAGTGGCGTAGCTACCATAGTGCTAGGCGGTGCCGTGCACCGGGGCCCCCAAGCTCAGGGGGCCCTCGGACCCTGACCAGCAAACCTCAAATTGAACTAGCGAAAAATTCTCCCACTTTCGGAATGTAAATAAAATAGGTTGCAACACGACTTTAATCATGGCAACTCATTTTAAAGAATACAGGGGAATTCGCAACAAGTTTCGAACTTCTGTTCGAAACTTGTGGGGAATTCCCCTGTATTCTTTCTGTTGTTTGTTGTTTCCGGGGATTCCCCAATGACGTTTTGTAGCGTAGCATTGCATTACGTTTCAGTTTCTTGTTAATCTTGTTAGTTGTTGGTTGTTCCCTGTTTTGCATAAATTAGAGAATAAGAGAACTAAAATTATTCATAAAAAAAAGAAACCTAGTGGTGCGTTTAAGCGCAAACAACGCCAGGAAAGAGATGATAGTAAACAAAAATTATCAAAAATTGACAAATTTTTTAGTCAGCCTTCTACAAGTAGTTTTGGCCCAAATATTTCTGTTGATAGTGACTCAGAAAATGTGACCACTGCAGTGCCGGTTGAGAAGCCTACTGAAGAAGATTTGATCATCATTGCAGTTAAAGATACCGCCGCCGGTGACGATGCCGCCGATCATATCAACGACGACGATGTCTGCACGGCACAGGTAACAGCGGAGGAACCATCGACCTCATCATTTATCGAAAATGTGATCGATCAATCTTCTTATGACTTGGGAAACTTTACGAACAGGATATTAAGTGATAATGAAAAACGTCAAATTCTTGATATGGGGCCTTTACAGCCTTCAGGGCCTTTTCCAAAAGACGTCCGCCAGAACAACAGGTGTTTTTCAAAATCGTACTACTTTTCAACTTCTAAATATGGACCAGTTCATCGTTTTTGGCTGTGTTATTCTAAAATACTAGATGCTGCCTATTGTCAACCCTGCTGGTTATTTGCTTCCCAAAGGAATACTCTATGGTGTACGGGCAGTCGGGATTGGAGTCATTTATCAGAAAGAATTAAACAACACACTTTCTCGAGTGGCCATACGGAAGCATGTGCAGTGTATGAACTTTGAAAAAAAAAAAGATACTATCGACAAGGAACTTGAAAATACAATTCGTAAAGAAACGTCATTTTGGAAAATGGTTCTTCAAAGGTTATTCGATGTCATACTTACCCTAACAAAGAGTTCTTTGGCTTTAAGAGGACATCGAGAAAACTTAAGTGAGGAAGGGTACCATGGAAATTTTCTGTCCGTTGTAGAGCTTTTCGCCCGATATGATCACATATTGCGGCAAGTTTTGGATGTGCCCAAAGGTATTTTTTTTTTATTTTTAAGTTTTGTTTTCATTTTATTTATTTATTCTTATTAACTGTTTATATTCTAATTTTTGTTTAAAATCGTGCTTTTTTTGTTTTTTAGGATCTACAAGATATCTGAGTGCAACAATTCAAAATGAAATGATTGAGTGCTTGGGGACCACACTTGAAAATCATCTGCTAGAACAAATTAGAGCGTCACCGTTTTTCGCCATCATAATGGATACGATACAGGACATATCGAAGGTAGACCAGCTAAGCTTTGTTGTGAGGTATGCAGTAATAACTAGATCGGAAAATGGACAGCCAGTTGATATAGAAGTAAAAGAATCGTTTATAGGCTTTTATGCAGCCATCAAACATGGCGCGGCAGATTTAGTCAACCAGGTGACTTCATTATTTATCGAGAAAAATATTGATTTAAAAAAATGTGTGGGTCAAGGTTATGATGGAGCCAGTGTGATGAGCGGTGTGTATAATGGTGTACAACAACGGATTAAGAATATCCAGCCTAACGCGGAGTACGTACATTGCGCCACTCATAATTTAAATTTGGTGGTAAATGATGCCGTTAGCACTTGTGTGGAATTACAGGTATTTTTCGCAACGTTGCAAGAATTGTATAAATTTTTCGGCAATAGCATCAAACGTTGGGATCTGCTGTCAAAATTCACTGGCGAATCGGACACCGCTCTAAAAAAACTAAATCCGACTAGATGGTCCAGTAGGGTCAATACGATATCTGCAATAAAACTTCGTTTTTTCGATATAATCAAAGCATTAACAGAAATAGTTCTCATGAATTCCAGTAAAGATGAGCGTAGTGAAGCAGAAAAAATTAAAACAAAAATGCTAAATTTCGAGTTCGTGTTGCTTTGCGAATTCATGCACCGTGTATTGAGTGACATCAATTATGCATCTAAAACTTTACAAAAATGCGATATCGATTTGGACGAGGCAAGTAGAGCTTTAGCAGAGACAAATGCAAAGATGCAAATTTATAGAAATGACTTCGAATCATTCAAGTGCAAAGCCAGTGAAACTGCAAGAAAATATGGCATAGATCCCCATTTTCAAGAAAAAAAGCAAAGGAAAGTTAAAAAACATTTTGATGAATTAGCTTCTGATCACCGATTTCGAAACAGGGAAGAAATATTTAAAATTACTATTTTCAATAATGTACTAGACACAATAATAACTCTATTAAATGCACGTTTTACTGGTATGAGTGCAGTCAGTCAGATATTCAATTTTCTAACACCAACATTTTTACTGCATGTAGATGAAAGAACTTTATTACAAAAGTGTGACCAATTCCAAAGTAAATATTCTGATATAATAGGCCCCAACTTTTCTCTTCAATTTCTTAATATTTACCGCCTAATTCTATCTAAATTAACCAAGGCATGGACTATTCACCAATTCTGTAAAGAAATAAAGAGATTATATGGAGTGCTAGAATGCGACTTAACAGAAGTATTTACAGCAATGTTACTGTTCCATACAATTCCTGTCACTTCTGCAGAAGCTGAAAGATCATTTAGCAAACTAAAAATAATAAAAAATTATTTAAGGAATACTATGGGCCAAGCTCGACTCCGACATTTATCGCTAATAGCAATCGAAAACAAAGCCGCATGCGCATCAAGCCTAGATTTAACCGAAATCGTTGATACTTTTGCGAAAACTAAGGCTAGGAAAAGATTATAAACTAAATTGTTATTTTGTTGTTAGTAGGTAGGTCCGACTTTCATATAATAAACTGGAAGAGATCCCTTAAACGGATAAATTCGCTTTTGTACATGACTTAACTGTAGGTATATAAATTGTTTTTAATGTTTTATGTACAATAAAGTGTTTTACATACATACATACATAAACCTTTTGATTTACTTCGTTTTATTGCTTAATACCAATATTATATATATAATATAAAACCTAACCGGTTTAGTTAGGGCCCCAGTTTTTTTTTGCACCAGGGCCTTTGGTTACCTAGCTACGCCTCTGGCTGAACTGATACAGTTTGGTACAAGTTCCCCTCAATGAACCGGTGTTGTTACCTACAGATGTCAATCGGGCACGGATTTAACAGGATAACCCGACTGGGTCCGGATCGGGTCGACTAAACAAGACCCAATTCCTAAAGATGCCAATCGGGTACAGGTTTGGCCCAATAACCCGACCCGGTTCAGGTTTGGTTGAGTACAGATCAGGTTCGGGTAACAAAACCTGGTTTCGTAGAGATGTCAATCGGGTACGGGTTTGACCGGATAACCTGGCCGGGTCCACTAAACAAGATCCGGTTTCGTAAAGATGCCCATCGGGCACAGGTTCGTTCTGACAACCCGACCGAGTAAGGGTCAGGTCCAGGTCGGGTACGGGTCAGGACCGGGTCGGTTTCGCAGACATATAAACAGCTACGGGTTTGGGTCCAGAAAACAAGTCCCGTTACGATAACCACAACAAACTCAAGCTAAAAGCGAACAGTCAACAAGTGTTTTGATGTGAGTTTGTAACCAGATCATATTTTGACACCCGGATTTGAAAACAAACGCGTTCTCGAAATCGAGTCCGAGTTTGAAGCCGGGCTTGGGTTGCACGCCGGGTTCGTGTTCGTAGCCCGGTTTAGATCGGGTCTTGTACATTGCCAGATCCGGGTCGGGTCGGGTACATAAACCTAGGCCCATTTAACAGCAACATCTCCATTGTTAACTTGCCGCAGTACACTCATCACAAGACTCCTCCCGTAGGCCACTCAAAAATGAAAACCTGCCATAATAGAAAAGTATTCGAAACGGCTATTCAAAAATATGTATATATCGTGGGATTAAACAACATTGCAAGTGAAATAACTTTAGATAATTATTAAATTGTAAAATGCTTGGATTTTACTATCACACTTTAAAATATTCGCTACAATAATAGTGCAATTTTCCCGCACTTCTAATTTTCGCAAAAATTTCACAGACCTGACCTTTGCAAAGAGATCAGCACGGTTTATCCTTTGTTCTATTGCAGGATGCGTTCGTCGTTATTTGTTGTAGATTGGCAGAGCCCGGAGGTATCCATGTCAACAATGTTTGCATAATAAGCAATAGTACGCGTCTACAATTTGACATGTACTTCAAGCCTCTATGCAGTCCACGCAAATGGCTGCATAAATCATCACAAACTTGCAAGCGATTTTCCGCAAGATCGTAAATCAGTTGATTAATTAGAAAGTATGATATAGTACTATTATAAGTTTGTTGTGCAATTTGATATAAATATTTCTACTTAAGTGAAGTTTCCAACCCATTGATTGTGTATTTAGATAGGGATTTAACACATGAAAACAACGTACTTAATTTGTATCTGCATCGAAGTTTTAATAATGTATAAAGCTGCATAAAGAAGTTTTCAAGTTTTAGATTTGAAACACATACATGATCAGAGGCGGCTCGTACGGAAGCAACGTGAGCGACGCTATTCCTAGCAAACACGCAAAGCAAACATATTACACATAACGTAGTCAATTTTTCTAAAACGTATAATATAGTTCAAGTTTTACTATTGCGGAGAGCTTTGATGTTATAAAAGATTGTAGGGTGCAAAACATCAGATATGCGTGTCTCAGATTGACACTGTTTTTTTTTAAATAAAATAGCAGCTATGCTAACAAACTAAATAAAACAATAAACTCCCACAGGGAGAACTATGCCATAATAGTGTGGGTCACAGACAAAAGAGCTTATTAATGCTGCAGTTTTATCTGGCATTCTTATCATTATGCATATGTTATCGTATAAACAAACCTTTCTGGGGCATAGCATCGTTACATTCCAATAGCACCTGAAATGCATGTTTGATGTTAACATTACGTAATTTTAGTACCTTTTTTTGTTGGAGCGTTGTGATGAATTCTAGAAACAATAGTTTGAGTTTAAAAAAAGCAGCTTACTCACGAGCTGAAGCTTCAAATAAAATAAATAGTCCCACTCCCATCCTAAGTTAGAAACTAATCAAAAAACCACGAAATGTGCGAAAATTTAACACAAAATGTGTATAACTCTATGAACTGCATTTACGAGTACTTTATTTTGTTTTGATTGTGTAATGGATTGCGGTGTGACATCACGGAGACATTTGTCAAACATTTCAGTCGAAAGGTAAAACCACGTCCTGTAAAACACAGACAATTTTAATGACTTAGTGATGGTTCATTTTCTGAAGCAGAAACAAAGTTGTTTAAGTTTGTGTCGCTCTCCCGTAAGAAATGTTCAAGAGCTGTGTTACCGACTGTGGTGACAGTTGCAACTAGTTCTGAATGTCTAAAGATTGCTACCATTTTTCTAGAAACACAGGTAAGTAATGACTGCGACAAGGAATAGAAATAACGAGTCGGTCCAAATAGAGATCGACATATTCATGAATAAGTTTATAGTTAATTTAAAAACTTAGCCATGGATGCTTTTAAATTTACTAAAAGTATCCATGTATACCTGAATTCCCAATTTGGCCGCCCAATATCTCCATTGTCGTGGTATATTTGAAACCATCCCACCACATACCTACCCACCCAACCACAGACAGACATTTTCTTAAAATTTTGGTTCTGGGAGGCCCAAAACAAGCATTGCCGTCATACTCTTAATTTTGAAAATTTTGCATGAAATAAATACTGAAAGTATAGGAAAATAAAAAGTAGAACTGAGAACATAGTATGAGAGTTAGGAAAAACCGCCCTCCCGTAGTTGACATGTCGAAGAGGCGACCATATCAAAATGTAATACATAAGGTGATTCATCAAAACATATTATATACATGATTGTGTTGTTTTAATAGCTAGAAATTTTTTTCACTAAGTTATGAATTCTATATTTCTCTATAATGTAATAATAAATTAAGGTGACCTGTTTAAGAAGAAAATTGAGTAAATATTTCTTGCCGCACCAAACACTCTGTATGTTATAAATGATAAAGAATAATAACAGTTCTGCAAATATCGTACTTCCCCATGTATACACATTAATGTAAACCTGTTTATCGCCACAATGACATTCCTTTCCCATTCTTATAGCTAAAAGTCAAATGCACATATTCTTCGATTAAAAACTGTTAATAATAAACTAAAAAGCTTAGATATTTTTACAGCGGTGATATGTTTTTTATCC
This sequence comes from Ctenicera cuprea, assembly GCA_958336395.1. NCBI lineage: Eukaryota > Metazoa > Arthropoda > Insecta > Coleoptera > Elateridae > Ctenicera > Ctenicera cuprea. Next base: position 43,478,373 of record OY284494.1, read on the forward strand.
ACGTATGTGGAAATATAAAAGGTTATTTACAAAAACAAAAACACATGTTAAAAAACTTAGAAATGCAGTTTACAGAGCAATCTGGTAAGGTAAGAATGTATTGCTTTCAATGTTGTTTTTTTTTCTTTTTTTTTTTTAATAAAACACATTATTTGAAGAAATATACTCGATGAATCACTCTGTATATAGACTTCCCCAATCCTGTTACTCTGAAATCAATGAATTACTTTAACTAAAATACTAAACTAAAAAAAAACAAAGAAGATAACCAACTGAATATTTTCATGACTTAAAAGTATCTCTCTCTGGTTTACAGCTTGATTTGTTAACGTAATTTATTAGTTGATTAAGAGAAAATTATGGCTGCCCTCTAAGAAATGTCAAAACACCTTTATCACAACGACTAGTTTCGAGATGTCCTTAGATGGACTATAGTAACGAGGTGGAATAATAAGTTGAAATGCAAACATGTGTTTAAATTTAAACACATCAGTTTAAAACCTTCCTTTATTGACTTATATGGTAGATGCATAAAAAATTAAATAATTCAGCAACTTACAACGATCCTTTATAAAATCTTAAGGCCTAAATCATTTCAAGGATAGCGTCACGTTAAACCCCTTCAGCTCATTAAGAAGCTTGTTTTAAAACATGATGCATCAGCAATAAATTAGGACAATTAGATCCAATTTAAAATAAAGCGTAACCAGGAATGAGCAACCGCAACCATAACCGCGCGTACATCAACCAAACAGTAAACGTAACACGGGTTATAAAGTTGCACACGTGGTGGTTCGACTTTATAGTTAGTTTTGGGACCGGCACGATGACACAAGGTGTCATGTATTTTGACTACTTTATGTGTCGGGATGTCGGTTTCCTACAAGCAGATGCTGCCACAAAGTAGATAATGAGACTATAATAATGTTCGGAACGCGCCTCAGCATTTCCTGAACAAACAAACCTGCGCTGCGGTTTGAAGAGCCTTCCATAACGACCTTCTTTTATTTAATAGTACCCGGGATCGAAAGAGACATGAATGAGAGACGCGAATGAAGAGGGAATTCGTAGTAGTGAGCGTGAAAAATGTGCGAACAAGCATGTTATTATTGTTAAGTATCTTCCGTTTGCATATAAAATAAACACTCGCAACAATAAAATCGTTGTAAGTTGTGTACCTTATGCTTTACTTGCAGTTTCTGTTGTATTTTAGATTTGCTATACAGACTTATGATTCATGAATGGTTTTATCTTCAATTTTTTTGGATATGTAATATAGTTTAATCTGCGTGAGATCCAGAGATGATGCTTTATCTATTGATCTAATAATAATAGAACAACCAAGCAACACGTGAAGAGATGAATTTCTACTTAACTTATAGTTGTAATTTTTGATATTTTGCCATTACCAAAAAATATAAGACGCTTTTAGGTAAACGCCGATATACATATAAACCTACAATATTCAAAGATAGATTTTTGTGAATAAACTACTACTTCACAGGATACAAGATACAAAATTAATATTATTGCAATACAGCATTAAAATTTCTTACTAGAAATACGTCTTATAATTGAGCAAACTTCCTTTTTGTATTATAAATTGCCAGAACATAAAGAGTCTTAATCAGAATTGTTTTATATTCAAATAAGTTGCATATGCTGCGTAATAATATTACTCGTAATAAACGAACTAAAAGGTATACGTATGAAGTTTCGCTGAAATAGTGATAAATCAAACTTTATTTATTTGTTTAAGTTTTCTTTTGCTTTTCATGTTTGAATTCAATTCAATAGAACAAATAAACACCAGATTTCACTCGTTGCTTTTTTGACAGCACAGTAAACATCGTTAATCGGATAAAATAAAACGGAAAAGAAAAACCAAGGGAGAAGTAAATAAAACAGCAAAGCCAGATTTGATGCTTCGCTAAGAAAACTATTTGAAAATTTAAATCTCTAAACATATTTACTGTTGCAACTAAAAAAGACATTAAAAAAATTGCACAAAAACTAGTCTTTTTTTAATTTAAGAAACTTTATCCAGAAAATTTTGACCAATATATTCCATGAAACCTTTTAGCCATGGAAGGAGCATTTTGTTGTATCTTACGCATTTTTAGCTTTACCTTTAGCTTTGGCTATGATGCATTTTTAGGACAAAATAACTAAACAAGAAAATAACACAACTTGTTTTCTGAAATTATTTATTACAACCCATCTACATGAATTCATTTTTATGTATTTTTCTGAACGGTAATGTTGATGTTCACTAGGAATGCACACGCGTGATTTCTTGTAAAAAAAGAGCTACTAAATAGCCCGATATACATGTTGTTCCAGAAGAGTCTTGTATGATTTATTCAGTGGGCTCCTAAAATGGACTAAAATGAAGAGCAAAAGTCTGAATAAATATGGATTCTAAAATGCTTCATTTTCGAGTATAAACCCTCCGAGATGGCGGGCGATTAAAGCTTCTTTATTTGTTAATATTGAAACAACCACTCTATACAAAATAAACAAATTGTGCATGCAATCATACTTATCAAACGTCTATGCTTCACACTAGTTTTCTTCAGCGACGACACAAACGGCGGAAAGGCGGTAGCTACTCTTTCTACATATTTTTTTTGTTGATTTTTCAAAAATTTGTGGAAAAACGAGTGGACGTGAAGGGTCGAGTGTTTTTTAGTAAGATACTCGAATAGTTGGTGCAAACTGTTCGAAAACCTTAATCACATGAAAACAATAAAAACAAGTTTCCATAACCATAGATACGGAAACTCTTCCTTACGGAGTTACAGCCTCCGAAGAGAGAACAGTTGGCACTGGAGGCGGTAACCCCGAAGGAAGTGTTTCCAGACCCATTTTTATCGTAGATTTATTAAGCCTTGATGTGTAGAAGCTTGCCTCAAAATTTGTATAAACTATTTGCACATCTTAAGGAACTACTCAACCCGTTGCATCAACTAAATTTTTCACCAAAATTAAATTATATCGAGAATCGTTGGATTTAGCGACTTTCAATAAGCACAAGAGTTTTCACGTGTTTTTGTTCAAGTAACAAGAGTTTACAAATGTTTAAAAAAATAGTATAAAAAAGGAAGTAATTCAAAAAAGAGTAGGTACCGATGTAAGTAAAAAGAAGTCAAACGTGGTCAAATCTGGAGATCTTGGAGGCCATTCTATTGGTTCTCTTCTACCAATCTATTGTCCTGGATAATTTGGTCTAGCCAGGCCTTACAGGATTTGCAAAATGAAGACGTGCTCCATCTTGTTGGAAATGGATGAGATTTTCGTTCAAGGCCAGCTCTCCATGCTCATCGTTTTGATTTTATAGTTATAGCAATTTTTAAAAGCTTTTCAATGAGGTAGCACAAGGTGGGTATTATCTTTAAATTTTTTTGTCGGGGTAGCTAGAGCCTAAGAGGTTGAATAGGTAAGGTCTTGATGATTCCGCTGTAGGAACGGTTTCTAGAAATTTGCAATACCTCTGTTACTTCCAGAGATATAACACATTTGACGTTTTCAAATTAACACCCGGTATATTTCGAAAGACTTTTGTCTTAGTTTGAGGTCAGAAATATACTGTACGAACTATGTCATACTTTTCTAGTACACCCTGTACAATAGCATAACATGGAATTTTCGGTGCACCAGAAAATGCCCGAAACCGTATTTTTTTGTTATGCATGGATGTGGCAAGGCAATTAATACTAGCACACTAAATATAAGATATACTGTATTCAAAGTTAGTTGTATACAAGCTTAACTAGTCTAGTTGCTCAGACTCGAAAATAACGTAAAACTATAAAAGTAAGTGCAGTAAGTTGTAAAACTGTGTACTCTGATCTAGCGGTCTGGGTACTTTCTACTTTATTTTTATCACAAAGGAAAATACCACAATATGCTTATTATATATGGAGACATTTCATTAACGAATTGGTAAAATCTATAATTCGAATACAATACCATTGTATTGTGGAGTAATTCAAAACTTCAGCTTTTTCCTTTTTCGTACTTCCAGTATTGCGTGTTTGTTAAAACATCCATTCTGAGAGTCACGAAGATGCACATTTTAGACTTTTAAGAACCAAAGAAAGTATTTTCTTCTTAATAATGTGCGTTTATATTCAAAATTTAAGAAAACTGGTAACTAAATTTTTGTTAAATTTTGTAAGCTAATAAAGCGAAGGATAAGCTATCCTTTAGTGTTTTCCCGCATGAAAAGCAAAAACAGTAGATGTTTAAGCTAAAATCATTCTCAAGGGTAACTTTATGACAAAACTTTATACTTAAGATACGCTAATATTTGGGGAAGATACTCCTTCCACTGTCTTCCCCTATCCCGTTTTTGACTGGCAAATTTTATTTTTGTATCTTTAGATTGCATGATATTTCTGAAGTCCTATATGGAAAAAACGAGAAGAAACAAAATAAGAAACGTTAAAATACGAGTGGCGTCGTTAACTATCACAATAGCACAACAGCAATTTATTACAGATGTATAGAATTGATGAGAAGCAAGGAAAGTAAGGAAAGAACAAATAATCGTTGACAGAATGAGAAGACACCGAGAAAAAACTGGAACAAAGTAGCTAACAGTTACAAAATAAATGTGTATATCTATTGGCAGGAAGCAATAATGGTAGCTCAAACAACTGGTAGAACTTCGTTAGACCAAGTGGTTCAAAAAACATCCTTCACGCTGCACAAGCGGTGCTAAGGAGGGCGGATAAAACCAAGTGTTCTTTAATCCTATCTTTTCCCAAAAAAAAAACAAAATTTAATATCTGTCATAGTTACCGTTTTTGCCTGTTAACTAGCCCAGTAGTTTTAATTAATCAAAAAGCACGAGTAAGAGTGCCACACTAAATTAGGTAAAAGGTAAACCGTTGAAACTGAACTCACTGGAGAAGTGAGTATAACTAAACACGGATAATAAAAAGCATGAATCTTTCATGATTTTTTAGGAACGTTTTAAATAGATCAAAATTATTCAAAACAACACTTCACTTTCCAAAATTTTTTGCGTGCAGCTCATTTTTCTGCAGTGGGAAAAAACCTCAGGCCTAAAGACCTGGCAAAATGCCTTGCGAATTTTCCATTCTATACAGCAATAATTAGCAATGAACTTCAGAAGTAATTTCAATTTTACATTTTATATTATGTTTCTAATGGGTGTGGGAAATAAATTTACTATAAGTACGTTTGAATATATTTACCAAGAAAAAATTATAACATCTGGGACGAATAAACATTACAGCCCTGGGCTTTCATACATAATCCTAGTCAAGGTATTGAATTTCTTCAAACAATATATTTCCGAGGGGATTAACATGCTTGGCGCCGCATCTAACGAGTACTCCGAATTTAATTTTTTTGATGTTTATTTTTAACAATCGAAAATAAGTAACACGCTAATAACTTCTAAGAAAATCGTCTAGAAGCAAGGACACCATTCCTAATTTTAAATCACTATCATTTGAAGGTTACGACTACACTTCCCAGCTAGGTTCATACAGTACGCTGTTTTTACCCCGGGGGTCATATGTTATTTGAAGCAGACAAATTTGAATAATATTATACGTCATTTAATTCCATTTGTGGCTATAAAACTGCACAAAAACAGCCACATAAATACTTGGACTGGTTCCACGCATATTAATCATGAGCGCCCTTCAGTTCTCGGTATTTAACAGCAAAATACACAGGATTAAAATCACTTTCTGTATGCTAAAAGATCGTGAATAGAATTTTACTGTCGCATTTACGACACACGCAACATTTTAAAGCACTGCAAAATACTTTTACTGAAATAAAACACGGTGTTAAAAAAACCCACTTCGTTGTTCGTAGTTCGTACATTATCCCCAGGATAATGTAGCAGTCCTGGGAAAGTTTCTCAATTTACTACACTTTACACAACGTCAAGCTCGCTTAAAATCCACAAGCACAGAAAGGAATTAAAAAAACCTTTTTTTTTCATGATTCCTAAAAATTCGTTCATTATCACAAACTCAAAAGTCATTTATTAGAGAGGCGATGGCGCTTTATTTAGCACAATTAATTTTTCACTCCTGAAACGCCTTTAAATTTAAAAAGAGATCTCTTAGATAACGTTCATTAACTTTTAATGTTTCTGAGTGCTTAAACGAATTCCATCTAATTTAGGATCTTCTACTTTACAGCTCCTTTCATCTTTCAGGATTTAACCGACTTACTGGTTCAAAACGTCGGGATAATCGCTTAAACCTTGAACTTTCCATTTCAACAGAATACTAATAAAGTAAATTCACGTTTTAACAGTAATTGCATGTAAAAAAATCTGATTTGGTGATGAATATAGAATTTTATTTTCGTTCATAATTTGTAATAAACCCTATACTAAGCTTAACTCTAAATCAAGCGGACGGTAACTTAAGAGCTCTGCCGTTAATTAATTTCATGTTGAATTTAAGGATTAAAATGGAAGGCGCGAACTAATAAAGACTTAATTAGTAGTCTGTTAATTAATATTGTAATGACTGTTGACTACCCATTATGTATTTCTACGAGAACTAATTTGTTCTCGTTCTAATTATCATAACTAAAGCTACTACTCCATTCTAAACGTCATCATACTTTTAGCAGATCTCAGATAATTATTAATTATTATTGTGAAAATGTTGAAGAGATAAAGAGAGACATCTGCATTAAATTTTCCACTTCTTGAGCTCTACTTCGAGTTATGAACAGGAAATGAGGAAGAAAATACAGCGGAAGGTAGCTAAAATTTAAATCGTTCACCTAGAAGTGTTGAAATTGGGGCACGCGCTATTTAAATTCAAGGAAGGAGCTTTATGCATTAAATAACTGATAATTTGTGTGTCAGTTTTAAAGGAATAGCCTCGCATGTTTATGCTTTTTTAAGAACATGTTTGGCAGTTCTCATTTACAAATTTACTGTTTATTTCAACATTTACTACCATCTCTAGTTAAAATTTACACAACTTAAGTCTTAAGTTGTATCGCGAGCTTAACAAAAACCCTAAACATGATTTTTTCTAAAGATTTATAATTTGACCTTTTGAACGATTTTGACAAGTAATGATATATAAACTAGAGACGATAGAAGTAAACTATTATATTTATTAGATAAAACAACTAAAATGCTTTCATTTAGGTACATGTTTAAAGTATGGCAGCATTGAGTCTTGCCTACGTACGAAATCCTGCTTATTCAAAACCTTTGTCTCGTAGGTCTGATCATAAATCCCCATAGAAAAAAGTCTATTGGTATTACATCAGGTGACCGTGGTGGCCAAGAGGGAGGTGCATCATGACCAATCCATTGATTTAGAAATAGCTTGTTGACAGCTACGCCAACTATCAGAGCCCAGTGTGGCGAAGCTCTATATTCTACTAAAAGATAATATCCCATCGTAAATCTTGCATCTGTATAGAATGAAAAACATTTTCGACATACCAATAAACAAAGCGTTTTCTTCTACAGCACCATTTTAATAACAGCTCAATAACAAGCTCAAACTATGTCAAAATGTAAGCTGTTAGTAAATTTGACAACTCTCAGAAGGCGGAACCACAAAATTTATTAAACGATTACAATCATGTATAGGCACTTTGAACTTCATCTACAATAAAATTTGTAAATTAACGAAAATGCTGTCATTTTGTGAAAACTAATTTTCCAGTTTTAGAAAATTCATCTTTTCTTTCCATGAACAATTCATGCGGCTACCTTACCCGGATAAGAAGATAATTATTTTGTAAACTGAAGTTTAACACTTTGATGTGAGACTAACGAAGTATGCACATTTAAAATTTATTAATTTACAGTTGGAGGAAGTTAGAACTAAGTGAACATAAAGAACGACTTAGCAAAGCAACCAATACTCAAAGGGTGCCGCTGCCCGGGGCGCATTTCTGCAATACTTTGTTCTCTGTGCCCCAGTAAGTACTTAAAGACCGCCTGGAAAATTGTTCCGCTTTTAATTAAATGCATATATTTCACTATGAATGTATGCGCGATTAATTAAAGTGAACCTTCTTTGCAACACGCACATCAAGTTAAAACCCGGATTTTAAATTCAAACTCTCCGGAATTTTACTGAAAGCATTGTTTCATAATACCGTTTAACATTTCCGGTCCTAGAATTTCAAACTCTTTAGGTATGCAGACTTAACAACCAAAAAATCGTGCACATTTACGCATATTCAAATATTAAAGTTTACCAGGCTTTTTTTATAATATGTATATGCAAAATTAAGAGAGATATCAAAAAATTCGATTTTCAAACATTGATTCGGGAAAAAACTTTCAAAAGTTATGTAATGAACGTGTCTGACCAACTTTGGATACTTTCCATTTCCAGAATAAAGAAAATATCATTAATAATATGAAAGACTATATATAAAGACTAAGACTATCATAGAATATTCAAAAAGAAGTCGAGGACTTCGTCTGGACCTTGCTATACTTAAAATTGATATTTATCATAGTATCAAAAGTATCTTTTTAATTAACGTTGAGCTACAATAAGATCAGAATGTTAACTTACATTACTATTTATAATATTTTTTTCGCCTTCCCTAGCTATACAAATAAAATATTGTTGTTTCTTTAGTAGTGGCGCCTAGTCAAAGATTTTGTATAAGATAGATAGATAGATAGAAAATATAGTCATAATATGCTATAGGGGTGTTGTGTTATGCTATTGTTCAATTATGCGGTAAAAAGGGAAACGGCAAGTGCCGCATTGTAGTTGTAATTTTAACCAAATTTCTAAAAAGTGTATGTGAAAAAAATCTCAATTTCTTTTAATTTTAGGAAAAAAAATTTGGAGCACTAGAAATATAGTCAGCCAACAATTAAGTTTTGAAAATTATTTCAATATCACTCGCGAGCAATTTAACTTAAACCGAAATATTTTAGCACTCCAAGTTTATTAAATAAAAAGACATACAATTTCGATTTTCAAAAATTCGTACAAGGCATCATAGAGAAATTAACGGGTTGGGGCACCCAACAAACTCTAACAGCGTGGCTAATTTTTAGACAACTATTTTTTAACATTTCCAACATTTTGAAGATAAATTTACTTTGCAGTTTTGGCAATTTTAATAATTTTCGTATACAGTAACATTATGTCGCCCTAGAGCTACTAGAATACCAAATTTCATGTCATAATTTTCAAAAAATTATAACGTTTACCATTTTGAAGTTAGAAATTTTGTTTAAAAAAAGTTACATTTTGCTCTAAAATCTTTTACCAGTTTCCAGCAAATCTTGTTTTAAATATCGACTTTGATTTTGACATGAAAAGCAATAGAAAGGATGGAAATTTTCAACAACTCATCATAAACAAGATCCATATAGATCCAAGATCAGCCATAATTTAAAAAAGACAACCATTGAATGTTCGCAAACAAGGCTCCGGCAATCACTAATTTACAAACAATCCATATCAAGTTCAAGACCATTATTACCCCCGAGTTCATAAAGAGTCCTAAGAGAAAACATCAGCCAAATTAATATTTTGAAACACAAAACTGCTATAGGGTCAACATTTCCTATACGGTTGATTACGTCCTCGTCTGCCTCTGAAGAGCGGTAAATTGTTAGAGGGTAGTGGATTATCATGGCTCATTACACCCACTGCAGTTTCATACAAAATGGAACCACCAAAAATATGACAAGAAAGAAACGTATTCCCTATTTGGTCCTTACTTTTATTACACAGCACTTAAGTTTTCTAATGTCCTGCACATTAGTACTGACATGATACAGCATTTGAGTTGTCAACTGGATACAGCTACAATCTACAAATGTTTAAGTTAATTCCTAATTTAGACGTCATTCAATTAGAGCAAGGGTATACTTGATTCATATATTTGTCTTAAACTATAGACTACTGACCCATCCAGAACGTGAGTGAATAGGCGTATTTGTTAAACTACATCACAATTCCTGTTGTGTATACCAAAAGCATTGTAATGCACAACCATTAACCGTACAAAAGACGATAACAAATTTCAAAACCATATTGTTCTATGTTGTTAGTTCCATAACGTTAGCTATAAGTTAGGATAACAAACCGTACTGCACTTTATAAGCGAACTTCTCTGAAAGCAAAGTACGGAGCAGCTCAGTTGCCCGTAACGAGTAAACAATAATCGCTCATTGTAGGTTAGCGACTCCGCAACTCGGTTAACTGCTCCTTAACGATCCACTTATCAAAAGTCGATGATTAACCGGCAACTATTAAACGAACAAGGGCGTTATAATAACCCCACGGCCATATGTAGAATCAAAGATAAGCTAATGGCGCCGTGTCGTTTAATTAACGTCCATTTTTCTATCGCATTTCTAAGGATTTTAACGAATAGACCACTTAGATGTGACATAGTGACATGAATTCGATGGGTTGTTGTATTAAATCTATTAGACAGTCCAATTTTCTATGTCTATACACCTATCGGTTATAGTTGGCAGCGCACATGACCGATATTCATAACAAGCATAAAGAAACGATTGGATTAATCTAGATATAGATATTATTTCAGCCCACGTTTTGAACAAGTGCTATTATTTACAGTAGTAAAGTGAAAATAAGAGCACATATAAGCTCATGGGTACTTCCACTTGTTAACAATAGCAATAATACATAGCTTAGAGCTAATATGAACTCAATTTTGATATTTCTTAAATTTTACTTTAAAAGGACGCCTAAAAAGTAATTATAACAAATCATTAAGGCATCCGGACAGCCGATTGGTCTAGGTGCTGGGCCCTGGCCCGGTCTCTAGGTTTCGTTTCTTGGGCGAAGTAACATCGAAATGTTAAAACTCGGCTTTGATCAACCCACCAACGTCCGCTCACGTGGATTGTGTTGCTTATAGCTCGGATTAGCAAGCTTTAGCTTCACTTTCTGTATCGGAGATAAAGTGCAAGCAAGCACTTCCGGAGTTCGGAACCTGCGTAAAGCTGTAGGTCCCTACTTTACTGTGCCAGGTAGGCAGGTGAGACGGCCAAGGATCAAGTGAAAGCCGTAAACAAATACACCATTGGGTCGGCGTTGTAACGGTCACGTCGGTGATTTCAACTGGGAACGTTCACATCTCCTCAGAGAGGTTCAAGGTTTACCCTAATTAGAAAACTGGGAACGATTTCACGAGGTAAAGTGTTACTAGCTGTCCAACAGTTGAGCGGCAGCGCGGTCTCTGAAACAGGAGCTCCGCTAACTGGCCAGGACTATAAATGTGCCTACGTCCTCGCTACGTCTGGGCGAAACTACGGGTTAAAATTTTGCCCAGACAATAAAGTGGGTGGTTGGAGGCCGACGATCTAGCAGGTAAAGGTAAGCTTCCAGAAGGAGTGGCGTGGCCGCTGGTATTAGGGAGTTGGGCCCCAGGAGTGAAGTGCTCACTCCCACTATCAAAGTGTGGACCTATAAGGCTCGTGCCTTCGCACACCCACCGCTGTTCAAGTACTGGTCACTATAATTAGCCGCCTACCGAACTATCTGGGCGGTGCAAACTTGACCAGTACTGTGTACTGCAACTAGCCCAACTGGTAGTCCAACCAGTGACTTTATTGTCTGCTCCAGCGAGGACCAAAGTGCGAGCTCGTCTCGTTCACGGTGTAGGACTCGTGGTGGCAGTGGTAAGTCTGTGTAAGTTAGGATCGTTTTGGTATGGCTGGACGGGTGAGCTGCGTTTCAGCTGATCTGCAGAATCAATAGAGATTTAGGTCTCTCCAACCATTGGAGACAGGAGATTTACGGCTTGCAGCCTGATGTTATGACTCATAACTTATTCTCGTGAACCGTCGTTAACTCGAGCAAGTATTCTAATTTAGCGTAACTCAACCCGGCCCAAAGCGGAATGTGGCGGATAGGGCGAAAACTAGGCACCGGCACGTAAATAAACGAGGTAGGCCGCAATGGCCTCTTTATAGGTTACATACTTAACGAGACAACGAAGAACTAAGTAAAGCGTGTGAACAAAGTCACCTTTCGCGGGGCTAAAATTGAGACGGCCACTTAGGTAATTTTTCAATTTATTACGTCCACGTTTCTCACCGAGGCTACGTTTGGAAAACCAAAAAGATTATGAATTTGCCTAGGTCATACACTGGTTGGTTGGAGGCCGACGATGGAAGCAGGTGAAGGTGGCATCTAGAAAGAAGTGGCGGGTTTGCGGGTATTTACAACCTGGGCACTAGAAGTGGGGGCTCACACTCCCTACGAGAGTTAGGTATAGGTTAATATGATAAGACCGGCTACCAACCTGTATGAGCGGTGCGTAGGCGACCAGTACTGGGACTGCGAGTAGCCTATACTGGAAGGGCAACCAAAAAGTCCCACTAGTGTCTTTCACTTGTAGCACGAAGACCAAGCGGCGATGGAAGTACAGCCCTCGTTTTGCACACGAGAAGGTCACTTGGGGAAAGTGGTAGGCCTGTGCGTATGAAGGGAAAGGTCGTCTTGGTGAGCTGAGTTTTAGCTCAGGTACTGATCTGTTAATCTGTAGAATCGATAGAGATTTAGGTAGTCTCCCCGCACCAGTGGGGACTAAAGCTCGCAATCTAATGTCGCTTGTTTTTGTCTCATCTTCAGCAAGGGCGATCATCCTTTGTTAGTGATGGCGGTGACGAAATAAGCCGTAAAGGTAGTAGTAGAGTAAAAAGCTTCTTCTATCGTGTCATCCCGTTTGCACTTTGTTGCTAAAATGTAAGACCCACTTCAAATCATTCCCCATCCCTTAAGAATGCAAAATCGCCTGGTCGTCCAAAAATCGTCCTGTGCAGGGGGTGGCGGGGGGTGATTTTTGAAAAATTTGCAAAAAGTTTTTTTTGCGTTTTTTACATCCACGTCACCTGGGCATGTATCTGCTAAAATATTAAATCAATATTTTAATCAGAAATATATTTTTTTTAATTTTTAAAATTACCATGTACAATGCTTTCATATGGAGCGCCTTAATGAATAAACGCTCGCCCTGAAACGCCATAACTGTGATATACTTTAACTTGTCTTAAGTCGAGAACCTTTTAGTTAATCAAAAAAATCGTTTCTACGAACGTTGTAGATCGAAGATCGAGAATTACATTGCTTTTTTCAAATTCTTAATCCGATGGCTAGTTTCGTAAAAAAATTGAAAATTGTAACACCATGTCGTGCCGATCGCGGCCGGGCGTGGAGACGCTAGGAACGTTCAGATTACCGTGGCTTATGCAGCCGAAAAACGACTCTATGTTTCAGGGCGCATATAAGGTTGATACTCGCCTATTAACGTGCTATTTCGGCGTCTTGGACGCTTTTAAAGCGACTTTCTTAGTAAATCTTTTGTTCAATGAATTGAATTTATTACTTTTAATGGTAATTAGATTTTCTTTTGATTTTTTCAATAATAATAATTGTAAATACGGAAAAAATATATAGGTAAGTACCTACATCAGTAAGCAGTGTAAAAGTTTTATTGAATAAGTATGAAGTTAACAATAACAAAAATAATACTATTTATTGGTTTACAGTCCAGTAGATTTAAAATCAAAAATACCGGGGTAGAAACTTCCTCCTGTTAGATACGAATACCTAATTAATTAATAATAGTTAATTATTACAATAAGAAATTTTATTTACCTACAGCTATTATTCAGAGTCCGAACTTGTTTCATTGTCACATAACATATCATCAGGGGCAACTATACGGCGAGTATTTCTATCGCCCTTATTAGCACATGTTAATTGGGCCATACATTTGCAGGAGCCAATACAACTAATTCGTCTTTTTTTTACAGGAACACAGCGATCCTGTACACCCTGAAATAAAAATTTGGTAATTTAAAGTTTAAATATATTACTAGGTATAGGTACCACTACAAGAAGTAATTTAATTACCTTTTTTACAATTGCAAGTGTTCAGTACAGAAGTATCCTCTGGTAATATTGCTTCAGTTGTCTCCTGGTGAACTTATATTCCCAGACCAATATGTTTTGGAGTATATTTTTTTTCCATTTGAACATGCAAAAATTATGTCTTGACAAATATTAAGTATTTGAGTTTCTTTTATGTCATTGATTCGTTGCAAACAAGAAGACTAATAAGAAAGTATAAATTGTTTGGTATATACTTTTTAAATTCATTAAGGTTTAAGTTTTTGAATTCAGCGTGTGTAGGTATTTGATTTATTTCCGTTTTTATACTTTGGCAAATTTTGGTCTAAATTTGTAGTTCTGACGTACCACAGGATAAATTGGAAACTTCGCTTTCAGTATGCTGAAGTACTGTTTCAATAGCTTGTTCCTTGGAAAAATGTTTCAAGAACATTCTTGGTTCGTTATGTCTGATCGATTTCACTAATTCAATATCGTCGACAAAATGTTCTTTAATTTTTTTAACTAGAAATCGATCACTCAACTCTAAATTTCCACCAATTTCACGATATCTTTTGCTAACTGATGTTGTGGAATAACCTTTTCCCTTTTCGAAACCTTTCTCCATTTCACTAAATAATTGTTGTAATGCTTCATTTTCCATTTACCATTTTCTTTTTCCACTTGCGCTAGGTTTCTCCTTTGTATTGCGTAATTCTGTAGAAACGCATGAGGCATGATATTTTATTTCAGATGCGATTAAATCATTTTCGCCTATTCTGGAATAAAATAACGAATTGTTTCGCGATATAGTTTTGGTTTTGTCTTCCATGTTCTTGGTCATGGCCTGGCACAGTTTTTGATTTCTTAAACGTTTTTGGCAAAATACGCACTTATGCACATCAAATGAAATTGTCCGTAAGGAACGTTTTTGAGATGTTTCCTGTAAAAAAAGACGAATTAGTTGTATTGGCTCCTGCAAATGTATGGCCCAATTAACATGTGCTAATAAGGGCGATAGAAATACTCGCCGTATAGTTGCCCCTGATGATATGTTATGTGACAATGAAACAAGTTCGGACTCTGAATAATAGCTGTAGGTAAATAAAATTTCTTATTGTAATAATTAACTATTATTAATTAATTAGGTATTCGTATCTAACAGGAGGAAGTTTCTACCCCGGTATTTTTGATTTTTAATCTACTGGACTGTAAACCAATAAATATTATTATTTTTGTTATTGTTAACTTCATACTTATTCAATAAAACTTTTACACTGCTTACTGATGTAGGTACTTACCTATATATTTTTTCCGTATTTACAATTATTATTATTGAAAAAATCAAAAGAAAATCTAATTACCATTAAAAGTAATAAATTCAATTCATTGAACAAAAGATTTACTAAGAAAGTCGCGTTAAAAGTGTCCAAGACGCCGAAATAGCACGTTAATAGGCGAGTATCAACCTTATATGCGCCCTGAAACATAGAGTCGTTTTTCGGCTACATAAGCCACGGTTATCTGAACGTTCCTAGCGTCTCCACGCCCGATCGCGATCGGCACGACATGGTGTTACAATTTTCAATTTTTTTAGGAAACTAGCCATCGGATTAAGAATTCGGAAATAGCAATGTAAATCTCGATCTTCGATCTACAACGTTTGTAGAAACGATTTTTTTGATTAACTAAAAGGTTCTCGACTTAAGACAAGTTAAAGTATATCACAGTTATGGCGTTTCAGGGCGAGCGTTTATTCATTAAGGCGCTCCATATGAAAGCATTGTATATGGTAATTTTAAAAATTAAAAAAAATATATTTCTGATTAAAATATTGATTTAAGATTTTAGCAGATACATGCCCAGGTGTCGTGGATGTAAAAAACGCAAAAAAATTTTTTTGCAAATTTTTCAAAAATCACCCCCCGCCACCCCCTGCACAGGACGATTTTTGGACGACCAGGCGATTTTGCATTCTTAAGGGATGGGGAATGATTTGAAGTGGGTCTTACATTTTAGCAACAAAGTGCAAACGAAAATCTTTCCTAGAAGGCTTTTGGCGGCTGGCAAACTCTACTATAGGTACCGCCAACGAAACAGTTGTGATTCTACCCTATGCCACTTTAAGCACACAGGGCAGGAAATGAGAAGATATGCCACACTTCGCAAGAAGTACGAAACCTAAGAATAAAAACTAGCGCATCCGTCCATTGATATTCACAATACCCTTTGAATTGAGGGTATCAGAGTTCGACACCCACGAGGTTCATGAAATGCATTGGGTAGATGCATTTCTCAATGTGTAATATTTCGAAAGACTAGTGCCATGTGATAGATGTGTGCAAGTTAAGATATCTACTCTCTGGCGTCTGTGATAAGCGTTAGTAGTAGAAATAGGCTGACGGTAAATAAATATAATTAAATACAATACCATTGGCGCATGTAAAGAGGGGGCAAGGGTTATATGCTTTAAAAATCTATTCTATACATAATTATAGTAATTCCTTTCTTCACACAAAAAACCGGTACAACACCAAAACAAAATTGCTCTCTGTTATACTACCGCTACACGAGAATTAAACCACAATCATGGTGCACTAAAAAAAACTATAAATTATTATTGTGTTAGCAATCTCATCAGATGGCGGATTAAAATTATCCCATCTGTTTCGTAAAATTACTACCTTCAAATATGAAACGAAATTTAAATGTTTCCAAAAAAGAGGTTATAACTGTTATTTGTCAAATTGTTTTAACGCTTGCTAATAACGCAAATTTAACAATATGACACTTAAGAAGTATAGTTCGCTGCAATTAGATACAAAATTCTAGTTTTTAAGGTTATAAATTATTGGAGTTATATCCTGGTAGATAATTTCTGTTGGATTAAAATTCGCAGTTCGGTATTTTAAGACTTTGGAATAATAAATTATTAAAAAAAATACCTGAATGTTGATTGCCAAAAAGTCCAAAAGAACAAAATTTAACAGTAGTGATAAGCAAGTTGTTTGATGTGCCATTCGGTGTAACATTTTTTTGTCATTCTGTCTACATAACGGTTATATTTATACTTTTAATGTTTTAGTTTGGGTATGCAGACATTTCAGATAAAACAAACACAAAAACAAGTTTATAAGGCAATTAAGGTTGCACAAGTTCGTTATATGACAGTTATTCTCTTAGCCAAGTAGAAATTCCGGTAACATATTTAAGCATTTGGTAGTTTCCTATAAAAATCAATAAAACCGTTTTGTAGAATTAGCACATTAGTTACCCACCTTCTTGTACTTATTTGGAATTAACCTGGTTTTAAAGTATTAAATATGAGAAGAAACAAGAACACGCTCAATGAACAAGCTAGCTAACAACCTTTACTTTTTCCTAGAAATTAATTCTTTAGATCAAACTACATTTTTATTTTGGTATTTTATGGGAAAATATAGAGAAATATCTATACCACGTACATTTCATGTATGACTTCAAAAACATTTTCAATTTTGCGTTAATTCCCACCAGAGGGAGCGGCGGCAGAGCGGCGGTTTGGCACTGCTCTACCAAACGTGCTGCGGTTCGTTTCCGGACAAATTAAATGAGGAAGCATATGATATTAGCAATTGGTGCTCCGTGTAAGTGCAAGAGAAAAATGTTTTATTAGAACTTGCTGACGTTTCCAACGTAGTAATAAAATTAATATTATAAAAACCATTATTAACGTTAACATTTTTGACTATAACTACACTTGAATCCTTATGGAAGGTCGTTACCAGTTTAAACAAGTGATGCAGCGAACGAGTCAGAAAATCGGCCGAGCATATCGGAACTGTTCTAACCTTATATGTTAGTAGATGTTGATGCAGAACATTCAGATATAAAATATTAGTAAAAATATAAATCGTAATTATGTATAAATCATGTACGGAATTGTTTAGATTTGCCAATTTTTCTTCTTTCTTGAACCTTTTTGGTGAATATATTTTTCATCGTCACTCCAAATCACAGTATATTTTTTAAAACTAGCATAATCGACCGACTTTTAAAGAGGGAAATACACACACCAGTAATTTTTCATGATAAAGCTGAAATTTTTTCAATTTCTATGACTTAAAAGCCACAATAGCGATGATCAGCAAAGTACGAGAACAGACGTTGCTTGCTGGAAAAGAACAAAACTATTTGAGCTTTGCCATCCCATCAGGGCATGTAACAATAGAGGAGCTTGACAGCAGCCGTGTGAGCTTCTGATAGCAGCTTTCACGGAACACTCGATTGGACACGGATAGTTGCTAGATAAACGGTCAATGGCTTCTTTCTTTTTTAATTTAACCATTATTTGCTTGATTGTTTGTTCATCCCGCCTTTCGTAGGACGTGGAGTTTAACGCTTCTGCCTTGACGCGTGTATTCTATTACTTTTAGTTAACTTTATCCCTAAAACAAACTTGAAAGCAATTGCTGTTTGCAATGCAGCCACCCTAGTTAAAGTTAACGATATGATTATTCAGCTTTGTTTAAATATAAAACGTACACGAATGATTAAAAATTCTTAAGAAAGTATCTGATTAATTTGCAACATCAGGAACTTTATAATCGGTGTTGATTGTGCATAAATTAAAATAAATGCTCAGAAATTATCAGCTTAAAATTTAAATTTGCTAAGATTTTAAAAGTTACAAACCAGCACATTGCTTATAAGAAGAAGAAATTTACTAACTGTGTTAATAAATCAAAATCTCTATAGTGTTAATCTTAATTAATAATTATCAATAGATCTTTTAGTTCTAGGCAATTCTACTAAAGCGGTTTTAGATATCATAAAGAGATAAGCTTGTCAGTATAGGTAAAGGTGGATGGATGTTGTTAACTGTAAGAACTAGAAACTTTCATTAACTAAAAAGGCCTTTTCCCATAAATTACTTTCACCTTTGCATAAAATGCCCTCCAACTTGCTGATGCTTAATGCATGTTTAAACCACTTACTTGGTTCAAATTTTGACCCCCGCTATAATGCTCACATAAACAGATGACGAGCACTGTCAATTCTCTGAATTTTCATGTACACCACATTAAACATTTAAAAATCAATTTGAAAAACTAGCCCAAAATTGGCACTGAACCTTGCATGCTCAGATTCTCAGAATTACGAACTGCAGGGCTGTGGTCGAAAATTGCGTTTGTAGAAACTCGAATTCCTTGGGAAGCTGCGGACTCCTTTATACACATCAATCAGAAGCGTATAGATGTTGAGGGCTAAGCATTTTTTACAAACTCGTCATTTTCTAACTGTTGACTTGAAAATGTTATTCTCTATATGAAAAACAACACAAAAATGGTAATCTTGGTCAAAGTCACCAAATCCCAGAGTTGCCATGAAGGTGTGAGTGTTTCCTTAAGATGCACAAATAGATTGTATAAACTTGGAGGATAAGTTCTACACCAATAAAAACAGTTGTGATACCATGTAGAAGTTTTTAACAGAATTACAGCCTTCGGAAAAGGGACAGTCCGGAGTAGAGGTGGGCAAATAAAGAAATTTTTAGACCCGGCCCCACCCTACCCGACAAATTCAGAGGATGGGCTATCCCGGCCCGGCCTGTTATTTAAAAGTTGTGCAAACAGACATATTATGAAAATCTTGGAGAAGGTGTCCCATAAAAAAAATATTCATAAAATAATATTATTGTTAAATACAATGCCCCATATATTTTTATCCTAATGGTAAATCTATTTAATTCCCAACAAAAAATCTTTTTTGTCAATGCCATGGTTTTCGAGAAAGCAAACAATTTCATGCTCTCGTGCTCACAGACCTATGTAGGGCAGGGAATATTTATCGATATATCGATAATATCGAATAACAATAATTTTAAAACAATTATCGATATATTGATATTATCGATAATATCGATAATATTGACAACGTCGATAATGTCGATAATATCGATAATTTCGATAGTACCTACATAGAAAATCGAAATATAATAGTGACAGAAAAATGAAATCTAAGAAATATTGTAGTTACTGAACAAACATTAAATTGATTATTGTAATTAACGCAATTATTGCAACAACTGAAGCATATCGAGTCATATTGATTTGCAACTTATATCGCCTACTCTACTTCAAACTGATTGTTATATAAAAATTCCCTTGTTTTTGCACGGTATATCTACAATTTTAAAAAAAATACGAAAGAAATACATCGTGGTAATATCGACATTTATAATATCGATATTATAGATAATATATCGAAATTATTGATGATAATGTCGATATTATCGTAAATATAAGGATATTGTCGTTATTACATCCAAACAACTTCTAACATTTTCAAACAATCGTAAAACATTTACTGCTGATCAAAAGTGGTCAGGGTAAAATGGTCTTTTACCGCTCTGTACAGATTCTATTGGTAGTGATCGAATGAATATTTTGCTTACCAAAAAGGTCCCAACGAATCCAAGAATTTCAAAGGATCTCAGCAATGATTGCACCAACAAAAATCACACGAGTTCATTTTTTAAATCATCACGAATTAATCGGAACTGTATTATTTAAAGTTAGAAAACATCCATACATTTAGCAAACCACACGTACTTTTATAACATTCAATAATAAGAAATCGACACTATACGCTCAAATTTATTTGTTCCGAAAATAGTCAAATGCATTAATTGAATGCACACCTGTTACCATATTCGATTTTTCAATTATCGTAATCTTATCAAGTGCTATTACAGATTGGACATCAAATAATTGTTTAGTAGAGATGTGCTCGTAGAAAATTGTATTTAATACAGGGCGAACTAATAATTTAAAACAGCGAATCTAACACGTACTAATTTCAACAAAAGTAACAATTATTATGGTGGTGTCTTCGATATTATTGATATTACCAATATTATCGGTATTATCGATATTATTGAAAGTAAAACTACTTTTGGTTCAAGAAAGTACATTCTTAAATTAAGTAAGTTATTTGAATAAATGGTCATCTAGAATAAAGAATATAATTCTTTGCGTATATATAAGCATACGCTAAGCTTAAGTCAAGCATATTAAGCTTAAATGAATACATTATTTTTTTCTGTGTAGTATAGCATATGCGGTGGTAAAACAGTGGCATTCAAAGCTCATTCAAAGGTCCCTTTGGAACCAATTTTGTACTTTAAATTGTTTTTAATTGTAAAGAGAAATAATATTAAATGCAAAGCACACCACTGCGATTGGGATAGACTTTGGTTTAAATTCAGGATCTGCTATGAAAAAGTTTTTCGCGTTACTCCTCGAAAATTTTGTATTTTGAAGGACATACCAATTTTATACCATGCGCTTCCAGCATTGGAAAAAAAATGTTGTATGCAGAAAAGTAGATAAAAAAGTAATAAAAAAAGCTTTCACCGAAAGTATTTTGTTGTAAAATCAATACTGACGCCACCAGAACCATTATTCCATATACCTTTGAACCACCCTGTAAAAAAAATTTTAGTCCAATGCGTAATATGTGTGCTGGCTGAAAGCAATGGACGCATACGATAGGATATAGCGATTTTATTGGGTTAGGACCTGAAAAACCGCATACATTAGCAGCAGACGCAAACTGCTTTGGTTTAAGTTTATTATACACGCACTTCATGTAAAATAAATAAATTTTAATAAGTAGTAAATTAGAGACGTAAATTAGAGACCGACAACATTAAATTTCGAATGTTTTTCACATAAAATATTGAAATTTTATTTCATTGTAAAAAGTTTTCTATTTACTACCTCATCCCTGAGAAGTTAACTATAAATAGCTTGCTATTTTGTTTAATTCTTCGGGAAGTCTTCTAAGTTTGGAAAATGTAGTTAAGCCAATTTTTCCTTGCAGGGAGTTCTATATTTTCTTAAGAAAAAAGAAAAAATACCACTAAAAGTCATTTGTTAAACATACCAAACCAAACGAAGTACACAAAACATTGTACCCGTCACAAATCAAGTTCTAAAGCAGTCTTTGATGAAGAACACGTCTTGTAGTTTCTAAAATACCCAAGTAAGTCTAAAATCCATGTCGCAGTCTAACATATCCGTACACGAAGCCTTATTAAGACGTAATAGTAGTTCGTCTGCTACATAATTCATAACGATATACGTCGTTTCTTTAAAAGGTATGCAAACTTGCAACATCAAAGGGGCTTAATTTTCATGTTGCTCGCTCTACTTTGCAAACTGCACTTTGCTCCAACTTTAAAGCCCGTTAAATAACTGATTAATTTTTTGCACATTAAGGATAGCACATGAAACATGACCTAAACTTAAGGATAGTCCATTTTGCTTGCTTATTGTATTACGAACAACTTTTAGACTGAAACTTAACACCATTATATGCTTCTTCTACGCGGACGTACCGTCAAAAAGTTGTTTCATTAGGAAAACCCGGCTGGAATGTATAAATTAATCTTAATATATCTATTGTATAATAATAATAATAACAGTACAGTGATAGAACCATAACTGATAATAAACATTACTTCTAGGGTCCTTCGTCATGGCAAATAATGATTCACCTGCTGCAAATAAAAAATTAAATCAATTTCTAGAACATAGTTATCTGAATTATTTCACCACTATTTTACAACTTCAGAGAAGCCGGGAAGACAATTTTTTTAATGACTTTTTATCTGTGTCATTTCAATTAACTCAGAGAACGTTCACCTTTTTAATTTAGATAAAATGGGTGCCATAAAACAAATTCTGTGGATCATAAAAAGCGGAATCAACATATTTCCATCGTCGTGCTAATTGAAACCAATTAGTCCAAATAATGCGGTGTTAAAATATCGATTCTTTTTAACTGGAGAACACGGAAGAGCTTTTTCAGTTTCTGTTCCTCGTGAAATTTTCATTCTCAGACTACATTCCGCTGTTATTCAAAGAATAATTTAAATGTTTACAGACCCAATTTTAAAATAATAAAATTCACCCCTTAATTATTAAGTAGCTATAAATACATCATAACCATAAGTATTGTGGCACTTGAAAAAAATACATACATGTACAAAGCAGACCTGCATTATCCAGGAGACGACTGAAAGTGGTTCAAACTGAAAAGGGTGCGATAAAGCTGTCAGTAAACATGAGCTGCTGGAAGCTTTAGGGCAGACGGGTAAAAAGTTTCAACTTCAAACATGATGTAACTAACTAACCCTGTACCATTTCTGGAACATTTATGTAACATAAACAGTTAAATTTTTATCACAACCCTCATCAGGATCTACCAATGAAGTTTGACATGGTTTCAGCTTCTGTAGGAGCATTTTATGTCTTCCTAGTGTATGGAGGAAGGTAGTAAACATCGAGATTAAACTATAAAACGTTGGAAGAGAAGAAGATATAAAATAACTTTTTTGGTAACCGTTTTCAACGAAAATATGTTATATATTATTTGAAAAGACAGGTATAATACTGACTTTATTTATTATTGCCAATTCATTAAAAATTTAATTCTTTAATGTAAAAATAAATAATAAGTAAACTACTTCGTCTGGATTTTTTAATCCCACGTACATTTTGCAAAATAATAATGTCGTAATATGCTTAGACAAGTAGTATCGCTTCGTGAGCATCCAAGCTTGGTCGTAGGCATAACTGGACATTTTTTAGTTGAGAAAATCTCGTTGCGATTAAACGACGTCGTCCAAAAAAATGTTGTAGGGAAGATCGGGCCATTATTGAAGTTAAAGCATTCAAGAAAACCATTCAATGTCTCTTAACCTCTTCTATCAGATGCTGCTTCCATATTAAAAAAAATCTATTTTGAAAAAACCTATGCCAATTAAACAACTGGCCGTAGCAGACAATCAGTTGAGTGTTAGATGGCTCCTAATGTGGTTAGAAGGAGAGAATCCCAAGACGAAATTTCGATCTCGGAATTCTAGGATCGAAAATGAATAATCCCAAATCCCAGGACTAAGCTGCTATAATAATAAAATCTTTATTTAATGCGTTAGTTATAAGGTTTTAAAAAAAAATTTATTACAAAAAGACTAAAAAAAAATATTTTCTTTTATAATTTTAAATATATAATGATAGTTCGTACAAAGTACCGTCACTAAGCCGTGATCTGGTCTGGTACAAAATGCTCTAGCAACAGAAAACGCTCTTCGGATTTCACAATTGTCGGCTAAATTGCCATTAAGAAATCAAAAATCAGCTGCATTCTCTGCAGAAAAAAAACCGCCTAATATTTAGTCGCGAAAATCTCGGGATTGGGACCTTGCAATCCCGGTATTTTCGCGGCCAAAAACTAGTCGGTATCCCGGGATTGTAATCCGTAATTAGAAGGTATACTTTAGTTCTCAAGAGTTCCCTGGAAAAGGAAGCACTGGTTACTAGTAAACATTTGAGTTCAGAATACCCCTAAAACTTTAGGTTCCCTCTATCTACAGTTGTAGTAAGTAGTCGCACACTATAGTAAGCAGTATTACCTGCAAAGAGAAGCAAGCACGTCGTACCAATCAAAAACGTGTGTAACTTGCGGTTACAAATTTTTCAATTCTTTTAATTCCGACGAAGTTTTGATATCCCAAATTTCATCAAAATCGGACCATCCGTTAGAAAACTATTAAAGAACAAATGAACCCACCTGTCATCCACTCACACATTTTCCAGATTTTTTGTGGCTTGGTTACTTTTTCGTAAAACCCGCCAAAACGAAAATTCTCATATAATCAACTTTCGAACACTCAATGTATTTTTAAACTCCTAACGTCCCACACTGTATTTTTTAAAACTTTAATAACCTTTAGATACTGGATTTAATTGAAAGGTACATATCAATTCATCATTTATTGAAGTCAACAAACGTGTAAGTGATAGTCATAAATTAGTTAGAAAGTAATAATCAATTATGAGTAGATCAGTTGAAAACTGTTAACCAATCAGTAACAATACATCAAGCAATACATTTTACCTTCCTTTAATTAATACGAAATTTTAATTTATCCAAAACGAAATAAACTTCGTAATATTTTCGTAGTTCTGCGAAACTTGGCGCAATTTTATCTTAATCCAAGAAAATATTTTAAGTTAGTTATAAGCCCATTGGACTGTGGCAAAGAAACCCCATTTTAGAATTCTGTACGAGCCGATTATTTTCAGTCAGGCCCGTAGGAGGTTCGTGGATATTTCGTTCGGGTCCAAATCACTTTTATTATTAGGCGAGTCAATAAGGGGGTTTGACCTAGAAAAAATTGCAATAGATTTGAAACCAACGGGAATCGATAGCTGTAAGTATTCTAAATGGCATATCAAAAGTCCCCAAAAATCCCGCTTTTGGAACCGCCGCAAAAACGCCCCCTCCGCCTTCTCTCGGTTTTCCCATAAGACCTCCAGGAACCTAAAAAATGTTTTTAAAAAACATCTGTCTGTGGGTGGGTATGTGTGTGTTTGTGTGACGCCTTATCACCACTGAATGGATAGTCCGATTTCGATAAGCTTCGGAATGTGGAAGTATTTCAAAACTTTATGGCCAAAATAAGCTTTTAAATAAACCGAAACCGGAAGCGGAACTTAGTCATGTTATTTCGTAGCATTTTTTCAGAAACAGAATCTGATAGAAAACCTTAGGGCAAAGCAATGCTGTTTTTTAAACATAAATTTTATAAAGGCGGCTACGAATTCTTTTATAAATAAAAAATTATGTTTGGAAATATTCAAAAAATATTGATCAAAAACTAGCCACACAATTTGTTGTAAATTTTGTATGCGCTCATAGAGATAAGGATACGTTACAATTTAATTTGTGTCCCAGTTCGCTAATTAGTTCGCTAAATTAGAAAGCGTCACAGCTTCTGTAATTTTTTTAAATCAATAATGTATGGCCCGCCATGTAATAAAAGAAGCACAGTGAAAAAATGTTGTTTGAGCATATTTAATTACGAGTAATATAGCACAATGTTTTACAAACTCCAATATAAAAAATTTTATATTCATTTAGGAGAACCTAAACATTTCCACTCAGTTTGATCGAATAGGAAATATAGTTGAACTCCGCTTTTGCTCCGATGAATTTGTTCAAATACACTTTTACCCAAATAAATCCCTACTGCTGCACTCCAACTCTACGTTAAATTCTTGAACAGAAATTGATATAAGTAACTTATTTCTTACAACAGTTCCTCTTTGGCTTTACTTTTATAAGTTTTAACGAAATTTAAAACTAGCTAAAATCGTAAAAACCTTAGTTATACTTTATTTTTCTTGTGAAAACTAAAATTGCTAATTTACTATAGTTCAGCTGAACTCAAATCTAAATACGTAATACCACAAATAAGTCTGATTCATTTAATTGAAATACAGTGTAAAAATAAATGGACAACATTAATATCAAAAAAACAACATCCAAAAAAACGACCGTTACAAAAACATTTATTTACACCGCCAGACAAGCAGAAAAAAACTCAAAGAACCTTCCGCGTGTTAAAAACCGCGGCGGCGCTAAACATTCACAAATTATCTTGCACACAAATAAGCGGTTTACTTTAAACTTAAAACACTTCAAAAGAGAACTCGTTATGTTAATGTCAATGCCTCTACAATATTATTATAAAATTGGCGCTTGACCAGAAACTGCAACCGACCGACGTAATTAATTATAACAACAAACGCTTCGTGCAATTACTGTAGATCAAATTAGCAGCAGTTTATGCAGCAATTTTCCAAAAATTATTATAGATGTTTATTCCGGCTTGTGTTCGCATTAATTAATTATGATTTATTTTCTCTATTTATTTAACACTGAAACCCAGTACTTTTTTTTTAATATTTAAAAAATCAAAGGAAGTTATTATGGGTGCTCTTAAACAACACATCAACAGTTTTCTAAGTAGTTCAGGTCAGTGTTTATACATTTAAATATATGTACAATAAACGTAAACGAATTTTTTTTGCTCTGTCTAAAATGCAGTAATGATTAATTAACGTTAGAAAATGATACTCAAGTCTATCAAAATGATATTTAGCTAATTATTATTAATCAAAGTTAACTTTTTGTTTGCTAATTAATTAATAGTATTTAGTTGGTTGGCTGAAAAAATACTAAAAGTAATTAATCATAATTGTTCAACCCTGCTTTCTGCAGTCTGAGAAATGTTTTGGGTATTGTACTAGAAACATTTGCTGTAGATGTCGGTGGTTTGATGTAACTATAGAATATCGTGTTTTCTAAATTATGTAATTTGGCTCTGAATATAAATACAACTGGATGTTTGAGTTATGGCTAGGCCAAATAACAAATTATTACTAGGCTTCTATTTTGTTATTGTTAGGCTCGATTCAATTTCATAATACACTGTCCTATTATACTGCAATAAAATTCACATTTTTGTTGCAAAATTATGGAAAATAAATGCTACTACAGTGGTAAATTACAATTCAGATAAAACAGTTACATTCTCCAATATCTCCAATAACGCAGGTGAAGTAAAATAATGTCAATCATGATGCACTACCTATTTCATTTTAACAGCTTTTAGATCAACGGGACCAAGCTTGCAAACACTATCGTATATACAATAAATGGATATCTGTCTCACCATAACACGGAGATAGGCTTTTACATCTCGACATAGTTTATCATTCGTGTAGTGGTAATCAATTGTGTTTATCGGCCATGTTAAGTAATAAAGTAGTTGTTGATAAATACGAGGCCGAACTCAGAGAGTTTTCCTTGCTGGTGGTTCAGTTTAAAACTAAGAAAGAGCTTTCCCTGAAAAATATCCGTGTTTTTCCTTGCTAAGCAATTCATATGAATAAGGACAAATTTAATTTTAGAGTAACATGCAAATGTCTACAAAGATATAAGTTCCAAAAACATTTTGAAAATCACTGTTAAGTGTGTGACAATTTTAACAAGATTTCCTCCAGCTTTTTAAAGCAATTTTTTGAGGCTACGGAAGGATTTCTTGCAAACGATGCTTTTGCTGAAGATTTTACGGGCGTTTTCTGTCTTAAATTTTTTTTCGGGGTTGGTTTTGCATGGCTTTTTTTCCGAGGCTGTTTATCAAGGTTTCTTTCCACCGGATTTTCTTTCCGGAAGCAGATCTCAATCCTGAGACCTACTCAGCGGAGGAAACATTAGGAGTGAAAGGAAAACTAGGGGCGCAGCCCACGGGTTCTGCTATACATTTATATTTACTGCTAAGAATTATCAATGGTACCTACACCATCAGTAGAATGTCTAAGAAAATGTGGTTAGCCACCATGTAAGTATGTTGCTCAAGGATTCTATAACTTCTATCAGCTCTATTGATCGTAACAGCAGTAGGCTAGAGAGAGACAACTTACATTTTTAGGTGGATTCTAAACCCATCGAAAGCATTACCGCTACTTGCAATTTCCAGAGAACTCTCGAGCGACGAAGTATAGCTTGCAAACTTGACAGAAATTAGAGGATTGCGTCAAGTCGCACATAATTCCGAAATCGAACTAGGGCTATCCCGCTCAGAGCCACTTGCCCGACTAATCGAACTATATAACCTTAATAAACCTAATACAATTGTATTGGAATAAAATAAAAGGTAAGTTAAAATCATGATGGCTAGCTACATTTTTATTAAGATTATTAAGTGAATTTTAAACTCAGCAATTTAATAATTTTTTGTTCTGTTTTTATTGGCAGCAATGCCAGCTCTATGTCAGATGATGATGCATTGCAAAAATTCACGAAAGTTAAAATTCGAATCGTTGGAGTTTCAGGAAAAGCGGTAAATACTATAAATAACGGCAGCATTACAATTACGTCAGATGTTTCATTCATCATACGATCGTACAATACTCTACAAAATGCAGAAAAAAAAGATGACATAGTAAATTTCCCGTGGAAGAGCGGAAAATGGCAATTAAGCGTAGGAAACTAATCGTGAGCTCTATTCTTGCTAGTAACAGAAAAGCTTATCGTTCGTGCATTCGATTCCGTAGAAATCGGTACAGTTACAATTATTTGATATAACTAAAATGTTGATTTATGAAGACTATTTTAATTTTATGTATTACAATTTAAAAAATCAAATAAAAACATTAACGTAAACTTTCAGAATTGTTTGTAGGATGAAAAACGATTTACAATAACACAGCGATAAAATTTTGAACATCGTCAAGATGTCGATGCAGCGAGGCCGCATTCTAGCAAAACTACGAGCAGGCCTTCTCTAGTTACGCACTTTTCGCAAATACGCCGGTCTCAGACACAATAAACATTCAGCATTCAGAACATTACTAGTATGAACACGGAAAAAAGCAGACTATAATTAAAATATATTGTTTTACATTGTTTACGCGCGAAGTAGTTTTCCCTTCATGGTAATTCCACGTAACCTCTAGTAGCAGTAACGCTTAAGTGTCTTACAGTATCATCTTCAGTACACTAACTCGATGTACCACAAAAACCTGCAAGAGAAGAATAGGACGCGTATCACGCCGTACGTCGGTTAACCTATTGTTATCCCAATTAATGGAAATCTCATCCATGTGTATGTGCCCACCTTTCGGAATCCGCCTCTCCCGAAAGACGTGAGCCACATATATTCATAAAAATGGGCCTCCCGTACCACCCTAATATATACATTCCGGGAATCACTTGTTAAAACAATTTAATGCAATAAGTCACATTATCCATTATCTAGACAGACGAGCCTCAAATAGTCCAGCAAAACTAATAGATGACGATCTACGTATACAACTGGTTGTTTTGAAAGACTTTATCAACTCGCAATTAGGCCTAATAACAACTAAAATAACAGGAAGAACAACAACATTAACAATTAGGGCTGCGACAATATTCGATACCAAAATTGATATTCGATAACTAATTCTTGGTTTTCAAAAAAAAAACAAATCGAAACAGTATTTGTTTCTTTTTCATCTGTTTTTTTGTTAAAATCGTTTTTATTTGTAATAAATTTTTTGTAGTAAACTTGAGATATCGCGAATTGTGTGGCTTTTATCAGTTTTTACCGCGCGTGCTATACCACCTATTTGAACTATTAACTAAACTGAACAGTTAATTTTTCAGCTTTAAGTTTAGGAAACTACTTAATAAATAACTAGCATAATCCGTTTCAGTTATAAACCCGCTGCATGCCGCTCTGAATGTTTCCATTGCCGAGGCGCGCTCACGAAGGAGATAGCTGCTGCAGCAGATTGGGAGTCCGTCGCGTCGTCACAAAAATTGAGACAGGTGAAAGGGACCAGAATTAATAAATAGATAAATATACATTGCTCAAGTAAGCTTGCTAAATAATGTGACTTGGTTTATTGCATATTCTTATAAGTAGTCCTTTTTCCAGAAATGACTATTAAGATTCTAAAGCAACAAATGCAATAAAATTGATTTTAACAAACTAATCTATAATCGACAGCGCTTATAATGGATGTGAACAGGCATTGAATTGTAAAAATAGTAAATATCAATTAGAGATATGGATTATTATAATCGATTATCTACATTGGTTTTTATAATTGGAATCCATTATTAAATTATTTCAATTATTTTGTTCGTATCGATTTTCAATTTAAAATCGATTTTGACCTATTATTATAAATCGATTCTGAAATTTCAAAAAGCCCAGTCCAATCAACAATTGCATAAATAATGAAACATCAATTAGTAATCTCAGCCAAATCACAACCTTTATACAGGTATTAATCAATTAAATACAACAAACACAACATTATTTTTATACAACAGCACTAGATCACAACTCAAAACATTCATCTGCTATGTACAATTTTTTCCTAATTACCAAGCGCGACCAACTTTTCCTTGAAAACCTGGTTCCCTCTTCCGCACAGACCGTGTTTCACCCTCACCAACGAACGGTAACAGTTTTGTAGTCCGCCAATTAAACGTTTAACATATGCTTAGCCATATATAGCGTTTATTCAATAACATTTAAAAAATTAACCGAGTTAAATGTAAAGGCTACAACACGCTAAAGTAATTTATCTCTAAGAAAAAAAAAACGTATTCTACATATTTTACAATATTTTTTTAGGGGACATAAACGATGCAGGATTCTAAACAATAACGAATACATACACCACACCACTGGTGTACTTTCCGATGCTTTCCAATACAAACAACGCTTCTGATTTTCTAAATTACACCTTAGTATTTCTGATTAAATATTCGTGGTGTAATTAAAACATGCAAAACAATCTAAATTATTGATTGTTAAGAGCTGTATTACAAATCCGTTTATATTTAATTGACACGGCCATATATTACATATTTAATACATCACTCCACAATACAAATCCCATAGATAACATACGCGATATATCAATATGTCTACAACATTCAGATTTCACTCAATATTATTATTGAATTTAATTAATTCTAAAATTATAGGTTTGTAACATCTGCATAGCCAACTAGTAAAACGAACGTAATTGTAGGAAGTTTTTCAAGACTGCATGTAGCATTTGCACCTGAGCGCTTTTCAGCAGCACTTAGAGTTAACGAAGGGCATAAATAACAAAACGTTCATTTAGATCCAAAGAAAATCTCATAATTCAATGTAAATAAATTAACACAGTAACTCACGTCCAGTCGCCAATTTACGTTTCTAAATTAAACATCTGCAGTGGCACAGCACCGTTTAACTTAATCAAGGGGTCGAAAAAATAGATGAAGTCATTTGTATGCTTTATTAGGTATGTCCGGCGATGTGAGAAATAATTTAATTATTATTTTCAAGAAAAAATAATTAAGGATGTATTTGCGGTTTTTGCTACTAAGTCAAAACATAACTGATTTTAATAGTTTTTCTTGAAAATTGTTAGAAGAGTTAAATATGATTTGTAATTAATTACAGAACTGAAAATACATTACTATAATGTGAGCAATTTTGTGGATACAAATTATAATTTTTAATAGAACATATAAACTAGATGCAAGCTTCCTTGCCACACTTTTCGACGAAAACGTGTTCTTAAAATAAATAACTTCCAACATCTAAAGTATTTCAAATGAATATATAAACGTTCACTTTACACCACTTGACCCTGTTAAGTATGTTTACGCAAAATCACTTACGAATTTCGAGATATTTGTACGCCATATTTGAAAATGATGTTGCACAATACTTCCACGCAACGATAATCCACAAAAAAATTAAAGTTCGATGAGAGTGATAACGACCATAAACTGAAGATAAAGAATTCCAAACACGAAGATAGACAGTTCTATTAAAAAATGCTTGTTTGCGTATAGTTTCGTAACAGAAATTTACATTTTTCTGCCAAAGTATTAAATTTACTTTCTATAGGAACATTATTTAAAATATTCTTCAAAGGGAATTTTAATTAATTTCAACAACATTTATAAAATTCAAATAGTTATTCTGGAATTTGGAACAAAATTCCTTAAATTAAAAGTTAGAAAACAAATAAATATAAGCATGCTCTAATAATAACCACTAAATCTGTTCATGCATTCTTAGAAAATATTAGCATTAGATTTATATAATCAAACGTATGTGCGTGCATAACCTATAATTTAAAATAAAAACAGAAAGTTACTGTAACAGATTAAGCCATTCGATAGATTTCATGCGCTAAAAATAACCGTTGCATGTCATACAGATACATAAATAAATGCAAGTGTTCCAGTGTCTAATTGATATTTCTGACGGTCGCAATTACTTTTCTAATTTTCCTGTGGTTGTTTTGTACCTTTCTTTACCTTTCTGCCTACTAAGCTAACATATATTGTTAAGCGCTACCACTAATACTGTCAACGTTAACAATTACTTTAACAACCAAGTTAAATCAAAAACTTCCTGCACTTTTTCAAGACCACACACATTCGATTCGTAAAAGTCAACAGCATCTTGGGATTTGCATCAAAATCTTGACAAGTCCTTGACGCTTCCCAAATTCAAGAAATTCAATGTCAAGAAGAATGAACATTAAATACATGGCGTGACTGTGTGAACCTTCATACAAACTAGTTCTGACGCTAAAGATATAACTTAATTTTACATTGTTCTGATTTTTTGAATGACATAACTTACCTAAGTTTTTATGTAACTTACTTTATACTTTTTTTTTGGTAAAATCTTTAACTGTGAAATTTAATATTCTAAATCTAAAAACGAAATTTAATAAAAGTCGTTAAGGCACTTTTTTGTTCTATAATGTTTTAAAAATTTTAACTTCAACGCTGTATCGTTGCCGGATCTACATTATTATAAAAGCCTTCGGAGAATACAATGCCACACTGTATAAAAGAGAATTTTGTATGATTGAAAGCTGTGAAGCAAAAGGTTATTCTCAAAATTCTTTAAAACGCTATTGGTCTGCAGGCTAAACGATTTTATTATCTTATTTTGTAGGCTCGTAGAGCTCGAAATGCGCTACGATTTGCTTCACATCCCAAACTGCTACTTTCTCTGTGGAGTCTTCTATGAATTTTTGAAAACCAAATACCACCATTAAATAATTTTAAACAAAAAATCAATACCTTATAGGGAAAGTATACTTTCAGTATAGGGAAGTATTGACATTGATCGAATCTTCGAAATCGAGATTTTGACAGCAATACATGTTGGCACACGGCCGCTACGATTTTTCGAAAATTTTGACTTGAGCGCCTTATTACTCAAAAACGCGTTGACAGATCAGGTTGAAATATTTTATCGTAGTAGCCCTTTAGAATAGTATATTTTGCAAGAAGAGATGAAAATACCGTTTTTTTCGTGAGCGGACAGTTGTTCACGAGCCGCGTTAGCGGCGAGTGGGCCAAGTTCGCGAACGAAAAAAACGCATTTCATCTCGAGTAGGAAAATAATGCTATTTTTCTACGATATTGCAGTTTCAAGTTCAAAACTTTCAAGTTCAATTTAATTCAAAACGAACTGTCACAATGCAAATTACTGTAATTACTGTTTGCAAAGTCGTTTCCATAGCAATAAATGCATTCTTTCCATTAAATTTGTCATTCTTATTTTCATCTCTAGATGTGAAAATATTTTCATCTCTAAAGTGAAAAAATATCACTTTCATGTAGAGTAAGCCGTGGAAAATTGCTATTTTCACATATATGAGTAGAAAAACACAATATTATCAGTAAAAATGTGTTCAAAAAGTTAAAAGCTATGAAGTGCAAAAAATTGACAAAATTTCCGAAACTATCAAATAAATATTACTCAGGAATTGGCAACACGATTTTTTTAAATTTTGTAAGCTCATAAGGCTAAAGATGAGCTACAATTTGGTCCGATCACAGCTCGCAGCTTTCTCTCTAACGCCTTCTATGAATTTTTGAAAGTTTGTGTTTTAACGCCTATTTATTCAAAAACGAGCTATCAGATCAGGATGAAATTTAATATTAGAAACGCTCTAAAAAAGTACACAAAGTTACAAGCTACCAGAACTTTCAAAACTACTACAACTGCGAAGTGTAACAAATACATATAAAAATATTGACTTTTTCAAAAACTGGCAGCATCATTTTTTTTAAAATTTTGTAGACTTATAAAGCTTTAGATCAGCTACTGCTACAATTTGGTTCGTGTCCCAGTCCGCTAAATTCTTTGTAATACCTTCTATGAATTTTTTAAAAACTAACTTCAATATATTTTTGTAGCCTGTTTTATACAGGGTGGGGCAATAGTCTGTAGGAGTTCGATAGCTCGTACACCGTAAGAGATAAAAAATCTTTCTAATGCAGATGTGGGTAAATGCGCATACATAGAAATTATTTTGGTTGTTTGTGTTCGACAAAACAATAAACCATCTGTTCGCTAGCAATTGTTTTGTACAAACGTCAAACGTACATTTCTCGCAGTTATCGACCATCAGTTTTTATTTGTAGTATTTGAGTTTTCCAAAATGAATTTTAATAAAGAAGAACTCATAGACATGATTTTTGTTTTGGGCGAGTCGGTAAGAAATTGTTTGCTTGCCAATAGAATTTACCACCAACGGTATCCTGGACGAAGGCTCCCTAAAGTTGATAGCTTCCAAAACCTGCTTGATAGATTTGTGGAAACCGGCAATGTACAATATGAAAAACGTGAACGAATTAAAAATATTGTGAACGAAGAAAATGAGTTATCTGTTGTGCTGGCAACGATTGAGGACCTCCCCATATTAGTTAGAGAGAAGTGAGCTCATTAGTAGGAATAAGTAGACATTCTGTTGGTCGAATCTTATAAAAAAATAAGTTTCATGCATATCACATTCAAATGCACCAGGAATTAAGTGATGACGATTTTCTAAAGCGTTTACAGTTCTGTAATTGGGCCAGAGGTAAAATGCAAGAAGATGCTACTTTCTTCAACAATGTTTTGTTCACTGATGAGGCAACTTTCCATAAAAATGGATTTGTTAACATGCACAATTTTCATTATTATGCTACGGAAAATCCTCACTTTTTCAGGCAACTTGATAACCATCACAGATGGTCCATAAACATTGGGGAAGGGGGAAATTATTGGAGAACATGTAATAGGGCCACATTTTTTTGATGGTACATTAACATGTGGAGCACTTAATATAATTTATTTCTTTTGTTTTATTTGAAAAAACCTTAATTGTTTTTAATAAATATTGTTGAATTTTGTACTTTTTGCTCAATAAATCAAAAGTGGTTACAAATAGCCATAAGGATGTACATACAAAAAATGTTCGCTATTTAATTCTACATAACACCGTTAAAAAATATACAAGGTGTTCCATTTGAAAAAGTTGAGAAGAATAACTTTGAAGTTCTCAAAATTTGAAAAATAATTCTGAACACCCTGTACATGGTGGCTCTACGATATTTAAACAAGAGGACCTACAACCTCCTACAATAAGGTCCTTACTTAATTTCGTCTTTAAAGCTGCGGCCGCGGAAGTGGTGAATTGTTAAGTGTAGTAATGTAAAAATCAATTTTTTTGAAAAAAACATTACTTCTAAACCGGACATTAGGTGGCGTTAATATTTTAGATATGAATAAACATCCCAAGAGAAGTGTTAAATATGCAAAAATATTCAGGGCATTCTATTTAAAAAAAAATACATTAAGCGTATATATAATCATACTTTTTTGTAACACCCTGTATATTTGATAATAATTTCTATGTATGCGCATTTGCCCACAGTTTACATCTGCATTAGAAAGATTTTTTTGTCTGTTACGGTGTACGAGCTGTATAATACTAGCTAATATCCGGCGTGCATTGCTACGCCTCACTATAAAGTGAAATCAGATAATAAACACACATTTTCGTAAATATCGCCAGCGCCACCTAGCGGGCCCATTTTCTGTAAAAGAAAAATAACCTTCTAAAACCTTCCTCTCCTCAAAACACACTTTGTGTCAAAGTTTGAGCTCAATCGACAGGCAGAGTAGTTTCGGAGTCTATAGGGAACACACACACAAACATTCACTTTTATATATAGGTATATATAGATTTAATATCACCTTAACACGTTTTGGCGTCATTTATTTTCGATTGTTTTACAAAAAAAAACAGAAATGTATGAATCAACTTTATTGTAGATTATGGTATCACAACTTGGATGTGATTCACAGGCAATTTATTTGATTACACAATTATTATAGTTGCTAGAATAACGGGATTAAAATAGTGCGTTAAGCTTCGATTTCCGTAGCAAGTACGTTTGGATAACTTTCATAGTTTGCTAATAAGTTCGAGCTTGACTTCGTTGAAATTTATATTAATATATGGACACAAAATAATTAATAACTTCAACAGGTGTCCCTCATTGTCCAACATAAGTGACCGGATCAATAAAAATAGGTAATTAAAAGAATAAAAATAAATGAACAATGCGACAGCAGAAAATTTTAAAAACTTACTCTTATTACTAAGAAAGTTCTCCCAAAAGATGTGCATTTCACATTCCGCCCTTTATAAAGGTGTAGCTCCGTTTTCGGGCCCATACTTACGGGAACTTATTTCCTTATTTTGGTGCCTATGATCCGTCATATAAATTTAGACATCGAATTTCCAGATACCCTATATTGTATTTCGAAGCGTAATTTTACCCAAACTTAGAGATTGAATTATTAAGTGCAATGTTAAGGACAATGTAATGGGAACATTTTAACTTGAATATAAAAGTGGCACATCGGCTTGATTCTAGGCAGGAATTTTTATAAAACATTTTTCCAACAACGCGAGTTATAATAAGTACCTAATTCCAGAAAATTCTTTAAAATGACACCTTTGCGACTTTATTTTAAAAGTGACAGCTCCTAAAGCGGATTTCAAACTTTCATATATTACACACACAAAATGTCTGCATTCTAAGAACTAAAAAAAATTAAAAATAAATTCACTTACAGTTTTTCGGTGTCCGGAGATAAATTCCTGGGCACTTGGGTTAATCCTCGATGGCTGCAGTCGACGGTCGGCCCAGAACATGCACAGCTTTTGGGACATTTTCCAGAATGCAAATCCAGGAACGCTATGCTAGTTCCAGGTTCGGCAGTCCCCCAGTCGCACACAAAAACTAACACCCCTACTAGGCCGACCACGAACGCTACTGACGCCCGCATCTCGGCCCACTGTGTGTTTTTACAAGGAAAAGCGAAATGTTTATTTTGACACGGATTTCAAAAGGCCGAAGACTTGCACTTGATTTTAATTGAAATTTAGTCTCGTCGTGTTTTTACAAGGCTTTAATGATATTGAATGGTGTGTTTTTGCCGCCGCAACGGATTCAAGACCTGAAACGAAAGAAAATGTTAATTAACAACACTCTCGGGAAATTAAAGAAATGCTGCCAGAATATTACAGTACTGAAGCCGACTTGGAAACCTAAAAAGGAAAATAAATGCTAATTCCAGGAAACGTTAGCAAATTTATTTTCAAACATCAAAATAAAACGATAAAAATTGGTAATTTATTTTTTGCAC
Source organism: Ctenicera cuprea (assembly GCA_958336395.1). Lineage (NCBI taxonomy): Eukaryota > Metazoa > Arthropoda > Insecta > Coleoptera > Elateridae > Ctenicera > Ctenicera cuprea. The sequence continues at coordinate 43,516,164 of OY284494.1, forward strand.
CTTGAGCTGTTAATAAAATATAAGACTATTGGTTAGCTCTAAGAGATAGAAATCTTTAAAACACAAATCAACTACATGTCGAAGCACATTTAGTTAAAGTTAATTGGTGTTCTCCTTTTTAATTACACTACATGCCAAAAATACTCGCAAAAATATTTTTCTTTTCACTTGTGACATTTAATTTTGGAACGAGAACGGTCACTACTAGGAATTTTCATACCGGAAGAGGCTTGGCGCCTTAAATAAAGGTTTTTATTTTTAAAATCAGCCAAATTCGTAACAAAGTAAACAAATTTGTAATTTTTTAAAATGCAAACAGGGTAATATTTGCCAAATGCAGTTTTACAAAATAAATACCTACGAAACGAAATAATTTTTTTTGCACATGTATATTACCTCAAGGAACGGCTGAAAAATGTATAATTGTAGAATTATTTCCATGTTTTTTTGAGAGTCTATTATGTATGCGTTCTTACGTTTTTAGAAAATGAATTCTATTTTCATTAAATAACATTTAACCATCTGTTATCATTTTAATCTGAATCGATGAAATTAAAAGAAAATAAGCTATAATGAAGAGAGCTTTTGAATGTTGGCAACGTTTTCAATTTAAAATTTTTGTGTCAGTGAGCGTCGCGACGCCGCGCCGCCGCTATAATGTGATTCGAATATTTTCAGAAACTAATCAAAAATTTCCTTTCAAATTATTAATGAGCATAGGCTTTAGCAAAGTTAACCGTTCCCGTGTATTTTCAAATAACCGAGATATCAATGATAAGCGTTGAACAACGCGCACCCTGTATATTAAAACAGTCATATTATGTTTAATATTTAAAAAGTTATTTAATAATTGTTGCATGTTTAGATACAGAACCATGAAAATGATGAATTTATGACGCTCACTTAATAACAGATGTGCACAAGCCACAACAAAAACTGCAAACATCTGGGCGGTATTTGCCTGTTAACACTCCTTGCTAGAAATCTACGCTTATCAGATTTTGCAGTAAACAAGAATAGGTGTTAACACTAAACATGGTTAGTTATGTAACACACAACATCACAGCTGTGAAGTAAATTTTAGAACACTTCCGTAGACAAGAGTTAAGGTCGAATTAAATGAATGTTTTTGGTTACAACTAAATTAATTTCATTAAAATAAACTAACAAATAAAATAATACTGGAGTAGTAAATAGTGTTGGATTAGCTTAGTCCGATCGGAAGAAAAAATTGTAAAAGATGTATAATATACAGGGTGTTTCGGGAACTGCATTCTATAGTATTTTATCCATGTTGTAATTTAGCTAGGTTCAAAGTAAGTTGTCTACAGAATTTTAACCCATTACATGCTTGTTTTAATATCCATGAAATAAGAGCAGATCACTTTTTTGGTGGAAATCGTGTTGAGGTTGGAGTTTTAGCTGCCCAATGCGAGTCCGGGTGCCATTCTCACAGTTATTTTTTATATTATATTTTAATTACTCAAAAATGTTCGTAAAAAGACGTTGATTATTAACGAACATTTTCAAATAAATAAACAAAAATCACTTTTTATTTAATTGACACAGGACGCTGTGAATATATGGAACAACACAATTCACAAGGCGGGAATGACAGTGAACATCAACAAAAGTAAAGTAATGAAAATAAGCAAACAAAACGCTGAGGAGCAAAATAAACATTAGATGCAAGCGGAAAACGTTAGAAGTGGTGAACTATTATGAGTACCTGGGAGTGATTATAAGTAATTATGGAACAATTTAGAGCAAGAGGAACGCAAACAAAATATCCAAATCTATAAAAGTATACCACCAAATTATTAATACACTGGTTAACCAAAAGAACTTAGCCGGAAGATGAAATTACATTTATATAAATCAGTATAAATATCTGCTATAGAGGGCCGAAAGCTGGGCACTCCAAAACGAACGCGAGTAAAATCATGGCAGAATAAAAGAGTGTTTATGGAATATAGCAGGAAGATCGAATGGTTACAGTTAGAAATGTAGTAACAAGAGATGAACTAGAACTCGAACCACTACTAGTGGAAAATTTACAGAAGAAGGGCCTAGGGTAAGAAGAGTCTAACTTATAGAGCTAAAACTGAGCTACCATGTGGTTGATGTCCTAACCCGCTAATTTGGTTAGCGACGAGTTATATGAATTATGGAAATCGAAAAATCATGCCCTTTTATCTAATAAACAGGAGACGATAAAACATTTATGTTTAAATTAAATGGCTGATGAGCGGGTGTAAAATCAGATTTTATACTTAATATTTAGTTCCAGCAATATTTAGGACGGCTAATTTTTTTGATCCCAAGGAATATTTGTTCAAATAAATCAAAAAGGCCATACTTTTCTCGCAAAATACAAAAAAACTTCAGTTTCTAATTATAGTATTTTCCATGCAAGATAGCCGGTCAGATTCAAACGCATTATGCTAGTCAGCATGACCAGTTTATTTTACATCTTGCTCGGAAAAGCGAAGCATCCAGTTTAAGAACGTGCGTGTGTGTGCGTGTGCTAACTGCAAGCTGATTTTGAAATTTTGTCCGTTTCCTAACTACTGTCGTGTTAGGACAAAATTATCGTATCTGCATTTCGCGGAATATGAAGAAACAACCGATTATATATTTTGACGCCGTCAGCATTTTTGTAAATTTAATTTTTTTCACAACCATCTGGTCTTACGTAGGTAGTAACTCTTCAATACTTTTTATACCTATACTGTGTTGCAAATCATTGTTGAAAGCGAATGGTTTTTTGCAGTACCTATACCTCAAGCGAAGTGGTTCGGCAATTTTTGTTTTTTTTTTTATTTTCAATCACTTCTGAAGCTTACAACTGCAGCTCAATGTGTTTCAAAATTCATCCTAGAAAATGTTTAATAATGTTGAAATAAGTGCTAAAATTAAACTAATTCACTGAATTTGCATGTGCATTTCCTACAAGATTCATTTTATCAATTAATTAATTTTGCAGTTTCAATTAAACTAATAATTTTTTAAATAATGAGATAATTCGCGAATTAAGATCATGCATAATGCAAAAAGAAAAATTAGCTAACAAACGAAAGTTACAATTTAATTAAATTAATTTTACTTAAATGTCACGAAGGCATATTATATAAGTGCCTATGAACATAGAATCGTATTTATTGTGCATTTATTTTGAAAGAGATGGTAGCCAATTCATGCAGAGAAATTTCGAGTAGCAGAGGTTCAAAGTAGGGAAGGAGTTTTACTTTAATCTTGAATTAATTAAACGTCTCGACGATAGTAGAAACCCAATAAAATACTCGAAGCGTGAAAGATGAGATACTTATGATATGTAAACACAACATTAATTCCTGTAATAACTTCCTTATTCCCGGAGCAACGGGGAGAAATTTGTAAATGTCAACACTTGGTACCGAGGATCCATATATAGTTAGATAGAGAATACACACGGGGGCACGTCTTATATAAAATGCCGGCAGTGTAAAGCGGTCCCGAAGGCAGGAAGCAATACGTGTAGAGCAATAGAGGGGCGCTCAAGAATTTATATAAACATATAAAACGGCGATGCATTCACCAGTCAATCGATTTCAATATACCTTCTCCATCTACTTGGCGTTCCTTGGGCGCCCCCAGGCCATCGCACCGACCGCTCGTATACAGTGAACGTCAAACGGTGAACTTATATTTTTAAAATTTATTGCCACATTTATTTTTTACAAGGGTCTTTCCTTCTCCAAAATTATCGATGTGTGAAACGGATACATATTTAAACATGTGGGTACATATTTTATTTTTCAATAAAATATGCGAACTCAACGTTGTAGAGATGAGGCTGATGGTAATGTTCGCCATAGGTTTCATATTTTACAAATGGAAATTTGAGACAGAAAAAACTTTCTACTTCTTATAGCTTCTATAAAACATTTTGATCTATTAATTCTTACTCGTAGATGAATGTTTATTCTACAGGTCATTGGCTAACGCTCATTACGAAGATGTATTTCTACCACCTTTAACTTGGTTATCTCGAAACCAGAAATGAGCTTGGTATCGAAAGCATAGTCTTCGGTGTTTTGTCACAAAGTAATATTTTTCACAGTAAACATTTTATCGTTATTGACCTTACTCGGTAGAATGTACCCTTTTTGCATATTACAGTATATTATCTCCATTCTCAAGCTTGATTTTAATACGAATCAAAAAATAATCGGCGTGATATACTTAACAGTAAGTTCAACAAAAAAATCAATAATAAAATGTATTTTGTAATTCCAAAACAAAAAGGCTAGTTTGAGAATGTGGGTGAAATTCGCCTAAACGGCTTAAAATTACATTCTTAATGTTGGTTATTCTGACGACAATCGAAAAGATTTAAATATAATTTAGTGCTGCTTCCGTTCATTGCAACTCTTTTCCAAACACATTCAGCTCGTTGATCATGCATGATAATTTTCTGAACTGGCTTCAGATTCTGATTAAATATGGTTGCGTGTTGATGGCGATGTTGGGTATTTTATGTTTATACCTAGGTCCGGCAGCAGATGGCCCTGCAATCTGAAGTGTAACATTAAATTTTTTGACACTTGAATTTAAATTTAATTTTGAACATATTCAACCTAAAATCGCTTTAAATGGATGATTTAAAGCAGAGAAGAAACTATTTAAAACGTAATCTCAATCTGCTGCCGAACCTAGGTAACAACAGGAAAACCTAACATCGACTGCAGCGCCCCCAACGCGCAACCCTCTTATTATATCTGTTAAATAATCGTTCTGCAACATACATAACCATTGTTCATATGACGTAGGCAATTTTTTATTTACTGGCGAAAATATCTGAGTATTTTCTATAATCACCGATTTATTTTCGTTAATTGCCGTTGATTTCCGAGGCATTGCCGTGATTGCCCACAACTGTCGTTATTTCCGGATAATTATCGAAGTATTGTAGAAAATTTCTACACCTATTGCCTTCACTGAGACACCACTCGTATTTTATTCATTGGTATAAACAGCTAACATGCGCGTATTTTCCAAACAAATATTTAATTTAAAGCCTTGGATGAACAAAGCACTGAAGTTACATGGAAGTACGCGAAAACAAGTGGAAGTACATGGAATAGTATGCATAAACAAGATTCAAGAAAGGGTGTGTGTATATCTAAGTGATGATATAGAGCGATATGGGTGACATATTGTCTACCTTTTGGTATATATACAGTTGGCGCCACTTAATCTGAGTAATTTTCCTAGAATCTGCACTCTGATGACTTATTTAGCATCAAAGTATGTATGTAAAGGTATTTAAGAAGTGATCCAGAATTTTCGGAAAAATAATAGATATTTTACTAATAATAAAGTAAAATTGAAAAGTGTTACCAAAGTAAGTGAGAAATACAGTAGAAATTTATGAAACTATGTAGATACTATACGAAAAATATATGAAAATATTTTGCACGAGCAATCTAGAAAAATCTGAAAGTATATAAGAGCACGTAATTTTTGAGAAATTCATAGAAGGCGTCGCAAAGCAATAAACGGAGTCGGTGCGAACCAAATTGTAGCGCATCTATAACACTATCAGCATACGAAACTAAAAAAGATCGTGTGGCTAATTTTTGCGCAATATTTTTTGTTAATTTTACAAATATTTTTCACTAGATTTTATCTTTTACAAAAATTTTATTCATTGTAGCATTGTATCTATAGAGACTTATTACGATACAAACTTAGATTCTCATCTGTCCACTAGTTCGTGAATAATAACTTAATATCTTAACATAGAGAACCGAGGGGTGTCTCACTAGCGGCAATAGGTGTACAAATTTTCGGCAATCACTCGGCAATCACGGCAATCATTCGGCAAACACGGCAATCATTCGGCAAACACGGCAATCATTCGGCAAACACGGCAATAACTCGGCAAACAGGGCAATCACGGCAATACAACGGAAATCAATGAAAATAAGTGAACGATTAACAAAAATATGCGGGTGTAATCGAAGCTAGACAAAAGCTAAGTCTTAATTTTGTATTTTGTATTACTATTACAGTACATAGATAATGTGAACTAGTTAAAACCAAGCTTGTTCCCGTTTAGGACAAAATCAAAAAGTACCTAATTCCCAGCTAATTATTATTTAGCTTGTGTTTACTACATAATTATTGTTTATTTACTAACAAGTATTAGATGAATAACAAATTAAAAAAATAACTTCAACTCGAATATTACCGACGGCATCAACTTTACTTGTGGAAGCTCACCCAGTTAAAGTGGAAGTCCCTACAAGCATGAGAAATGCCACCATGCAATAACGTATATTAAAGATAAATACAAATTTATTTTTTGGTTTTCGATATGCATAATGTGTGTAAACTTTATGTGAGGCTATTAATCCCCATATCTCATATCATTTAGATAGTTAAATGTACTTATGAAAGTGTACCACTGTGTGCTTTACATTGAGGAATATTATAGCCTGACCATCGTAAGATTTCTTGATCTTCCCTTTCAGGAATAAAATGGATTTTTTTGATAAAATTTCAAGTGAATGTAATTATCTTATTACCAAAATATTTAACACAATTACTAATCTATACGAGATTTGATAACATACATTCTCTAAGTAAGTTCCAAGAAAAAGATGTTGAGATAGAAAGGTTTTGCAAAGGAATACTTACCAAATTTAATATTAGATGAAGAAGAAATAAAGAATTTTACGGAATATATGCCGCGATTATAACGATATTTCAAGTTGCAGAAGGCCACAAAAAATTGTTGGTTGAGCCATTGTATAAGAGCAAATGCGCCAGCAAAATGAAAAATATCCGACAAAATATTAGATTGTTGTTGCTCATGTACAGAAAAAATGGGCGAAACAGGTCGCTGGTACATTCTGATACTTTTTACGTTTTAAATATTCTCGCGTCAAGAAGTGATGGAAATTTACATCTCATCTAGCAGGTACAAGCCCGCTGCAGACTCAAGACGTTGGTTACTTACGGTCTGCGCGCGCTCCTACGACGCGACGTGACAGGCGCTAAGATATTTAAAGCGCTCACGAAAATAGTTATAACAGCTTTATTTATACAGTTATCAAAAATTTGCAAAGGATGAAAAATATTTATTTTTATTAGAGCTAATTGATAGGCGTATTTAAAATCACGTAACTGCCGGAAAACACGTTGTCGATACTAAAAGGTATCGGTTTTTCCCTTAATTTTCAAAATAATTGAAAATTCTTGCTGATCCTAATAAGGTACTTCAAATAGTCTATCGAACTGATAAAAGTTTATAACGATCGGCTTTTGCGTTTATGAATAAACAAGTAATCAATTTCAATATTTTCAAAAATTCTTAGAGAGTGTCAGAATGAAATTTGAAAAATTAGTAAAAAATTTGTAGTTCATTGCAAGCTCTATCGGCTCAGAAAGTTTACAGAAAAATGTTGTGGGCAGTTTTTGAGAAAAATTTTTTTAAATATGTCTAAAACTTTGAACCTAGCTAGTATATTCACAATTTTCATATTTTCCAAAATATTTTTGCATCACTATTTTATGCTTATCAAGGGCTCTTATATAATAGGAAAATTTGTATTGATTGGATATTTTGTTTTTGAGTAATCGGGCATTAAATTTAAAATTTTCAAAAATTCGTAGAGGGCTTCATTTTAAAGATACAGCATTTGGTAAAAAGGCATTTGATTTATCTTTAGATGCACCACAACGCTATGTATTCAAAATTTCAAAACAGTGTTTATATAAAAATCTATAACAAAAAAACAGGTTTAATTTCTGGGCATGCATTGGAGTATAATTTGGGAGATTAGTAAAAAACAAATTTGTAGTTCATTGCAACCTCTATCGACTAGGAAAGTTCAAAAAAATGGTGTGGGCAGTTTTTGTGGAATAAATTTAAGTATATTTACAATTTTCATATTTCCAAAATTATATTTGCATTACTTGATTATACTTATTAGCGGCTGTTAAATAATGTGACAATTTGTGTAGATTAGATATTTTGCTTTTGAATAATCGTGCATTAAAGATACAGCATTTGGAAAAAATCATTTGATTTGTCTTTAGATTCACTACAACGCTATGTACTCTATAAAAATCGGGAAAGGGGTTCCGGAGATACAGGAAAACGAACGCACCCACCGACTCACAAACGGACATTAAAAAAACACTTTTTTGGGTTCCTTGGACCCCAAAACGCGTATTTCCATTAAAATCTGAAGTTCGAAAATTTACATGAACTCGTCCCTTTACTTACTTCAGCAAAAGTATGGGAAAGTAAAAATAGGAAACAGGATTCAAACGATTCTGATAGTCCATCAATAAGGAACAAACAAAACCATCGTCAAAAGCTTTCGGCGTAGACCATAAACGAACCGTAGCAATAAATTATGTAAAAAGTGTTTTTAAATGTTCGAAATAGGATGTTTTAAAAGTAGTTGTAGAAAAAGCTGGCGACCTATCTGTAGAAATTGACAGCGATTTCTGCACGCTAATAGTATCTGTTTCAGGTGCGACTACGCGGCAAAATTTACTACGTTCCAGAAAAGTATGGCAAAAAATGGGTGCTTTGAAGTTTAACTGGCATTTTATAGGACATTTCCCTTCTGATAAAAAAAACGCCGTGACAAAATTCCTCAGGAAACTTAGGAGAAAAGTCAAAACCCAAACTGGCACAGACATTTAAAAATATTAGTTTGATGTCGATTATAATTTTAGTTCGAGCTTCAATATAATTTATATTCAGTATAATGCATTAATATATTTGTTTACCCAATGTTCATCCCATATCTTCCACAATATTTTATGAAGCAATTTTAAATATAATATACAGAAGTAACAATTATTAGTATTGTCCTGAGATTTAGATCATACCTAATACCATTACAATTTTTGTGGTAATACCAGATAATGGTTTTTCCTACCCACTAAATATTAATGTTGTTTACATAAAATTGCAATGAGAAATTTACAAGATTTCAAGTTGAACACCAAAATATTGTAATCGAAAACGAAATTACCTTCTTGTTTTTGATGAACGAGGCAAAGTCTAAAATAGAAATAATATAATAACACTAAAAGTGTCAGCTAATGAAGGCTGTACAGAATCAAAATAATCATTGAAATACATCGAAAATCGCAGCAATAATCGACAATAACGTCCGCAAACAAGGCAATCAGTGGACAACAACCCGAAAATCACAGCGATAACTAGGAAATCATCGGCAATAACTCGGCAATCACGGCAAACATGGCAATCAAGTCGGCAATCACGGCAAACACGGCAATCAAGTCGGCAATCACGGCAAACACGGCAAAACGGCAATAGGTGTACACAATTTTACTGAGTGAGACACCCCTCGTAGAGAACAGAAGAAAATCGAAACATATTTTTACGCTAATATGAAAAATTTAAACTTAGCACTCAAACACTTAGAGGAACTCTAGCTAAATACAATGGAAAAATATGACTTATTGACCATTAGCCCCCTTTGTAGCTACTCCACTGCCGCCACAAGTTTAGTTTAGTTTACAAATTTATAATTCTTTGGATTTATTGTGCTTTGATACATATTAACAGAGATCTTATTAAGTTGTATGATCTGATCATTTTACATTCCTAAATTATGCATGAAAATAATAATTAAATGACCGTCTGAATTTAATAACAACAATAGCGTCAATCATATCCGAACGAAAGAAAGTTACTAAAAATCGATACCTTGCGTAACCACGACCAACTTGAATTTTCACTCGAACAGAAATTATTTAAAGTAAACATATTTCTTAAGTTGCTTCGTGGGAAAAAGTGAACACCTACTCAATACATGCAATCAAAAGATCGACATATGTAAATGTTTGTCCAATCAAATAGAACTTAGAAAAACTAGTTTTATGGTACAAGTTAATTAAGTAGACACAAATAGAACGGAACCGTTCTGATCGAATAAACATATTTTTAGCTACCGGTCGAAAACGCTCAACATTCTAAAAACAGTTATTTATATCCAATATTTTTTTATCAAAAATACCGGTAATAACAATGGCACACGTAGATGAGAAAATCGAACAAAGGAAAAATAACAATTGTAAAGTTGCAACAAGCTCACAGAATAAAGAAAATTCCACTTTTTGGTATCGCTTGAAATCAATTGAAGCTCCTACTTCAAATAAAAAATACATAGCACGGGATCTAGTGGATATAGAGTCTTCGAAGACACTTTCAAAAGAACGTATCCATCGGAAATGCACACAGCCTGAAGCGGAACAATAACAACCGAACAAAACGGAGATCTTTCATCGAAATGTCTTTGCAAAAGACTGGCGGCCAGTGCAAATAGCATTTTACCCTTGTACTTGAACACTGAGATTTTCTACAACGAAAATATTTAAAAGTGCTTTTAATTAATAAAAAGATAATTGCCAATTCAGACTTTAACATCGTCTATAGACAACACTCAATACATGCCTGCAATTTTTCACCCCTCTAACTTGTCACTTCAAAATATCGATCGCTGTGTTTTTAGGGTAAAAGCGCGGTTAATGATTCTTTTACAAAATCAAAGCTTGTTTTTTTATTAAAAATCGAGAAATATGTATACATTTAAGGTAAGTATGTAAATTACAAGAAGGGATTATTTTCCTAATCTGGTTCTCGCTAGAATTTAGGTGAAATGTTCACTAAAACGTAACTAATCCAAAACATTCAACCGATTTCAGTGGAATTTCAAATGAGAAGTATTAATTAAAAAAATAGATTTCCATGGAAATTAGCAAAATATACAGGATGTATCAAATTGCATGTTAACTATGGGGTTCTCGCTTATTTGAAGAGATACGACAATGTTAAATTATAAAAAAATTGTGGAATTTTATGCCCACTAACAATTAATCTAAAAGGATATTAGACCTATCTTACTTAGTTTCTGAAAGAACTGGAAAAAACTGAAATTTTGAATTTTTTGTTTTCAGCTATAACTCATTTATCATTTTTATGTTACATATTTCTAGTTCATGCGTTATTAGGACAGTTTTTTGTGATGAATCTAAATTTTTGATCAGATTTGGTATAACTGTTACCATTGCTCATTTTCGACTGTCAACTTTTTTTTTTTCTTATGGTCGGCAATTTAAATTTTTTCATATTTAAATAGAGTTTTTAATTCTGATTTCAACAATTTGTCACACTTTGCATTTTGTTTAAGTTTTATACAAGATTTATGTGTAAATTTGATAAATCTTTAAAGAACATTTGTATTAATATACTATCCCTTTGTACTTTGTCATTAAACCTTCAAAATATTAAATTAAGAATTGTAAAAGCAAGTTAACGAATGAGAACTGTAACCGTAACTTAACAAGTTTAAAAGTAAATTCTGGACCAACCTGAATGAAACTTGTTTGTCTCAAAATTTTTGTAAAACAAACTCAATATCTTTCGACAAAAGACCCAACACTGAAGTATCAAATCGTGTGAAGAATTATTGCATCGCGTGGGTGTTATTTTATGCAAAACAGATACGCGCACAAGAATTACAACGACTTTCTATTCATTGATGGATCGAAAGTAGATAAATGCGTAGGCTTAATTAGCCCTGGGCGCTATTTTAACTCGTTTTTCGCACATGTAGTTACAGATCTTTTTAAGCAGGGTAGGTAGGTACATAATCAGACCTACCCATTTCAACTTTTGTGCTTGTTTCGGTTTCCTTTGTACGCAAGATATTAAATAAGCATGAATCAAAAATAAATGAGACAAAAATTTCTAATCTCTAGATCACACTGATTTTTATTGTTGCATTCAGGGACGGCAGCTTTTGCGGTATCTATTGGGGTTAAGCCCACTAAACAATTAATGTTGCAGGTGTGACATTTTAGAAATTGTCAGTTACCCACAAGCATAACATGTATGGGTTTTGCCTAAGGATATGCTATAAAAAAAAATCTAATGCCACAATATAGACAATAGGCGTATTTAATATTAACAAATATTTCTATTTATTATTTAAATGCCGAAGCAGGGCTAGGAATCAAAACAGAATTTTCATCTACTACGTACCTATATCTACATGAAGTAAGACGCTACGTAGTATAGAAAAAAATCGATTGGTTTATATAATTTTAAACAGATTTCAAAATCCGGATTATTTTTAATTTTTCACTACGATTTTGCGACCCGGCTCTTAACGCTACGTCAAATCGTGCCTCGTTACTTGCCCTTTTGCTTGTGACTTAAAGTCACCGGAGATAAAAAAATATAAGCAATGTAATTAATATACACAAATTTTGTAACGATTGCTTAATAAAAAGAGACCCTATAAAACTCGCATGTCCAATACTCATAGAAGTGGCAGAAAAATTAAGGTATTGAGGGAAAACACTAATTGTTGCTAATCTTCAACTTCACCTTCGAATTTTTTAGAAAATATTGTTTGAGAATTTTCAACTTTTGGATATTATTAATACAACTGTTTTATGGCTTTAAGTTTGTTAACAATATCCTTATAGAGTAGCACTATGTTTTTCTAGGGCTATTATGACACTAAATATTATACTGATCTGACACTTCATTTTCGAATAAATGTACGTTAAATTCATAATCTTCAGCATAATGTAGCGACCAGCGATGTGAAGCTATGAACATTTGTGCGAATTTGTGATAATTATAAATAATAATAAAACTCTAATCTAAGGGATTTTTGAATTTTATATTTAGGATCATCACATGCCATGTAAATATAATTTTATATTTGAAAATTAAAATATTAAACAATGGTTGTTCAAAGGTGTATAGGCTCTATACTCCCTTTAGTACTTTCTCATTCTGTTCTACTTTGAATGACGCACCCCCACTGCTACTCAAAAAGACTTCCTTATTGCTTGCGATTTTGTTACTTCAATCGAATCATTCTATAGTTATTTATGTTACTAGTGGGATGAAGGCATTATTATAATACGAGTGTGAAAGTTGCACAACGAGGTCGTAGCCCGAGTCGTGTAATCACACGAATGCTATAACAGTGCCTTATCCACGTGTGACATACAAAATTTCGACTGCTCAAAATTTGTTAAAAATCGATTTTTTTGCATGAAATGATATTTGACTTTTCGAATTAATTTATTTGCAAATATCAAGTCATTTTTAATATTTTTGATTAAAATCAAAGGAACGAGATAGATTTAATTTGTTCAATACTACGGCAACCAGGCAGTTTTATTATAAACAAAGCTTCAGTTTTTGTTTGTGTAAATAAAATGAATTAGGTAATGGATTCATCACCTCACTTGTGCGATAATGAACTTTATTACCTAACTCAAATGAATGACATAATAAGTCCTTATCCAAGCAGTCTTAGACAAAGAAATAACAACCACTGTAATGGAATTTTTGCTTCAAAGTTACGACACTCTAGGCATTATGTTCAGTAGTGTACAAATCAAAAACACCTGCATGCAAATAATATAAATGGGTAGTGAACTTAATCTAAATATCTAGAACTATTTTTATCTTTATACGAATAAATAGAACTTACAAAAACAAATAAAACATGATTTGTTTACAAATACAGGTTTAGTTGGCTTCGCATAATTACTCTTAATCACTATGATAGATACGAAAAACTTGTTTCGTCTAGAGTACGAACCATTCATAAAACTAGAGTAAGCACATACAAACAACAGAGTTGTAATTAATTATAATTATAATGATTACACTGTTTCCTATTAATTGTCAAGAGTAAATATATTACCTTAAGTATCATTAGAAGCCATTATCGCCCGTAGACAAAATCGGCACACCTGCAGTAGTTAAAAACAAAAACTAGAAACACATGTTCCAAAAATCAAACAATTGTCAAAAGCACAAACAGCACTGATAACTCAAAATTATTATAAAAAATACAAACGAGTCAAATTGGTGCTCGTAAAACTGCTTGAAAAATTGTAGTGCAAAATTCAGAAAGATCGCGATTAATCACCAAGCTATACGCAAAAACAGCCCCTACAAACACCGGTCGGAACTCGACTGCTGCAGTTGAACGCAAATTTCAACTCTGAACGGCGAAGAACTCGTTTTACTTGCGTGGTGGGAGTTAGAGCCAACTTGTCTGCGCCGACCAAACGTTCAGGACGGGAATTTACCTCTCATATAAAGTGTGATAAAGAACAAATAATGATGATCTTTTTTGTTTGTACTACGATTTGTTTGACCTTGCGGTTTCGTTAGATGTTTCTTTAAAGACATTGAGTTTGTCGAAATAAAAAGTACAATATTATCGTGTTAACCCGTTCATACATGGTGATCAAGAAAAATCGCATTATCTTTTGAGAGTTTTTTTCCATAATTTTAGTACTATGAGTTGTAAAAATTTTATGAAAATTTTCGAGTTCAGGATTTTGACGGAAATACATGTTTTGGAACTTCAGATACTCAAAAACCTGTGTTTAAAACAAATGTCCACCGTCGCATCGGTGGGAATGTGGATGTGTGCGCTTCATATCTCCGGAACAAATAGGCCGATTTCGCTGAGGTTCCATATATGGTATGGTATGTAAAATTCAAAACATTTTTTCGGAATGTAAAAACGCAACCTGATCGAAAATCTTAAGGCAAATACAACGCTTTTGCCGAATTTTCTAGCTTGAAAATGGCCACTACTCCGATTTTTCTTTAATTTTAATTTTAACTCCTTATTACTCAGAAACGAGTGGACAGACCATTATAAAATTTGGTATCGTAATATCTCTATAGAAACACAATATTGCTATGGACGAGAATTTTCGGAATGATGAAAACTGCAAAGTGAAAAATATTTTCGAAATTTTGGAAATTTCTAGAAAAGTATTGCCCAAAAGCTGGCAACGCATTTTTTTTTTAAATTAGGCTCCTAAAGCTAGAGAAGAGCTACAAATTGGTTGGTGTCTCAATTCGCGAATTTCGGTCTGACGTTTTTTATAATTTTTTGAAAAATAAAATTCATGCCCCTTTATTTCGTTAACGGGGGCGATAATCATTTCTGTTCAAGCTAAGTTGCTCATGAATGACAGCAGAACAAGAGTCTAATGTTAATTGTTAAATTAATAATTTAGGGGACTTCGCTTAACCCTCTTTCTATTTTTTTTGGCTGATGAATTTAGTCTGTACCTACTCTGTAGTCTCTGTTATTATTACAAACATTTTTTTTAATAAAAGAAAATGCTGAGACACCGACGCAAGTAAAGTACCGGAACGTGCAACCCCGAGAGTAGGTGTCCAAACAGGTCCACCTTTTAGCGCACCATATAGCTGCAGCACCCCCTACTAGGTACCGCCATCCAAATATAAAGCTGACTTGTATTTAAGTTTATTGGTAGAATTTAATCATGTGATATTATAGTAACTCTTGGGGCTACAACGTTAATACAAAAATACTTTTTGAAATTATAATAGGTAACAATTTTGCTTTTTTTGAAAGTCCAGACAAGGTTCTTTAACTTTCTACTCAAACATGAGTTGGCAGATCGCAATGAAATCGAATTTTTTTAAATATTTTTATAATTTGTGAAAAAAATGTTTATCAAACGAAAGGTCGGTAGGTTCACAAACCTAGGGACAAGCTAATACTAACTAATATGATCAAAGAGTTTTTATGACTTGAAATAATTTCAAAGAATGGGCGAAGCACTTCGTCTGGACTTTCTCATACTTCAGTAAAATATAAAGAGTATTATCGGGCCCTATTATAGATCTTAATTTAGTTTGATAATAAAGATAACACGATGCAATAGCAAAAGATCGATTTCTAGAGGATAAAATTTCTTAAAAATACTAAATAATATAATATTTTTCATTAATAAATTGCCGTGACTGTTAAAATTTTAACGTTGGTACGGAAAGATCGGTCGGTCGAGTGCACACGTGCAACAAAGCCGCTCCAGCTTTTAAAAGTGAAAACGAGGTTTTTCGCCGTAAAAAACGGTATTTTTCTTGTGCAGTTCGCTCCCAGAGTGATCATCAAAAGCAGGGTTAGTGAATTGATACCTGTGGCTCAACGTAACAGGAAAAAAAGGTAAAAAACACAGCGCGTCACAGAGGGCTTCGGTTCGGCCAGAGCAAAGCAGGGAAAGGAACTGGTAAAACAGCACCCACTAAAGATAAGTAATATGCTAAATAAATATATAAATACATTGTAGAAAACATATGGATAAGATAATTCTCCAAGATAGTGATAGATCAGGTGTGCATAGATATTAAACAACTAAAAATAACTGTAAAAAGTAGAAACTTTTAGTGTATTAACGCAGTCTGCTATGCAATAAAGACGATTATCGCCCAAACCTGGCAGAGACGCGACCACAAAAAATTCTCGGAATAGGACTGCCAAACCTAAAGGTTTCAGAGCAGGTAGTATAGTTCTAAGAAAGGGCTCTCTTAGCCGATGAAAGCAGAAGGGATCGCCTGCAATTTAAACAAGCTATTTCAACTAAAGCAAAATTCCTTTGCATAAACCGACCCAATTGAATCTAAATAGAGGGCTAACACAGGAACAAAAAAAATAAGAGCAAAACAGTAAAATAATTTTCCAACAACTTTAAATACCTTGTTAATCGGCAGCAGGCAATATAACGTAGGTTATCAATGCAATATTGGATTTGATTATTGAGTTAATTAATTATTGATACTAGCATAGGGCAGGTGAATATATACGTAGGTGTGTAGGTGTATGAGTATATGTGTGTGCTTGTAGGCAAATGAGTATATATATGCGTATATATGGATACATATATGTATAGATGTATATAGGTGTACAGGCATATAAAATTTAACGTAGTTATAAATGCAGAACAATTAGGTATTATATACATTAAGTGGAAGTGCAGAGTATAAGAGGTATACGATTAAGAAAACAACGAATATAAACGGGTCAACTACAGGGGGAAAACTTAGAAAAGAAGGGAATAAAATAAAGCTGCGGGAACCTTACAATTAGGTGATAATAAAGGGGGAGTCAGTTTGAACAATTTCAAATGAACAAAAACAGGGCAAAAACAGTAAAGTAACTCTCCAACAAATTTATATACTTTGTTAAACGGCAGCAGGCAATTTAACGTAGTTTTTCAATGTAAATTATTATTTTATTATTGAGTTAATTAATTATTGATACTAGCATAGTGGAATGTGTATGTATGTATGTATATAGGCATATGTATATATGTTATGTTATGTATATATAATCTAACGTAGTTATAAATGCCTAACATTTAGAAATTATAAACATTAAGTGGAAGGGCAGAGTATAAGAGGTGTACGAATAAGTTTACCTAAATATAAATAACATTTTGGAACGTAATTTAGGTTGGTTCCGATATCTAACATTAACGTTTGATGACTATCAGAACCAGTAGTATTAGAAGGGGCGTAAATAGATACGGAAGTGTACACACCAGCAAATCATCAGAAGCAGCACAGTACCTACCATGGAACAGGAAACAGTACATGTGGAGAGACACAAATTGACTGTGCGAAAATCCCATCAGATGGAAATTGTTTATTCACCTCAATAGCAGACCAAAACACGAATGTCAAGGCAACGCGAGAACAGCTCAAAAAAGAAGCTCTCATCGTAAGGGAAAAAAATCATGTCATAAATCAGAGAAAACCCGCAAAATTTCCAATTACAACCGGAGGAAAATTTAAGAATCTTGGCTCCGCGATACGACCATCTAGCACATACCTACGGCCCAGCACTGCAAACAGAAGCCTACTTAGAAGACCTAGGGAAAGAAGGATTTTGGGGAGGAGCCGAATTAATAGCAGCAGCAGCATAAATACTAAAGGCGTCAATAGAAATACACTACGAAGCAGGTCCAACCTACACACACACACACACACACACACACACACACACACACACACACACACACACACACACACACACACACACACACACACACACACTCACACACACACACACACACACACACACACACACACACACACACACACACACACACACACCCATACATGCCGCGCAATACTTGTGTGGCCACCTACATCTCACCGACTTATGGGGTCTTGGAAGATATACTATACAGCTGATTGCATTTTTTAAAACATTTTATTTGCTATCTTCAACATATCTAAACACGCCAAATTTCTGTCGTTTTTTGCGAATTGTGACTTGTGGGGTCAGGCCACACTTTGACGGTAAAAAGTTGGTTAGTTTGTACCTAACGCTTTGTGGCCATACACATTCTGACACACAAAGATGTTACACACTGCAATTTTTGTAAACGACCTTGATAAATGCTTCTAATTACAAGCTCTCTGTAAAGCAACCGTTTTCGATGTTGTGATTTTTTTGCTGTCTCCATAATCGTAGTTAATAATCTTTTGCTCTAAACTCTATCACTATCAATATGGCCATCATGCCTCTGATAATATTACCTTCATTTACATTTCATTTCTTTTAAAATAAAAATCATTAAATCAATTACCTACATTTATTTCTGGGAGATAATTTAATTGATTTGTGGGAATATAAAAGCAACCTGGATTAATATAATTTATGGCGTACCTATTTAAATTTTGTTTTGCTTTAATTTTCGATGTAGATAAATTTCAGTTTTTTGTAGATACTTCTTTCTGTATAGTAATAGATAAAAATAAAATTTTGTAATTGGGATTTTAACATTTTTAATGTTCTATCAATTAAATCGGCGTATTTTTTTAAATTAAAGCAACGGCAAGATTGAGTATTAAGACATACGTGAAAATACCTGGGTATTTAGTCGTATAAGCTAATACATTCAAGAAATTAATTAATCGAAAAATGGATACCTATTAAAATTTTTTTTAGAAAAATAATATAGTATGGGATCTCAGTCCTGTTAATGAGTGCTAACTATAATTATATTTCAATATTTAAAGGCGAACATATTTGTTGGAAATAATACCTACGTATTATGCTTGTAATTGTTGTGTAAGCATTTTTGTTCCCTGTGTTACATATTCTTGGCCATTGAGCTACAATTTTCAGAACTCTAGTTCTAAACCGTTTGATAACTTGTAAAACTTCAAAAATAATAGGTAGGTACATAATTCCAAAAAACTTTATTTCAGTGGTTCGTGCTATCATACCAATCTCATCTTCATACATTTAAATTTACTGTGGTATATAGTGGAGTTAAAGTACTGTAAAACATTAAACCATATCCCACGAAAGGAAAGTGACAAAATTAATTATAGAATCAAATCAAAAAATTACTAATTTACACTAAAACGTAAATACTCTATTCTAATTAAACAATAAATAATTATGTCGGTAGATAACTGTTTATGCAAGATCAATGAACTTTTTCAGCAAGTTTGCAAGTTGCTTAGGCTGATACAAAGCTGATGTCACGACATTTACTTATTGTTTATTCATAAGCGACAGATTGTAAATATGCATTAAATATATTTAAAAACAATTAAAATTGGTTAATTGTAAAAACAGTAAAAGTAAAAAGATTATTTGGTTTCTCTTATTTCTTCCTTTCAAGAGATCGTATGTGATTGTGCACACAATATTTAATGTCACGCCAAGTTCTTGAATGCAAAACGTTTTTGTATTTGTTTTTACATTCGTCTGATTCGACTTTGGACGGCACTTTTCCGATTTTAATATGTTTGCTAAAGAATTTCAACACGGAATCCTTTTCTTCTGAAGACCATGGCCTCTTGGTGCTTGTGGCTTTTTTAGTTGTAGATTTTTCTACAAAATAAAATATAATTACAATAAGGTAGCTATTCAATATTTCTCGCTTTGAGAAAATGGGCGAAATAGTTTAGTCGACGCTTTCAAATCTAGACGTAGAACTGATTTACTCACCATTTTTCTGTTTTCTATTCTTTCTTGCTATTTTGGTACTTTTAAAATGTGCTTGCAGTGCTGTGACTTCCCTGCCATTATTTGTAGTGTCTTCATCTTCACTAGAGTTTCCACCTTTTTCACTGTCCTCAATTTTTGATAAATCTACAAAATATTAGATATTATACAGAGCATATAAAAGTTGTTGGAAACGTGATAAATAAGTGCAACGAGATAGATATAGATAAAATAGGTAGGACGTGGAGGATAGAAATGGTTAAGTAAATCGTGAAACTAAAAACATCCGTGATACTTATTAATTTGCTGCGCTTCTAATAATTTTCGGATTTAATCTGTATGCATAAATTGCATTTGTTACAACATACGCAATTGAATTAGATCGCTAAGCTTTTTTTCTGCATTGCGAATAAATGGGAAAATTGCTTCAGTTAATTGCTGTTAACGTTTATTCAAAGACGAGAAATTTATCAAAATTTCAATTGCCTAAAGATTGGGATTGATTTACTTACAATGTTGTTGTTTGCTTTTCTTTTCTCTTTCTGCGTGTAATTTCTTGAACTCTTCGACATTGCTAACAGTGCATTCTTTGTTTAAATCATCGTCACTATCGCTTCCACTTTTTTCACTATCATCAATGTTTGGTAAGTCTAAAAAAAGGTTATAATTACTCCTATAGGTACTAATCCTAATCATTTTATACAGAAAATATTTTATAATATATACCATCTTACCTTCTACCTGAATATCTGCCAATGATTTTCCTACAAAAT
This sequence comes from Ctenicera cuprea, assembly GCA_958336395.1. Classification (NCBI taxonomy): domain Eukaryota; kingdom Metazoa; phylum Arthropoda; class Insecta; order Coleoptera; family Elateridae; genus Ctenicera; species Ctenicera cuprea. The sequence continues at coordinate 43,536,805 of OY284494.1, forward strand.
TGTTTGCTGATCCCTGATCTACAGCAAGTAGAAGTCGGCTAACCTTAGTTAATTCGACGGCCGACTCATGTAGTCTATAAAAATCTCGATGAATGCGAACATCATGTCCGAGATGTCGTGCAAGCCAGTCCGTTTCATTTTCTTTTAAATCAAAAATCTGCACCACTGTCGCAATGTATTTTCTTAATTTGGTACTCGTAATAAGTTGAGGTTGTTGAAGATTTGCCCCAGTGGTGAATTGCTTTAAACAATCGTGACCTCGCATATGACCTAACGACATGCTTCCTCTTGCGAATACATAGTTGTTCTTTACGTTAATATTCACTAAGCTCCGATTCTCGACTAATTTATCGATAGCAATTTTTAAATCCTTTGTTAGCAATATAGGAACTTTAAAATTTTTTCTGGATTTTCCAGGTACTTCCACTACTGTTAGGCGATTTGCCAAGGTAACTTCTAATGGTGTTAACGACTGCTTGAGTTCAGAAGTACATTGTTCATCCCAACTAGGCCGACATGCATACTGATTTAAAGTCATTCGCGATGCCTCGCCAGACCTCCGTTTATTAAATAAAATTATTCTGGATAAAGTCGCGGCAGCTAGCTTTCCCCAATTTTGTAAAATGTTTAAATGCAGAGAATTTGATAACTCGCTGATAGTATTGTCCAAAATCTTATTCAGTTTTAATATATCCTCTGTCACAGGTAACAATTGTGTGGAATTCATTTTTCTGTTATATAAAGTCTTTAATGCTGTTGACGAGATCCTGTTATTCCATTCTATATTCATGATTTCTAAAAATCCTTTCATTTCGCGGTCGGTCTTCAAATCTCCTTTTCGCAAAGCAATACCTCTTGCTATTTGTGCACATTTTTTTAAACTGTGTCCTAATTTTAAGGCGAGAGAAGGTGTTTGATAATTTTGCGACTTCTGATCGGTTATTGTGGATATACACAATTTCTTTACGGATTCAATAAGAGTATCGAAGTTTTTAGGTTGCAGCAGTTCGTTCAAATTTGTAATGCTTGGATTAACTGATTTTACTTGTAGGAGGAGTCTGCCTAGTTGCCTCATAGTCTGACGTATATAGTCATGCTGTTGAACAGTGAATTTTTCAAAAAGTAATGAGCCCAACTTAATAATTAGCTGATCTTCTTTGCATATAGAAGAAATGTTATCCATTTTGAACAAAGCCAGTATACATTTTTTAAATTCTACAGATGTATAAGTTTCAGACCACGAACTTAAAAGAGCATAGCTTTCACCTATAACATCCCGTCGCCGATTTTTGCAATTAGAAGAAAATTTCTTTTTATTCGGGCAATTATACTTGACGTGACGCCATAAAGTATGTAACAGAAAGAAACCGAGGCAATTCGGACAAGGCCCATAATCTTTTAGGTCTTGAAATGTGCTATGTTGTGATGGACGTCGACTTAAAATTAGTTCACCCGTGTGTGTAGCTAAAACTCGGCTATTATGGTAATAATCGCCTGCTCTTAGTAAACATAGGAACTCCTCCTTTCTTTCATTAGAATTATTATCCATTGCCAATAACTTTGCAACTTCCATTTCTTCTTTGTGAACGAGTTCTAAATGTCTGGTAACTTTACCAATTAATTTGTCACAAAAGTAGCAAGCATGTCGTTTGTCATACACGCGATTTCCTGTAACAGTTTTACTTGAAAACTTGATCCAGGCTTCCCTCCTAGTAATTTCTGAGTCGCTATCGTTTTCTTCCAAATTTTGGAATTCCGGAATTTTGGCAAATGACTCTGAAATAGGAGATGACATTGGTGTGGCTAAGATATTCGATTGTTCAAACGCATTTGTTGAAGTCATTTGAGAAGACATATTTGTGGTGAGTTTAGTGGGTCGTTCATTGTCAGAAAATGACTCCAAAAGAGGAGATGACATTCCTGTAGTTAGGTTAGTCGCTTGTTCAAAAGAACGTTTGAGTGATTTTGTAAGTTCGTCATCTTCTTCTGAAGAACTGTAAGATGGTGGAACCACTGAGGGGGTATATTCGCTGCCCGATGATTGAAAAGGTTCATCCTCAGAATCGCTACTGGTACAATCCATCTTTGATGTAGACGTACTAGGCATTATTATGTGCTGTGATATTATGTTAATTTTTGGCGTATTTGTAGTATTGCACTCATTGGCTGAGTGCATCAGTGGTTGAAATTCTGTCACGTCTTGTTTGCTCTGTTTAGTTATTAAGTCTTTCTTAGCGTAGCCTGAATTTACAATTTCTTCTAAAATTAATCTCTTCCCGTTTTCGCTTATATTTGGAACATCAGCGGTAACCAGGCTCTTAGTTTCAGAGAAATCTTTTATATCACAAACATTAACTTCGTCATATTTTTCAAATTCGTTATTACTGACATTTTCTCTACCTGATTCTAATTGAAGTTCATGTATTTCTCGTTTTTGTAAATCATCATATGTTTTTATGTGATAATTCACGTTCGGTGCATCGGTATTATCTTCACATTCCTCATTCTTAACGCGATTTAGTATCTGCTTTTCCTCTTCAAGACTCAACAGAAAATGAAATCTGTTTCGTCTTATTATTTTTACCGTACATATAATATTACTAGTAAAAATTTTATCCTGAGGACCTAAACTATATAATGTTCCCATGTTCCCTTCTAAGCCTGATCTCTCTAACCATCTTATTTTATAAGTTTTCTCTGATGACTCAGGTATACACTGACTACATTCCGCTATCCAAAATGGTTCTGAAAATGTATTATGATATGTGGAAATAGATTGTATGAAATTATACTAAATGCTCAAATTAATTATCAAGTAAATTCTAAGTATTAATGATTTTATACTAATTTAGCAATTTCCTAAATTTTATAGTATTCGATATAATTGCACATCAAAATAGTCTAAAGGACTCATAAAAATACTACTTTAAGAATTTATTTGTTTTTGGTTAAGAGATATTTTTACATTTAGTATGGCGTTATTGTTCGTCTATTTATTAGTTTTAATACCTGTAATTTGATAATTAATTAAATTGTTATATTGGCTTATAATTTGACGTTCAATATTGTTAGAATGTAAATACCCGTTAATTGAATGTGAAATACCGCGTATTGGTAGGTTCACTGAGGTGATGTGAATTCGGTTTTACAAGTTTTGCTGATAATTACGATAAACAACGTGTAGGGATTTTATGGAAAACTACAAACAGTCGTCGTGACAACGACTACTAATGTACAAATTAAAATGACACAAAAATAAATACTGAACACAACGAATGCGAGTTCTCGACTCTTGTGTCCAGTGTTTATTTTTGTGTCATTTTCATTTTTATTGATTGAATAAAGGCCTCAATCTAAGGCCGAAACGTATCAAAAGAATAGTTTTTTTGTTTAATGTGGAAATGGTCCGAAAGCCCGAAAATTTTAATTTTACTTGTGAAAATACTGAAAATAAATTGTTATTCTTTATAACACATATAATTGTACAAAACGAGGCAATTATTTAAGTGTTTTTTCAATTAATTATGCCCCTTCGACTATTTTGAGGTGTATTTGACCATTCGCATCTATCTAATACGGCGGGTGGCCAAATTATTTAAATTATTACCACCACTACATGCCACAAGACAAAAAGTATGACTTCCTGAAAAAAACCATGTCAGGGCTAGGGTTCTTCAATGGCTGGGGTATTCCCCCGACCTGAACGCTATTGAGAACCTTAAGAGGAAAATGTTAAAAGAATTAAATTGATCGAAGGATGTCTACGTGTGGAATCATGACAAATTACTAAAATAAATTATATCAAAAATATGCAGAGAATACCTGTAAGTTCTATAAATAAACCAGTTGAAAAGGTTAGAGCATTTTCAGCACGAACTTATATTTATTGAAATATTTGAATCATTTGAGGGCAAATAAATTTGTTTGTTATGCTGTTAATTGCTGCTTTACCATGTATTGTTACCAGCTATTGTTAGAATAAATTTCCCCTATTGCATAAAATGGTGCACAATTGAATTTTTAAAGCGTAATATTGTGCAATACTAAAAATACGAGAAATATTGTAATTCAATTACAATATGTAAGTATTGTTGATAAATAGCATTGAATATAAACTACTAATTACTACTCACCTTCTTCTTTAAAAATAGCTACAAAGCTCCCCTTTTCGTACATGGTGGCCACACAACACTAGAACAAAATAACGTACGAACGCAAAATGAAGAAATTAGAATTTTAATGAAGGGGGCGCCACCATATGGTGCCACACAATGACTGTTAAAATGTAGTCAGTTACACATCTAATTTTTAATACAGTTGTGGGGCCATTTAAAACGGACGATAAATTTGGGGAGGGGAGGCCACGCTGAAACTGTTAAAATAGGTCGGAAATTGTGTGGCCATGTGTATGGCCACATAAGTCGTGGAGGCCACACAACTCATGTTATAGTATGGTGTGTGGCCACACAAGTATTGCGCGACCTACGCACACACACACACACACACACACACACCCACACACATACACACACTCACACACACACACACACACACACCCACACACACGCACACACACACACACTCCGGTAGACAACAATCAACCACCCAGGGCAATGAGAATAGCGTACAGGACAACAGGAGATGGTTCCAGAAATCATTACGACAGCATCACAGCTAAAGAAGAAAAGAAATCCACGAGAAGTAAGAATGGAACGCTAAATATGATCATGCTAGATCAAAGAATAGAAGAACAAAGGGTAGCAATACAACCCGGACGATACGTAATATTAAGTAGTTTATTAGTTATTAGGAAAATAAGATATTTCCAATTTGTAATCTTAGAACAATAGATATGTGTCAAATAAGAACAATGTGAAACTTTGATACCAAAGTTTATTAAGTTAAAATGCATAATCGCATAACGGTCGTGGTTGCGTACTCAAAAACCCCATTGATGCGTAGCCTACTAACTACCCGGTGTTGCAGCAGCGGTGTCTTGCGGTATGCATTGCAGACATGCTAACGCGGCTCAACACCCCACCCGATCCCACCTATCACATAAATTCCTACCCACCTTACTGGCATGGGGTGGGCCTGGCGTAATCCAGGATCGACCCTCGAGTCAGCTCCATGTCAGATGATGATGATGATGATGATGACTGTTAAAATTTTAACGTTAGCGGAGAAAAAAAATTTTTAATTTCAGAATAGTTTTTCTAAACTGTCTAGTTTTACGCTGAACTTTTTCAAATATTTTATTTAATGCAAAAGTATTGATATTGAATTTAACAACAAAAAACTTCATCGCATGAATTCTGTGAGAATGATTTTCATAAGTCGCGACTTTAGACGCGTGCCACGTCCAGACAATTGAAAATAGACTTATTGCTCTACAGACTCTTTTGGGGGAAATTTAATTCCCTACAACTTTTTTCTTTGAAATTTTTTCATATTTGTCAGTTGTCGCAGAGTTTCAAGTCAAAATTCGCGACGCGCGTTTGTTAAATTTTATTTTTGAAAATTGCGCTCTTCTTCATTGTAACTTTTTAAAATTTCATTTGAAACTTCATTTCATGCTTTTGTCGTAAACTTAATTATATTACCCCTCTAATTGGATGCATACTATTGTTACAAAATTCAAGAGTATTATGCAATACACTGATTAATATGTTCAGCCTGTGCGTAACTGCAGTAGTCCGCCAGATTCACTCCAGTTGCCCAAGTCTTCAACTAGGTACGAGGAAACCCCGCACCTCAACTGGGAAAAGCCTTCCAACCAAAAGGTAAAACCACACTAGGCAAGAGCTTTCCAACAAAAAGTGGAACCATACTAGACCAAGTGTAGTTCGTGCGGAGAGTAAATTACATTATAATATCTGGCGCCCGAGCATTTCAACGAGGTTGTACGTATAAAAGTCGATGTACAATCCTGCACCTGCACCTGCACATAAAAAGAGCATCACAATAAAATAAATTCAGTTGTCTTAAAAAAAACAACAACATGCCCAACTAATTAACGCGATAAAAACTATTTTAACGTTAACTTAACAAAACTAAATGCTGCATAAAAACTAATTCTGTTAAGTGAGTTAATTCTGTGTAGAATATTCATCTAAGTATTTCTAACTATAATTACCAGACGCGGATTTAGGGGAGAGACCACAAAAGGCACGTGCCCCCTTCATAACGTCTAATTAATGTCTGTGGAAGGTGTAATTCTAGAACGCAAAAAATCGAAAAATCCAAATAAGTAATTGAGAACTGACGATTTTACACAACTTTGGAACATTTTCTAGGAGAGAATCCGAACCTTATTTTACATAAGCGTAGAGGTGTTACACACCTCCAAAAATACAGAAATGCATTAATAACCAAACCTAAGTGTGCCCCCCTAATTTCTACATCCGCCTCTGATAATTGCACTTAATGTACTCTTACGCAATTTCACCCTGCATGATTTCAATAACAACAACAATCACTAAGAGTAAAACTTAATTTGAACAAAACCATTTCATTTGTAATTACCGGTACCTACTTTTAATATCACAGAACAAATTCAAACCATAACCCTTCTTCAATGAAAGATTTTTATTATTGTTGTACCGCCTGGAACCTTACAGCGACTATTTTATACTTCAGCAGATTTACTTCTGTCTAGATTGGTGCTTAGGGAGACACTTTGAATTAAAACAATAACAGTTATGAAAGGAAATAGCTGTTAGTCGTAGAACTGAGTGGCCATTGTGTTTTTATAACAGCATACAATGCTCATGCAACTGGAAAAAGCCACACATGCACTTCACTACAAGTATTTTAAAGGGCAACTTGGGGTTTGTTTCTTAACCCTCGTCAGACCTTCATTACATATAATCACGTATTGTTACAATTAACGTAAAGTTTTAGAGAGGTATATAAAATTTTCACATTTTGTAATTTGACAAAAAAAAACATTTTTATCACATTTAATGTTTTTACTATACATTACATTTTAAAAAATGAGGTGTAATTATTAACATATGAACGTGTACACATAGATAAATGATAAGTACGTTTATTTTTGCACGTAGAACAAGTAATATGAGCGAGCAAGTTTACCAATGTCATAAAGAATGTAAACAAAGATAATTAATACGTGTAAAAAAGATGTTCAAATTTTAAGTAAAGAATAGTTTTACAATTAAGTAGAATTGCGTTATACGCGTATATAACAAACTAAATGTATTTCATAGAAGAATTTTATAATGAACAATATAGAATGTTCTACTTAGAAGTTCCAGTAAAGATCAATTAAAATGTAATACTTAGGAAATATTTTGAATTGACTGTGTGGGTAGGCACGTGGTGGTATCTAAAATTAATAGTATATTAATACAATAAAACACTTGGTAATTGTTTCACAATTTGTTGGGCACGACTTTCAACCATCTCGGTTATCTTCAGGAGTTTACAGTACAACAGTGATGTAATGAAGACTGGTGTTTGCACTCTATTCAATTGTTTTCATCTCCAAACTTTGACAATCTCAGGGCTCTTTGTAAACCTTATCAACAGATGGCGCAACTGTGAATGTCAATTTTATTTTAAAATAAATTTGAAAAGTAAGAATTGTTTTTATTTACTTATTACCATGGTAATATTCCAAGCAAAAATACCAAAATACTGTAGTTTGCGCGGCTTATCAAAAGGCGAAAACAAAGATTTATCATGATTTGGTGTTCCTAAGGTGAATTGACCTGTTTTGGTTGTCAATATTACAATTTACTTTCGGCTTAGACCGCGTCGTCATTTGGGAACTACACCTAGCATAATCAGGTAAGGACCGACCAGTAGCTTGTCTGCCTTTACAAGCATTTGCTCTAGAAGTCTGAGCAATATTTGTTCGTAGGCTCTGCCTGCCTAAACAGGGCCGTGTGCTTAGTTTATTTAAACCTTGGGGCGAACAAGGATTTGATCTTAATGTATTTTGTTTGCCAAGACAATAATACGTAATCGGCTTATGCCTGTTAACTGTTTGTGAACCCATACAAACTAACGTTTCGCAAGACATTGCAGCTTGCATCTTCAGAGTGAATAGAACACTTAATTCAAATTTGGGAAGCGGAGGTATTTAAACCTCTTTGAGCCAGTCGAGCAGAACGGCGGAGTTCTGGTTGGCTGTCACCGTTGGGCAAAGACGGATCCGGTGGAGCGTGATCGTGAGATCGATGATGCTTAGGAGTCCTCAGAGTTCCCAAATAACGACGCGGTCTAAGCCGAAAGTAAATTGTAATATTGACAGTTCGAGAAACCGCGAAAGCCTCAAAGAATGTATTACTATTTTGGTTACCTATAATAAATTGCTAATTATATAATCAGTAAATAAATGTTTGTATTAAAATTATGGTTTGTACCAAGTTAAGTTTATGCAGTGACTGGAAGAACGCTTATATTTCGTAGTAGTAAGTAACGAGTTCTATTATTCTACTGACTGCTTCTGTTATGAATACAGTTTACTTTGCACTATAAAACCAGCTTATTGTGGCGACTGTTTGTCCAATGTTGTTGCTTGTTGGTATTATTTGGATTTTAGTAGCATTATACCATTTTTCCAATCCACCACAAAAATAACTACAATAAACTATTAACATTACGTAAAAATGCAGAATAAATGTTTCACTTAATTGCATGTTTCATTAATAAAAGTAAAAACAAAAGTAACTTTTAACCTAACCTTAGCAAATAAGTGTTGTACACAGGATAGGTGTCAAAAATGGCCAAGTAGTGATATAAATAATTATCAAACCCCGCCAAATTTGAAATATACCTTAAATTTGAAGTTTTAAGAGCGCCATCTATGCGCAAATCTTATAAAGAGTCCCGAGATTGTCAAACTTGTAGGATGAATTTTTTATATAGACAAATGGTATTAGTTGCAACACTCTTCCTTACATCACTAATACAACTAAAAGCTAAAGATGCACAAAACTACCTATTATTTGGGTAGTTTTGTGCATCTTTAGCTTTTAGTTGTATTGTAGACTCCTGAAGATAACCGAGATGGTTGAAAGTCGAGTCGAGTAAATAAAAACCAACAGATTGTGAAACAATTACCAAGTGTTTTATTTTATTAATATACTATTAATTTTAAATAGTTAAATACTTGGGAATTATTCCATTTGTGTTATGTATTTTCGTTTCAAATTTCATAGTAGAAATTACCAAAAACGTTAAGGGAAACTTTCACTAATGTTTCATTACAATGAGTAACTACAAATAGTCTTCAAATTTTCGCTACAAACCGCCAAATTTTGCTCTTAAGAACAGCTCGTGACTATGCAACCAGATTTAAAGATAACGTGAGAAACTAATACAGTGAAGGATTAGTTCTGGATGACATTCAGTCATATTCGGTAGTTCTACAACACCTGGGTCTCTGGATTAAATCCCCCAGTCTTTTGTAGGTCCTAATCCAGCAGTGCTGTGACAAATACGAATGTCATTTAATTTACATAAACGAGAATTAAATAAAAAAAGATATAGGTTGCAGTGATCATATTACACGGTACTCTCCAAACAGCGTAAAAAGCAATTGTATAGTTTGTATTAAATTAAATTTTGTATGAAAGAATTTTATGAAATACATCACAAGTCAATTTTTTTAATTAAAAAAATAATATGAAACTGAATTATTTTAATAAAACACAAGACTAATATTGCCACTATTTTACTGGAAACATAAGCAGCTAATAAGTGCGACAAAGAATGGGCCAAGTGGGGATTCATGTATCCATCCCTTCCTTGTCGTTCAAACGATGTTGAACGATCGTTTTATCTATAGTTGTTTCAAAGCATTATGCTGTTTTTTTCTAGATTTAATTAAACTTACAAAATTAGTGCGCATTCCAAGATTGGATAAATAATTTTTCCGGAAAAATTTTAAAGCGCTTGACACTTTGGAGCCTAGTTTTTGTGTTTCAATTTACTGCACATTTCAAACTGATTAAATAAGAGGAATACTATCTTTGCCGTCTCTCCATTTAAAAACAACCTTCCTGAATTGTTTCTTTTTGTTTGACTTTCAACTACACAGAACAGGAAAAGTGGAGCTCCGTCCCATCAAATAAAGGTAAGTTTTAGTTATTTATTGTACAAGATGATAAAATTGCACTTTATCTTCGAGAGCGATTTTAGCTAATAAGCATCGAGAAGATAATGAAATTTTATCGTCGTGTGGAATATAACATTTTTTTCTATAGCAATTGTTAAAGAAGACCAAAAAATGAAGAACAATCAATGATAAATTTAATTTAAAAGTGTCAGGAAAAAAAATGTTTCACGAAAAAATGAGTAGGTGGCTTTAATAACTTTTTGGTTGCTATAGAGTTTGTTTATAAAACAATTTTTTTGTTCTTTGCAAAAAGTGAATTTGAAAATGAGCTAGTTTGGGTTTCTGAAGATGTGCGATATTACAGAAGAAAAACTGCCTTCTGATGTGGAAGAGGAGGCTTCAGAGGCAATTCGTAAATTATTGCCTCAAAAATCGCGGATGGTTTATCAAAGAGAATACCTGTGCTTTCAAAAATGGAAAAACTTGAAGAATATCAACAGCGTGAGTGAAACGGTACTTATGGCTTATTTCTCTGAAAAGTCCAAGAAAGTCAAGCCATCAACAGTTTGGTCTTATTATTCAATGCTAAAGAGTACGCTGCTGATAAATGAAAATTGTGACATATCAAAGTAAGTAATTGTTTTAGTGAATTTACTGTTAACTAATGTCACTTGGTTTTTTCAGCTACTGCAAACTGATTGCATTGCTAAAGAAATTGGCTGATGGATACAAGCCTAAAAAGTCGAATATCTTTGAATCGGATATTTGCTGATACCAAAATAAACACATTGGTTTTCCTCAAAAATATGTATTATGCGGCTTTATGGAAGAAAGGAAACCAAATAACTGTAAATAGAAGCAACCTATAAAGTTATAACAGAACTAATAGTCTTTGGTTACAGTTTTAATGCATTTTATAATGATTTCCGCAATTCTTCTGATTTTGAGGTGGCTTGAAAGATACGTTACGGAATTGACGATTTTCCAAATATCTTTAAGAAAAACATATGTCAATGACTTTTAGAAGCAGTATCTTTCGTGACCAATATAAAAATAATATACTTTGAGGTTTTGGCCAGCCAATCAGGCCAAAAAATACAGTGGGAAAGCACTTTTTTTTTTAATTTTTACAAGTGTAATTCTCCCCTTATGTGAGAATGAGCCTTAAAACGAATTAAAAATTTTAATAAATTTTAATAAAAGATAGAACACTAAAAACACGATAACAATTTTATTAAAATACAGACAGATACAGGGCACACAGAGTTACTGCCGTCGCTATCACTGAGCCCCACACCCACCAACGAAATTCCATTTTTAATGCTGCGACGTATTCTGAAATATACATGTATTAACATAAAAAATAGTATTAATCAAATGCTAACCTTGTCTCGACATTTCCCTGCCGATGGCAGTTGGCACGGGTCGTCGAGCGTTCTTCAGATAGTTGTTAACTTGCGTTAATGTTAACCCTGTTCGGTTAACGAAGGCTGTCTTTTGCTCCTGGCTGGGATAGGGATTTTCCCTATTCTCTCATAACCACGCAACCAATTCTTCGACGGCCTCCCTCGGTAGGCGTCCCTCACCTTCCCCTACAGCCATCATAATATTTGTTCACTTGGTCCACTTGCATGTTGTTTCACTCATTGAAACCAAAACCAAGAAAGATCGGTCGTTTTGTATTACCGACAAGGACTGTGGACTGAGTGTGTTGGAAATTGTAAGAAAATACGTCGCCTTGCGTCCCGAAAACGTGCCGCACAATAAGTTTTTCATTAACTACCGACAGCAAAATCCAACCTGATGGGATTAATACCTTTTATAAGGTACCTAAGAAAGTTGCTGATTTCCTGGAACTTCCAAATTCAGAAACATACACTGGACATTGTTTTCGCCGTTCTGCAGCTACAATGACTGCGAACTCGGGTGCTGATTTGATCACAGTTAAGCGCGTGGGTGGATGGAAATCGACATCTGTGGCAGAGACTTATATCGAAGAATCGGTAGCTACTAAGATTGCCGCATCGAAGCATATACTTAATGGCGCTGCAACTTCGGCCAGTACATCAGCACAATTGTCTCAGCAAAAAATCTCAGTTTTTGGTTCTGTTCCTAAAATAGATTTTTCTGGTAACGTTAACTGTTCAATTGAAGTTTTTATTAATACAAACCGTCCAAATCAGGAATAATATGAGTATAATTTGCAATGTATTTAGTGTATTTAATGTAGAAAAAAAAATAAAATACTTTATCTATCCTTGCTGTTAAAGTACTACTTTATCTACCCTTGATGGTAAAGTGCTACTTTTCCCTCTAATTTTAGTTAATAATAGCACGTTTTAACAGTTGCTATAGAAAAAAATTATAATTAAAACCTTTTAATTTGTCGTTTTATTTATTTTGGTCATTTCATTTAAACTTTAAGTAAATTCCACTTATTTTCAAGAAGAATGTCAAATTTAAAAACTTGCATAACCTCACAATTTTAATATTTGGTTTACGGATTCTACAGTAACCTTTCTACTAACATTTCCATCCAAACTGTATTATTTTATTTAATCGAAGATCAACATTCCATAGTCACGAAGAAAGATTTAAAATTGACTCAAATTTGTTAGATACCAAATGCATGTCAACAAACTCGAATCTGTCAATCAAATCGCCAAAACAAAAGAATCGAAGGACCCTTACTTCCAGGTATTATTCAGAAAATTTTTATAACTAATTACGTTTATTACTTTAAATACACTTGGAAAACTTTATTTTAATACTTTCCACTAAATAAGACTTTCTTTATATTAATTATAAACTTTTATTCGAAAATTCTTCAAAATTTATAAAATTTTCTCAAGAGCCACCAACAATTTGTGTGTGATCTTGACCGCAATCAAATTGTGACTAAATTTTTATAAGAAGTGTCACCCCACCTTAATTAGTGGACTAATCCAAATTAAAATGGGCCAATAAAGATTATGCATTTTTCTATGTTAAAAGGAAACACAATTTGGAAATCAAAATACTTACTTGCTAAAATATTTTCAAACTTATTTAAAATTAAAATTAAAATTTATCTTAATTACTACAATATTATTAAAGAATACATTATTGCAAAATAGAAGTAAATTAGATACATTTATAAAATAAAAATTTTACTTTGCATAAACTGTCAATTAAGAAACTAAATTTGACTTATATTTCTAAATATTAATTAATATTTAACTAAAATTGGAATTAAACTTATTTCCACTTAGAATTAAATTTTTCCCATACTTTCTTGTTTTACAGGGTATTTTAATGATGATAAAACCCATATCTGGTTATATCTAAATATAAGATTTTAAATGTGTACTTGTTACAAAAATTTCAATAATATTACATAATATAGTTTCAGAATACGTATATTGGAATACTAATGCCTTTTTATCAACAAAGCATGTTTAAAATGAAAAACAACACCACTCCAGCTTATCAACGAGATATGGTTTTCAATTTCGAAATTTAAGATAAATAAATTGACATTACAAGAGCTCAACACAACTAAGAAAAATTTATATTCTTTTCCAGAAGTCTCATATAGTCATAAATTAAATTTAGGTAGGAAAATTATTTAGAGATAAAACACACAGCAATAGTATATTCATTTTTCTGTATTATATTTTAATAAAATGTAAATAAAAATTGTACACACCATTATAAAGAACATTTTTTACATTTTAAATATAATGCATTTGAATTAAACTTCAATATTAAATTTTAAATTTTTAAATCACGATAACACTAGAAATTATTTATTAGATTTGCCCACTAAACATATTAAAATGAGATTGAATTTTCGTTAACCTCAATTTAATGTCCGTTAATGAAAATTAAGGAGATTTATGTAACTGTTATAACAATAAAAAAATTAGGTATAGGTAGACCATCAAAATGAGTAAACTATAAAATTGTACATACCGCAAAAATTTGAAAAACATAGAAAATGAAACATCTTAAACAGTGCTTTTTACATAAATTAGAATTACATAAAAATTCGTATAACATGAAAAGTGCAAATCACAAAAATTAGCAAACCATTAAAATTTAAAATGCATAACAATTTTTAGGCAAGTTACATTCGTATACCATAACAATTTGCATGGCATTAAATCTTATAACTTGAAAATACCATATTTCTGTTATCGTGGCGTCCTCCGCCGCGGAACAGATTAAGTACCACTATCCGGGTATCTACGATCTACCTACCTGCTAACAACCATTTGAACGTTTGCAGTCGACAATAACAGAACGCGTGGTTTATGGTCACGTAGCTTGTGTCATATATGGCAGATATATTGTTTATAACAAACTTGTGCAGTTTTGTAAGTGTCATCGCGAAAAAGAAAAAACTAAATAGATATATGTGTTCAGTTTATTAAAAACCGGCTGCTAAACGATTGTTTATTCTACAAGTCTTTTAAAACACACTGACACTCTCGGACATCATTCTCCATTTTACGTATTTATACACAATACAATACCTAAAGATAATGCGCAAAAGCAATTGAAATAATTAAAACAACGGACTTGCTACACGAACTGCAAATTAATGCAAGTAACCGCTGACAGTAGCGGTTATATGAATGCATTATTCCGCATATCTGCAGACTGAAGTAGGGGTGCGTATCAGCGGCCAGCCATTATTATATACTAGCGTCTAGCCCCTTGTATTAGTGCCCATCATACCTCACATGACTCTGCATGCAGCTGAAATGTGAGTAAACCACAACACCGTAGTGGCGCAGATGGATATGCGGCTGTGTTCGGTCGTGCTGATTTTTTACTGCATAAAGTAGTTGCGGGGTCGAATCTCGGTTGGAACCAAACATTTTTTTTTATTCTATAGTTTTTTTTAAAACACTGTTCTTGCGTTTTGCTGTTAACGCGAAGTTATTTGTTAAGAGCAGTTATATTTTTAAAGAAAAAATACGAAGACAAATTTGCATTCACTCACTGATTGACGGCATACTAACACTCAAGTCTGGTAATAAATTAAAAAAAAGGATTTGTTGTTTTCTATTGAATGCAATTTATTAGCAATGAAAAAATCGGCTTTAACAATGCAATTTCACTTTACTGAGGTAAATTGGCTGGCGCAAGTCATGAAAGTTAGAATGAGGTATGATCGGCACTAATACAAGGGGCTAGACGCTAGTTTATTATATGGGCGCTTTCTGTTCTATGAACAATAAGACAGATAGAAAGAATTACAGCAATTGCTATATATAACTAATTCATAAAATTAGAACTTCGATCAGTGGTATTCTACATTATCCTACTTAATTACCTTATTTATTAGTTAAAAAAAACGGTTTCTTTAGTAGTTTGTTAAACTTTTAGGAATGATTCTATACGTCAATAAAAATAGTTTCAATATACATGGTTCTGGGAATGCTTCTTTACAAAGTTACAACCTCCACTCCTAACGGTCCAGATTGTTCTTTCTTAGGGAGTTGTAACTCCGTAACTTTCGTTTTCCGACCCATGTTTATAGAAATTTATTTATTGGTTGGACGTGTAGGGCCTTGCCTTATTAACTGGTATGTACAAACTATTTGCGCATCTTAAAGAAACACACAGCTCTTCATGCCAACTCGCCTGTTCACAAAAATTAAATTATCTCAAAAACCGTTGGGTGTAGCGACTTGCAACAAGAATTATCTTTTTCTGTGCTTTGACCAAAAAAATAAATTTCTAAAAATGCAAAAAATTAGAAGAATCTCATTTAGAAAACAGTTTGAGCTTCATTTTTGTCGCCGCTGAAGAATTTTTGGGTTTTAAACTATGTGAAAAATCCTGTGTTTCATCAGTGCGCAGGTGCAGTACTTTTGTCAGTTTCTGTCAAGTGGAATGATAAAGAGGTTAGGTGCTTCTAATTTGTCAACAAATTAGTGTTCAAAGTAAGTTTCATTTACTTTATATGTATATTTTGTTTTGAAGCGTTGTGTAAAAAATTGACCCAACTATAATAGTAAGACAAAAAGTAAGTAATAAATTATAGATCTACCTAAATTAATTTTTTCTATTTTGGTTCTTTACTGACTACTTTATAAAACTCATTTGGGTTTCATAAAGCAACTCCTTAAAGAATTCGAAATTTTATTTTGCTAGGTTGGTGACAACCATGTGACAACAAAACCTTCACGCGTTGTAAGCATAACCTTCAAATTGCAAGTTCTAAAAATTAAGATTATTTAGCGTATTTTCCGCTACTTTGCGTAGCTCGGGTGGGGTGCAAGATAATTCTTCTTCCATCTTATCTTCAAATCTTATGTATTTTAAAAATTAAATCACTTTCAAACACAGTTTGTCTCAATTTTAATTTGACAGTAGTTTGAATTGTTTGAAATTATTTTAAATGTCGCCAACAGCCACAAAACCAAAACAAAATACAAAAAATTTTCCTATCGATTATGTTTTTAAATTAAAATATAAAATAAGGTAATTTTTAACTTTTTTGGACCAAAATAGAAAAAATAGTATAAAATACACGTTTCATAAGACATTTAAGTGCACTTGTCCATTAGAAAACTCGCCGCAAGCGGCTCGTTTTCTAACTTGGAGGCGTGCTCTAAAATCATGTCTTATGAAACTTGTTTTTTAATATACTATTTTGTTTATTGAACATTATATTATTATGAGCATAGGTACATTCAATGTGAAATATTTTAGTTTCCCAGAGAAATTTTATTTGTATTTTATCATCGTAACTAAATTATTATATTAATTATGTTGTAAAAACGAATAAAATTCACAGGCTGCAGACCTGCCGCGAATTAATTTTTAAATTTGCCGTTGTTTTTACGCTTGATGAAGTCACACAGTGGCTTTTAAACTGTGCGCTGTAGCATATCATCCATAAATTAATAAAACAGTTTTAAGCGCCAACTTTCAACGGCTCGAAAACGAAGCAACCCATGTTTACTAGAACTTTTTGTTTTATTTTTTGTCAGAAATCCACTGTAATTATACTAGACTTTGGGCACCTTGTATAACTCGATAGATTGTGGATTTTATAAAGATTAATTTTTATTATTATTAAGATTATAACTCCAAACAAATTTAATTTTAAGTTGCATTCTTTCAGATTTTCAAACTTGTGCTTACCAGGTCTTTTCGTTCATAGTAGTTCAGTTGCAAAGTGCAAATAGTTTAAATGTATAATAGTGCCGCACCTACTACTTACTACTAAAAACGTTTGTCAAAATTAGTGTTTACATCGTTATCAGCATCATATTCTTATCCGTTTTATTTTGAAGGATGACAGACATTCACGAAATTCAAGAAACTTTAAAGGATGCTAATGAATATTTAGTTCGCCTTAAAAATTTAAATATCGAGCTCGATTATGCAGAAGAACAAATAAAAATTACAGCAAAGGACACAGAAGACAAGATAAAAAGAGTCTTTGATACTCTATTAAGTTCAGTAAGACTTGCTTTATTTGCTCGTCGAGACGATTTAATTCTCAAAACGACGAAAATCGAAGAATGGGGATTATCACCTCTCGGCGAATGTCGACGGGTTGTAGAGAAAAAAATTCGGAACACATCAAATTTAATTAGTTTGGGACATGATTTGCTGAAGCTTGATGGAAATGATAACTGTTTAAGTGAATTTACTAGCAAATCTAGTCGTTTAGGCAGCTTACCTGAAGTACCTCAATTAAAAGAAGTGCCTCATTTATCGTTTCAGTACAACATAAGTTGTGAAAAGAATTTAGTTGATATTTGCAAAGATATTGGTTCTGTGATACATATTGCTCCTGTACAGGTACGTTACTGCTTTAATTCACATACATTAACATTGATTTTGCGTTGATAAATTGACGACACTGGTGTATTAAATGACCTCATGCTTAGCAAAATAGTGGCTTCACCTATTAAGTTTAGTTTTTAATACTTAAACAAGCTTTAATAAGCTGATTAATACAAAATTAACTTAGCATCTATGTTGAATTATTTTCATGTTGCAGGTATCCGATTTAAAAGAAAAACCTGGTGCTATATTAGTGAAATGGAACACAGCAGATAATGACGATCGCATTTTGGATATACAGGAATATGAATTGCAGAAGGCTTTTGGTAATTTAATTACAGAAAAACATTTGCAAGATAATTTTAGAACTTGTTACGTCGGTATGCATAACCATTTGTATTATTTTAGATATCGGTAACAATTATTATGTTATTTTAGGAGCCGACACTCAATACTTAGTAAAAGATTTGTTACTAAATCAAGATTATACTTTTAGACTACGTTGTAAATTTGAAGGAGAAGCTGAATGGAGTCCTTGGTCACTTTCTGAAACTGGTTCAACCAAACTCAAACCATTCTGTTGGAGCAATAATGAAAGTTTTATATTAACAAATGAAAATAAAATAGCTACACCATTGAATAATTCGTCTTCCTTATTGTTTTCTAGCAAATCAGAGTTTAATGTTGGTTATTCTGTTGAATTTACGGTAAGTTAAATTGTTAATTGTAAATTTTTTTGCATTGTTTGGTTTCAGTTTTTAGAGTGTGATAAGGATTTAAGTGAAACTTACGTTGGACTTTTCGTATCGGATAAAATGCAAGAAGCAAAAATAACAGATGCAGAATCAATCTGTGTTGAAGCAAATGGAAATATTTATGGATCTGGATCCAAAAAATTAACACAATTTCCTCCGGTAACTAAAGGCAGCAAAGTGAGGACAATTTTTTTTTATAATTGGACGTGTATAATGAGATTTTGTTTTAAATATGTTCAAAGTATAAACCTGGTATATGTTTTTAGATATGTTTTACTTCCCAGATGAAAGATAAAAGTAAAATGAGATTAAATATAGATTCATGCGGAAGAAGAGTAACATATGATTGGTCTTTTGATGGCAAGCCAATATATTTTGGTGCTAGATTTAACTCGGCAAAGTGGAAGATAATGATTGATTAATGTTAATTTAGCATCTAATCATACCAAGCAAAAATTAGAAAAATCATTTTTATTAAACCTGCCAAGTAATTGATGTGTGTGAATAGAATGGAATTAATAATTACTACGATTTATGGGAGGAAAAAATATTGAAAGCAGGAGTAAATTTGAAGATAAATGCAATGAAGGCAAAATGTTTCAAAAATAAACCTACTACCTACTTGATTTCGAGAAAAAATTTAAATACATACAATTATGCAATACATTACATTTTAGGATAATGGATATAATTATTATTATGTATTCATTAAGAAATAACACTGAATCTCGAAATTGTTTTTTAAATTTTTATATAAATGTTTTATATACCTGTTTATTACAATAACTAATAAAGTAGCTTTCTAATACCTAGTTTGTTTTATTAAGTGTGGCTGTATCCATCACTATTTCTACTATGTAGGTATAATACATAGGGTGGTTACCAAAGAGAA
This sequence comes from Ctenicera cuprea, assembly GCA_958336395.1. NCBI lineage: Eukaryota > Metazoa > Arthropoda > Insecta > Coleoptera > Elateridae > Ctenicera > Ctenicera cuprea. The sequence continues at coordinate 43,556,333 of OY284494.1, forward strand.
TGTCGAGACTATATTTTAACTAAAAACTAATAAAAATTCGGAGAGATTTCCAACATTTATTTTTTTTTCACTCGGGCAGTCAATATTGGTACCAGGTCGGCAGCGACATTTTCACCTTAATTAAAAGGTTGTAGATGCAGTCTTCAATTGCATTAATGCTAAAATTTTCTCTGTACAATACGCTTGATAGATTACATCTTACATATGAAACAATTCGCTTAATACATCTATACACAAAATCAACATATAAAATAAAACCTACACACGTAATTAACCTACAATACTGCTAGCTCCCCTAAGTGCAAGATAACCAGCTGTTATATCCATAGGTAATCCGGTCAATGTACCATATTCTTCCTTATTTGCAAACCGCAATCTTGTTTGCGGATCTGTATAAGGTGCTGGTAATCCTGATAAATCTGAAAATTTCTCTGCTGGTTTAAAAGACGGCGGTGCATTAACAGAGCTGTAATGCACATAATCCTCCGGCCAAGGTAAAGATCTTTCTGCGGATATTATTTGCTTTAGAGATTTCCATGCTCGTTTCTTATTGTTTGATTTGGATGTGTGTTGGAATGTTGTAGCTTTAAAAACAGGTCTTGTTTCTGGCTTAATAGTAATTTCCATATTGAATTTTTAAAACAAAAACTTTGAAACTGCTTCTTGAAAATTAAAACCGAAAGGTTATGTGACTAAGCTGAAGTTACATACACATGTAAAATAAAGGAACTAGAAGCTAGCTGGAATTACAGCCTTTCACCTTTCTCTCTTGCAGTTGGTACTAGATTTGCCGAGATGGTCGATTGAGTACGTAGTTTTTTCGCTATCCAACAAATACTGAAGATTCGCAGAAAACCGAGGAAATTAGCGTAATTTATGCTTCGGATTGTTTTCTACGATACGGCTAATCGCATGTGATAGTTTTCGTTGAGACACGTAAGTCGATGTTTTAGTTTTAACTGCGGAAATTGGTGCGTTATCGATTAATTGGGGTCAACGCCTTTCGTGACGGAACTACGGATTACGGGCGGGAAATTCGAAAATCAAGTTGCACCCGGACGTTCAGGTAAAAAGAAAACTCGGTCGGCACTAACGGATGGATTTTTTAGAAAATTTTCTAAGCGCATTTGAAATTGTGAAGTGATTAAACATGATTGGACAAAAAGTGTTTATGTGTTTTATGTTCGTGATTGAATTTTTGGCTATCGCAGAAAACCCACACTTGGAAAGTGCCAAAGAGCTATTCCGTTGGCTGAATTGGTGGAAAGACGTTACCTGAATAACTCGAAAATAATTCAAAAGAAATAATTGGAAGTTACAAAATTTAGCAAAATTTAAGAAGATGCTGAAACACCTTATTCGAACTTTGTGTTGTGAAGGAAGTTTCTCATTAATTGGAAAAGTAACAGAACAAAACCGCTTGTGTTATTTATTAACGGGCAATTTAAGAACAATTCTTGCAGGTCGGCGTACATATTGTTCGCGTTCGGATGCATGTTGTGTATTCACTGTTCGAAAAGTGTCGGTTCGAGTATTTCGTCGTGCAATACGTGGTCCAATGAACTTATCGTTCGTTCTTAGATTCTTTGTCTATGAATATACATAACAAAGTATCGTTCCTCTTAACATACATGAGTAAATACATTTACCGATACTATTCATACTTTTGCTTTGTTCGAGTTGTATCATATGCTTCGGTTGCATCATTCGTCGGTAGTTGTGTACAGACATTTTTTTTTGTACAGGTTGGAAATATGGTATTATGTATGAGCTATGTATGTGCCGTCCTGTGCAACCACCTTTGTAAAAAGTGTGTATGTGATGAAGTCTGTTTTAACTAGTTACTTATTTACAGGTGGTATCAATTGGTATATTCTGTCTGGGAAAAGGTGTTTTCATGTTGGAGATTTACCACGTTTATATGTATATTATTCTGTTGGAACTCTGTTAATTGCTAAGTTACAATGCGGATTGTTTTAAGTCGTAATAAATTAATTGTTAATTGTGTGAAAATGCTATTTGCTGTTAACCTTTTTAGTTGGTTTCCTAAATATGAATGATTTAAGGCGCGTCATACTTTTAGTGTCGCGGATAGTTCGACTACCCGTACGACAACATCGTTACATTCGGCCTTACTATCGTGCTGTTCGCGTCGTGTATTCTCATACAGATACAGAAGAAAGAAATCTACACCTGACCTAAAATTGAAGGTAAGATATAACTTTTGTATGATGGAGATTACCATTAAACAATTGTTTGTATTTTTCAGAATGTCTTCAAGGAAACGAAGTAAGAGTAAGGAACGCCGAGGAGTAGATTCAAAAAATTCAAAGTTGCGAATGGATAGCAAAGCTCCAGCACCTAGAATTACAGGTAAAGGTGAAAAATGCTTATCAAGTATTTTTTGTTATTAGTCCTTTTAATGACTTAGGAATTCTATTGAATTCTATTGTCTTACATTAATGAGCTTTTAGATAACACAATGGGGACAAACATGATTAAGAAATTCAGTTTAGCATTATCTGTTTCTTTCCCATAAATAATTAACAAAAATATTATCTACCTGGTTATTGCTATAAATAAATCCAGGAAGTTTTTGCTATAGATTGTTGCATATTTGTTATCTTTGTAATGGCTTCTTTGTCTTGTTTTTATCCACAACTGTTGTTTCTAAAGTACATACATTTACAGTTACTGTGTTTGAATTGAATTTGAAAATTGGTATAACAAAATCTTTCTCTTTTTGCTGCTGTTGTTCGTAGCTAGAGAAAGTGCTTAGTGGAGTGTAAAATTCAGAGAGTGCAGTTGATCGTCAACCCATTCATATAAAGGTGTCAGTTCAAATTATAGACCTAGCTTTAGTTTTCTTTATGAAAAGTTTGTTTTACTAAAAAAATAATTTTAAATTCATATTCTACAGATTTTACATAGAAAATTTAAATGACGGTTCTTAATTAATATAAAAGAAAAATATGAAGACATTTTTGTGTATTAAAAAATTAATTGCATAAAAAAATATAAGATCAAAAATATAGTTAATTACAACATGAATTATACATATACGTTTGAGTTGATGTCTCTTAGTGCTGCACTATTGATGATACAAAACTTTTTAGATTCTAATTTGTGTACAAGGTGTTCACTTTAATTTTGGATTCATGGTTCACATTGGAGTCTTGGAAATTATAAAAATATGAACATAGTCCAGTAATCAAGTACAAAGATATGAAAATAGCTACAGAATAAATTTATTTTTGCTTGAACCCTTTATTATGGCACTAAATAAAGGCTGCTTTTAGTTATCTCGGTATTTAAATTGGGTGCACAGGCTACCACCTATTTCGAAAAAACTGATTTTGTGCACCTATTTTTTAAATCAAAAAGGGTTGCAGGGCTCGGCCGAAGTTGAAAACTTAGAACCAATATTTTGATGTCAAAATAAAGTGTTTAGGCAAATAAAAATCAGTTTCCAAGTTATTTCCACATTAATGAATTTTTTCGAAGTAATGACTGGACTAAGTTAAATTACAAAGTTTTATATTTTCATAGCTATTACGAATATCTAAACAAATTTACCATATCAGCCTGTTCCTGAAATCTCAAAAAGCTGAAAACTCGATTTGGTATTTATACAGTTTATTTTAACCATGTATTAATTTGGCTAGAATGAAAGTAGGTTTTCTACAGAATTTTATCACATTACTTGTTTGTCTTAGATATCCATGAAATAAGAGCAAATCCAACCCGTATTTCATCCGGTCTCATTCACCAATGCGAAGATCTCGGGTTTAATTCCTATTCCCCATTCAATTTTTTTTCAAATGATTTTTAGTCTTACTCAGGTTCTCACTATATTTTTATTAAAGCCATCGAAGTATTTTTTTTTAATTATTTGAAAATGAAAAAAAATTCAATATCTGTATTATGTAGTGTCATTGTTATTTATAATATGCAATAAAGAATTTTTCGCGAGCATCTGAGTAATTTAAAACATATTTCGAGAATCCATTTTTAGTAAAAATATTAGAATATAAATAAATATAAAATATAAAAAATTAGCGAAGCACTTTGCCTGGACTTTTCTATACTTTAGATATTGTCAGTATTGCAATTTACTTTCGACCTGGACCGCGTCGTCATTTGGAAACTACACTCAGCATAATCAGGTAAGGACCGACCTGTAGCTTGTCTGCCTTTACAAACATTTGCTCTAATAGTTTGAGCAATATTTGTTCGTAGGCCCTGCCTGCCTAAACAGGGCAGTGTGCTTAGATTATGTAAACCTTGTGGCGGACAAGGATTTTATTTTGATGTATTTTGTTGCCAGGACAAGAATACTCAATCGGCTTATGCCTGTTACAGGGTTCCCACTGACCCTGGATAACCTGGAAGTCATGGAAAAGTCAGGGAATTAAAATTTTAACCTGGAAGTCATGGATTTTATGCAAAATTTGGCAAAAGTCTTGATTTTTCTCTTGATTTACAGTAAAAAACCTGATTTTCCTGCAGTAGTGTTAACATAATTTAAAAAAATTAAAAATTTTTCGATTGAATTTTCAAAACTGCCGCTTATAAAACAATTGCTGCTAAAGGTTTTTAAAATATCATTGAGGTACTTTTCCTATCCTTGTTAAATTCCAAGGAACGTAATATGGCTTATGATTAGGTGCAAGTGAGACCACCACATACTGTCTTGTGAATTGATAAAAAATGCATAAACGTGATAATGCATCTCTAATTTTAGTGATTTTTTTTGTCAAAAGTCATGGGTAAGTATGATTTTTGGTCATGGATATCCTGGAAAAGTCATGGATTCTAATTCTTGATAGTTAGTGGGAACCCTGTGTTAGCTGTTTGTGAACTCATACAAACTAACGTTTTGCAAGACATTGCAGCTTGTATCTTCAGCGTACTATCAGTTTACTTTACAGTATCATTCACTTTTGAATATATGATGAGTAACAATATCTTAAGCATTAGAAAGTCCAGGCTAAGTGCTTTCCACATTATTTGGGTTCCTGGAGGTCCAAAACATGTATTTCCGTAAAATCGCGATTTCAAAAATTTGCATGAAATTAATACTTTCCTCTCCTAAAAGTATAGGAAAGTAAAAATACTTAAAACCAGACTTTATTGGGGTTGAACCCCGAATCGTCGCTCGGTGAGCGAGTCCCTCAAGATCACTCCCACTAAACACGCAGTTTGCTCGTGTTTCATGGATATTACGACCAGCTTTTATTGTGATAAAAATTCGGCCGGCAACCAACTTTGTGCCTAACCAAGTTACAACATTATGAAAATGTTATGGCTTGTACTTCGCGAAGCATTGTACAATGGCATAATCAGAATTTCGAAAATGTTTCATTTGTTTTTGAGGTGCGATAGTCAACTTTTTTATTTTATGGGCGCTGTATTAAATTTGTATACTGTTTAATAGAGAAAAGACCTTCAAAGTGATACGCCACTTGTCAATTCGCTCTTGGTATAACTGTTGAATAAACAAACGGCTAATATTTTCTTCATTATGAAAATTTTTGCTGAATTTGGTTACTAGCTCAATAAAAACTTACTTACTTACTACGAAGACATGTCAAAAATATTCATATTTTATTATAATCTGCAAGAGCTTGGGAATTTACGTTTATACATATTACAAAAGCTTGTTGCGAGCGAGAAGCGCGAAGGCTTTTCTGTTATACTGACACGGGCTGTTACTGTGCAGGAAGTTTCAGGTTAATATAACTAAAAAATTCCAAAGCTCAATGCCAAATACAAAAATAAAGTTTGTTGCATATTTTATATTTAAGTCACTAAAGCTTGCTTGTTTATGGGTTGTTAAGATAGCTACATGAAAAAGTGCTTAATAGCTTCTAGAGTTGGGAATGATTTAATAAAATGTATCTCGCATTCTAATTGTTTGTTGTTTGTATAAAATAATCTTGTATTATTTTTAGAATATAATGCTATGATATTTGGAGGTGTATGTTTTGACTGGGGTATTGTGGTTCCTGGAAGGCAATTTTTGGGATGCTTGCTGCAATTCAATTTGCGATTGGAGGTTTGTGAAAACTGAGATTTGATACTCTAACTTTTAAACTCAGGGTTGCATATCATTGCTGTAATTTTTGTTGTAAATTCTAATAATTTATATTTTTCATATTTGTGAGGTTTGTTTGTACTGAAAGAAAAGAAAACCACAATCAGATTGATACTATTTTTATTTATGTTAATTTTAATTATAATTTAGTTCAGAATTGTTCAAAAGGTTTAATTTATAAGAAAGTTTTAGACTTACTTGTGTGTGCTTCGATAAATGTCATTATGGATGTCAGTGTCAATGTCACAAACGTATAAAAGAATACTCATGGTCATGAGATTTATTTGTTTGTTCAAAAAATGGGAATCAAAGAAGGAAGACAACAGAATGGAAAATTTTTTTTAGTGAGTTACGACTCGTCTTTGTAAAAAAAGACAGAAATTTATATCCTCTGGGTGAATAAAGAGGAAAAACGAGTTTAAAAGTAATATAAAAGTGATTACGAATATAAAAAAAGAAAATACAACGAATTGTAAAAAAATCCAGAAGGTTTACAAGTATAAAGCGATCCAGAAAGCTTCTCCAGTTGTGGTGGTGTTAAAACCAAGTCCAAAATAACATAAAAGCAGTCCAGAGCAGGATTTAAATTAAAAGCGAGTGTTTGTGGTTACTTGAGGAACCAGCAGACTAGTGAAGTAAAAGTTTCGACATTCATCGTTTGCTCGAGTGAAGAATATCCCAGTAAGGAGACATTAAGATAAGTGATCTCTATTAGAAAGACGATAGACTTTACTAAAATTTATTTGATTTTCGAAAACTTCATTTAGAAATTGATTTATTAAATAAAACCTTTATTTGTAACGTTGATATTGTCTTGTGTTTATTCTATTTCAATTTAATTTATTAATAACTTGTCTTACAAGCTAAATAACGACCCTGAGAAAGTTAATAAGAGTCTCATAGAAAATATAATTGTGAATTGCGGGCATTTTAGGGAATTGTTTTCTAGTAAGTACTTGCACACGCATATCATTGCAATAAATATGATTTAGGCAGTGTATAACGTTAGGCTACCAGAACGTAGATCGCATATCGAGTTACGTAAAAAATTGTTATTAGTTAGTCAGATGTGGGCATTACTTACCATAGTCCAAACTGAGTTACGGTGTTGTTAATGACGATTTTTGATGTTTCCTAGAGATGTATAGGTTAGCTACCCTACCTGCTATTCTTGTGTTGGTCTGCACTCTGCACTTCTGCGGTGGTCTTCTGTAGTTACTTGATTGATCAAAGTAGCAACAAAGAAAATGTTTTATGATTTGAGGTAGTCTTGTTTCTACCTGTACGATTTTCACCCACAATATCGGTTGGTTGTGAACATTTCTATAGCAATCTATTGTTGCAACAATGGGTTATTATTAATTGTTATTAGATGTTGTTAGTGTTGTTTGGTCACAAAGTATTAATTTATACATTTTAAATGAAGCAAAAATGTGAATAAATATTAATAAAATAAAGACGTGTGTAATTAATCCGAGAGTAGCAACAATAACGTGTACTGACTTGGTAGCCTCGTGCTCGGCCATGCTTAAGGCTGACGTCTTTTATGCAGAATTACCGTGTTCTAATCCTGGCTAGGATTAAACTTTTTTTTAAATTTTATTATGTTATTTATTTAATATTTACACCAGTTCTACAATCAAATGATAAACGAATTGTACAGTAAATTGTAATTTTAATACGTCAGATAACGAAATAATTAAATTGATACTACTAGTTATGAGAAGATGAACAGTTCAAAAATTAAGTAATAACAAAAAAAAGGAAAAAAAAAGTTGTATCCAGAATTACAACTCGGGGCTTCTGCATAAAAAACATCAGTTTTCAGCACCACGCTACGAAGACATTAGAAAGTGTTGTTGTTACTCTCGTCCTGAATTTATTAATATTTGTTTTGCAATTTTGCTTAATTTTGTAAAAGTTATTATTTTTTGACTAAACGGCACTAATAACCGCTAATAATATTAATACAGTTTAAAATCTTAGTCAAAGTATCCTGGGGGCGTAAAATCTGGGAAAACTATAATTTCCCCTGCATTTTGCATATAGTTCAACTTTCCTGAAAACCCTGTATGTACTCTGCCTCATACGTAACGCCCAGTAATTTTTAACACCTTCAAACGTGGAATTAAATTCTCTTTCAATCTGATATAGGGTTTGATATACCAAATATTTCAAATTACTATGGTGTTTGTGTTTTTCTGATTATTTTTCTTATTAGTTTCAAATGGAAATAGGTGTGCTATGAAAACAAAACGAAGATTCTTTATTTTCTAACATTTAAAAAGTGTAACTCTCCCGACTACTTTCAAGATTCAATTTTTACTTTCCCATACTTCTACCGAAGTAAGGAAAGTTATGAATTCATGCAAATTTTCGAATTTCAAATTTTAACGGAAATACGTGTTTTGGGGTCCAAGGAACCCCAAAAAGTGGTTTTTAAAAAATGTCGGTCCGTGGGTGGGTTCGTTTCCCCATTTCTCCGGAACCCCTTTACCGATTTTTATAAGATTTGGCTCGTGGAAGTTTTTTAGTTGCAGGTAGTTCTTTGTAAGGTCGTTTATCGGAAAGTTTGAATACATAGCGTTGTAGTGCATCTAAAGACAAATTTAATGCTTTTTTCCAAATGCTGTATCTTCAAAATGAAGGCCGCTACGAATTTTTGAAAATTTTAACTTTAATGTCCGATTACTCAAAAACAAAATATCCAATCAATACAAATTATCATGTTATTTGATATCCCTTAATAAGTATAACCGAGTGATGTAAAAATATTTTTGGAAAAATTAAATTTGTAAATATACTAGCATTTCAAAATCTTGGACATTTTCAAAAAAAATTCCTTGAAAACTGCCCACACCGTTTTTTTTAAAACTTTCTTAGCCGATAGAGCTATGCGAGTGAACTACAAAATTTGTGAAATTTACTAATTTCCCAAATTTCACTCTGACGCCCTTCAGGAATTTAAACAAAAATCGTGTGACAGTTTTTGAGAAATTGTTTTTTGAAAATTTCCAAATTTTGAAGCAGCGATATTTTTCGGATTTTCGAAATTAATTTTATTTCATCGTATACTACCTAGGAAGGGCTCTCAAACAAGTGGTAGCTGATCCCGATCAGACAACTACTTTTAGAGTAAATGGGCGTTAAATTCGAGATTTTCAAAAAGCTGTAGCCGCCGTCATGTTGAAGCTAGAGAGTTCGGTAAAAAAGTTTTCGATTTGCCTTAAGTTCTTCTCTCAGATTCCGTCCAAATTTTCAAAATTTTGTTTCGGAAAAAACGCTACTAAAATAACATGGCTAACTTCTGTTTCCGGTTTTGGATTTTTTTCTTCTTCTTCTTCTTCTTCTTCTTTTAGGTCAGTGACCTGTTTATACCAATGTCTTATTCTTGCGATGTTGATGTCCAACAATCTCTCCACCTTTTATGTGGTCTTGTTTTTGTTGGCCTTTGATCTTTTGCGATTTTGACTAGCCTATCATTATTCATTCTCGTCACATGCTCGTTCCACTCTCTTCTTCGCTGTCTAGTCCATCTTACAATGTCTCGGACTTCGCATGTTTGTCTGATGTTTTCACTTGGTACCCTGTCTCTTAGTGTATTTCCAGTTATGATCCTTAGTATCTTCATTTCCGTCGTTCGAAGGGACCGTTTTGTGAGTGTGGTGCCGGCTCTTGTCTCTACCGCGTACGTCACTATTGGGCGAACACACGTTTTTATAAATCCTTACTTTTGCTTTTGTGGTCATGTATTTATTGTTCCATGCCACGCTTTGTTTGTCTGCGCTCTTACTTCTGCTTTTAAGTTTCTATCGCTCGAGATTTCTATCCCCAGGTATTTAAAGTTCATTACCTGTTCGATTATTTTGTTATTAAGGGCTAATTTACATCGTCTCGGTTCTTTTGCCACTACAAAAGCTTCTGTTTTTTCCACTGATACTTTCATATTATATTGTTGGGCTGTTGTGTGGAATGCTTGAAGTAGTCTCTAAATTGTCTTCATTTTCGGAAAATATAGCGGCATCATCTGCGTAGCATAGTATTTTTATTTCTTTATTTCCTAGCTGGTAGCTGTTACTTGTGTTTTTAACTTTGTCTATAATTTTGTCCATTATTAAATTGAATAATGTCGGGCTCAGGGAGTCTCCTTGTCTTATGCCACTTGAGATAGGTATTTCATCTGACAGTTTGGTTGTTGACTTGGAGTTTTGTCTTAGTTTGGGTATTTAGTTGTTTGATCACCCGAATAATTTCTGTTGGAACCCCCTTTTCTTGTAGTATATTTAGTGCATCTTTTAATTTTACGCGGTCAAACGCTTTTGTTAGATCGATGAAACAGATAAAGGCCGGTTTTTCGTACTCTATGGGTTTTTCCACTATTTGTCGTAGGTACTGCAAATATAGCGTCTATCGTTGATCTGTTTTTCCGAAATCCTTGCTGCTCTTCATTTACATTTATAGTATCGCTTATTGTTTGCTGTATTATGCTGGTAAATAATTACATTGTGGAGTTGAGTAAAGTGATGCCTCTGTAGTTGCCCGGGTTCTTTTTCTCCCTTTCTTGAAGATGGGTATAGTAATGCTGAGTTTCCAGTCTATTGGGATGGTGCCTGTGTTAATAACGTTTGAAAAAGCTTTGTCAATTCGGTGTACAGTTCATCATCTTCCATATTTGAGAAGCTCGTTCGGTATTTTATCTGGGAACCTGGGGTTTTCCGATTCTTTAACCTTTTTGTGCTTTCTATTACGTGTTGTTTAGTTATTTGGATGTTCTGTTGGTTATTGTCTATCGCTTGGTTTTCGTCTATTAATTCATTATCTTCTACATATAGGTTTTCGAAGTATTCGACTCATTTATGTTCGTCTATTACTTGTGTTTGTACATACTCATTTATATTGTTTTGTCTGCGCTTTAGCATTCCCCAGATTTTCCTTTGTGCCCGCCCCATAGAGGTCACGTTCCATGTCTTTTGTGAATTTGTTCCAATATTCTGTTTTTATTTCTCGAATTCGTGCGTTTACTGTATTTCTTACTATAGCGTATTTTGCGTACTCATCATCTGTTTTATTGGTTCTATATTTTAGATAGTCATCTTTCTTTTTCCGGGCTAATTCTTTTATTTCGTTTGTGAACCAGGGTTTGTGATTGGTTCTTGCGTTTATATTAACTCTCCTCTTGCCTAGGGCTTCATATGCGGCTTCATTGATGTTTGTTAAGACTTTTTTCCAGCATTCTTCTACTGTATCTTCGGGTTGTATACTGTTTAATGTGATTTTTTGCGTTAATCTGTTTTTGTACAGATCTTTGGTGCTTTCATTCGTTATTGATTCGATGTTAATCTTTGCAACATAATCAGGTTGTTGTTTTTTTTTTAATTGTACAGCTAGGCGAGTTTTCCTTAATACCAAGTTGTGATCGGATCCTATATTTGCTGATGTCTATTATTTGTGATGGTTGTAGCGCTCTATTTGATATAATATAATCTATAATAGATGTTTGTCCGACTGTATTGTTAAAAGTTATTTTGTGTTGGGGTTTATGGTCGAAGAAGGTATTGTTAATCCGTAGTTCATTATGAGCACAGAATTCGGTGAGGATTTCTCCACTGCTGTTTGTGTGATCTTCATTAAATCTTTGTTTTATCCCATCAATTGGTTCATTGCCTATTCTGGCGTTGAAATCTCCGTTTCCGGTTTTGGATTTTTTTGAAAAGCTCAACTAGAACTACAATTTTCGATAAACATCTTGGTTTAAAACTTCATCAAAATCGGTCCAGTACTTTCGCCAGTAGAGGCGTGAACCACACACACCCACCCGCAGACAAACATTTTTTTAAAACAATTTTTTTTTGGTTCCTTGAGCCCCAAAACCTATATTTCTGTTAAAATCTAGTTTTCGAAAATTTTCATGAAATCAATACTTCCCTATAACGAAGGTATGGGTAAAAATTGAAAAGAAAAAAAAAACAAATCGTAGAAATTTGAACATTTGGTGTACAAAATCTTCTATAAGAGAATTTAATTCCACATTTGATGGTGTATAAAATACTGAATATTCCATTTGAAAAACAAAAGTTATTGGCATTTGAAGTTTTGCAAAATGGGCATCAAATTACGAACACCCTATGTAATAATCTGCTGTTTTTGGTTTTAGCGGCGAATATTTTATAATGTGTTATAGTCTGTGCAAAATAGCGGTGGGTAAACGTTTTTGGTATCTAAAATATTAATTAATATTAGTTCACAAATGTCAATTTTTTTGAAAAAAGCCACATAATTCGAAAACCATTAAGTTTAAGATGGTAGAACCTTTACACATTTAAATAAAGAATTAAATCTAGAATCTAAAAATGCAATAATATGGGTACAGGGTGTTCCAGTTTAAAATAACAGTAATATGCTGTACAAGCATAATTAGACACCCGGTATAAATTGTAATAATTTCCAGTATCCAGTATACAAAAATAAAAAAAAAATCTACAGAGGAGTATTTGATCTATTTCATAAACAAGGTATATAAATATATAAATAAAGAATCAAAAGTAAAAATTAGGAAAACATACAAAAGTATGTATCACAAAATCATTCAAAGAAATGAAATAATGTATACACTAATTTAAAAAAAACCCTTTCTAATGGACAACAGAAACAAAGCAAATATGTTTTTAATTGTTTATTGATTTTTTTCTGGTTTTTAATTCAGAAAATTCAAAATCAACTTTTTCAAGCAACTCGGATTCGCGCATTGGACGAAGAACGTCCAAACACACAGTATCTCGACGTACATACGGCAGCCCCAGAAACTACCTCGGACCTGGGAAACACACAAATGGTACTAGTATATCTAGAAACGTATTTTCATCAGTAACACAATAAGTTTGTAACATGCAGCTATAATTTTTCGGAACGTATATGAATTTTTTTGGAATAGTAAAATTATGTATAATTATAAAGTTTTTGTAATGTATGTATAACCTATGTTCGCTCCTATTAATTGTAGACCCCAAAACTTATGGCTTTTTGTCAAGGCTTAAAATCATAAACACTAACTTGTCGCTTATGTCACTAGTAGCATTTTCACAACTAATATAACTAGTGATCCCGATTTTCTGATAAACTTGGTTTGATTGTTAACGAGTTCTAATTACAACGGTAATTTGAAGAGCGCGAAGCGTCAGTGATATTGTCTGAAATTAGCTAGCACTAGTTATTGCATGAAAATCACCGTCACAGGTTATATTTGTAATCACAATAACAATTATTTACGATGTATTTGATTATTTTTAATTACGGCGAATCTTCGAGTGTTGTAGCCTTTGTCAGTAGTTGTTATCCCATTAAATTGACTTGATTCGTTGTTGACATGAATGATAATTCTATTTTGGTGACAAATAAGAAAAAATTGCTAAAATTATATATAAAACAAATAAATATAAAGTAAGTTTTGAAACAACTAGAAACATCTTAAAACACTTTGTTTAATCAAAAACAGACGATTTGCTAAAATCAGGCATTTACAAATTAAATTGTTCACATTGTAATTCTGTTTATATAGGCCAGACAATTAGAAATTTTGATATTAGGTATGAAGAAACGTACGTTGTTACAAATACAAACACCCACATAAATCTAATTACGCTAAACACCTACTAGAACACAATCATTCAATGACATCTAATAACACTATCAAATGTTCACGCTTTTGTGATGATAAACGCACATTAGATATACTAGAAGCTTTTGAAATTCACAAACATTTAAAAACTGTACCGTTAATGAATGAACAAATGGATCTCTTAAATTCTCCTCTACTGGACGTTTTGGAATGAGACATCAAGTCATCTGCAGACGATTACCAAGATAAGTCACAAAGTTCTATTGCTATAACAACACTAACTGTTTACTTTCTAATATAACCTTTGACAATGGCATGTAAACATGCCGAAATACATATATGGTTAAAATAAATAAATATTGTTGAAGTAATTAAGTATTTTATATACCTATAATCAATAGATAATTCTATCGCTTTATTTACAACGAAGTTGTGTTGTTGCTAGGAAACATTGCCAGTCCGAAGGAGGAGCGATGTTGCCGTATATCAACACAATTGAGTTTGTCAATGAAAGACAGAATTATACATAATTTTTAATGCACGAGTGGTGTTTTTTTTAGAATATTCCACTCGCATCGTAACGGCCAATGGCAGCGGTTTATTTTCAGGTTCTTGACCAATTACACCCTGACAGGGAGTGATAAGCCTTTTTTTTTAGAAAGCCCCAGTGTTATCGGTGGTGTATAACCATAGCAACATGTCAACAAAAGTTTTTATTTTTGCATTTAATAATAAAATAACGCGTTTGTATGACAGTGCATAACAACTAATTATATTAAATAATAATATAATTTTTTTGTTCCTGGAATATTCTAAAAAATACCACAAGTGAATTAAAAATTATCTATAATTCTGTCTTTCATTGACGACCTAAATTGTGTTGATGCACGGTAATACCAATCGTCCTTCGGACTCGCGATATTGCCTAGAAACAACACAATTTCGTTGTCAATGAAGCGACAGAATTATCGATAATTTTTAATTCACTTGTGGTATTGCTGTTGAATATTCCACGAACAAAAACATTAAATTATTATTTAGTGTAATTATTTGTTATGTTCTAACGTACAAACACGTTATTTAATTAGAAATGCAAAAATAAAAGTTTTATTGACGTGTTGCTATGGTTATACAGCACCGATAACACCGGAGCTTCTTAAAAATAGGATTATCGAGGCCAGTCAGGGTCTAATTGGTCAAGAGCCTGAAAATAAACGGCTGCCATTGGCTGTTAGAATTTTGAATGGAATATTCATTAAAATACTACATGGCGTGGCAGTTTAAAACTAATTCATTAAAATAAAGAAATAGCATGGTAATGTTATTACTGTTGGGAGTGACATAAACAACCAAAGGAACAGTTTCATTTAACAATTACAAACGCATAACATTTAATGTTTAAAAGCAATAAATTTACAGCAAAAGTTAGTTTTTTTGTAGGGACCAAGAGAACACAACAACCATGTTTGCGTGTTTCATGGCATACTTGATTTCAGAAAAGAAGGTAATTTTTTTAATACAGAACAATTATTACACACATTTTTGTGACAAATTACATTATCTTTTTAAAGTTTCTTTTTGCTCTATGAACTGTTATAACAATTCAATATGGCGCCTATGAGTAATTAAAAAAAATGACTATGGCATCATCTTAAAACCAAATGATCATTTAGCATTTCTGTTTAGGACATCACATTCTGTGGTAGTTTTACATACGAGTACCAACTTGTATAAAAAGACTTGTATAAAATGATTTGGCAATAGTAACATGTTAAGGAAAAGTCGAATATGTAGTTGTTACAGAGAGTATTTTGTAGTTTCCAAGATTCAATTGAATGGCGACCAAAATTAAAGTAGACACCCTGTACACATGCTAAACTAATTTGCCCAAAGTCTTGAATTGAATTTATTTTCTTTTGTTAAATCTTCTCCCTGAAGAGTGGCTATGTAGACAATTTGTCTGTTCTTGGATAACTGTTGAATTTTTTAAATTAGACCATATGTCTTGATCAACATGATTTGTTTATAGTTGTAGATAGCAGAAAACAATTAGATTTTAATAATTTTTTTCATCTCTCAAGCTGTATACTACAGATTTGCCTTACAGTAAGGTATATTAACTGCGACCTCCACCATGTGCTACAGTTATATCGAGGGGTGTCTCACTAGCGGCAATAGGTGTACAACTTTTTGAAAATCTTAACTTTAATACCTATTTACTCAAAAAGTAGTTGTCTGATCGGGATCAGCTACAACTTGTTTGAGAGCCTTGTGTAGGTAGTATACGATAATGTAAAATTAATTTCGTAAATCCGAAAACGATCGCAATGGCGCTGCTTAAAAATTGTGGAGATTTTCATAAAAATATTTTTCAAAAAATGCGCACACGATTTTCTTAAACCTTTTTGAGCCGATAGAGCTTACAGTGAACTACAAATTTAGTTTTTACTAATCTCCCAAATTTTACTCTGACACTTTCCAAAAATTTTAGAATAATTTAAAATTGATTAATTATTTATTCGCAAACGCCGATCGTTATAAACTTTTGTTAGTTCGATGGACTATTTGAAGTACTTTATTACGATCAGCAAGAATTTTAAAAATTAAGAGAAAAAAACGATACTTTTTAATATCAACAACGCATTTTCTGCCAGTTGCGTGATCTTAACTACGTCTATCAATTAGCTCTAGTTTAAAAAATATATTTTTCATACTCAGCATATTTTAAATAACTCTTTAAATAAACCATTTATATGAATGTTAGTCCGAGCATCCGAAGCGCATCTAATTAGCTGTAGGGCGGTCGGTTTTGTTCTTACTATTCTTATACGGTATGCGACATTGTAGGGATGCCTAAATAATTCGTTTTCTGGGAAATCTAACATACGGTGAAATGAGAGAATAGCTTAAGGCAAATCAAAAACGTTTTTCGCCGACCTAAAATGGCGACCGCTACAACTTTTTGAAAATCGCGACTTTATAACGCCTATTTACTCTAAAAATAGTCGTCTGAACGGCATCAGCTACAACTTCTTTGAGCGCCCTTTGTGGGTGGTATACGATGAAACAAAATAATTTGGTAAATCTGAAAACGACCGCAATGACACTTCTTCAAAACTTTAAACATTTTCAAAAAATTTTATTTAAGAACTGCCTACCCGATTTTTTCAAAGCTTTGTAGGGTGTTAGAACGAAAGATTAGCTACAATTTGATTTTTTCCTGAAAACTATAATTTCACTGTGGCGGGCGCTTTGTATGAATTTTTGAAAATCTAAAATTGGTACCTCATCATTTATTCATGGGGTTCGATAAAAAAATTTTCTTAAACAGAATTGCTCATCATGACTAGTAGAATCATAATCTAAAAAAATGCATACATTTATTTTATAGTTTTGAAGCACGCTGTAATAAAGTTTCAATGTTTTAATCTATTGAAAATTAAATTTAAAAAAAACTGGAAACACCGTGGCATGTATACAGCCGTAAAAGCGCTGCACATACCTTTAACATGTTTTAACCTGTCAGCTAATCCTAAATAAATTATTTTTTATTAGTTGTTCTTGTTAATAAAAAACTAATTACGTCGGAAGTTATTTTAATTTCCTTAAAAAATAACGGGTGATACTACAGCAATTTTAGCATCGGAAATAAATTCAACAAAATTTTAATTTTACTTAAATGGCCGTATTTAATGGAACGGACAGAAAAAATTTATGTTTATTGGGCGGTGCTATCAATTATCATGCAGGGTATACCCCATCAGACAAACTTCAGGCGCCTATCAATTAAGAAGGTGTATCTTGTCGCATTGTCTGCAGACCCACATTTTCTTGCACAAAGGTAATTGCAGTCTTATCTTAATTTGTTTGTGGATTGAAAGTGTAAAAAGGATAAATATTTAAGATATTTTGATTTTACAAAATCTACCCACTAAATATTAACGTTGTTTACATAAAATTGTAATAAGAAATTATCTTCTTGTTTTTGATCAACGAGGCAAAGTTTAAAATAGAAATAAATAATAACCCTAAAAGTGTCAGCTAATAAAAGCTATACAGAATCAGGATAGTCTTTAGAAATACATCGAAAATCACAGCAATAATCGGCATTAACATCGGCAAACAAGGCAATCAGTGGGCAACAACTCGGGAATCATGGCAATAACTCGGAAATCATTGGCAATAACTTGACAATCACGGTAATCGTAGGCAATCAGGGCAAAGACGGCAATTCGGCAATAGGTGTACACAATTTAACGGAGTGAGACACCCCTCTGTTTTATAGTCCGTCTACTATGAATCAAAACAGATTCTAGTTTTGCCAAATTTTGTATTTCAATCTCATCTTGCTGCTTACGTAAAGCAGCTGCTGCTCGTCGGGCAACAGTGTATTGCTAGATGAATTTGTAACTATCAATTAAAAGAGACAAGAACCCCGAATTTCGGCTATAAAAATTTCTTTATCAATGCTGACCCTTATTGTTAATTAGAGGAAAATGTAAAGCATGTTGTAAGACTATTATTTCTTTTATTTTAGATCCCAGTTTACCAGCAGGAAGAAGACGTGAAATAGATACCGTGATGAAGAAAGCACGTGCTTCACCAAACTCGAATGCATATTGGGATAAGAAGCTCCTAGAGGTCGAAGCAAAAGATCCTAACCGGTAAAAGCACTTTGTTTAATAATGGAATTGAAAAAAATGAACTGTTTCTTTCTTGTGGTGAATAAATGAGTTAAGTGCAAATCGTCCTTTTAGTTGGCGTCACAGTGGTTACAAGTCGTTATACCTGGATGGCTCATCGTCGCCATCTCCGAGTCGGCGCAGTCGCTCGCGATCGCCCGTTGGACGTAGATCGCCGCGATCCCCCGTTGGTCGTAGATCGCCACGATCTCCACCATTGCGTAGATCACCTGTCGGGCGTAGATCGCCGCGATCGCCGCCTATACGACGGTCTCCTGTTGGCCGTAGATCACCAAGGTCACCACCTTCTCGTCGTTCACCTGTATCACATAGGTCTCCCATCGGTCGTAGGTCTCCACCACCGGCTGCTCGTTCATCGAAAACTGTAAGACCGCGTTCTCCACCACCCCATAAAGGAAGACGGTCACCTTCTGGCAGTTCTGTGAGTAGCTGCTCCGATGATTCCTGTTCTGTATGTTCACCAAAAACTCATCGACATGCACGGTCTAGGTAAGTTTTAGTACTAGGTTTAATCAAGTGAAAAAAAGTTTTCCCTAATCCAAAATTAGAAGGATTTGCACGCAACGAACATTTAACCACATCAATGTGGTTTTTATTGAAAGTAATGCAGATTTATGCCTTAGATCCCGGTCACATTCACGTCCGCGTTCAAAGATGCCGTCAAAACACGCGTCGCCTAAAGTACGTTCGCGTCCGCGTCCACCTTCGCCATCACCAGTTCCGCGTCGCGTTCCAAGACCTATGACTCCACCACCAATGCGCAGACCTGTTCGAGCAGCTCCTTCTGATCGACCTACCGACCCACGTCGACAACCTCCGCCACCAAGACCCAGGAATCCTTCAGGGGAGGTAATTAATGTATCTGGCATAACTCCTCCTGTTGTGAAAAAGCCTATTCGAAGAAAGGACAAACCTGCAGAACCTGTAAGTGATTCACTTTTAGTAGAAAAATAGACACCATACAGTATGAAATAATGGCTTTAAAAGCTTAAATATATGTTATTTAAAAAAATGTTTAATGGTAAATATAGACCACAGTTTGTCATTGTTGATATCATACATTTCAAAGTAAAGCATCGGGTGAGCCTGTCATTCTGCATTTCTGGCAATTCCATCTAGTATAGCATATGAGATGCAAAAAGTCAGTGGGTATTAAATCAGGCGACCGAGGAGGGTTGATTCGTGCAGAAAGTGATTTTTATGGCCAAAGTATGCTTGCTATAATTTCTACATTAATGTTTGATAGTCATGGCTTACTTATAAGGGAACGTTATATTGTGTTTTTCTCAAAATTATTGCATGTAAGGGTGCATGTTTTTAATGAGACCAAAAGTATGTGGGTTGCTATTTAAAATAACATTGCGATGACTTCACAGTTCTTTCAGTATTGACAAAAAAATGGTAATAATGTCAAAATGTGGCTAGTAATTTACATTTTTGGTTAATATCAAAATTGGGCATTAAATCAGGCGACTGAGGTGGCTACTTAAATGCATCCCTGCTCCAACATTACATATTCTTTTTGTTTCTTTGTTTCATGAAGAAATTGATTTTTATGGTTTAGACAGATTGTTATTTGGAATTCATGGCCTACTTATAACTGGTTACAAGGGAACGTTATATATTGCGTTTGTCACAAAATTTCTGCATGTAATGGTAGGCAACTTTTAGAGAAAAAAAAATGTATTTAATGAGACCATTAGTACATAGGTTGCTAGGACGTCACAGTTCTTTCAGTAATGATAAAAAAAATGTAAGGCCAAAATGTGGCCAATAATTTTTGGTTAATATAAGTTTATGTCTCTGCAACCATTATTTCATACTTTTGCTGCTTTCCTGTATATTGTCTCTTTGGCTTTAATTTATTATTCTTTTGTATATTAAAATATTTTATTTCATTTTTGATACATTTGCAAAAATTGGTTCAAAAATTAACATAAGGATCTAAACAATGTTTGTGGCAGGTATTGTTGACAAGAATTAAAAAGGAGCGTACTAAGAAACGTCCAGGTTCTCCAGATTCTTCAGGATCGGAAGATAGCTCAACATCATCAATGTCACCAATTGTAGCAACCACACGTTTGACTCTTTCCGAACGATTTGGCAAAATGGCTCAGTGGAGTATAGATAGGGAACGTCGGGATATTGAAAACATGCGTATAACTAAAAATTCTAGCGGAGGAGATTTAAAAGTAATGATAGAAGAAGACGACTTTCTCTACGGTAGTCCACCACGTCGTTATAGGTATAAATTGACTTATTTTGTTTTGCGTTTATTTTATTATATTTCTGTGATCAATCTTTCGAATTGTTTGTTTTACAGCCATTCACCTGTTCCACCAGGTCACTATCCAGATGAGCTTTTGCCTGCCGGACCTTCTGGTTTGGCATCATGGGACGATGTACGTGTGCGTTACCAGTACTACAAAGATCTGGGATATTTAAGAGATCTTACACTTGACGATTATGTTAAATGGGAAGAATGGTGGTATAAGTACCAAGATTGGTTAGCTAATGAAAGGCATTATGAGCATTGGTTAGCAACAAATCGAAGAAGGAAGCACAGACTACCCGCCTCGCAGCGTTTAAATTAACAACAGAATAATAATCTACTATTATGATGTTAGAGCTGTAATACTAAGCATTTTATAATTATCCTATTTTATCTTCATTTTTGTAACCAACTTTCTGGATGTCTATGGTGTTTCTGAATGGCTTTAGTATTTACATTTTTTTTTCATATGTTGAACATTAAGACTTTTTCAGATCTTTTCTTATATGTAAGTAAATTACGTATTATATTGGTTGTTTTATTAAGCTTGTAAGTATTTTAGATTTTAAAGATATTTTTCATTGTCTACCCATGATCTATTATTATTTTTTATAGTTATAACAATTTACTGTATCTGTATGAACAAAATAAAGGTAGTAGTCTTGATTCTACGTATAAAAATTGTTTATTTTTAATAATTACACACCTGCAAAAAATTCACATGAGTTTTAGATTCAAGTGTTTTTATTTCTTTTTATTTTATTTACTTTTGTGTTGAATAATGGCATCTTCTTTTTCTAACCTCTCTCTATGCAAAATAGGAATATAGACACAACTGTCTCATCGCAGTAAATAACTTTTAATTTATACTAAGCTGAAGTTACATAGGTATGTAAAATAAAAAGAAAGCTGGTTACATAGTATCTGATATTGCCAACCTTATAAAAATTAACCAACACATGGTTGTACACTAATGCCAAAAGTTTTGTAAAACTGGAAAACTTTGTTTTTCCAGGTAAAATGGCCATTTCATTTACTTTTAATGATTGCAATGCAACAAAATATTGATGTTTTATGTGCTGCAACAAAATTAGATAATTATTTTCAAGTCTAATACTAATAATTGAGTATTCCTTTCAGAAACGTAGGACAAAAATTTCAAAATTTTATTACACAGTTTTAGGAATATGCACAAAAAAATCATTGCATGGGCGTGGTGGGAGAGACCCTCGACTCAACTCTACAAAGGCGGTTTTCCGAAAAGTTACTTTTCTCGGGAAAAATTAATTTTTTCCCTCGCCCCTGCATCAGAAATAATTGCAAAAATTGACGAACTTCAAATTTTTTTTTATCGATTTTAAAACTTTTGACAACCAAAACCATTGCAGGGGCGTGGTAGGAGAGCCCTTCGACTACAATTCTACAATGGCGGTTTTCCGAAAGGTACTTTTTTCGGGAAAAATTATTTTTTTCTCGACTCTGAATCAGAAATAATTGCAAAAATTGACAAACTTCAAAATTTTGTTCATCTATTTTAAAAATTTGCCCACCAAAACCATTGCAGAGGCATGGTAGGAGAGACCTTCAACTAACTCTACCTAACCTAACCTAATCATTCAATTGATGAAGATATCTGATTAGAAAAGATATTTTTACGTAATGAAGTTATTCTTTCTCACATAATGAAGATAAAAAATAGAATTCTTGTGTGTTTGCGTGAGCTACAGTGGTCCAATCTTCAAATACCAAACACCATTGGCTTTGTCTCGAAAAGACGCGTCTTTTGAGTGGTTCCATGCCTATGTTGGTATTTGATTTGACTGAGATATGGCCATTTTGGCAAATTACAAAAAATGTGAGTTTGGGTGAGCTACAGTTGTCCAATCTTCAAATACCAAACACCGTTGGCTTTGTCTCGAAAAGACGCGTCTTTTGAGTGGTTACATGCCTATGTTGGTATTTGATTTGACTGAATATGGCCATTTTGGCAAATTACCAAAAATGTGAGTTTGCGTGAGCTACAGTTGTCCAATCTTCAAATACCAAACACCATTGGCTTTGTCTCGAAAAGACGCGTCTTTTGAGTGGTTACATGCCTATGTTGGTATTTGGTTTGACTGAGATATGGCCATTAAGGCAAATTACAAAAAATGTGAGTTTGCGTGAGCTACAGCTGTCCAATCTTCAAATACCAAACACCATTGGCTTTGTCTCGAAAAGACGCGTCTTTTGAGTGGTTACATGCCTATGTTGGTATTTGATTTGACTGAGATATGGCCATTTTGGCAAATTACCAAAAATGTGAGTTTGCGTGAGCTACAGTTGTCCAATCTTCAAATACCAAACACCATTGGCTTTGTCTCGTAAAGACGCGTCTTTTGATTGGTTACATGCCTATGTTGGTATTTGATTTGACTGAGATATGGCCATTAAGGCAAATTACAAAAAATGTGTTTGGGTGAGCTACAGTTGTCCAATCTTCAAATACCAAACACCGTTGGCTTTGTCTCGAAAAGACGCGTCTTTTGATTGGTTACATGCCTATGTTGGTATTTGATTTGACTGAATATGGCCATTTTGGCAAATTACCAAAAATGTGAGTTTGCGTGAGCTACAGTTGTCCAATCTTCAAATACCAAACACCATTGGCTTTGTCTCGAAAAGACGCGTCTTTTGATTGGTTACATGCCTATGTTGGTATTTGATTTGACTGAGATATGGCCATTAAGGCAAATTACCAAAGATGTGAGTTTGCGTGAGCTACAGTTGTCCAATCTTCAAATACCAAACACCATTGGCTTTGTCTCGAAAAGACGCGTCTTTTGAGTGGTTACATGCCTATGTTGGTATTTGATTTGACTGAATATGGCCATTTTGTCAAATTACCAAAGATGTGAGTTTGCGTGAGCTACAGTTGTCCAATCTTCAAATACCAAACACCATTGGCTTTGTCTCGAAAAGACGCGTCTTTTGAGTGGTTACATGCCTATGTTGGTATTTGATTTGACTGAGATATGGCCATTTTGGCAAATTACCAAAAATGTGTTTGCGTGAGCTACAGTTGTCCAATCTTCAAATACCAAACACCATTGGCTTTGTCTCGAAAAGACGCGTCTTTTGATTGGTTACATGCCTATGTTGGTATTTGATTTGACTGAGATATGGCCATTAAGGCAAATTACCAAAAATGTGTTTGCGTGAGCTACAGTTGTCCAATCTTCAAATACCAAACACCATTGGCTTTGTCTCGAAAAGACGCGTCTTTTGAGTGGTTCCATGCCTATGTTGGTATTTGATTTGACTGAGATATGGCCATTTTGGCAAATTACAAAAAAAGTGAGTTTGCGTGAGCTACAGTTGTCCAATCTTCAAATACCAAACACCATTGGCTTTGTATCGAGAAGACGCGTTTTTTGAGTGGTTACGTGCCTATGTTGGTATTTGATTTGACTGAGATATGGCCATTTTGGCAAATTACCAAAAATGTGAGTTTGCGTGAGCTACAGTTGTCCAATCTTCAAATACCAAACACCATTGGCTTTGTCTCGTAAAGACGCGTCTTTTGATTGGTTACATGCCTATGTTGGTATTTGATTTGACTGAGATATGGCCATTAAGGCAAATTACAAGAAATGTGTTTGGTTGAGCTACAGTTGTCCAATCTTCAAATACCAAACACCGTTGGCTTTGTCTCGAAAAGACGCGTCTTTTGATTGGTTACATGCCTATGTTGGTATTTGATTTGACTGAATATGGCCATTTTGGCAAATTACCAAAAATGTGAGTTTGCGTGAGCTACAGTTGTCCAATCTTCAAATACCAAACACCGTTGGCTTTGTCTCGAAAAGACGCGTCTTTTGATTGGTTACATGCCTATGTTGGTATTTGATTTGACTGAGATATGGCCATTTTGGCAAATTACAAAAAATGTGAGTTTGGGTGAGCTACAGTTGTCCAATCTTCAAATACCAAACACCGTTGGCTTTGTCTCGAAAAGACGCGTCTTTTGAGTGGTTACATGCCTATGTTGGTATTTGATTTGAATGAGATATGGCCATTTTGGCAAATTACAAAAAATGTGAGTTTGCGTGAGCTACAGTTGTCCAATCTTCAACTACCAAACACCATTGGCTTTGTCTCGAAAAGACGCGTCTTTTGATTGGTTACATGCCTATGTTGGTATTTGATTTGACTGAATATGGCCATTTTGGCAAATTACCAAAAATGTGAGTTTGCGTGAGCTACAGTTGTCCAATCTTCAAATACCAAACACCATTGGCTTTGTCTCGAAAAGACGCGTCTTTTGAGTGGTTACATGCCTATGTTGGTATTTGATTTGACTGAGATATGGCCATTAAGGCAAATTACAAAAAATGTGTTTGGGTGAGCTACAGTTGTCCAATCTTCAAATACCAAACACCGTTGGCTTTGTCTCGAAAAGACGCGTCTTTTGATTGGTTACATGCCTATGTTGGTATTTGATTTGACTGAATATGGCCATTTTGGCAAATTACCAAAAATGTGAGTTTGCGTGAGCTACAGTTGTCCAATCTTCAAATACCAAACACCATTGGCTTTGTCTCGAAAAGACGCGTCTTTTGATTGGTTACATGCCTATGTTGGTATTTGATTTGACTGAATATGGCCATTTTGGCAAATTACAAAAAATGTGTTTGGGTGAGCTACAGTTGTCCAATCTTCAAATACCAAACACCATTGGCTTTGTATCGTAAAGACGCGTCTTTTGAGTGGTTCCATGCCTATGTTGGTATTTGATTTGACTGAGATATGGCCATTTTGGCAAATTACAACAAATGTGAGTTTGGGTGAGCTACAGTTGTCCAATCTTCAAATACCAAACACCGTTGGCTTTGTCTCGAAAAGACGCGTCTTTTGATTGGTTACATCCCTATGTTGGTATTTGATTTGACTGAGATATGGCCATTAAGGCAAATTACCAAAAATGTGAGTTTGCGTGAGCTACAGTTGTCCAATCTTCAAATACCAAACACCATTGGCTTTGTCTCGTAAAGACGCGTCTTTTGATTGGTTACATGCCTATGTTGGTATTTGATTTGACTGAGATATGGCCATTAAGGCAAATTACAAAAAATGTGTTTGGTTGAGCTACAGTTGTCCAATTTTCAAATACCAAACACCGTTGGCTTTGTCTCGAAAAGACGCGTCTTTTGATTGGTTACATGCCTATGTTGGTATTTGATTTGACTGAATATGGCCATTTTGGCAAATTACCAAAAATGTGAGTTTGCGTGAGCTACAGTTGTCCAATCTTCAAATACCAAACACCATTGGCTTTGTCTCGAAAAGACGCGTCTTTTGATTGGTTACATGCCTATGTTGGTATTTGATTTGACTGAATATGGCCATTTTGGCAAATTACCAAAAATGTGAGTTTGCGTGAGCTACAGTTGTCCAATCTTCAAATACCAAACACCATTGGCTTTGTCTCGAAAAGACGCGTCTTTTGATTGGTTACATGCCTATGTTGGTATTTGATTTGACTGAATATGGCCATTTTGGCAAATTACCAAAAATGTGAGTTTGCGTGAGCTACAGTTGTCCAATCTTCAAATACCAAACACCGTTGGCTTTGTCTCGAAAAGACGCGTCTTTTGAGTGGTTACATGCCTATGTTGGTATTTGATTTGAATGAGATATGGCCATTTTGGCAAATTACAAAAAATGTGAGTTTGCGTGAGCTACAGTTGTCCAATCTTCAACTACCAAACACCATTGGCTTTGTATCGAGAAGACGCGTTTTTTGAGTGGTTACGTGCCTATGTTGGTATTTGATTTGACTGAATATGGCCATTTTGGCAAATTACCAAAAATGTGAGTTTGCGTGAGCTACAGTTGTCCAATCTTCAAATACCAAACACCATTGGCTTTGTCTCGAAAAGACGCGTCTTTTGATTGGTTACATGCCTATGTTGGTATTTGATTTGACTGAATATGGCCATTTTGGCAAATTACCAAAAATGTGAGTTTGCGTGAGCTACAGTTGTCCAATCTTCAAATACCAAACACCATTGGCTTTGTCTCGAAAAGACGCGTCTTTTGATTGGTTACATGCCTATGTTGGTATTTGATTTGACTGAATATGGCCATTTTGGCAAATTACCAAAAATGTGAGTTTGCGTGAGCTACAGTTGTCCAATCTTCAAATACCAAACACCGTTGGCTTTGTCTCGAAAAGACGCGTCTTTTGAGTGGTTACATGCCTATGTTGGTATTTGATTTGAATGAGATATGGCCATTTTGGCAAATTACAAAAAATGTGAGTTTGCGTGAGCTACAGTTGTCCAATCTTCAACTACCAAACACCATTGGCTTTGTATCGAGAAGACGCGTTTTTTGAGTGGTTACGTGCCTATGTTGGTATTTGATTTGACTGAGATATGGCCATTTTGGCAAATTACCAAAAATGTGAGTTTGCGTGAGCTACAGTTGTCCAATCTTCAAATACCAAACACCATTGGCTTTGTCTCGTAAAGACGCGTCTTTTGATTGGTTACATGCCTATGTTGGTATTTGATTTGACTGAGATATGGCCATTAAGGCAAATTACAAAAAATGTGTTTGGTTGAGCTACAGTTGTCCAATCTTCAAATACCAAACACCGTTGGCTTTGTCTCGAAAAGACGCGTCTTTTGATTGGTTACATGCCTATGTTGGTATTTGATTTGACTGAATATGGCCATTTTGGCAAATTACCAAAAATGTGAGTTTGCGTGAGCTACAGTTGTCCAATCTTCAAATACCAAACACCATTGGCTTTGTCTCGAAAAGACGCGTCTTTTGATTGGTTACATGCCTATGTTGGTATTTGATTTGACTGAATATGGCCATTTTGGCAAATTACCAAAAATGTGAGTTTGCGTGAGCTACAGTTGTCCAATCTTCAAATACCAAACACCGTTGGCTTTGTCTCGAAAAGACGCGTCTTTTGAGTGGTTACATGCCTATGTTGGTATTTGATTTGAATGAGATATGGCCATTTTGGCAAATTACAAAAAATGTGAGTTTGCGTGAGCTACAGTTGTCCAATCTTCAACTACCAAACACCATTGGCTTTGTATCGAGAAGACGCGTTTTTTGAGTGGTTACGTGCCTATGTTGGTATTTGATTTGACTGAGATATGGCCATTTTGGCAAATTACAAAAAATGTGAGTTTGGGTGAGCTACAGTTGTCCAATCTTCAAATACCAAACACCGTTGGCTTTGTCTCGAAAAGACGCGTCTTTTGATTGGTTACATGCCTATGTTGGTATTTGATTTGACTGAATATGGCCATTTTGGCAAATTACAAAAAATGTGAGTTTGGGTGAGCTACAGTTGTCCAATCTTCAAATACCAAACACCGTTGGCTTTGTCTCGAAAAGACGCGTCTTTTGAGTGGTTCCATGCCTATGTTGGTATTTGATTTGACTGAGATATGGCCATTTTGGCAAATTACAAAAAATGTGAGTTTTGGTGAGCTACTGTTGTCCAATCTTCAAATACCAAACACCATTGGCTTTGTCTCGAAAAGACGCGTCTTTTGATTGGTTACATGCCTATGTTGGTATTTGATTTGACTGAGATATGGCCATTAAGGCAAATTACAAAAAATGTGAGTTTGCGTGAGCTACAGCTGTCCAATCTTCAAATACCAAACACCATTGGCTTTGTCTCGAAAAGACGCGTCTTTTGAGTGGTTACATGCCTATGTTGGTATTTGATTTGACTGAGATATGGCCATTTTGGCAAATTACCAAAAATGTGAGTTTGCGTGAGCTACAGTTGTCCAATCTTCAAATACCAAACACCATTGGCTTTGTCTCGTAAAGACGCGTCTTTTGATTGGTTACATGCCTATGTTGGTATTTGATTTGACTGAGATATGGCCATTAAGGCAAATTACAAAAAATGTGTTTGGGTGAGCTACAGTTGTCCAATCTTCAAATACCAAACACCGTTGGCTTTGTCTCGAAAAGACGCGTCTTTTGATTGGTTACATGCCTATGTTGGTATTTGATTTGACTGAATATGGCCATTTTGGCAAATTACCAAAAATGTGAGTTTGCGTGAGCTACAGTTGTCCAATCTTCAAATACCAAACACCATTGGCTTTGTCTCGAAAAGACGCGTCTTTTGATTGGTTACATGCCTATGTTGGTATTTGATTTGACTGAGATATGGCCATTAAGGCAAATTACCAAAGATGTGAGTTTGCGTGAGCTACAGTTGTCCAATCTTCAAATACCAAACACCATTGGCTTTGTCTCGAAAAGACGCGTCTTTTGAGTGGTTACATGCCTATGTTGGTATTTGATTTGACTGAATATGGCCATTTTGTCAAATTACCAAAGATGTGAGTTTGCGTGAGCTACAGTTGTCCAATCTTCAAATACCAAACACCATTGGCTTTGTCTCGAAAAGACGCGTCTTTTGAGTGGTTACATGCCTATGTTGGTATTTGATTTGACTGAGATATGGCCATTTTGGCAAATTACCAAAAATGTGTTTGCGTGAGCTACAGTTGTCCAATCTTCAAATACCAAACACCATTGGCTTTGTCTCGAAAAGACGCGTCTTTTGATTGGTTACATGCCTATGTTGGTATTTGATTTGACTGAGATATGGCCATTAAGGCAAATTACCAAAAATGTGTTTGCGTGAGCTACAGTTGTCCAATCTTCAAATACCAAACACCATTGGCTTTGTCTCGAAAAGACGCGTCTTTTGAGTGGTTCCATGCCTATGTTGGTATTTGATTTGACTGAGATATGGCCATTTTGGCAAATTACAAAAAAAGTGAGTTTGCGTGAGCTACAGTTGTCCAATCTTCAAATACCAAACACCATTGGCTTTGTATCGAGAAGACGCGTTTTTTGAGTGGTTACGTGCCTATGTTGGTATTTGATTTGACTGAGATATGGCCATTTTGGCAAATTACCAAAAATGTGAGTTTGCGTGAGCTACAGTTGTCCAATCTTCAAATACCAAACACCATTGGCTTTGTCTCGTAAAGACGCGTCTTTTGATTGGTTACATGCCTATGTTGGTATTTGATTTGACTGAGATATGGCCATTAAGGCAAATTACAAGAAATGTGTTTGGTTGAGCTACAGTTGTCCAATCTTCAAATACCAAACACCGTTGGCTTTGTCTCGAAAAGACGCGTCTTTTGATTGGTTACATGCCTATGTTGGTATTTGATTTGACTGAATATGGCCATTTTGGCAAATTACCAAAAATGTGAGTTTGCGTGAGCTACAGTTGTCCAATCTTCAAATACCAAACACCGTTGGCTTTGTCTCGAAAAGACGCGTCTTTTGATTGGTTACATGCCTATGTTGGTATTTGATTTGACTGAGATATGGCCATTTTGGCAAATTACAAAAAATGTGAGTTTGGGTGAGCTACAGTTGTCCAATCTTCAAATACCAAACACCGTTGGCTTTGTCTCGAAAAGACGCGTCTTTTGAGTGGTTACATGCCTATGTTGGTATTTGATTTGAATGAGATATGGCCATTTTGGCAAATTACAAAAAATGTGAGTTTGCGTGAGCTACAGTTGTCCAATCTTCAACTACCAAACACCATTGGCTTTGTCTCAAAAAGACGCGTCTTTTGATTGGTTACATGCCTATGTTGGTATTTGATTTGACTGAATATGGCCATTTTGGCAAATTACCAAAAATGTGAGTTTGCGTGAGCTACAGTTGTCCAATCTTCAAATACCAAACACCATTGGCTTTGTCTCGAAAAGACGCGTCTTTTGAGTGGTTACATGCCTATGTTGGTATTTGATTTGACTGAGATATGGCCATTAAGGCAAATTACAAAAAATGTGTTTGGGTGAGCTACAGTTGTCCAATCTTCAAATACCAAACACCGTTGGCTTTGTCTCGAAAAGACGCGTCTTTTGATTGGTTACATGCCTATGTTGGTATTTGATTTGACTGAATATGGCCATTTTGGCAAATTACCAAAAATGTGAGTTTGCGTGAGCTACAGTTGTCCAATCTTCAAATACCAAACACCATTGGCTTTGTCTCGAAAAGACGCGTCTTTTGATTGGTTACATGCCTATGTTGGTATTTGATTTGACTGAATATGGCCATTTTGGCAAATTACAAAAAATGTGTTTGGGTGAGCTACAGTTGTCCAATCTTCAAATACCAAACACCATTGGCTTTGTATCGTAAAGACGCGTCTTTTGAGTGGTTCCATGCCTATGTTGGTATTTGATTTGACTGAGATATGGCCATTTTGGCAAATTACAACAAATGTGAGTTTGGGTGAGCTACAGTTGTCCAATCTTCAAATACCAAACACCGTTGGCTTTGTCTCGAAAAGACGCGTCTTTTGATTGGTTACATCCCTATGTTGGTATTTGATTTGACTGAGATATGGCCATTAAGGCAAATTACCAAAAATGTGAGTTTGCGTGAGCTACAGTTGTCCAATCTTCAAATACCAAACACCATTGGCTTTGTCTCGTAAAGACGCGTCTTTTGATTGGTTACATGCCTATGTTGGTATTTGATTTGACTGAGATATGGCCATTAAGGCAAATTACAAAAAATGTGTTTGGTTGAGCTACAGTTGTCCAATTTTCAAATACCAAACACCGTTGGCTTTGTCTCGAAAAGACGCGTCTTTTGATTGGTTACATGCCTATGTTGGTATTTGATTTGACTGAATATGGCCATTTTGGCAAATTACCAAAAATGTGAGTTTGCGTGAGCTACAGTTGTCCAATCTTCAAATACCAAACACCATTGGCTTTGTCTCGAAAAGACGCGTCTTTTGATTGGTTACATGCCTATGTTGGTATTTGATTTGACTGAATATGGCCATTTTGGCAAATTACCAAAAATGTGAGTTTGCGTGAGCTACAGTTGTCCAATCTTCAAATACCAAACACCATTGGCTTTGTCTCGAAAAGACGCGTCTTTTGATTGGTTACATGCCTATGTTGGTATTTGATTTGACTGAATATGGCCATTTTGGCAAATTACCAAAAATGTGAGTTTGCGTGAGCTACAGTTGTCCAATCTTCAAATACCAAACACCGTTGGCTTTGTCTCGAAAAGACGCGTCTTTTGAGTGGTTACATGCCTATGTTGGTATTTGATTTGAATGAGATATGGCCATTTTGGCAAATTACAAAAAATGTGAGTTTGCGTGAGCTACAGTTGTCCAATCTTCAACTACCAAACACCATTGGCTTTGTATCGAGAAGACGCGTTTTTTGAGTGGTTACGTGCCTATGTTGGTATTTGATTTGACTGAGATATGGCCATTTTGGCAAATTACCAAAAATGTGAGTTTGCGTGAGCTACAGTTGTCCAATCTTCAAATACCAAACACCATTGGCTTTGTCTCGTAAAGACGCGTCTTTTGATTGGTTACATGCCTATGTTGGTATTTGATTTGACTGAGATATGGCCATTAAGGCAAATTACAAAAAATGTGTTTGGTTGAGCTACAGTTGTCCAATCTTCAAATACCAAACACCGTTGGCTTTGTCTCGAAAAGACGCGTCTTTTGATTGGTTACATGCCTATGTTGGTATTTGATTTGACTGAATATGGCCATTTTGGCAAATTACCAAAAATGTGAGTTTGCGTGAGCTACAGTTGTCCAATCTTCAAATACCAAACACCATTGGCTTTGTCTCGAAAAGACGCGTCTTTTGATTGGTTACATGCCTATGTTGGTATTTGATTTGACTGAATATGGCCATTTTGGCAAATTACCAAAAATGTGAGTTTGCGTGAGCTACAGTTGTCCAATCTTCAAATACCAAACACCGTTGGCTTTGTCTCGAAAAGACGCGTCTTTTGAGTGGTTACATGCCTATGTTGGTATTTGATTTGAATGAGATATGGCCATTTTGGCAAATTACAAAAAATGTGAGTTTGCGTGAGCTACAGTTGTCCAATCTTCAACTACCAAACACCATTGGCTTTGTATCGAGAAGACGCGTTTTTTGAGTGGTTACGTGCCTATGTTGGTATTTGATTTGACTGAGATATGGCCATTTTGGCAAATTACAAAAAATGTGAGTTTGGGTGAGCTACAGTTGTCCAATCTTCAAATACCAAACACCGTTGGCTTTGTCTCGAAAAGACGCGTCTTTTGATTGGTTACATGCCTATGTTGGTATTTGATTTGACTGAATATGGCCATTTTGGCAAATTACAAAAAATGTGAGTTTGGGTGAGCTACAGTTGTCCAATCTGCAAATACCAAACACCGTTGGCTTTGTCTCGAAAAGACGCGTCTTTTGAGTGGTTCCATGCCTATGTTGGTATTTGATTTGACTGAGATATGGCCATTTTGGCAAATTACAAAAAATGTGAGTTTTGGTGAGCTACTGTTGTCCAATCTTCAAATACCAAACACCGTTGGCTTTGTCTCGAAAAGACGCGTCTTTTGAGTGGTTACATGCCTATGTTGGTATTTGATTTGACTGAGATATGGCCATTTTGGCAAAGTACAAAAAATGTGAGTTTGGGTGAGCTACAGTTGTCCACTCTTCAAATACCAAACACCGTTGGCTTTGTCTCGAAAAGACGCGTCTTTTGAGTGGTTACATGCCTATGTTGGTATTTGATTTGAATGAGATATGGCCATTTTGGCAAATTACAAAAAATGTGAGTTTGGGTGAGCTACAGTTGTCCAATCTTCAACTACCAAACACCATTGGCTTTGTCTCGAAAAGACTCGTCTTTTGATTGGTTACATGCCTATGTTGGTATTTGATTTGACTGAATATGGCCATTTTGGCAAATTACAAAAAATGTGAGTTTGGGTGAGCTACAGTTGTCCAATCTTCAACTACCAAACACCATTGGCTTTGTCTCGAAAAGACTCGTCTTTTGATTGGTTACATGCCTATGTTGGTATTTGATTTGACTGAATATGGCCATTTTGGCAAATTACAAAAAATGTGAGTTTGGGTGAGCTACAGTTGTCCAATCTTCAAATACCAAACACCGTTGGCTTTGTCTCGAAAAGACGCGTCTTTTGATTGGTTACATGCCTATGTTGGTATTTGATTTGACTGAATATGGCCATTTTGGCAAATTACAAAAAATGTGAGTTTGGGTGAGCTACAGTTGTCCAATCTTCAAATACCAAACACCGTTGGCTTTGTCTCGAAAAGACGCGTCTTTTGATTGGTTACATGCCTATGTTGGTATTTGATTTGACTGAATATGGCCATTTTGGCAAATTACAAAAAATGTGAGTTTGGGTGAGCTACAGTTGTCCAATCTTCAAATACCAAACACCATTGGCTTTGTCTCGAAAAGACGCGTCTTTTGATTGGTTACATGCCTATGTTGGTATTTGATTTGACTGAGATATGGCCATTTTGGCAAATTACAAAAAATGTGAGTTTGGGTGAGCTACAGTTGTCCAATCTTCAACTACCAAACACCATTGGCTTTGTCTCGAAAAGACGCGTCTTTTGATTGGTTACATGCCTATGTTGGTATTTGATTTGACTGAATATGGCCATTTTGGCAAATTACAAAAAATGTGAGTTTGGGTGAGCTACAGTTGTCCAATCTTCAAATACCAAACACCATTGGCTTTGTCTCGAAAAGACGCGTCTTTTGAGTGGTTCCATGCCTATGTTGGTATTTGATTTGACTGAGATATGGCCATTTTGGCAAATTACAAAAAATGTGAGTTTGGGTGAGCTACAGTTGTCCAATCTTCAAATACCAAACACCATTGGCTTTGTCTCGAAAAGACGCGTCTTTTGAGTGGTTCCATGCCTATGTTGGTATTTGATTTGACTGAGATATGGCCATTTTGGCAAATTACAAAAAATGTGAGTTTGGGTGAGCTACAGTTGTCCAATCTTCAAATACCAAACACCGTTGGCTTTGTCTCGAAAAGACGCGTCTTTTGAGTGGTTCCATGCCTATGTTGGTATTTGATTTGACTGAGATATGGCCATTTTGGCAAATTACAAAAAATGTGAGTTTTGGTGAGCTACTGTTGTCCAATCTTCAAATACCAAACACCGTTGGCTTTGTCTCGAAAAGACGCGTCTTTTGAGTGGTTACATGCCTATGTTGGTATTTGATTTGACTGAGATATGGCCATTTTGGCAAAGTACAAAAAATGTGAGTTTGGGTGAGCTACAGTTGTCCACTCTTCAAATACCAAACACCGTTGGCTTTGTCTCGAAAAGACGCGTCTTTTGAGTGGTTACATGCCTATGTTGGTATTTGATTTGAATGAGATATGGCCATTTTGGCAAATTACAAAAAATGTGAGTTTGCGTGAGCTACAGTTGTCCAATCTTCAACTACCAAACACCGTTGGCTTTGTCTCGAAAAGACGCGTCTTTTGATTGGTTACATGCCTATGTTGGTATTTGATTTGACTGAATATGGCCATTTTGGCAAATTACAAAAAATGTGAGTTTGGGTGAGCTACAGTTGTCCAATCTTCAACTACCAAACACCATTGGCTTTGTCTCGAAAAGACTCGTCTTTTGATTGGTTACATGCCTATGTTGGTATTTGATTTGACTGAATATGGCCATTTTGGCAAATTACAAAAAATGTGAGTTTGGGTGAGCTACAGTTGTCCAATCTTCAAATACCAAACACCGTTGGCTTTGTCTCGAAAAGACGCGTCTTTTGATTGGTTACATGCCTATGTTGGTATTTGATTTGACTGAATATGGCCATTTTGGCAAATTACAAAAAATGTGAGTTTGGGTGAGCTACAGTTGTCCAATCTTCAAATACCAAACACCGTTGGCTTTGTCTCGAAAAGACGCGTCTTTTGATTGGTTACATGCCTATGTTGGTATTTGATTTGACTGAATATGGCCATTTTGGCAAATTACAAAAAATGTGAGTTTGGGTGAGCTACAGTTGTCCAATCTTCAAATACCAAACACCATTGGCTTTGTCTCGAAAAGACGCGTCTTTTGATTGGTTACATGCCTATGTTGGTATTTGATTTGACTGAGATATGGCCATTTTGGCAAATTACAAAAAATGTGAGTTTGGGTGAGCTACAGTTGTCCAATCTTCAACTACCAAACACCATTGGCTTTGTCTCGAAAAGACGCGTCTTTTGATTGGTTACATGCCTATGTTGGTATTTGATTTGACTGAATATGGCCATTTTGGCAAATTACAAAAAATGTGAGTTTGGGTGAGCTACAGTTGTCCAATCTTCAAATACCAAACACCATTGGCTTTGTCTCGAAAAGACGCGTCTTTTGAGTGGTTCCATGCCTATGTTGGTATTTGATTTGACTGAGATATGGCCATTTTGGCAAATTACAAAAAATGTGAGTTTGGGTGAGCTACAGTTGTCCAATCTTCAAATACCAAACACCGTTGGC
Organism: Ctenicera cuprea; assembly: GCA_958336395.1. Taxonomy (NCBI): domain Eukaryota; kingdom Metazoa; phylum Arthropoda; class Insecta; order Coleoptera; family Elateridae; genus Ctenicera; species Ctenicera cuprea. The sequence goes on from OY284494.1 coordinate 43,592,418, forward strand.
TTTGTCTCGAAAAGACGCGTCTTTAGATTGGTTACATGCCTATGTTAGTATTTGATTTGACTGAATATGGCCATTTTGGCAAATTACAAAAAATGTGAGTTTGGGTGAGCTACAGTTGTCCAATCTTCAAATACCAAACACCGTTGGCTTTGTCTCGAAAAGACGCGTCTTTTGAGTGGTTCCATGCCTATGTTGGTATTTGATTTGACTGAGATATGGCCATTTTGGCAAATTACAAAAAATGTGAGTTTGGGTGAGCTACAGTTGTCCAATCTTCAAATACCAAACACCATTGGCTTTGTCTCGAAAAGACGCGTCTTTTGAGTGGTTCCATGCCTATGTTGGTATTTGATTTGACTGAGATATGGCCATTTTGGCAAATTACAAAAAATGTGAGTTTGGGTGAGCTACAGTTGTCCAATCTTCAAATACCAAACACCATTGGCTTTGTCTCGAAAAGACGCGTCTTTTGAGTGGTTCCATGCCTATGTTGGTATTTGATTTGACTGAGATATGGCCATTTTGGCAAATTACAAAAAATGTGAGTTTGGGTGAGCTACAGTTGTCCAATCTTCAACTACCAAACACCATTGGCTTTGTCTCGAAAAGACGCGTCTTTTGATTGGTTACATGCCTATGTTGGTATTTGATTTGACTGAATATGGCCATTTTGGCAAATTACAAAAAATGTGAGTTTGGGTGAGCTACAGTTGTCCAATCTTCAAATACCAAACACCGTTGGCTTTGTCTCGAAAAGACGCGTCTTTTGATTGGTTACATGCCTATGTTGGTATTTGATTTGACTGAATATGGCCATTTTGGCAAATTACAAAAAATGTGAGTTTGGGTGAGCTACAGTTGTCCAATCTTCAAATACCAAACACCATTGGCTTTGTCTCGAAAAGACGCGTCTTTTGATTGGTTACATGCCTATGTTGGTATTTGATTTGACTGAGATATGGCCATTTTGGCAAATTACAAAAAATGTGAGTTTGGGTGAGCTACAGTTGTCCAATCTTCAACTACCAAACACCATTGGCTTTGTCTCGAAAAGACGCGTCTTTTGATTGGTTACATGCCTATGTTGGTATTTGATTTGACTGAATATGGCCATTTTGGCAAATTACAAAAAATGTGAGTTTGGGTGAGCTACAGTTGTCCAATCTTCAAATACCAAACACCATTGGCTTTGTCTCGAAAAGACGCGTCTTTTGAGTGGTTCCATGCCTATGTTGGTATTTGATTTGACTGAGATATGGCCATTTTGGCAAATTACAAAAAATGTGAGTTTGGGTGAGCTACAGTTGTCCAATCTTCAAATACCAAACACCATTGGCTTTGTCTCGAAAAGACGCGTCTTTTGAGTGGTTCCATGCCTATGTTGGTATTTGATTTGACTGAGATATGGCCATTTTGGCAAATTACAAAAAATGTGAGTTTGGGTGAGCTACAGTTGTCCAATCTTCAAATACCAAACACCATTGGCTTTGTCTCGAAAGGACGCGTCTTTTGAGTGGTTCCATGCCTATGTTGGTATTTGATTTGACTGAGATATGGCCATTTTGGCAAATTACAAAAAATGTGAGTTTGGGTGAGCTACAGTTGTCCAATCTTCAAATACCAAACACCATTGGCTTTGTCTCGAAAGGACGCGTCTTTTGAGTGGTTCCATGCCTATGTTGGTATTTGATTTGACTGAATATGGCCATTTTGGCAAATTACAAAAAATGTGAGTTTGGGTGAGCTACAGTTGTCCAATCTTCAAATACCAAACACCGTTGGCTTTGTCTCGAAAAGACGCGTCTTTTGATTGGTTACATAACTATGTTGGTATTTGATTTGACTGAATATGGCCATTTTGGCAAATTACAAAAAATGTGAGTTTGGGTGAGCTACAGTTGTCCAATCTTCAAATACCAAACACCGTTGGCTTTGTCTCGAAAAGACGCGTCTTTTGAGTGGTTCCATGCCTATGTTGGTATTTGATTTGACTGAGATATGGCCATTTTGGCAAATTACAAAAAATGTGAGTTTTGGTGAGCTACAGTTGTCCAATCTTCAAATACCAAACACCGTTGGCTTTGTCTCGAAAAGACGCGTCTTTTGAGTGGTTACATGCCTATGTTGGTATTTGATTTGACTGAGATATGGCCATTTTGGCAAATTACAAAAAATGTGAGTTTGGGTGAGCTACAGTTGTCCAATCTTCAAATACCAAACACCGTTGGCTTTGTCTCGAAAAGACGCGTCTTTTGAGTGGTTACATGCCTATGTTGGTATTTGATTTGAATGAGATATGGCCATTTTGGCAAATTACAAAAAATGTGAGTTTGCGTGAGCTACAGTTGTCCAATCTTCAACTACCAAACACCATTGGCTTTGTCTCGAAAAGACGCGTCTTTTGATTGGTTACATGCCTATGTTGGTATTTGATTTGACTGAATATGGCCATTTTGGCAAATTACAAAAAATGTGAGTTTGGGTGAGCTACAGTTGTCCAATCTTCAAATACCAAACACCGTTGGCTTTGTCTCGAAAAGACGCGTCTTTTGAGTGGTTACATGCCTATGTTGGTATTTGATTTGAATGAGATATGGCCATTTTGGCAAATTACAAAAAATGTGAGTTTGCGTGAGCTACAGTTGTCCAATCTTCAACTACCAAACACCATTGGCTTTGTCTCGAAAAGACGCGTCTTTTGATTGGTTACATGCCTATGTTGGTATTTGATTTGACTGAATATGGCCATTTTGGCAAATTACAAAAAATGTGAGTTTGGGTGAGCTACAGTTGTCCAATCTTCAAATACCAAACACCATTGGCTTTGTCTCGAAAAGACGCGTCTTTTGAGTGGTTCCATGCCTATGTTGGTATTTGATTTGACTGAGATATGGCCATTTTGGCAAATTACAAAAAATGTGAGTTTGGGTGAGCTACAGTTGTCCAATCTTCAAATACCAAACACCGTTGGCTTTGTCTCGAAAAGACGCGTCTTTTGATTGGTTACATGCCTATGTTGGTATTTGATTTGACTGAATATGGCCATTTTGGCAAATTACAAAAAATGTGAGTTTGGGTGAGCTACAGTTGTCCAATCTTCAAATACCAAACACCATTGGCTTTGTCTCGAAAAGACGCGTCTTTTGAGTGGTTCCATGCCTATGTTGGTATTTGATTTGACTGAGATATGGCCATTTTGGCAAATTACAAAAAATGTGAGTTTGGGTGAGCTACAGTTGTCCAATCTTCAAATACCAAACACCGTTGGCTTTGTCTCGAAAAGACGCGTCTTTTGATTGGTTACATGCCTATGTTGGTATTTGATTTGACTGAATATGGCCATTTTGGCAAATTACAAAAAATGTGAGTTTGGGTGAGCTACAGTTGTCCAATCTTCAAATACCAAACACCGTTGGCTTTGTCTCGAAAAGACGCGTCTTTTGAGTGGTTACATGCCTATGTTGGTATTTGATTTGACTGAGATATGGCCATTTTGGCAAATTACAAAAAATGTGAGTTTTGGTGAGCTACAGTTGTCCAATCTTCAAATACCAAACACCGTTGGCTTTGTCTCGAAAAGACGCGTCTTTTGAGTGGTTACATGCCTATGTTGGTATTTGATTTGACTGAGATATGGCCATTTTGGCAAATTACAAAAAATGTGAGTTTGGGTGAGCTACAGTTGTCCAATCTTCAAATACCAAACACCGTTGGCTTTGTCTCGAAAAGACGCGTCTTTTGAGTGGTTACATGCCTATGTTGGTATTTGATTTGAATGAGATATGGCCATTTTGGCAAATTACAAAAAATGTGAGTTTTGGTGAGCTACAGTTGTCCAATCTTCAAATACCAAACACCGTTGGCTTTGTCTCGAAAAGACGCGTCTTTTGAGTGGTTACATGCCTATGTTGGTATTTGATTTGACTGAGATATGGCCATTTTGGCAAATTACAAAAAATGTGAGTTTGGGTGAGCTACAGTTGTCCAATCTTCAAATACCAAACACCGTTGGCTTTGTCTCGAAAAGACGCGTCTTTTGAGTGGTTACATGCCTATGTTGGTATTTGATTTGAATGAGATATGGCCATTTTGGCAAATTACAAAAAATGTGAGTTTGCGTGAGCTACAGTTGTCCAATCTTCAACTACCAAACACCATTGGCTTTGTCTCGAAAAGACGCGTCTTTTGATTGGTTACATGCCTATGTTGGTATTTGATTTGACTGAATATGGCCATTTTGGCAAATTACAAAAAATGTGAGTTTGGGTGAGCTACAGTTGTCCAATCTTCAAATACCAAACACCGTTGGCTTTGTCTCGAAAAGACGCGTCTTTTGAGTGGTTACATGCCTATGTTGGTATTTGATTTGAATGAGATATGGCCATTTTGGCAAATTACAAAAAATGTGAGTTTGCGTGAGCTACAGTTGTCCAATCTTCAACTACCAAACACCATTGGCTTTGTCTCGAAAAGACGCGTCTTTTGATTGGTTACATGCCTATGTTGGTATTTGATTTGACTGAATATGGCCATTTTGGCAAATTACAAAAAATGTGAGTTTGGGTGAGCTACAGTTGTCCAATCTTCAAATACCAAACACCATTGGCTTTGTCTCGAAAAGACGCGTCTTTTGAGTGGTTCCATGCCTATGTTGGTATTTGATTTGACTGAGATATGGCCATTTTGGCAAATTACAAAAAATGTGAGTTTGGGTGAGCTACAGTTGTCCAATCTTCAAATACCAAACACCGTTGGCTTTGTCTCGAAAAGACGCGTCTTTTGATTGGTTACATGCCTATGTTGGTATTTGATTTGACTGAATATGGCCATTTTGGCAAATTACAAAAAATGTGAGTTTGGGTGAGCTACAGTTGTCCAATCTTCAAATACCAAACACCATTGGCTTTGTCTCGAAAAGACGCGTCTTTTGAGTGGTTCCATGCCTATGTTGGTATTTGTTTTGACTGAGATATGGCCATTTTGGCAAATTACAAAAAATGTGAGTTTGGGTGAGCTACAGTTGTCCAATCTTCAAATACCAAACACCGTTGGCTTTGTCTCGAAAAGACGCGTCTTTTGATTGGTTACATGCCTATGTTGGTATTTGATTTGACTGAATATGGCCATTTTGGCAAATTACAAAAAATGTGAGTTTGGGTGAGCTACAGTTGTCCAATCTTCAAATACCAAACACCGTTGGCTTTGTCTCGAAAAGACGCGTCTTTTGAGTGGTTACATGCCTATGTTGGTATTTGATTTGACTGAGATATGGCCATTTTGGCAAATTACAAAAAATGTGAGTTTTGGTGAGCTACAGTTGTCCAATCTTCAAATACCAAACACCGTTGGCTTTGTCTCGAAAAGACGCGTCTTTTGAGTGGTTACATGCCTATGTTGGTATTTGATTTGACTGAGATATGGCCATTTTGGCAAATTACAAAAAATGTGAGTTTGGGTGAGCTACAGTTGTCCAATCTTCAAATACCAAACACCGTTGGCTTTGTCTCGAAAAGACGCGTCTTTTGAGTGGTTACATGCCTATGTTGGTATTTGATTTGAATGAGATATGGCCATTTTGGCAAATTACAAAAAATGTGAGTTTGCGTGAGCTACAGTTGTCCAATCTTCAAATACCAAACACCATTGGCTTTGTCTCGAAAAGACGCGTCTTTTGAGTGGTTACATGCCTATGTTGGTATTTGATTTGACTGAGATATGGCCATTTTGGCAAATTACAAAAAATGTGAGTTTGGGTGAGCTACAGTTGTCCAATCTTCAAATACCAAACACCGTTGGCTTTGTCTCGAAAAGACGCGTCTTTTGAGTGGTTACATGCCTATGTTGGTATTTGATTTGACTGAGATATGGCCATTTTGGCAAATTACAAAAAATGTGAGTTTGGGTGAGCTACAGTTGTCCAATCTTCAAATACCAAACACCGTTGGCTTTGTCTCGAAAAGACGCGTCTTTTGATTGGTTACATGCCTATGTTGGTATTTGATTTGACTGAATATGGCCATTTTGGCAAATTACAAAAAATGTGAGTTTGGGTGAGCTACAGTTGTCCAATCTTCAAATACCAAACACCATTGGCTTTGTCTCGAAAAGACGCGTCTTTTGAGTGGTTCCATGCCTATGTTGGTATTTGATTTGACTGAGATATGGCCATTTTGTCAAATTACCAAAAATGTGAGTTTGGGTGAGCTACAGTTGTCCAATCTTCAAATACCAAACACCATTGGCTTTGTCTCGAAAAGACGCGTCTTTTGAGTGGTTCCATGCCTATGTTGGTATTTGATTTGACTGAGATATGGCCATTTTGGCAAATTACAAAAAATGTGAGTTTGGGTGAGCTACAGTTGTCCAATCTTCAACTACCAAACACCATTGGCTTTGTCTCGAAAAGACGCGTCTTTTGATTGGTTACATGCCTATGTTGGTATTTGATTTGACTGAATATGGCCATTTTGGCAAATTACAAAAAATGTGAGTTTGGGTGAGCTACAGTTGTCCAATCTTCAAATACCAAACACCGTTGGCTTTGTCTCGAAAAGACGCGTCTTTTGATTGGTTACATGCCTATGTTGGTATTTGATTTGACTGAATATGGCCATTTTGGCAAATTACAAAAAATGTGAGTTTGGGTGAGCTACAGTTGTCCAATCTTCAAATACCAAACACCATTGGCTTTGTCTCGAAAAGACGCGTCTTTTGATTGGTTACATGCCTATGTTGGTATTTGATTTGACTGAGATATGGCCATTTTGGCAAATTACAAAAAATGTGAGTTTGGGTGAGCTACAGTTGTCCAATCTTCAACTACCAAACACCATTGGCTTTGTCTCGAAAAGACGCGTCTTTTGATTGGTTACATGCCTATGTTGGTATTTGATTTGACTGAATATGGCCATTTTGGCAAATTACAAAAAATGTGAGTTTGGGTGAGCTACAGTTGTCCAATCTTCAAATACCAAACACCATTGGCTTTGTCTCGAAAAGACGCGTCTTTTGAGTGGTTCCATGCCTATGTTGGTATTTGATTTGACTGAGATATGGCCATTTTGGCAAATTACAAAAAATGTGAGTTTGGGTGAGCTACAGTTGTCCAATCTTCAAATACCAAACACCGTTGGCTTTGTCTCGAAAAGACGCGTCTTTTGATTGGTTACATGCCTATGTTAGTATTTGATTTGACTGAATATGGCCATTTTGGCAAATTACAAAAAATGTGAGTTTGGGTGAGCTACAGTTGTCCAATCTTCAAATACCAAACACCGTTGGCTTTGTCTCGAAAAGACGCGTCTTTTGAGTGGTTCCATGCCTATGTTGGTATTTGATTTGACTGAGATATGGCCATTTTGGCAAATTACAAAAAATGTGAGTTTGGGTGAGCTACAGTTGTCCAATCTTCAAATACCAAACACCATTGGCTTTGTCTCGAAAAGACGCGTCTTTTGAGTGGTTCCATGCCTATGTTGGTATTTGATTTGACTGAGATATGGCCATTTTGGCAAATTACAAAAAATGTGAGTTTGGGTGAGCTACAGTTGTCCAATCTTCAAATACCAAACACCATTGGCTTTGTCTCGAAAAGACGCGTCTTTTGAGTGGTTCCATGCCTATGTTGGTATTTGATTTGACTGAGATATGGCCATTTTGGCAAATTACAAAAAATGTGAGTTTGGGTGAGCTACAGTTGTCCAATCTTCAACTACCAAACACCATTGGCTTTGTCTCGAAAAGACGCGTCTTTTGATTGGTTACATGCCTATGTTGGTATTTGATTTGACTGAATATGGCCATTTTGGCAAATTACAAAAAATGTGAGTTTGGGTGAGCTACAGTTGTCCAATCTTCAAATACCAAACACCGTTGGCTTTGTCTCGAAAAGACGCGTCTTTTGATTGGTTACATAACTATGTTGGTATTTGATTTGACTGAATATGGCCATTTTGGCAAATTACAAAAAATGTGAGTTTGGGTGAGCTACAGTTGTCCAATCTTCAAATACCAAACACCGTTGGCTTTGTCTCGAAAAGACGCGTCTTTTGAGTGGTTCCATGCCTATGTTGGTATTTGATTTGACTGAGATATGGCCATTTTGGCAAATTACAAAAAATGTGAGTTTTGGTGAGCTACAGTTGTCCAATCTTCAAATACCAAACACCGTTGGCTTTGTCTCGAAAAGACGCGTCTTTTGAGTGGTTACATGCCTATGTTGGTATTTGATTTGACTGAGATATGGCCATTTTGGCAAATTACAAAAAATGTGAGTTTGGGTGAGCTACAGTTGTCCAATCTTCAAATACCAAACACCGTTGGCTTTGTCTCGAAAAGACGCGTCTTTTGAGTGGTTACATGCCTATGTTGGTATTTGATTTGAATGAGATATGGCCATTTTGGCAAATTACAAAAAATGTGAGTTTGCGTGAGCTACAGTTGTCCAATCTTCAACTACCAAACACCATTGGCTTTGTCTCGAAAAGACGCGTCTTTTGATTGGTTACATGCCTATGTTGGTATTTGATTTGACTGAATATGGCCATTTTGGCAAATTACAAAAAATGTGAGTTTGGGTGAGCTACAGTTGTCCAATCTTCAAATACCAAACACCGTTGGCTTTGTCTCGAAAAGACGCGTCTTTTGAGTGGTTACATGCCTATGTTGGTATTTGATTTGAATGAGATATGGCCATTTTGGCAAATTACAAAAAATGTGAGTTTGCGTGAGCTACAGTTGTCCAATCTTCAACTACCAAACACCATTGGCTTTGTCTCGAAAAGACGCGTCTTTTGATTGGTTACATGCCTATGTTGGTATTTGATTTGACTGAATATGGCCATTTTGGCAAATTACAAAAAATGTGAGTTTGGGTGAGCTACAGTTGTCCAATCTTCAAATACCAAACACCATTGGCTTTGTCTCGAAAAGACGCGTCTTTTGAGTGGTTCCATGCCTATGTTGGTATTTGATTTGACTGAGATATGGCCATTTTGGCAAATTACAAAAAATGTGAGTTTGGGTGAGCTACAGTTGTCCAATCTTCAAATACCAAACACCGTTGGCTTTGTCTCGAAAAGACGCGTCTTTTGATTGGTTACATGCCTATGTTGGTATTTGATTTGACTGAATATGGCCATTTTGGCAAATTACAAAAAATGTGAGTTTGGGTGAGCTACAGTTGTCCAATCTTCAAATACCAAACACCATTGGCTTTGTCTCGAAAAGACGCGTCTTTTGAGTGGTTCCATGCCTATGTTGGTATTTGATTTGACTGAGATATGGCCATTTTGGCAAATTACAAAAAATGTGAGTTTGGGTGAGCTACAGTTGTCCAATCTTCAAATACCAAACACCGTTGGCTTTGTCTCGAAAAGACGCGTCTTTTGATTGGTTACATGCCTATGTTGGTATTTGATTTGACTGAATATGGCCATTTTGGCAAATTACAAAAAATGTGAGTTTGGGTGAGCTACAGTTGTCCAATCTTCAAATACCAAACACCGTTGGCTTTGTCTCGAAAAGACGCGTCTTTTGAGTGGTTACATGCCTATGTTGGTATTTGATTTGACTGAGATATGGCCATTTTGGCAAATTACAAAAAATGTGAGTTTTGGTGAGCTACAGTTGTCCAATCTTCAAATACCAAACACCGTTGGCTTTGTCTCGAAAAGACGCGTCTTTTGAGTGGTTACATGCCTATGTTGGTATTTGATTTGACTGAGATATGGCCATTTTGGCAAATTACAAAAAATGTGAGTTTGGGTGAGCTACAGTTGTCCAATCTTCAAATACCAAACACCGTTGGCTTTGTCTCGAAAAGACGCGTCTTTTGAGTGGTTACATGCCTATGTTGGTATTTGATTTGACTGAATATGGCCATTTTGGCAAATTACAAAAAATGTGAGTTTGGGTGAGCTACAGTTGTCCAATCTTCAAATACGAAACACCGTTGGCTTTGCCTCGAAAAGACGCGTCTTTTGAGTGGTTACATGCCTATGTTGGTATTTGATTTGACTGAGATATGGCCATTTTGGCAAATTACAAAAAATGTGAGTTTGGGTGAGCTACAGTTGTCCAATCTTCAAATACCAAACACCGTTGGCTTTGTCTCGAAAAGACGCGTCTTTTGAGTGGTTACATGCCTATGTTGGTATTTGATTTGACTGAGATATGGCCATTTTGGCAAATTACAAAAAATGTGAGTTTTGGTGAGCTACAGTTGTCCAATCTTCAAATACCAAACACCGTTGGCTTTGTCTCGAAAAGACGCGTCTTTTGAGTGGTTACATGCCTATGTTGGTATTTGATTTGACTGAGATATGGCCATTTTGGCAAATTACAAAAAATGTGAGTTTGGGTGAGCTACAGTTGTCCAATCTTCAAATACCAAACACCGTTGGCTTTGTCTCGAAAAGACGCGTCTTTTGAGTGGTTACATGCCTATGTTGGTATTTGATTTGAATGAGATATGGCCATTTTGGCAAATTACAAAAAATGTGAGTTTGCGTGAGCTACAGTTGTCCAATCTTCAACTACCAAACACCATTGGCTTTGTCTCGAAAAGACGCGTCTTTTGATTGGTTACATGCCTATGTTGGTATTTGATTTGACTGAATATGGCCATTTTGGCAAATTACAAAAAATGTGAGTTTGGGTGAGCTACAGTTGTCCAATCTTCAAATACCAAACACCGTTGGCTTTGTCTCGAAAAGACGCGTCTTTTGAGTGGTTACATGCCTATGTTGGTATTTGATTTGAATGAGATATGGCCATTTTGGCAAATTACAAAAAATGTGAGTTTGCGTGAGCTACAGTTGTCCAATCTTCAACTACCAAACACCATTGGCTTTGTCTCGAAAAGACGCGTCTTTTGATTGGTTACATGCCTATGTTGGTATTTGATTTGACTGAATATGGCCATTTTGGCAAATTACAAAAAATGTGAGTTTGGGTGAGCTACAGTTGTCCAATCTTCAAATACCAAACACCATTGGCTTTGTCTCGAAAAGACGCGTCTTTTGAGTGGTTCCATGCCTATGTTGGTATTTGATTTGACTGAGATATGGCCATTTTGGCAAATTACAAAAAATGTGAGTTTGGGTGAGCTACAGTTGTCCAATCTTCAAATACCAAACACCGTTGGCTTTGTCTCGAAAAGACGCGTCTTTTGATTGGTTACATGCCTATGTTGGTATTTGATTTGACTGAATATGGCCATTTTGGCAAATTACAAAAAATGTGAGTTTGGGTGAGCTACAGTTGTCCAATCTTCAAATACCAAACACCATTGGCTTTGTCTCGAAAAGACGCGTCTTTTGAGTGGTTCCATGCCTATGTTGGTATTTGATTTGACTGAGATATGGCCATTTTGGCAAATTACAAAAAATGTGAGTTTGGGTGAGCTACAGTTGTCCAATCTTCAAATACCAAACACCGTTGGCTTTGTCTCGAAATGACGCGTCTTTTGATTGGTTACATGCCTATGTTGGTATTTGATTTGACTGAATATGGCCATTTTGGCAAATTACAAAAAATGTGAGTTTGGGTGAGCTACAGTTGTCCAATCTTCAAATACCAAACACCGTTGGCTTTGTCTCGAAAAGACGCGTCTTTTGATTGGTTACATGCCTATGTTGGTATTTGATTTGACTGAATATGGCCATTTTGGCAAATTACAAAAAATGTGAGTTTGGGTGAGCTACAGTTGTCCAATCTTCAAATACCAAACACCATTGGCTTTGTCTCGAAAAGACGCGTCTTTTGATTGGTTACATGCCTATGTTGGTATTTGATTTGACTGAGATATGGCCATTTTGGCAAATTACAAAAAATGTGAGTTTGGGTGAGCTACAGTTGTCCAATCTTCAACTACCAAACACCATTGGCTTTGTCTCGAAAAGACGCGTCTTTTGATTGGTTACATGCCTATGTTGGTATTTGATTTGACTGAATATGGCCATTTTGGCAAATTACAAAAAATGTGAGTTTGGGTGAGCTACAGTTGTCCAATCTTCAAATACCAAACACCATTGGCTTTGTCTCGAAAAGACGCGTCTTTTGAGTGGTTCCATGCCTATGTTGGTATTTGATTTGACTGAGATATGGCCATTTTGGCAAATTACAAAAAATGTGAGTTTGGGTGAGCTACAGTTGTCCAATCTTCAAATACCAAACACCGTTGGCTTTGTCTCGAAAAGACGCGTCTTTTGATTGGTTACATGCCTATGTTAGTATTTGATTTGACTGAATATGGCCATTTTGGCAAATTACAAAAAATGTGAGTTTGGGTGAGCTACAGTTGTCCAATCTTCAAATACCAAACACCGTTGGCTTTGTCTCGAAAAGACGCGTCTTTTGAGTGGTTCCATGCCTATGTTGGTATTTGATTTGACTGAGATATGGCCATTTTGGCAAATTACAAAAAATGTGAGTTTGGGTGAGCTACAGTTGTCCAATCTTCAAATACCAAACACCATTGGCTTTGTCTCGAAAAGACGCGTCTTTTGAGTGGTTCCATGCCTATGTTGGTATTTGATTTGACTGAGATATGGCCATTTTGGCAAATTACAAAAAATGTGAGTTTGGGTGAGCTACAGTTGTCCAATCTTCAAATACCAAACACCATTGGCTTTGTCTCGAAAAGACGCGTCTTTTGAGTGGTTCCATGCCTATGTTGGTATTTGATTTGACTGAGATATGGCCATTTTGGCAAATTACAAAAAATGTGAGTTTGGGTGAGCTACAGTTGTCCAATCTTCAAATACCAAACACCGTTGGCTTTGTCTCGAAAAGACGCGTCTTTTGAGTGGTTCCATGCCTATGTTGGTATTTGATTTGACTGAGATATGGCCATTTTGGCAAATTACAAAAAATGTGAGTTTTGGTGAGCTACTGTTGTCCAATCTTCAAATACCAAACACCGTTGGCTTTGTCTCGAAAAGACGCGTCTTTTGAGTGGTTACATGCCTATGTTGGTATTTGATTTGACTGAGATATGGCCATTTTGGCAAAGTACAAAAAATGTGAGTTTGGGTGAGCTACAGTTGTCCACTCTTCAAATACCAAACACCGTTGGCTTTGTCTCGAAAAGACGCGTCTTTTGAGTGGTTACATGCCTATGTTGGTATTTGATTTGAATGAGATATGGCCATTTTGGCAAATTACAAAAAATGTGAGTTTGCGTGAGCTACAGTTGTCCAATCTTCAACTACCAAACACCGTTGGCTTTGTCTCGAAAAGACGCGTCTTTTGATTGGTTACATGCCTATGTTGGTATTTGATTTGACTGAATATGGCCATTTTGGCAAATTACAAAAAATGTGAGTTTGGGTGAGCTACAGTTGTCCAATCTTCAACTACCAAACACCATTGGCTTTGTCTCGAAAAGACTCGTCTTTTGATTGGTTACATGCCTATGTTGGTATTTGATTTGACTGAATATGGCCATTTTGGCAAATTACAAAAAATGTGAGTTTGGGTGAGCTACAGTTGTCCAATCTTCAAATACCAAACACCGTTGGCTTTGTCTCGAAAAGACGCGTCTTTTGATTGGTTACATGCCTATGTTGGTATTTGATTTGACTGAATATGGCCATTTTGGCAAATTACAAAAAATGTGCGTTTGGGTGAGCTACAGTTGTCCAATCTTCAAATACCAAACACCGTTGGCTTTGTCTCGAAAAGACGCGTCTTTTGATTGGTTACATGCCTATGTTGCTATTTGATTTGACTGAATATCGCCATTTTGGCAAATTACAAAAAATGTGAGTTTGGGTGAGCTACAGTTGTCCAATCTTCAAATACCAAACACCATTGGCTTTGTCTCGAAAAGACGCGTCTTTTGAGTGGTTCCATGCCTATGTTAGTATTTGATTTGACTGAGATATGGCCATTTTGGCAAATTACAAAAAATGTGAGTTTGGGTGAGCTACAGTTGTCCAATCTTCAACTACCAAACACCATTGGCTTTGTCTCGAAAAGACGCGTCTTTTGATTGGTTACATGCCTATGTTGGTATTTGATTTGACTGAATATGGCCATTTTGGCAAATTACAAAAAATGTGAGTTTGGGTGAGCTACAGTTGTCCAATCTTCAAATACCAAACACCATTGGCTTTGTCTCGAAAAGACGCGTCTTTTGAGTGGTTCCATGCCTATGTTAGTATTTGATTTGACTGAGATATGGCCATTTTGGCAAATTACAAAAAATGTGAGTTTGGGTGAGCTACAGTTGTCCAATCTTCAAATACCAAACACCGTTGGCTTTGTCTCGAAAAGACGCGTCTTTTGATTGGTTACATGCCTATGTTAGTATTTGATTTGACTGAATGTGGCCATTTTGGCAAATTACAAAAAATGTGAGTTTGGGTGAGCTACAGTTGTCCAATCTTCAAATACCAAACACCATTGGCTTTGTCTCGAAAAGACGCGTCTTTTGAGTGGTTCCATGCCTATGTTGGTATTTGATTTGACTGAGATATGGCCATTTTGGCAAATTACAAAAAATGTGAGTTTGGGTGAGCTACAGTTGTCCAATCTTCAAATACCAAACACCGTTGGCTTTGTCTCGAAAAGACGCGTCTTTTGAGTGGTTCCATGCCTATGTTGGTATTTGATTTGACTGAGATATGGCCATTTTGGCAAATTACAAAAAATGTGAGTTTGGGTGAGCTACAGTTGTCCAATCTTCAAATACCAAACACCATTGGCTTTGTCTCGAAAAGACGCGTCTTTTGAGTGGTTCCATGCCTATGTTGGTATTTGATTTGACTGAGATATGGCCATTTTGGCAAATTACAAAAAATGAGAGTTTGGGTAAGCTACAGTTGTCCAATCTTCAAATACCAAACACCATTGGCTTTGTCTCGAAAAGACGCGTCTTTTGAGTGGTTCCATGCCTATGTTGGTATTTGATTTGACTGAGATATGGCCATTTTGGCAAATTACAAAAAATGTGAGTTTGGGTGAGCTACAGTTGTCCAATCTTCAACTACCAAACACCATTGGCTTTGTCTCGAAAAGACGCGTCTTTTGATTGGTTACATGCCTATGTTGGTATTTGATTTGACTGAATATGGCCATTTTGGCAAATTACAAAAAATGTGAGTTTGGGTGAGCTACAGTTGTCCAATCTTCAAATACCAAACACCGTTGGCTTTGTCTCGAAAAGACGCGTCTTTTGATTGGTTACATGCCTATGTTGGTATTTGATTTGACTGAATATGGCCATTTTGGCAAATTACAAAAAATGTGAGTTTGGGTGAGCTACAGTTGTCCAATCTTCAAATACCAAACACCATTGGCTTTGTCTCGAAAAGACGCGTCTTTTGATTGGTTACATGCCTATGTTGGTATTTGATTTGACTGAGATATGGCCATTTTGGCAAATTACAAAAAATGTGAGTTTGGGTGAGCTACAGTTGTCCAATCTTCAACTACCAAACACCATTGGCTTTGTCTCGAAAAGACGCGTCTTTTGATTGGTTACATGCCTATGTTGGTATTTGATTTGACTGAATATGGCCATTTTGGCAAATTACAAAAAATGTGAGTTTGGGTGAGCTACAGTTGTCCAATCTTCAAATACCAAACACCATTGGCTTTGTCTCGAAAAGACGCGTCTTTTGAGTGGTTCCATGCCTATGTTGGTATTTGATTTGACTGAGATATGGCCATTTTGGCAAATTACAAAAAATGTGAGTTTGGGTGAGCTACAGTTGTCCAATCTTCAAATACCAAACACCGTTGGCTTTGTCTCGAAAAGACGCGTCTTTTGATTGGTTACATGCCTATGTTGGTATTTGATTTGACTGAATATGGCCATTTTGGCAAATTACAAAAAATGTGAGTTTGGGTGAGCTACAGTTGTCCAATCTTCAAATACCAAACACCGTTGGCTTTGTCTCGAAAAGACGCGTCTTTTGAGTGGTTCCATGCCTATGTTGGTATTTGATTTGACTGAGATATGGCCATTTTGGCAAATTACAAAAAATGTGAGTTTTGGTGAGCTACTGTTGTCCAATCTTCAAATACCAAACACCGTTGGCTTTGTCTCGAAAAGACGCGTCTTTTGAGTGGTTACATGCCTATGTTGGTATTTGATTTGACTGAGATATGGCCATTTTGGCAAAGTACAAAAAATGTGAGTTTGGGTGAGCTACAGTTGTCCACTCTTCAAATACCAAACACCGTTGGCTTTGTCTCGAAAAGACGCGTCTTTTGAGTGGTTACATGCCTATGTTGGTATTTGATTTGAATGAGATATGGCCATTTTGGCAAATTACAAAAAATGTGAGTTTGCGTGAGCTACAGTTGTCCAATCTTCAACTACCAAACACCGTTGGCTTTGTCTCGAAAAGACGCGTCTTTTGATTGGTTACATGCCTATGTTGGTATTTGATTTGACTGAATATGGCCATTTTGGCAAATTACAAAAAATGTGAGTTTGGGTGAGCTACAGTTGTCCAATCTTCAACTACCAAACACCATTGGCTTTGTCTCGAAAAGACTCGTCTTTTGATTGGTTACATGCCTATGTTGGTATTTGATTTGACTGAATATGGCCATTTTGGCAAATTACAAAAAATGTGAGTTTGGGTGAGCTACAGTTGTCCAATCTTCAAATACCAAACACCGTTGGCTTTGTCTCGAAAAGACGCGTCTTTTGATTGGTTACATGCCTATGTTGGTATTTGATTTGACTGAATATGGCCATTTTGGCAAATTACAAAAAATGTGAGTTTGGGTGAGCTACAGTTGTCCAATCTTCAAATACCAAACACCGTTGGCTTTGTCTCGAAAAGACGCGTCTTTTGATTGGTTACATGCCTATGTTGGTATTTGATTTGACTGAATATGGCCATTTTGGCAAATTACAAAAAATGTGAGTTTGGGTGAGCTACAGTTGTCCAATCTTCAAATACCAAACACCATTGGCTTTGTCTCGAAAAGACGCGTCTTTTGATTGGTTACATGCCTATGTTGGTATTTGATTTGACTGAGATATGGCCATTTTGGCAAATTACAAAAAATGTGAGTTTGGGTGAGCTACAGTTGTCCAATCTTCAACTACCAAACACCATTGGCTTTGTCTCGAAAAGACGCGTCTTTTGATTGGTTACATGCCTATGTTGGTATTTGATTTGACTGAATATGGCCATTTTGGCAAATTACAAAAAATGTGAGTTTGGGTGAGCTACAGTTGTCCAATCTTCAAATACCAAACACCATTGGCTTTGTCTCGAAAAGACGCGTCTTTTGAGTGGTTCCATGCCTATGTTGGTATTTGATTTGACTGAGATATGGCCATTTTGGCAAATTACAAAAAATGTGAGTTTGGGTGAGCTACAGTTGTCCAATCTTCAAATACCAAACACCGTTGGCTTTGTCTCGAAAAGACGCGTCTTTTGATTGGTTACATGCCTATGTTAGTATTTGATTTGACTGAATATGGCCATTTTGGCAAATTACAAAAAATGTGAGTTTGGGTGAGCTACAGTTGTCCAATCTTCAAATACCAAACACCGTTGGCTTTGTCTCGAAAAGACGCGTCTTTTGAGTGGTTCCATGCCTATGTTGGTATTTGATTTGACTGAGATATGGCCATTTTGGCAAATTACAAAAAATGTGAGTTTGGGTGAGCTACAGTTGTCCAATCTTCAAATACCAAACACCATTGGCTTTGTCTCGAAAAGACGCGTCTTTTGAGTGGTTCCATGCCTATGTTGGTATTTGATTTGACTGAGATATGGCCATTTTGGCAAATTACAAAAAATGTGAGTTTGGGTGAGCTACAGTTGTCCAATCTTCAAATACCAAACACCATTGGCTTTGTCTCGAAAAGACGCGTCTTTTGAGTGGTTCCATGCCTATGTTGGTATTTGATTTGACTGAGATATGGCCATTTTGGCAAATTACAAAAAATGTGAGTTTGGGTGAGCTACAGTTGTCCAATCTTCAAATACCAAACACCGTTGGCTTTGTCTCGAAAAGACGCGTCTTTTGAGTGGTTCCATGCCTATGTTGGTATTTGATTTGACTGAGATATGGCCATTTTGGCAAATTACAAAAAATGTGAGTTTTGGTGAGCTACTGTTGTCCAATCTTCAAATACCAAACACCGTTGGCTTTGTCTCGAAAAGACGCGTCTTTTGAGTGGTTACATGCCTATGTTGGTATTTGATTTGACTGAGATATGGCCATTTTGGCAAAGTACAAAAAATGTGAGTTTGGGTGAGCTACAGTTGTCCACTCTTCAAATACCAAACACCGTTGGCTTTGTCTCGAAAAGACGCGTCTTTTGAGTGGTTACATGCCTATGTTGGTATTTGATTTGAATGAGATATGGCCATTTTGGCAAATTACAAAAAATGTGAGTTTGCGTGAGCTACAGTTGTCCAATCTTCAACTACCAAACACCGTTGGCTTTGTCTCGAAAAGACGCGTCTTTTGATTGGTTACATGCCTATGTTGGTATTTGATTTGACTGAATATGGCCATTTTGGCAAATTACAAAAAATGTGAGTTTGGGTGAGCTACAGTTGTCCAATCTTCAACTACCAAACACCATTGGCTTTGTCTCGAAAAGACTCGTCTTTTGATTGGTTACATGCCTATGTTGGTATTTGATTTGACTGAATATGGCCATTTTGGCAAATTACAAAAAATGTGAGTTTGGGTGAGCTACAGTTGTCCAATCTTCAAATACCAAACACCGTTGGCTTTGTCTCGAAAAGACGCGTCTTTTGATTGGTTACATGCCTATGTTGGTATTTGATTTGACTGAATATGGCCATTTTGGCAAATTACAAAAAATGTGAGTTTGGGTGAGCTACAGTTGTCCAATCTTCAAATACCAAACACCGTTGGCTTTGTCTCGAAAAGACGCGTCTTTTGATTGGTTACATGCCTATGTTGGTATTTGATTTGACTGAATATGGCCATTTTGGCAAATTACAAAAAATGTGAGTTTGGGTGAGCTACAGTTGTCCAATCTTCAAATACCAAACACCATTGGCTTTGTCTCGAAAAGACGCGTCTTTTGATTGGTTACATGCCTATGTTGGTATTTGATTTGACTGAGATATGGCCATTTTGGCAAATTACAAAAAATGTGAGTTTGGGTGAGCTACAGTTGTCCAATCTTCAACTACCAAACACCATTGGCTTTGTCTCGAAAAGACGCGTCTTTTGATTGGTTACATGCCTATGTTGGTATTTGATTTGACTGAATATGGCCATTTTGGCAAATTACAAAAAATGTGAGTTTGGGTGAGCTACAGTTGTCCAATCTTCAAATACCAAACACCATTGGCTTTGTCTCGAAAAGACGCGTCTTTTGAGTGGTTCCATGCCTATGTTAGTATTTGATTTGACTGAGATATGGCCATTTTGGCAAATTACAAAAAATGTGAGTTTGGGTGAGCTACAGTTGTCCAATCTTCAAATACCAAACACCGTTGGCTTTGTCTCGAAAAGACGCGTCTTTTGATTGGTTACATGCCTATGTTAGTATTTGATTTGACTGAATATGGCCATTTTGGCAAATTACAAAAAATGTGAGTTTGGGTGAGCTACAGTTGTCCAATCTTCAAATACCAAACACCGTTGGCTTTGTCTCGAAAAGACGCGTCTTTTGAGTGGTTCCATGCCTATGTTGGTATTTGATTTGACTGAGATATGGCCATTTTGGCAAATTACAAAAAATGTGAGTTTGGGTGAGCTACAGTTGTCCAATCTTCAAATACCAAACACCATTGGCTTTGTCTCGAAAAGACGCGTCTTTTGAGTGGTTCCATGCCTATGTTGGTATTTGATTTGACTGAGATATGGCCATTTTGGCAAATTACAAAAAATGAGAGTTTGGGTAAGCTACAGTTGTCCAATCTTCAAATACCAAACACCATTGGCTTTGTCTCGAAAAGACGCGTCTTTTGAGTGGTTCCATGCCTATGTTGGTATTTGATTTGACTGAGATATGGCCATTTTGGCAAATTACAAAAAATGTGAGTTTGGGTGAGCTACAGTTGTCCAATCTTCAAATACCAAACACCATTGGCTTTGTCTCGAAAAGACGCGTCTTTTGAGTGGTTCCATGCCTATGTTGGTATTTGATTTGACTGAGATATGGCCATTTTGGCAAATTACAAAAAATGTGAGTTTGGGTGAGCTACAGTTGTCCAATCTTCAAATACCAAACACCATTGGCTTTGTCTCGAAAAGACGCGTCTTTTGAGTGGTTCCATGCCTATGTTGGTATTTGATTTGACTGAGATATGGCCATTTTGGCAAATTACAAAAAATGTGAGTTTGGGTGAGCTACAGTTGTCCAATCTTCAACTACCAAACACCATTGGCTTTGTCTCGAAAAGACGCGTCTTTTGATTGGTTACATGCCTATGTTGGTATTTGATTTGACTGAATATGGCCATTTTGGCAAATTACAAAAAATGTGAGTTTGGGTGAGCTACAGTTGTCCAATCTTCAAATACCAAACACCGTTGGCTTTGTCTCGAAAAGACGCGTCTTTTGATTGGTTACATGCCTATGTTGGTATTTGATTTGACTGAATATGGCCATTTTGGCAAATTACAAAAAATGTGAGTTTGGGTGAGCTACAGTTGTCCAATCTTCAAATACCAAACACCATTGGCTTTGTCTCGAAAAGACGCGTCTTTTGATTGGTTACATGCCTATGTTGGTATTTGATTTGACTGAGATATGGCCATTTTGGCAAATTACAAAAAATGTGAGTTTGGGTGAGCTACAGTTGTCCAATCTTCAACTACCAAACACCATTGGCTTTGTCTCGAAAAGACGCGTCTTTTGATTGGTTACATGCCTATGTTGGTATTTGATTTGACTGAATATGGCCATTTTGGCAAATTACAAAAAATGTGAGTTTGGGTGAGCTACAGTTGTCCAATCTTCAAATACCAAACACCATTGGCTTTGTCTCGAAAAGACGCGTCTTTTGAGTGGTTCCATGCCTATGTTGGTATTTGATTTGACTGAGATATGGCCATTTTGGCAAATTACAAAAAATGTGAGTTTGGGTGAGCTACAGTTGTCCAATCTTCAAATACCAAACACCGTTGGCTTTGTCTCGAAAAGACGCGTCTTTTGATTGGTTACATGCCTATGTTAGTATTTGATTTGACTGAATATGGCCATTTTGGCAAATTACAAAAAATGTGAGTTTGGGTGAGCTACAGTTGTCCAATCTTCAAATACCAAACACCGTTGGCTTTGTCTCGAAAAGACGCGTCTTTTGAGTGGTTCCATGCCTATGTTGGTATTTGATTTGACTGAGATATGGCCATTTTGGCAAATTACAAAAAATGTGAGTTTGGGTGAGCTACAGTTGTCCAATCTTCAAATACCAAACACCATTGGCTTTGTCTCGAAAAGACGCGTCTTTTGAGTGGTTCCATGCCTATGTTGGTATTTGATTTGACTGAGATATGGCCATTTTGGCAAATTACAAAAAATGTGAGTTTGGGTGAGCTACAGTTGTCCAATCTTCAAATACCAAACACCATTGGCTTTGTCTCGAAAAGACGCGTCTTTTGAGTGGTTCCATGCCTATGTTGGTATTTGATTTGACTGAGATATGGCCATTTTGGCAAATTACAAAAAATGTGAGTTTGGGTGAGCTACAGTTGTCCAATCTTCAAATACCAAACACCGTTGGCTTTGTCTCGAAAAGACGCGTCTTTTGAGTGGTTCCATGCCTATGTTGGTATTTGATTTGACTGAGATATGGCCATTTTGGCAAATTACAAAAAATGTGAGTTTGGGTGAGCTACAGTTGTCCAATCTTCAAATACCAAACACCATTGGCTTTGTCTCGAAAAGACGCGTCTTTTGAGTGGTTCCATGCCTATGTTGGTATTTGATTTGACTGAGATATGGCCATTTTGGCAAATTACAAAAAATGTGAGTTTGGGTGAGCTACAGTTGTCCAATCTTCAAATACCAAACACCATTGGCTTTGTCTCGAAAAGACGCGTCTTTTGATTGGTTACATGCCTATGTTGGTATTTGATTTGACTGAATATGGCCATTTTGGCAAATTACAAAAAATGTGAGTTTGGGTGAGCTACAGTTGTCCAATCTTCAAATACCAAACACCGTTGGCTTTGTCTCGAAAAGACGCGTCTTTTGATTGGTTACATAACTATGTTGGTATTTGATTTGACTGAATATGGCCATTTTGGCAAATTACAAAAAATGTGAGTTTGGGTGAGCTACAGTTGTCCAATCTTCAAATACCAAACACCGTTGGCTTTGTCTCGAAAAGACGCGTCTTTTGAGTGGTTCCATGCCTATGTTGGTATTTGATTTGACTGAGATATGGCCATTTTGGCAAATTACAAAAAATGTGAGTTTTGGTGAGCTACAGTTGTCCAATCTTCAAATACCAAACACCGTTGGCTTTGTCTCGAAAAGACGCGTCTTTTGAGTGGTTACATGCCTATGTTGGTATTTGATTTGACTGAGATATGGCCATTTTGGCAAATTACAAAAAATGTGAGTTTGGGTGAGCTACAGTTGTCCAATCTTCAAATACCAAACACCGTTGGCTTTGTCTCGAAAAGACGCGTCTTTTGAGTGGTTACATGCCTATGTTGGTATTTGATTTGAATGAGATATGGCCATTTTGGCAAATTACAAAAAATGTGAGTTTGCGTGAGCTACAGTTGTCCAATCTTCAACTACCAAACACCATTGGCTTTGTCTCGAAAAGACGCGTCTTTTGATTGGTTACATGCCTATGTTGGTATTTGATTTGACTGAATATGGCCATTTTGGCAAATTACAAAAAATGTGAGTTTGGGTGAGCTACAGTTGTCCAATCTTCAAATACCAAACACCGTTGGCTTTGTCTCGAAAAGACGCGTCTTTTGAGTGGTTACATGCCTATGTTGGTATTTGATTTGAATGAGATATGGCCATTTTGGCAAATTACAAAAAATGTGAGTTTGCGTGAGCTACAGTTGTCCAATCTTCGACTACCAAACACCATTGGCTTTGTCTCGAAAAGACGCGTCTTTTGATTGGTTACATGCCTATGTTGGTATTTGATTTGACTGAATATGGCCATTTTGGCAAATTACAAAAAATGTGAGTTTGGGTGAGCTACAGTTGTCCAATCTTCAAATACCAAACACCATTGGCTTTGTCTCGAAAAGACGCGTCTTTTGAGTGGTTCCATGCCTATGTTGGTATTTGATTTGACTGAGATATGGCCATTTTGGCAAATTACAAAAAATGTGAGTTTGGGTGAGCTACAGTTGTCCAATCTTCAAATACCAAACACCGTTGGCTTTGTCTCGAAAAGACGCGTCTTTTGATTGGTTACATGCCTATGTTGGTATTTGATTTGACTGAATATGGCCATTTTGGCAAATTACAAAAAATGTGAGTTTGGGTGAGCTACAGTTGTCCAATCTTCAAATACCAAACACCATTGGCTTTGTCTCGAAAAGACGCGTCTTTTGAGTGGTTCCATGCCTATGTTGGTATTTGATTTGACTGAGATATGGCCATTTTGGCAAATTACAAAAAATGTGAGTTTGGGTGAGCTACAGTTGTCCAATCTTCAAATACCAAACACCGTTGGCTTTGTCTCGAAAAGACGCGTCTTTTGATTGGTTACATGCCTATGTTGGTATTTGATTTGACTGAATATGGCCATTTTGGCAAATTACAAAAAATGTGAGTTTGGGTGAGCTACAGTTGTCCAATCTTCAAATACCAAACACCGTTGGCTTTGTCTCGAAAAGACGCGTCTTTTGAGTGGTTACATGCCTATGTTGGTATTTGATTTGACTGAGATATGGCCATTTTGGCAAATTACAAAAAATGTGAGTTTTGGTGAGCTACAGTTGTCCAATCTTCAAATACCAAACACCGTTGGCTTTGTCTCGAAAAGACGCGACTTTTGAGTGGTTACATGCCTATGTTGGTATTTGATTTGACTGAGATATGGCCATTTTGGCAAATTACAAAAAATGTGAGTTTGGGTGAGCTACAGTTGTCCAATCTTCAAATACCAAACACCGTTGGCTTTGTCTCGAAAAGACGCGTCTTTTGAGTGGTTACATGCCTATGTTGGTATTTGATTTGAATGAGATATGGCCATTTTGGCAAATTACAAAAAATGTGAGTTTGCGTGAGCTACAGTTGTCCAATCTTCAAATACCAAACACCGTTGGCTTTGTCTCGAAAAGGCGCGTCTTTTGATTGGTTACATGCCTATGTTGGTATTTGATTTGACTGAATATGGCCATTTTGGCAAATTACAAAAAATGTGAGTTTGGGTGAGCTACAGTTGTCCAATCTTCAAATACCAAACACCATTGGCTTTGTCTCGAAAAGACGCGTCTTTTGAGTGGTTCCATGCCTATGTTGGTATTTGATTTGACTGAGATATGGCCATTTTGGCAAATTACAAAAAATGTGAGTTTGGGTGAGCTACAGTTGTCCAATCTTCAAATACCAAACACCGTTGGCTTTGTCTCGAAAAGACGCGTCTTTTGAGTGGTTACATGCCTATGTTGGTATTTGATTTGAATGAGATATGGCCATTTTGGCAAATTACAAAAAATGTGAGTTTGCGTGAGCTACAGTTGTCCAATCTTCAACTACCAAACACCATTGGCTTTGTCTCGAAAAGACGCGTCTTTTGATTGGTTACATGCCTATGTTGGTATTTGATTTGACTGAATATGGCCATTTTGGCAAATTACAAAAAATGTGAGTTTGGGTGAGCTACAGTTGTCCAATCTTCAAATACCAAACACCGTTGGCTTTGTCTCGAAAAGACGCGTCTTTTGAGTGGTTACATGCCTATGTTGGTATTTGATTTGAATGAGATATGGCCATTTTGGCAAATTACAAAAAATGTGAGTTTGCGTGAGCTACAGTTGTCCAATCTTCGACTACCAAACACCATTGGCTTTGTCTCGAAAAGACGCGTCTTTTGATTGGTTACATGCCTATGTTGGTATTTGATTTGACTGAATATGGCCATTTTGGCAAATTACAAAAAATGTGAGTTTGGGTGAGCTACAGTTGTCCAATCTTCAAATACCAAACACCATTGGCTTTGTCTCGAAAAGACGCGTCTTTTGAGTGGTTCCATGCCTATGTTGGTATTTGATTTGACTGAGATATGGCCATTTTGGCAAATTACAAAAAATGTGAGTTTGGGTGAGCTACAGTTGTCCAATCTTCAAATACCAAACACCGTTGGCTTTGTCTCGAAAAGACGCGTCTTTTGATTGGTTACATGCCTATGTTGGTATTTGATTTGACTGAATATGGCCATTTTGGCAAATTACAAAAAATGTGAGTTTGGGTGAGCTACAGTTGTCCAATCTTCAAATACCAAACACCATTGGCTTTGTCTCGAAAAGACGCGTCTTTTGAGTGGTTCCATGCCTATGTTGGTATTTGATTTGACTGAGATATGGCCATTTTGGCAAATTACAAAAAATGTGAGTTTGGGTGAGCTACAGTTGTCCAATCTTCAAATACCAAACACCGTTGGCTTTGTCTCGAAAAGACGCGTCTTTTGATTGGTTACATGCCTATGTTGGTATTTGATTTGACTGAATATGGCCATTTTGGCAAATTACAAAAAATGTGAGTTTCGGTGAGCTACAGTTGTCCAATCTTCAAATACCAAACACCGTTGGCTTTGTCTCGAAAAGACGCGTCTTTTGAGTGGTTACATGCCTATGTTGGTATTTGATTTGACTGAGATATGGCCATTTTGGCAAATTACAAAAAATGTGAGTTTTGGTGAGCTACAGTTGTCCAATCTTCAAATACCAAACACCGTTGGCTTTGTCTCGAAAAGACGCGACTTTTGAGTGGTTACATGCCTATGTTGGTATTTGATTTGACTGAGATATGGCCATTTTGGCAAATTACAAAAAATGTGAGTTTGGGTGAGCTACAGTTGTCCAATCTTCAAATACCAAACACCGTTGGCTTTGTCTCGAAAAGACGCGTCTTTTGAGTGGTTACATGCCTATGTTGGTATTTGATTTGAATGAGATATGGCCATTTTGGCAAATTACAAAAAATGTGAGTTTGCGTGAGCTACAGTTGTCCAATCTTCAAATACCAAACACCGTTGGCTTTGTCTCGAAAAGACGCGTCTTTTGATTGGTTACATGCCTATGTTGGTATTTGATTTGACTGAATATGGCCATTTTGGCAAATTACAAAAAATGTGAGTTTGGGTGAGCTACAGTTGTCCAATCTTCAAATACCAAACACCATTGGCTTTGTCTCGAAAAGACGCGTCTTTTGAGTGGTTCCATGCCTATGTTGGTATTTGATTTGACTGAGATATGGCCATTTTGGCAAATTACAAAAAATGTGAGTTTGGGTGAGCTACAGTTGTCCAATCTTCAAATACCAAACACCGTTGGCTTTGTCTCGAAAAGACGCGTCTTTTGATTGGTTACATGCCTATGTTGGTATTTGATTTGACTGAATATGGCCATTTTGGCAAATTACAAAAAATGTGAGTTTGGGTGAGCTACAGTTGTCCAATCTTCAAATACGAAACACCGTTGGCTTTGCCTCGAAAAGACGCGTCTTTTGAGTGGTTACATGCCTATGTTGGTATTTGATTTGACTGAGATATGGCCATTTTGGCAAATTACAAAAAATGTGAGTTTGGGTGAGCTACAGTTGTCCAATCTTCAAATACCAAACACCGTTGGCTTTGTCTCGAAAAGACGCGTCTTTTGAGTGGTTACATGCCTATGTTGGTATTTGATTTGACTGAGATATGGCCATTTTGGCAAATTACAAAAAATGTGAGTTTGCGTGAGCTACAGTTGTCCAATCTTCAACTACCAAACACCATTGGCTTTGTCTCGAAAAGACGCGTCTTTTGATTGGTTCCATGCCTATGTTGGTATTTGATTTGACTGAGATATGGCCATTTTGGCAAATTACAAAAAATGTGAGTTTGGGTGAGCTACAGTTGTCCAATCTTCAAATACCAAACACCGTTGGCTTTGTCTCGAAAAGACGCGTCTTTTGAGTGGTTACATGCCTATGTTGGTATTTGATTTGACTGAATATGGCCATTTTGGCAAATTACAAAAAATGTGAGTTTGGGTGAGCTACAGTTGTCCAATCTTCAAATACCAAACACCATTGGCTTTGTCTCGAAAAGACGCGTCTTTTGATTGGTTACATGCCTATGTTGGTATTTGATTTGACTGAGATATGGCCATTTTGGCAAATTACAAAAAATGTGAGTTTGGGTGAGCTACAGTTGTCCAATCTTCAAATACCAAACACCATTGGCTTTGTCTCGAAAAGACGCGTCTTTTGAGTGGTTCCATGCCTATGTTGGTATTTGATTTGACTGAGATATGGCCATTTTGGCAAATTACAAAAAATGTGAGTTTGGGTGAGCTACAGTTGTCCAATCTTCAAATACCAAACACCATTGGCTTTGTCTCGAAAAGACGCGTCTTTTGAGTGGTTCCATGCCTATGTTGGTATTTGATTTGACTGAGATATGGCCATTTTGGCAAATTACAAAAAATGTGAGTTTGGGTGAGCTACAGTTGTCCAATCTTCAAATACCAAACACCATTGGCTTTGTCTCGAAAAGACGCGTCTTTTGATTGGTTACATGCCTATGTTGGTATTTGATTTGACTGAATATGGCCATTTTGGCAAATTACAAAAAATGTGAGTTTGGGTGAGCTACAGTTGTCCAATCTTCAAATACCAAACACCGTTGGCTTTGTCTCGAAAAGACGCGTCTTTTGATTGGTTACATGCCTATGTTGGTATTTGATTTGACTGAATATGGCCATTTTGGCAAATTACAAAAAATGTGAGTTTGGGTGAGCTACAGTTGTCCAATCTTCAAATACCAAACACCATTGGCTTTGTCTCGAAAAGACGCGTCTTTTGATTGGTTACATGCCTATGTTGGTATTTGATTTGACTGAGATATGGCCATTTTGGCAAATTACAAAAAATGTGAGTTTGGGTGAGCTACAGTTGTCCAATCTTCAAATACCAAACACCATTGGCTTTGTCTCAAAAAGACGCGTCTTTTGAGTGGTTCCATGCCTATGTTGGTATTTGATTTGACTGAGATATGGCCATTTTGGCAAATTACAAAAAATGTGAGTTTGGGTGAGCTACAGTTGTCCAATCTTCAAATACCAAACACCGTTGGCTTTGTCTCGAAAAGACGCGTCTTTTGAGTGGTTCCATGCCTATGTTGGTATTTGATTTGACTGAGATATGGCCATTTTGGCAAATTACAAAAAATGTGAGTTTGGGTGAGCTACAGTTGTCCAATCTTCAAATACCAAACACCGTTGGCTTTGTCTCGAAAAGACGCGTATTTTGATTGGTTCCATGCCTATGTTAGTATTTGATTTGACTGAATATGGCCATTTTGGCAAATTACAAAAAATGTGAGTTTGGGTGAGCTACAGTTGTCCAATCTTCAAATACCAAACACCGTTGGCTTTGTCTCGAAAAGACGCGTCTTTTGAGTGGTTCCATGCCTATGTTGGTATTTGATTTGACTGAGATATGGCCATTTTGGCAAATTACAAAAAATGTGAGTTTGGGTGAGCTACAGTTGTCCAATCTTCAAATACCAAACACCATTGGCTTTGTCTCGAAAAGACGCGTCTTTTGAGTGGTTCCATGCCTATGTTGGTATTTGATTTGACTGAGATATGGCCATTTTGGCAAATTACAAAAAATGTGAGTTTGGGTGAGCTACAGTTGTCCAATCTTCAAATACCAAACACCATTGGCTTTGTCTCGAAAAGACGCGTCTTTTGAGTGGTTCCATGCCTATGTTGGTATTTGATTTGACTGAGATATGGCCATTTTGGCAAATTACAAAAAATGTGAGTTTGGGTGAGCTACAGTTGTCCAATCTTCAACTACCAAACACCATTGGCTTTGTCTCGAAAAGACGCGTCTTTTGATTGGTTACATGCCTATGTTGGTATTTGATTTGACTGAATATGGCCATTTTGGCAAATTACAAAAAATGTGAGTTTGGGTGAGCTACAGTTGTCCAATCTTCAAATACCAAACACCGTTGGCTTTGTCTCGAAAAGACGCGTCTTTTGATTGGTTACATAACTATGTTGGTATTTGATTTGACTGAATATGGCCATTTTGGCAAATTACAAAAAATGTGAGTTTGGGTGAGCTACAGTTGTCCAATCTTCAAATACCAAACACCGTTGGCTTTGTCTCGAAAAGACGCGTCTTTTGAGTGGTTCCATGCCTATGTTGGTATTTGATTTGACTGAGATATGGCCATTTTGGCAAATTACAAAAAATGTGAGTTTTGGTGAGCTACAGTTGTCCAATCTTCAAATACCAAACACCGTTGGCTTTGTCTCGAAAAGACGCGTCTTTTGAGTGGTTACATGCCTATGTTGGTATTTGATTTGACTGAGATATGGCCATTTTGGCAAATTACAAAAAATGTGAGTTTGGGTGAGCTACAGTTGTCCAATCTTCAAATACCAAACACCGTTGGCTTTGTCTCGAAAAGACGCGTCTTTTGAGTGGTTACATGCCTATGTTGGTATTTGATTTGAATGAGATATGGCCATTTTGGCAAATTACAAAAAATGTGAGTTTGCGTGAGCTACAGTTGTCCAATCTTCAACTACCAAACACCATTGGCTTTGTCTCGAAAAGACGCGTCTTTTGATTGGTTACATGCCTATGTTGGTATTTGATTTGACTGAATATGGCCATTTTGGCAAATTACAAAAAATGTGAGTTTGGGTGAGCTACAGTTGTCCAATCTTCAAATACCAAACACCGTTGGCTTTGTCTCGAAAAGACGCGTCTTTTGAGTGGTTACATGCCTATGTTGGTATTTGATTTGAATGAGATATGGCCATTTTGGCAAATTACAAAAAATGTGAGTTTGCGTGAGCTACAGTTGTCCAATCTTCAACTACCAAACACCATTGGCTTTGTCTCGAAAAGACGCGTCTTTTGATTGGTTACATGCCTATGTTGGTATTTGATTTGACTGAATATGGCCATTAAGGCAAATTACAAAAAATGTGAGTTTGGGTGAGCTACAGTTGTCCAATCTTCAAATACCAAACACCGTTGGCTTTGTCTCGAAAAGACGCGTCTTTTGATTGGTTACATGCCTATGTTGGTATTTGATTTGACTGAATATGGCCATTTTGGCAAATTACTAAAGATGTGAGTTTGCGTGAGCTACAGTTGTCCAATCTTCAAATACCAAACACCGTTGGCTTTGTCTCGAAAAGACGCGTCTTTTGATTGGTTACATGCCTATGTTGGTATTTGATTTGACTGAATATGGCCATTTTGGCAAATTACCAAAAATGTGAGTTTGCGTGAGCTACAGTTGTCCAATCTTCAAATACCAAACACCATTGGCTTTGTCTCGAAAAGACGCGTCTTTTGAGTGGTTACATGCCTATGTTGGTATTTGATTTGACTGCGATATGGCCATTTTGGCAAATTACCAAAAATGTGAGTTTGCGTGAGCTACAGCTGTCCAATGTTCAAATACCAACACCATTGGCTTTGTCTCGAAAAGACGGGTCTTTTGAGTGGTTACATGCCTATGTTGGTATTTGATTTGACTGAGATATGGCCATTAAGGCAAATTACAAAAAATGTGAGTTTGCGTGAGCTACAGCTGTCCAATCTTCAAATACCAAACACCATTGGCTTTGTCTCGTAAAGACGCGTCTTTTGATTGGTTACATGCCTATGTTGGTATTTGATTTGACTGAGATATGGCCATTAAGGCAAATTACAAAAAATGTGTTTGGGTGAGCTACAGTTGTCCAATCTTCAAATACCAAACACCGTTGGCTTTGTCTCGAAAAGACGCGTCTTTTGATTGGTTACATGCCTATGTTGGTATTTGATTTGACTGAATATGGCCATTTTGGCAAATTACCAAAAATGTGAGTTTGCGTGAGCTACAGTTGTCCAATCTTCAAATACCAAACACCATTGGCTTTGTCTCGTAAAGACGCGTCTTTTGATTGGTTACATGCCTATGTTGGTATTTGATTTGACTGAGATATGGCCATTTTGGCAAATTACCAAAAATGTGAGTTTGCGTGAGCTACAGTTGTCCAATCTTCAAATACCAAACACCATTGGCTTTGTCTCGAAAAGACGCGTCTTTTGAGTGGTTACATGCCTATGTTGGTATTTGATTTGACTGAGATATGGCCATTTTGGCAAATTACCAAAAATGTGAGTTTGCGTGAGCTACAGCTGTCCAATCTTCAAATACCAAACACCATTGGCTTTGTCTCGAAAAGACGCGTCTTTTGAGTGGTTACATGCCTATGTTGGTATTTGATTTGACTGAGATATGGCCATTTTGGCAAATTACCAAAAATTTGAGTTTGCGTGAGCTACAGCTGTCCAATGTTCAAATACCAACACCATTGGCTTTGTCTCGAAAAGACGCGTCTTTTGAGTGGTTACATGCCTATGTTGGTATTTGATTTGACTGAGATATGGCCATTAAGGCAAATTACAAAAAATGTGTTTGGGTGAGCTACAGTTGTCCAATCTTCAAATACCAAACACCGTTGGCTTTGTCTCGAAAAGACGCGTCTTTTGATTGGTTACATGCCTATGTTGGTATTTGATTTGACTGAATATGGCCATTTTGGCAAATTACCAAAAATGTGAGTTTGCGTGAGCTACAGTTGTCCAATCTTCAAATACCAAACACCATTGGCTTTGTCTCGTAAAGACGCGTCTTTTGAGTGGTTACATGCCTATGTTGGTATTTGATTTGACTGAGATATGGCCATTTTGGCAAATTACCAAAAATGTGAGTTTGCGTGAGCTACAGTTGTCCAATCTTCAAATACCAAACACCATTGGCTTTGTCTCGAAAAGACGCGTCTTTTGAGTGGTTACATGCCTATGTTGGTATTTGATTTGACTGAGATATGGCCATTTTGGCAAATTACCAAAAATGTGAGTTTGCGTGAGCTACAGTTGTCCAATCTTCAAATACCAAACACCATTGGCTTTGTCTCGAAAAGACGCGTCTTTTGAGTGGTTACATGCCTATGTTGGTATTTGATTTGACTGAGATATGGCCATTTTGGCAAATTACCAAAAATGTGAGTTTGCGTGAGCTACAGCTGTCCAATCTTCAAATACCAAACACCATTGGCTTTGTCTCGAAAAGACGCGTCTTTTGAGTGGTTACATGCCTATGTTGGTATTTGATTTGACTGAGATATGGCCATTTTGGCAAATTACAAAAAATGTGAGTTTGGGTGAGCTACAGTTGTCCAATCTTCAAATACCAAACACCGTTGGCTTTGTCTCGAAAAGACGCGTCTTTTGATTGGTTACATGCCTATGTTGGTATTTGATTTGACTGAATATGGCCATTTTGGCAAATTACCAAAAATGTGAGTTTGCGTGAGCTACAGCTGTCCAATCTTCAAATACCAAACACCATTGGCTTTGTCTCGAAAAGACGCGTCTTTTGATTGGTTACATGCCTATGTTGGTATTTGATTTGACTGAATATGGCCATTTTGGCAAATTACCAAAAATGTGAGTTTGCGTGAGCTACAGTTGTCCAATCTTCAAATACCAAACACCATTGGCTTTGTCTCGTAAAGACGCGTCTTTTGATTGGTTACATGCCTATGTTGGTATTTGATTTGACTGAGATATGGCCATTTTGGCAAATTACCAAAAATGTGAGTTTGCGTGGGCTACAGTTGTCCAATCTTCAAATACCAAACACCATTGGCTTTGTCTCGAAAAGACGCGTCTTTTGAGTGGTTACATGCCTATGTTGGTATTTGATTTGACTGAGATATGGCCATTTTGGCAAATTACCAAAAATGTGAGTTTGCGTGAGCTACAGCTGTCCAATCTTCAAATACCAAACACCATTGGCTTTGTCTCGAAAAGACGCGTCTTTTGAGTGGTTACATGCCTATGTTGGTATTTGATTTGACTGAGATATGGCCATTTTGGCAAATTACCAAAAATTTGAGTTTGCGTGAGCTACAGCTGTCCAATGTTCAAATACCAACACCATTGGCTTTGTCTCGAAAAGACGCGTCTTTTGAGTGGTTACATGCCTATGTTGGTATTTGATTTGACTGAGATATGGCCATTAAGGCAAATTACAAAAAATGTGTTTGGGTGAGCTACAGTTGTCCAATCTTCAAATACCAAACACCGTTGGCTTTGTCTCGAAAAGACGCGTCTTTTGATTGGTTACATGCCTATGTTGGTATTTGATTTGACTGAATATGGCCATTTTGGCAAATTACCAAAAATGTGAGTTTGCGTGAGCTACAGTTGTCCAATCTTCAAATACCAAACACCATTGGCTTTGTCTCGTAAAGACGCGTCTTTTGAGTCGTTACATGCCTATGTTGGTATTTGATTTGACTGAGATATGGCCATTTTGGCAAATTACCAAAAATGTGAGTTTGCGTGAGCTACAGTTGTCCAATCTTCAAATACCAAACACCATTGGCTTTGTCTCGAAAAGACGCGTCTTTTGAGTGGTTACATGCCTATGTTGGTATTTGATTTGACTGAGATATGGCCATTTTGGCAAATTACCAAAAATGTGAGTTTGCGTGAGCTACAGTTGTCCAATCTTCAAATACCAAACACCATTGGCTTTGTCTCGAAAAGACGCGTCTTTTGAGTGGTTACATGCCTATGTTGGTATTTGATTTGACTGAGATATGGCCATTTTGGCAAATTACCAAAAATGTGAGTTTGCGTGAGCTACAGCTGTCCAATCTTCAAATACCAAACACCATTGGCTTTGTCTCGAAAAGACGCGTCTTTTGAGTGGTTACATGCCTATGTTGGTATTTGATTTGACTGAGATATGGCCATTTTGGCAAATTACAAAAAATGTGAGTTTGGGTGAGCTACAGTTGTCCAATCTTCAAATACCAAACACCGTTGGCTTTGTCTCGAAAAGACGCGTCTTTTGATTGGTTACATGCCTATGTTGGTATTTGATTTGACTGAATATGGCCATTTTGGCAAATTACCAAAAATGTGAGTTTGCGTGAGCTACAGCTGTCCAATCTTCAAATACCAAACACCATTGGCTTTGTCTCGAAAAGACGCGTCTTTTGATTGGTTACATGCCTATGTTGGTATTTGATTTGACTGAATATGGCCATTTTGGCAAATTACCAAAAATGTGAGTTTGCGTGAGCTACAGTTGTCCAATCTTCAAATACCAAACACCATTGGCTTTGTCTCGAAAAGACGCGTCTTTTGATTGGTTACATGCCTATGTTGGTATTTGATTTGACTGAATATGGCCATTTTGGCAAATTACCAAAAATGTGAGTTTGCGTGAGCTACAGTTGTCCAATCTTCAAATACCAAACACCATTGGCTTTGTCTCGAAAAGACGCGTCTTTTGAGTGGTTACATGCCTATGTTGGTATTTGATTTGACTGAGATATGGCCATTTTGGCAAATTACAAAAAATGTGAGTTTGCGTGAGCTACAGTTGTCCAATCTTCAACTACCAAACACCATTGGCTTTGTCTCGAAAAGACGCGTCTTTTGAGTGGTTACATGCCTATGTTGGTATTTGATTTGAATGAGATATGGCCATTTTGGCAAATTACAAAAAATGTGAGTTTGCGTGAGCTACAGTTGTCCAATCTTCAAATACCAAACACCGTTGGCTTTGTCTCGAAAAGACGCGTCTTTTGATTGGTTACATGCCTATGTTGGTATTTGATTTGACTGAATATGGCCATTTTGGCAAATTACCAAAAATGTGAGTTTGCGTGAGCTACAGCTGTCCAATCTTCAAATACCAAACACCATTGGCTTTGTCTCGAAAAGACGCGTCTTTTGATTGGTTACATGCCTATGTTGGTATTTGATTTGACTGAATATGGCCATTTTGGCAAATTACCAAAAATGTGAGTTTGCGTGAGCTACAGTTGTCCAATCTTCAAATACCAAACACCATTGGCTTTGTCTCGAAAAGACGCGTCTTTTGATTGGTTACATGCCTATGTTGGTATTTGATTTGACTGAATATGGCCATTTTGGCAAATTACCAAAAATGTGAGTTTGCGTGAGCTACAGTTGTCCAATCTTCAAATACCAAACACCATTGGCTTTGTCTCGAAAAGACGCGTCTTTTGAGTGGTTACATGCCTATGTTGGTATTTGATTTGACTGAGATATGGCCATTTTGGCAAATTACAAAAAATGTGAGTTTGCGTGAGCTACAGTTGTCCAATCTTCAACTACCAAACACCATTGGCTTTGTCTCGAAAAGACGCGTCTTTTGAGTGGTTACATGCCTATGTTGGTATTTGATTTGAATGAGATATGGCCATTTTGGCAAATTACAAAAAATGTGAGTTTGCGTGAGCTACAGTTGTCCAATCTTCAACTACCAAACACCATTGGCTTTGTATCGAAAAGACGCGTTTTTTGAGTGGTTACGTGCCTATGTTGGTATTTGATTTGACTGAGATATGGCCATTTTGGCAAATTACCAAAAATGTGAGTTTGCGTGAGCTACAGTTGTCCAATCTTCAAATACCAAACACCATTGGCTTTGTCTCGAAAAGACGCGTCTTTTGAGTGGTTACATGCCTATGTTGGTATTTGATTTGACTGAGATATGGCCATTTTGGCAAATTACCAAAAATGTGAGTTTGCGTGAGCTACAGCTGTCCAATCTTCAAATACCAAACACCATTGGCTTTGTCTCGAAAAGACGCGTCTTTTGAGTGGTTACATGCCTATGTTGGTATTTGATTTGACTGAGATATGGCCATTTTGGCAAATTACCAAAAATGTGAGTTTGCGTGAGCTACAGCTGTCCAATCTTCAAATACCAAACACCATTGGCTTTGTCTCGAAAAGACGCGTCTTTTGATTGGTTACATGCCTATGTTGGTATTTGATTTGACTGAATATGGCCATTTTGGCAAATTACCAAAAATGTGTTTGCGTGAGCTACAGTTGTCCAATCTTCAAATACCAAACACCATTGGCTTTGTCTCGAAAAGACGCGTCTTTTGAGTGGTTACATGCCTATGTTGGTATTTGATTTGACTGAGATATGGCCATTTTGGCAAATTACCAAAAATGTGTTTGCGTGAGCTACAGTTGTCCAATCTTCAAATACCAAACACCATTGGCTTTGTCTCGAAAAGACGCGTCTTTTGGTTGGTTACATGCCTATGTTGGTATTTGATTTGACTGAGATATGGCCATTTTGGCAAATTACCAAAAATGTGAGTTTGCGTGAGCTACAGCTGTCCAATCTTCAAATACCAAACACCATTGGCTTTGTCTCGAAAAGACGCGTCTTTTGAGTGGTTACATGCCTATGTTGGTATTTGATTTGACTGAGATATGGCCATTTTGGCAAATTACCAAAAATGTGAGTTTGCGTGAGCTACAGCTGTCCAATCTTCAAATACCAAACACCATTGGCTTTGTCTCGAAAAGACGCGTCTTTTGATTGGTTACATGCCTATGTTGGTATTTGATTTGACTGAGATATGGCCATTTTGGCAAATTACAAAAAATGTGAGTTTGCGTGAGCTACAGTTGTCCAATCTTCAACTACCAAACACCATTGGCTTTGTCTCGAAAAGACGCGTCTTTTGAGTGGTTACATGCCTATGTTGGTATTTGATTTGAATGAGATATGGCCATTTTGGCAAATTACAAAAAATGTGAGTTTGCGTGAGCTACAGTTGTCCAATCTTCAACTACCAAACACCATTGGCTTTGTATCGAAAAGACGCGTTTTTTGAGTGGTTACGTGCCTATGTTGGTATTTGATTTGACTGAGATATGGCCATTTTGGCAAATTACCAAAAATGTGAGTTTGCGTGAGCTACAGTTGTCCAATCTTCAAATACCAAACACCATTGGCTTTGTCTCGAAAAGACGCGTCTTTTGAGTGGTTACATGCCTATGTTGGTATTTGATTTGACTGAGATATGGCCATTTTGGCAAATTACCAAAAATGTGAGTTTGCGTGAGCTACAGCTGTCCAATCTTCAAATACCAAACACCATTGGCTTTGTCTCGAAAAGACGCGTCTTTTGAGTGGTTACATGCCTATGTTGGTATTTGATTTGACTGAGATATGGCCATTTTGGCAAATTACCAAAAATGTGAGTTTGCGTGAGCTACAGCTGTCCAATCTTCAAATACCAAACACCATTGGCTTTGTCTCGAAAAGACGCGTCTTTTGATTGGTTACATGCCTATGTTGGTATTTGATTTGACTGAATATGGCCATTTTGGCAAATTACCAAAAATGTGTTTGCGTGAGCTACAGTTGTCCAATC
The DNA here is from genome assembly GCA_958336395.1 of Ctenicera cuprea. Lineage (NCBI taxonomy): Eukaryota > Metazoa > Arthropoda > Insecta > Coleoptera > Elateridae > Ctenicera > Ctenicera cuprea. Next base: position 43,629,833 of record OY284494.1, read on the forward strand.
TTCAAATACCAAACACCATTGGCTTTGTCTCGAAAAGACGCGTCTTTTGAGTGGTTACATGCCTATGTTGGTATTTGATTTGACTGAGATATGGCCATTTTGGCAAATTACCAAAAATGTGTTTGCGTGAGCTACAGTTGTCCAATCTTCAAATACCAAACACCATTGGCTTTGTCTCGAAAAGACGCGTCTTTTGGTTGGTTACATGCCTATGTTGGTATTTGATTTGACTGAGATATGGCCATTTTGGCAAATTACCAAAAATGTGTTTGCGTGAGCTACAGTTGTCCAATCTTCAAATACCAAAAACCATTGGCTTTGTCTCGAAAAGACGCGTCTTTTGAGTGGTTACATGCCTATGTTGGTATTTGATTTGACTGAGATATGGCCATTTTGGCAAATTACCAAAAATGTGAGTTTGCGTGAGCTACAGTTGTCCAATCTTCAAATACCAAACACCATTGGCTTTGTCTCGAAAAGACGCGTCTTTTGATTGGTTACATGCCTATGTTGGTATTTGATTTGACTGAGATATGGCCATTTTGGCAAATTACCAAAAATGTGTTTGCGTGAGCTACAGTTGTCCAATCTTCAAATACCAAACACCATTGGCTTTGTCTCGAAAAGACGCGTCTTTTGAGTGGTTACATGCCTATGTTGGTATTTGATTTGACTGAGATATGGCCATTTTGGCAAATTACCAAAAATGTGTTTGCGTGAGCTACAGTTGTCCAATCTTCAAATACCAAACACCATTGGCTTTGTCTCGAAAAGACGCGTCTTTTGAGTGGTTACATGCCTATGTTGGTATTTGATTTGACTGAGATATGGCCATTTTGGCAAATTACCAAAAATGTGTTTGCGTGAGCTACAGTTGTCCAATCTTCAAATACCAAACACCATTGGCTTTGTCTCGAAAAGACGCGTCTTTTGAGTGGTTACATGCCTATGTTGGTATTTGATTTGACTGAGATATGGCCATTTTGGCAAATTACCAAAAATGTGTTTGCGTGAGCTACAGTTGTCCAATCTTCAAATACCAAACACCATTGGCTTTGTCTCGAAAAGACGCGTCTTTTGAGTGGTTACATGCCTATGTTGGTATTTGATTTGACTGAGATATGGCCATTTTGGCAAATTACCAAAAATGTGAGTTTGCGTGAGCTACAGTTGTCCATTCTTCAAATACCAAACACCATTGGCTTTGTCTCGAAAAGACGCGTCTTTTGATTGGTTACATGCCTATGTTGGTATTTGATTTGACTGAGATATGGCCATTTTGGCAAATTACCAAAAATGTGTTTGCGTGAGCTACAGTTGTCCAATCTTCAAATACCAAACACCATTGGCTTTGTCTCGAAAGACGCGTCTTTTGAGTGGTTACATGCCTATGTTGGTATTTGATTTGACTGAGATATGGCCATTTTGGCAAATTACCAAAAATGTGTTTGCGTGAGCTACAGTTGTCCAATCTTCAAATACCAAACACCATTGCTTTGTCTCGAAAAGACGCGTCTTTTGAGTGGTTACATGCCTGATTTTGGTATTTGATTTGACTGAGATATGGCCATTTTGGCAAATTACCAAAAATGTGTTTGCGTGAGCTACAGTTGTCCAATCTTCAAATACCAAACACCATTGGCTTTGTCTCGAAAAGACGCGTCTTTTGAGTGGTTACATGCCTATGTTGGTATTTGATTTGACTGAGATATGGCCATTTTGGCAAATTACCAAAAATGTGTTTGCGTGAGCTACAGTTGTCCAATCTTCAAATACCAAACACCATAGGCTTTGTCTCGAAAAGACGCGTCTTTTGAGTGGTTACATGCCTATGTTGGTATTTGATTTGACTGAGATATGGCCATTTTGGCAAATTACCAAAAATGTGTTTGCGTGAGCTACAGTTGTCCAATCTTTAAATACCAAACACCATTGGCTTTGTCTCGAAAGACGCGTCTTTTGATTGGTTACATGCCTATGTTGGTATTTGATTTGACTGAGATATGGCCATTTTGGCAAATTACCAAAAATGTGTTTGCGTGAGCTACAGTTGTCCAATCTTCAAATACCAAACACCATTGGCTTTGTCTCGAAAGACGCGTCTTTTGAGTGGTTACATGCCTATGTTGGTATTTGATTTGACTGAGATATGGCCATTTTGGCAAATTACCAAAAATGTGTTTGCGTGAGCTACAGTTGTCAATCTTCAA